>HG995259.1:13215000-14445000 GCA_905332985.1 Mimas tiliae | reverse complement strand
TTTATTGATTAATGTACTGAAACCACCTAAGCTCGTGCCATACTAAGAAAATTTCTTGACTTTTTAAAATTTTTTGAAGTCTCATTTTTGACAATATCACGTAATTTTTGGTATCGATCTGTTTGTCTTGACGGTGCGCGTACGGCTGTGCCGAATATTATATATAGTTATATAATAAATTATTTAATTAAAGACGTTTTTGTCATTCTTTCACAGAAAATTGACACATTTCAGTAGTTTTCTTCAAAATTATCAGAGGTTTTGTTGATTTTCCTGCGTCGTTACATCCCCCCCGCCGGCCCCGCCGCTTCGGTGTGGTTTTTGCCGCATCTGAAACATAAAAAACACATATTTTATATTAAATTACCTAATTTTTACCATATTTTCGTAAATATTTTCAAAATTTACCGTCCCTAAAATCCAAATACCATTTATTTGTGACCCCCTCTGGGCCCCCGACCCGATTCGTGCGAAAGCGCGCCCAAAAAACGCCGGAAAAGTCAAAAAATTGCATATTTTGAGATTCGCATATTTTTATTGATTAATGTACTGAAACCACCTAAGCTCGTGCCATACTAAGAAAATTTCTTGACTTTTTAAAATTTTTTGAAGTCTCATTTTTGACAATATCACGTAATTTTTGGTATCGATCTGTTTGTCTTGACGGTGCGCGTACGGCTGTGCCGAATATTATATATAGTTATATAATAAATTATTTAATTAAAGACGTTTTTGTCATTCTTTCACAGAAAATTGACACATTTCAGTAGTTTTCTTCAAAATTATCAGAGGCTTTGTTGATTTTCCTGCGTCGTTACATCCCCCCCGCCGGCCCCGCCGCTTCGGTGTGGTTTTTGCCGCATCTGAAACATAAAAAACACATATTTTATATTAAATTACCTAATTTTTACCATATTTTCGTAAATATTTTCAAAATTTACCGTCCCTAAAATCCAAAAACCATTTATTTGTGACCCCCTCTGGGCCCCCGACCCGACCCGTGCGAAAGCGCGCCCAAAATACGCGGGAAAAGTCAAAAAATTGCCCCCCCACCCACCCTAGTCTCATTTTGGTATATCGACTCGGTACCGGTTATTTTTAAAATTTCTAAATTTAGGTCTTATTTGGATAAATTTTGATCCGACAGATCGTATCGTCATAAATAAAAATAAATTCATATATTGAGACAACTTTTGATGAAAAAAGATTAAATTTAAAATTTATTTGGACTTTTACATTGTAAAATTTTATACAAATTATATTTTATAGTTTTTATCATAATATTACTGACTGACTGACACGTAAGCCATATACACTTACAAACTTAAATTCATTGACGCGTACCCCCAATTAAAATGTTCCGAACACCTGCGAAGAGAGGCGTAGCCAAACCCTTGTCACCGGAGTCCAGTCCCGAGGAACCGGCAAGAGCAACCGTCGCGCAGGCTCGGCGCAGTATTGAATCGAAGCTAGATAGCTCAGACCCTAGACCCGCCGAGCAGGCGCGACAGATGCCCAAGCCGAAAGGCACGTACAAGGACCGGATAACGGAAGCCTCTGCCCGTCTAAATAGAATAAGGATGTCCATCAATATGAGCCGTAATACAAAGACCGAAATTAAAAACGAAATCATAGAATCGGCATTACGCATGATGCAGCTGGTAAAGGACGCGGAGGAAGGAAGAAAGTACAAAAGGTCGGAAGACACAAAGGAGACACAGACGGAGCAAGAAAAGAGAGAAGAAAAGGAAACAGAAGGAAGCAGGGGAACAGAAGAATTAAAAAGGGAATTGACAGGAAAATTAGAAGACCACATTAGGGCTATGAATGAAACAAAAGAGGCTATGGAAAGAATGAGAGAGGAAATGAGTAGGCACCGTGAAGATCTGGCCAGCCAAAAAACGTATGCGAGTGCAGTTGCCGGTTCCCCCAAAGTCAAAACGACTGAGGTGGCTACGGCGCTGCACTCAATCGTGGTGACCTCCAACGACGATCTAGAGACAGGAGAGGTAGTGATGGAGAAGATAAGGAAGGCTGTTAATGCAAAAGAGGAAGGGATAAAAGTGGATAGAATAAGGAAAGCAAAGGACAGAAAAGTGATAGTAGGGTGCCAAGACAAACAAGAACTAATAAAAATTAAACGCAACATAAACAAAAATGCGAAAAGTCTTAACATAGAAGACATTAAGAATAAGGACCCTCTTGTCGTAATTAAGCACGTAATGAACAGCCACTCCGATGACGAAATTGTAAAGGCAATAAAAAATCAGAACAGGCACCTTCTGGACAGAATAGAAAAGGAGAAGGAAAGGATAGAGGTCACGTTCAGAAGGAGAACCCGGAACCCACTGATGGCCCACATAATCCTGCGAGTGTCGCCCGAAATCTGGAGGATCTTCACAGATACCGGCGCAGTGTTTGTGGACGTCCAGAGAGTCAAGGTAGAGGACCAGTCCCCCCTTGTCCAATGCTCAAAGTGTTTGGGCTATGGACATGGGAGGCGATTCTGCCATGCCTCTCTGGAGGCCTGCAGTCACTGCGGCGGGCCGCACAAAAAGGCCGAGTGTGCGGATTGGCTAGCAGCAGAACCAGCGACCTGCTGCAATTGCCAAAGGGCGAAACTCGCGGATGTGGGCCATAACGCCTACAGTGAGAGTTGTCCAGTAAGGAAAAAGTGGGACACGTTGGCCAGATCGTGCATAGCATATTGCTAAGGTGGAGCCAGTTAAACCAGATGGCACGGCAAGGGAACGACTTGGCTTTGGAAGTGCAAGGATAAAAATAAATAAAGGAACGCTACACAATAAAATATCAGTCTCAAAAGGAAACGGCAAAGTGGCTTTGGCGCTACCTTTTGCAGTGTAAAATAACTAGCGGGATAGAAAATATAGGATACATAAAGAACATTGAGAAAATAAAAGGAAAAGATACATATATAAAAGGCAAATAAAAAAGTACTTATATATATAACATAATATTATATAAATATAGTACTAAGATAAAATGGACAGATAAACTTAAAAAGATAACACAAAGAAATAGAAAATTACAGTAAAGCTGAGGAAAGAAAGTCGTAGCAAGAAATAAGCAATGTAAAGTTGAACTTGGAATGCCAGTAGGAGAAAGTAGAAACAGCAAAAAATGGAACAGGACTAAAGAACATGGCAGGAGAAAATAAACTAAAAAACACAAAGAAAATACATAAATTAATGACAAGAATTTAAATAAAAGCAAATGGAAAATAAAGAAATAGTAAATCAAAACACAAAAGTAGTAAGCAGACAACAAATACGATTAAGAATATTCAGAAAGAGGAGACAGAAGAAAATTAAACATAACTATAGAGCGAAAAATTTTTGTTATAAAAAGACCCTAAAAATAAATTGGGGGTACCAGAGTGGGGACATAAAAACCCCCACATAAAAAAAAAAAAAAAAAAAAAAAAAACCTAACCTAACCTAACCTAACCTAACCTAACCTAACCTAACCTAACCTAACCTAACCTAACCTAACCTAACCTAACCTAACCTAACCTAACCTAACCTAACCTAACCTAACCTAACCTAACCTAACCTAACCTAACCTAACCTAACCTAACCTAACCTAACCTAACCTAACCTAACCTAACCTAACCTAACCTAACCTAACCTAACCTAACCTAACCTAACATAACCTAACCTAACCTAACCTAACCTAACCTAACCTAACCTAACCTAACCTAACCTAACCTAACCTAACCTAACCTAACCTAACCTAACCTAACCTAACCTAACCTAACCTAACCTAACCTAACCTAACCTAACCTAACCTAACCTAACCTAACCTAACCTAACCTAACCTAACCTAACCTAACCTAACCGAGTTGCTCCAAGAACGCCACCGTGAACGCATCGTTTATGTGTCGCTCCGCGTAAAATAAATCGGCTCGGTCGTCTTAAATTTGAATCTCGCTTTGAAATTTATATCATTGGGTGCGTAAAAGACCTGGCAGTGTGTTGGTGTAGGTGGTGAAGTGGAAAGTGCGGTGGTTTTCCCTCAAATTGGGAAAAACTAGTGAAAAATCGTCAATTTTCTGGATTATCGGCATTACCTGCATCATCTGCATCATCTGCATTGCTTGCTTCGGCTGCTTTGGTTGCATTGGCTGCAGTAGCTGAGTGCGCAGGCCAATCAAACATCTATCTGCGCATTGCCTGCGTTACCTGTACCATCTGGTAAGTCTGCACTGGCTGCTTTAACTGCATCGGCTGCATTGTCTGCGCGCGCTGGCCAATTGGAGATCCATCTGCACACTGTCTGCACTGCCTGCATCATCTGGACAGCCTGCATCGGCTGCATTGCCTGCTTGCGCGGGTGAATCGAAGATCCATCTGCACACTGTCTGCATTGCCGGTATTATCTGGATAGTCTGCTTCGGCTGCATTGCCTGCTTGCGCGGGCCAATTGAAGATCCATCTGCACACTGTCTGCATTGCCTGTATTATCCGGATAGTCTGCATCGGCTGCATTGCCTGCATTGCCTGCATTGCCTGCATTGCCTGCGAGCGCGGGCTAATCAAGGATCATCTGCACACTGCCTGCATTGCCTGCATTGACTGGATAGTCTGCATCGGCTGCATTGCCTGCATTGCCTGCATTGCCTGCATTGCCTGCATTGCCTGCGTGCGCGGGCTAATCAACAATCAGGGATCATCATCTGCATACTGCCTGCATTGCCTGCATTAACTGGACAGTCTGCATTGGCTGCTCTGGTTGCATATCATCTGCATTATTAACTGTTAAATAGGAAAAACAACACGAGCTGCTTTAAGCCCCACGGTTGACCCAAACAAATTATACAAAATTTACTTTTTGACTTTTTGACGCCTACAAGCCGTATACACTTGTGGGAAACATATTCTTCAGACGCATTCCCCTAACAATACCAAACATATAATGTTCGGGATCCGCACGCCACCCAAGGAAATGAGGCCGAAGAGCAAAACGCCTGAAAAGATCAGCCCGGGAGATACCGGTGGGAACAGGGTCGCGCAGGCCCGGCGGAGCTTGGAATCCCAGATCGAAAGATCTGGGGGAACGAGCGCCGCCGAGCCCGTGCGGCCAAAACCCGCGGGAACCTCTGCGGACGGAGAAAACCCGACTAAAAAAGTGACAGCCCCGGCCTCAATAGTGGCAGTAGTGCCACGAGAAGATACCGGACAAATGAGCAGGACAGCCAAAGCAAAATCTTGCTTGATGAAACTGAAGCTCCAAATAAACAACAGTCGGAACCTGAAAACGGAGATAAAAACGGACGTTATAGAGGCAGCGGAAAAGCTATACAAGCTAGTAAAGGAAGGAGAGGACGAAAGGTTAAAAGAAGGAAAGAAGGTAAAGACAACAGAAGATCCACCCAGAATCGGAAGAGACACGGAAATAGAGAAAAAGCTAGAAAATCAGGAGAAGGAAATAATTAGGAGACTGGATGCCCACACCCAACTATTGAAAGAGAGCAAGGAGGAAATGGAAAAGTTAAGCAAGGAGATAAATAAGCAAAGAGAGGACTGGAAAGAAGGAAGAAGCTACGCAAGCGTGGTGTCTGGCACAGGGAGGAAGGAACAAGGGAATGCAGCAATGCACTCCGTAGTGATCACCTCCGTGGACCAGACGGTCACGGGCGAAGCAGTCTTCGAGGAAATCAGGACTACACTAAACGCTAGAGAAGAGGGGATGAGGATTGATAAGATAAGAAAGGCAAAGGATAGGAAAGTGATAGTTGGCTGTAAGTCGAAAGAAGAACTGGGCAGAATTAAGGAAAAGATCAAATCAGCGGGAGCCAGACTTCATATCGAGGATATGGAGAATAAGAATCCCATGATTTTGCTGAGGGACGTCCTAAGCCATAACAAGGACGACGAAATAGTAAGAGCACTACTTAACCAGAACAAACATCTTCTGGGAGATGTGAGTGGAGACAGCGCGTGCCTAAAGGTGAAATTTAGGAGAAGGGCGCGGAACCCACTCACATCTCACGTGGCAATACAGGTGCCACCTAAGATATGGAAGCGGCTCACAGAAGAGGGGTCAGTCCATATTGACGTGCAGAGGGTCAAGGTCGAGGACCAATCCCCTCTTATCCAGTGCTCGCGGTGCCTGGGCTATGGGCATGGGAAGCGGTTCTGCCGAGACCAGGAGGATGCGTGCAGCCACTGCGGGGGGGCCCACCACAGGTCGGAATGCGCCGACTGGATGGCGAGGGCTCCACCGACGTGTTGCAACTGCACCAAGGCCAGGATCGGCGGGACCGAACACGATGCCTTTAGCCCGGAATGCCCTGTGAGGAGGAAGTGGGAGATCCTGGCGAGGTCCACGGTAGCATATTGCTAAGGTGGATCCAAGGAACCCAGATCAGACAAACTCCTCAACAGGCGCAACGTCGACCTTAGTCGCCCAAGCCAATTTACAAAGGAAAAAACTAGCGACAAGTGAATTCTTACTAGAATCAGCAAAGAGGAAGGTCGACTTTGCGCTGCTGCAGGAGCCATACGTGGGAAGCCAAGGTAGAGTGAGAGACCACCGGGGGGTGAGGATCTTCCAGGGAGAAAACGGGCAGGGGGCCGTTGTCAAGTCAGCCGTTGCAGTTTTCAACGGCGACTGGACGGTGGCCCAATGTCCGTCCCTCACCACAACCAACATCACAGTGGTGAAGATCCAAACGGGAACCCGTGAGATAGTGGTTATCTCGTTCTACTTTGAGCCGGATAAACCCATAGGGCCATACCTGCAGCAGTTGGGGAAGATAGTTGAAAAACTGGGCCCTCGCGGAATCCTCATAGGGGGTGACACCAATGCCAAAAGCATATGGTGGGGCAGCGCGGACACTGACGGGAGGGGAGAGGAAATGGCAGGAATGCTGGAGGAACACGGATTGCAGGTGCTCAACAGCGGCAAAGCTCCAACATTCGAAACAGTGCGAGGAGGAAAACTCCTCACCAGCCACATTGACATCACGGCCTGCACTGAGGATATCCTGGACCTGACAAGGGACTGGAAGGTGGACGACACCATGGCGGACTCGGACCATAACGCAATAACCTTCAAAATTGATAGAATTAAAAGTAAATTTACAATACAGAAATTTAAATCTACAAAAAAGTACAACACAAATAAGGCTAATTGGACCCACTTTGCTGAAAAACTGGAACAATTATTGCACAGCAACCAACTAGCAGAATCAGAAATAAATAACATCAACAATAAATCAAATCTAGATAATACAATAGAAAAATACATAGATACAATAATAAAAACTAGCAACGAGACAATACCGCTAATTAAAGTAAAAAACAAACACAACTTACCGTGGTGGTCCGAGAAACTCGCCAGAATGAAGAAGGAAGTCACCACCAGGAAAAGGAGAATCCGATGCGCAGCGCCGATTCGAAGAGCTAAGGTCGTTGATGAGTACCTGCAATCAAAAGAGAGATATGAGAATGAAGCCAAGAAGGCACAAGTAGATAGTTGGAAGGAATTCTGTAAAAAACAGGATAAGGAGAACATCTGGGACGGGATATATAGAGTGATTGGGAAGGTATCCAAAAAGCATGAAGACCTGCCATTGACCAAGAACGGAGAGACCCTAAGCTTGAAGGACTCGGCAAAGCTATTGGCAGAAACCTTCTATCCAGAAGACAATAAAGAAGAAGACAACGCAGACCATCAGCGTACAAGAGAGGCAGCCGCACGAGTAAATGACAAAGTCGATGCTGAGATCCATGACCCACCATTTACACTGGACGAACTAAGTGCGGCTGCAAACAGCTTCAATCCAAAGAAAGCCCCGGGAGCAGACGGCCTAACGGCTGACATCTGTAAGCAAGCTATAGATAAGTACCCAGAATTGTACCTATCACTGGCAAACAAGTGCCTCGAACTTGGCCACTTCCCGACCACCTGGAAGGAGGCAACGGTCATAGTCCTCCGGAAACCTGCCAAGGAGGACTACACGAACGTCAAATCGTACAGACCGATAGGCCTTTTGCCTGTGATGGGGAAGATACTGGAGAAGATGGTGGTGGGGCGAGTGAGGTGGTATCTCTACCCGAGGACAAGCCCCCGACAGTTTGGCTTTATGCCGCAGAGGAGCACCGAAGACTCCCTCTACGTTTTGATGAGACATATAAGGAACAAACTTTCTGAAAAGAAAATTGTCCTTATTGTCTCACTGGACATAGAGGGGGCCTTCGACAGCGCCTGGTGGCCGGCAATTAGAGTCAGACTGTCGGAGGAAGGATGTCCAATCAACATCAGAAGGGTAATAGATAGCTACCTCGAGAGCAGAAAAGTCAGACTGAGGTACTCCGGGGAAGAGTATGAGAGGTGGACCTCCAAGGGATGCGTGCAGGGCTCCATTGGGGGTCCAACCTTCTGGAATCTGCTCCTCGACCCACTACTATCGGAGCTTGATAGACGGGGTATTTACTGCCAAGCTTTTGCCGATGACGTAGTGCTCGCATTCGACGGACATGAGATGAGCAAGATACAAAAACAGGCCAATGAAACGCTGGCCTGTGTGAGGGATTGGGGAATCAAAAACAAACTTAAGTTCGCCCCGAACAAGACAAAGGCAATGGTGATAACCAGAAAACTGAAGTATGATTCTCCGATCCTCCACATGGGTGGCGTGGACATTGGTCTGGAAAAACAGATGAAGATACTGGGAGTCACAATCGACAGCGGGCTGACCTTTAACGCCCACGTCACCAACGTATGTAAGAAGGCAGTGGGTTTTTACCAAAAACTGTCCACGGCAGCAAGAACGCAGTGGGGGCTGGGACCAGACATCATCAAACTGCTGTATACGGCTGTAGTAGAGCCAACCATACTATATGGAGCAAGTGTATGGGCCCCGGCTTCACACAAATTAGGGATAAAAAAGCAGCTCGCTGTTGTCCAAAGAGGTTTCGCGCAAAAGATTACGAAGGCCTACAGGACCGTCTCATTAAACTCGGCCCTTCTCCTCGCCGGGATACTGCCCCTGGATATTCGTGCCAGGGAGAATGCCTCCCTGTACGAAATCAAAAGGGGCTGGTCCCGGCGGGTGATAGGGGACCGGGAGGTGGAACGGCCTGTGGCCTTCGAAAATCTTGAACACCCAGCGCAACGTGGCACTATTAAATACCGGTGTCTGGTGGACGGTGCAGAAGTGAACCAAATAACTAGAGAAGGCCGAGCTATCTTCACAGACGGCAGTAAGATCGATGGTAAGGTCGGAGCGGCAATCTCCATTTGGCAGAACGCCGCCGAGACCAAAACCAAAAGACTCAAACTGGAATCATTCTGCACCGTCTACCAGGCAGAGATGGTGGCCCTCCACAGGGCGGTGGCAGAGGCGGTGGTTGGGGAGGCGGCTCAGTGCAGCATCCTGAGCGACTCTAGAGCGGCGCTGGAAACCGTCGCTGACGGAGCTTCCCTCCACCCCCTAGCGTTCCAAATTCAAAAAATGATCAGAAGCAATAAAGAACGCGGCAGAATAGTATCGTTATTCTGGATAAAAGCTCACGCAGGGTTGGAGGGAAACGAGCGCGCAGACGAGCTCGCAAAGGATGCTGCGCTGAATCTCAAAGTTAAACCTGACTACGATAAGTGTCCCGTTTCATTCGTCAAACGACAGATTCGTCTGGAGTCGATTGACGAGTGGAACGAGCGCTACGTACAGGGCGAGACGGCCTCAACCACAAAGCTCTTCTTCCCGAGTGCTGTGGAGGCCCGCCAAATCATCGGGAAGATCCAAACGGATCCCGTCACGACGCAGGTGTTCACGGGGCATGGCGGGTTCTCCGAATACTTGTACCGCTTCAAGTGCAAGGAGAGCCCGTCATGTATCTGTGACCCTGCAGAAGACCAAAGTTTAGTGCACGTTATAACCGAATGCCCAGTGTATCTGATGAAAAGACTAGATTTAGAAATAGAGTTAGGTATAGACATTAAAAGAAATACAGTATGTAAATTAATAGCAAATAAGGAAAGTAGAGATAAGTTTATTAAGTATTGTAGAAATGTAGTAATTAGCGTAGCAAATAGAAATAAGTAGAAATAAGTTAGGCTAGATATACAATGTATAGATTATATATTACTAGAAACTAAGAAATAATGTAAGTAAAAATAAGATAAACTGGAATAGTTATAAGGTAGATAAGTTAAATTAAGTGAAAAAATGTATGTAAATAAAGAAAAGAAAAAAGTCGTTCCAATAAAATAAGAAAATAGCTAGGATTAGGAAAAGTAGGACCATTGAGACTAGGAGCATAGAAATGAACCAATAAAGATAGAATAGGGAAGGGTAGGGGGTGAAAAAGAGCTCTAACTAGGGTTAGGGGAACGAGAGTGGGGCATAGCGCCCCACAATAAAAAAAAAAAAAAAAAAAAAAAAACCTAACCTAACCTAACCTAACCTAACCTAACCTAACCAACCTTCTTGACTTTTTGAAAATTTTTGAAGTCTCATTTTTGACACTACAAGATAGTTATTGGTATCGATCTGTTCGTCTTGACGGCGCGCGTACGGCTGTGCCGAATATTATATATAGTTATATAATAAATTATTTAATTAAAGACGTTTTTGTCATTTTTTCACATAAAATTGACACATTTCAGTAGTTTTCTTCAAAATTATCAGAGGTTTTGTTGATTTTCCTGCGTCGTTACATCCCCCCCGCCGGCCCCGCCGCTTCGGTGTGGTTTTTGCCGCATCTGAAACATAAAAAACACATATTTAATATTAAATTACCTAATTTTTACCATATTTTCGCAAATATTTTCAAAATTTACCGTCCCTAAAATCCAAAAACCATTTATTTGTGACCCCCTCTGGGCCCCCGACCCGATCCGTGCGAAAGCGCGCCCAAAATACGCGGGAAAAGTCAAAAAATTGCATATTTATTGTTTCTCATATTTTTATCGATTAATGTACTGAAACCACCTAAGCTCGTGCCATACTAAAGAAATTTCTTGACTTTTTGAAAATTTTTGAAGTCTCATTTTTGACACTACAAGATAGTTATTGGTATCGATCTGTTCGTCTTGACGGCGCGCGTACGGCTGTGCCGAATATTATATATAGTTATATAATAAATTATTTAATTAAAGACGTTTTTGTCATTTTTTCACATAAAATTGACACATTTCAGTAGTTTTCTTCAAAATTATCAGAGGTTTTGTTGATTTTCCTGCGTCGTTACATCCCCCCCGCCGGCCCCGCCGCTTCGGTGTGGTTTTTGCCGCATCTGAAACATAAAAAACACATATTTAATATTAAATTACCTAATTTTTACCATATTTTCGCAAATATTTTCAAAATTTACAGTCCCTAAAATCCAAAAACCACTTATTTGTGACCCCCTCTGGGCCCCCGACCCGATCCGTGCGAAAGCGCGCCCAAAATACGCGGGAAAAGTCAAAAAATTGCCCCCCCCCCCCACCCACCCTAGTCTCAATTAGGTATATCAACTCGGTACCGGTTATTCTGTAAATTACAAAATTATTGTTAAATTTATATAAACGTTAGTCTTACAGATTTTGGCATTATTAATAAATATAAACTAAAAATATTTAAGACAATTTTCGCTAAGAAAAATTCAATTAAAAATTTATTTTAACTTTTACATTGTAAAAATTTATACAAATTATACTCCTTACTTACTTACCATAATTTATCTGACTGATTGACACGTAAGCCATTTACACTTACTTACTTATATTCTGTGACGCGTACCCCCAATAAAAATGTTCCGAACACCTGCGAAGAGAGGCGCAGCCAAACCCTTGTCACCGGAGTCCAGTCCCGAGGAACCGGCAAGAGCAACCGTCGCGCAGGCTCGGCGCAGTATTGAATCGAAGCTGGATAGCTCAGATCCAAGACCCGCCGAGCAGGCGCGACAGATGCCCAAGCCGAAAGGCACGTACAAGGACCGGATAACGGAAGCCTCTGCCCGTCTAAATAGAATAAGGATGTCCATCAATATGAGCCGTAATACAAAGACCGAAATTAAAAACGAAATCATAGAATCGGCATTACGCATGATGCAGCTGATAAAGGACGCGGAGGAAGGAAGAAAGTACAAAAGGTCGGAAGACACAAAGGAGACACAGACGGAGCAAGAAAAGAGAGAAGAAAAGGAAACAAAAGGAAGCAGGGGAACAGAAGAATTAAAAAGTGAATTATCAGAGAAGCTGGAAGAACACCTAAGGGCAATGCATGAAACGAAAGAGGCAATGGATAAAATGAGCGCGGAATTAAATAGGCACCGTGAAGAACTGGCCAGCCAAAAATCCTATGCGAGTGCAGTTGCCGGTTCCCCCAAAGTCAAAACGACTGAGGTGGCTACGGCGCTGCACTCGATCGTGGTGACCTCCAATGATGACTTAGAAACAGGAGAGATAGTGATGGAGAAGATAAGGAAGGCCGTAAAAGCAAAAGAGGAAGGGATAAAAGTGGACAGAATAAGGAAAGGAAAAGACAGAAAAGTAATACTAGGGTGCCAAGACAAAGAAGAACTAATAAAGATTAAGCGCAACATAAACATGAACGAGAAGAGTCTAAGAATCGAGGACATTAAAAATAAGGACCCTCTTGTTATACTGAAACACGTTATGAATAGCCATTCTGATGAAGAAATAGTGCAAGCGATAAAGAAGCAGAACAGGCATTTACTGGATAGGATAGGAAAGGAGAAGGAGAGATTAGAGGTCACCTATAGGCGAAGAACCCGAAACCCACTGATGGCCCACATTATCCTGCGAGTGTCGCCCGAAATCTGGAGGACATTCACAGATACCGGCGCAGTGTTTGTGGACGTCCAGAGAGTCAAGGTAGAGGACCAGTCCCCCCTTGTCCAGTGCTCAAAGTGTTTGGGCTATGGACACGGGAGGCGATTCTGCCATGCCTCTCTGGAGGCCTGCAGTCACTGCGGCGGGCCGCACAAAAAGGCCGAGTGTGCGGATTGGCTCGCAGCAGAACCAGCTGCATGCTGCAATTGCCAAAGGGCGAAACTCGCGGACGTGGGCCATAATGCCTATAGTGAAGATTGTCCGGTAAGGAAAAAATGGGACACGTTGGCCAGATCGTGCATCGCCTATAGTTAAAATGGAGCCAGTTAAATCAGATGGCACGGCAAGGGAACGACTTGGCCTAGGAAGTGCAAAGATAAAAATAAAAGGAACGCTACATAAGAAATCAGCCTCAAAAGGAAACGGCAAAGTGGCTTTGGCGCTACCTTTTGTAGAGTAGATCAAATAGCGGGAAAGAATAGATAGGACAGATAAAAACATTGAGGAAATAAAATGAAAAGACACATATATAAAAGGTGATAAAAAGGACTAATATATATAACATAATGTTATACTATATTTAGTACTAAGATAAAATGGACAGATAAACTTAAAAAGATAACACAAAGAAATAGAAAATTACAGTAAAGCTGAGGAAAGAAAGTCGTATCAAGAAATAAGCAATGTAAAGTTGAACTTGGAATGCCAGTAGGAGAAAGTAGAAACGGAAAAAATGGAACAGGACTAAAGAACATGGCAGGAGAAAAGAAACTAAAAGCACAAAGAAAATAAATAAATTAATGATAAGAATTTAAATAAAAGCAAATAGAAAATAAAGAAATAGTAATCAAAACACAAAAGTAGTAAGCAGACAACAAATACGATTAAGAATATTCAGAAAGAGGAGACAGAAGAAAATTAAACATAACTATTGAGCGAAAAAATTTTGTTATAAAAAGACCCTAAAAATAAATTGGGGGTACTAGAGTGGGGACATAAAAACCCCCAAAAAAAAAAAAAAAAAAAAAAAAAAAAACCTAACCTAACCTAACCTAACCGGGTTGGAGGGAAACGAGAGAGCGGATCAGCTCGCTAAAGATGCCGCACAACACCTGAAGACCCGTGCGCACTACGACAAGTGTCCGGTTTCATTCGTCAAACGACAGATCCGACAAGACTCGATTGACGAGTGGAGCCGGAGATACGCGGACGGAGAGACGGCTTCGGTGACGAAGCTGTTCTTTCCGGACGCTGTTGAGGCGCACAGGGTCGTAAGGCGGATTGTCCTGGATCCGATACTGACGCAGGTGTTCACGGGGCACGGCGGTTTCTCCGAGTACTTGCACCGTTTCAAGTGCAAGGGGAGCCCGGCGTGCCAATGTGATCCTGACGTTCAGGAGACGGTCCCACATCTCCTACTCGAATGTCCCATCCACGCCAAAGAACGGCATGACCTGCAACAGCAGCTGGACATTAAACTATGTAGTAATAATATAAGATACATTGTTAGCGATAAGGTTAGAATATATGCATTTATAAAATTTTGTAAACAAATAGTAAATAAGGTAAATAATAGAAATAGGTAGTAAACTTATACTAATTATATAATTTAAGTTATATTAATTTAGTGATAAGGATATAGTAGAAATGTATGTATTAAGCTGTTTAGAATAAGATGAATAGATTAAGGGTAAAATAGGTAATTGTTAATGTAGAGAAATAGATAAATGTAAGTAGCTTGTAAGATTATAATGTAAATTGTAATAAATAAAGAAAATATGGACAATATCCCTTGTCCTAGATAGGGGGAACAAAAAAAAAAAAAAAAAAAAAAAAAAAAAAAAAAAAAAAAAAAAAACCTAACCTAACCTAACCTAACCTTTTTTTTTTTTTTTTTTTGTCGCGGGGAAAGCGACTTATTGCTACCGCCCCGCCCCGGGGGAAGGCGGAACGGTTATGTTGGGTTCACCGGTCTTACGACCCAGCACTACGCCACCCGGAAAAGATGTTAAATCCGGGCGACCGCTGGGCCGAGTCCCTAACACTATATACAACCTACACCGGCATACCAACTAAAACCCCGCGGTGGCCTTCTTCGGCGCATGTGGAGCGGCCCCGGGGTATCCTTAGCTAAATCTAAGGATTGCTACCGGAACCGCCCCTGCGCGGTGCCGCCTTGCGGCCCGTCTCCTTATGGGGGGCTCAGAAGCCCCCGCACACCGAAGGACGCCCTCGGCGTCAACGGCAGACACGAGGCCGACCACCCGTGCTGCCGTCCATCCCGGGGTCGCATGTACAACAGTACAATAATGGCACTACGACAGCCCCCGGCTGCGCGCCTACGACCCCCGATGGCCCCAATTAGTCGCCTCTTACGACAGGCAGGGGATACCGTGGTGGAATTCTCCAAACGCCCCCATTCCACAGGGCGGAACCTAACCTAACCTAACCTAACCTAACCTAACCTAACCTAACCTAACCTAACCTAACCTAACCTAACCTAACCTAACCTAACCTAACCTAACCTAACCTAACCTTTTTTTTTTTTTTTTTTTTTTTTTTTTTTTTTTTTTTTTTTTTTTTTTTTTTGTCGCGGGGAAAGCGACTTATTGCTACCGCCCCGCCCCGGGGGAAGGCGGAACGGTTATGTTGGGTTCACCGGTCTTACGACCCAGCACTACGCCACCCGGAAGAGATGTTAAATCCGGGCGACCGCTGGGCCGAGTCCCTAACACTATATACAACCTACACCGGCATACCAACTAAAACCCCGCGGTGGCCTTCTTCGGCGCATGTGGAGCGGCCCCGGGGTATCCTTAGCTAAATCTAAGGATTGCTACCGGAACCGCCCCTGCGCGGTGCCGCCTTGCGGCCCGTCTCCTTATGGGGGGCTCAGAAGCCCCCGCACACCGAAGGACGCCCTCGGCGTCAACGGCAGACACGAGGCCGACCACCCGTGCTGCCGTCCATCCCGGGGTCGCATGTACAACAGTACAATAATGGCGCTACGACAGCCCCCGGCTGCGCGCCTACGACCCCCGATGGCCCCAATTAGTCGCCTCTTACGACAGGCAGGGGATACCGTGGTGGAATTCTCCAAACGCCCCCATTCCACAGGGCGGGAGACGCCGGTCAGTCGTCCACCCGACGCCTCCTACGTCTCCTTTGGCGGCGCGCGGGATCGTTCTGCTCACGATCCCGCTCGGCGCTCTCCTTCTGCGAGATGACGCACTCGCAAAAGGAGGCTACCGCCCGCCAAGACCTCCGGCTGCCGACCATGGCAGACACCACGGCCGGCAGCGACAGGTCTCCTCCGACGACTGCTCTGAGAGCGCTGCGCTCGTCACTCCAGGCTGGACACTCCTCCAAAGTGTGCTGTGCCGTATCCTCGCGGCAGTTGCCACAATGGTGGCACACGGCGGAATCCTCTTTTCCGGCTATGCGACACAGGTACGAGCCGAAACACCCGTGGCCCGTCAGTACCTGTGTCAGCCGGAATGTAGGCGCACCGTGGCGCCTGTCGACCCACTCGACAAGGACAGGACGCACTGCCGCGACAGTCCTCACACCGGCACTTGGGCTCTCCAGCCTGGCATGCCACTCCTCCACGGCGGCTCTGCGAAATCGGGCCGCAATCTCCCTCGGAGCCAATCTCTGCGTACGTTGGGACGCCCCCTCTCGCCAAAAGAACGCAGACGAGAGGTGCTGGGCGTCCAACTCCCAAGGGAGGGTACCCGCCAACAGGCAGGCCGCCTCATGGGAGACCGTGCGGTAGCCCCTGATGATCCGCTGTGCCACTAAGCGCTGCGGTTTACGCAGTAGAGTGACACAGCGGGCGTTCAGGGACCCGGCCCAAACGGGACAACCGTAAAGGGCCATGGATCGCACGACTCCCGCATACAAACTACGGCAGGGGTTGCCGGGACCTTCCAGGTTCGGCAGCAGGCTTCCAAGCGCACCTGCTGCCCGCACCAGTTTCGGCGACAACTTCTCAAAGTGGGCGCGGAAATTCCATCGGCTATCTAGTACCAATCCCAGATACTTCATGGTAGAGCCGACGGAAATCCGCACCCCCTCCACAATGATGTGGGCCTCCATAGGTGGCCCCCGCCGAGGCCCATGGAAACAGAGGGCCTCGGTTTTGTTCAGGGCCACAGTGAGGCCCAGTCGCCGAATTCTGCCCACCACCTGCTCTGTACCGACAGAGGCGAGCAGGGCGGCATCCTGAAAGGATCTCGCCGTCGCTGTCACTAAAGTGTCGTCCGCGTAGCAGACGACAGCGACGCCCCGAGGATTGGCACCACGGAGCACCCAATCGTAGCCGATGTTCCACAGAAGCGGGCCCAGAACTGAGCCCTGTGGAACACCGCAGGCCATTGCTCGTCGGTGCCACCCGTCGGCGCCCGGATACAACACGTCCCTATCAGATAGGTACGAGTGTACCAGACGCCGTAAATACGGTGGCACCACGTGGTACCGCAGTGCTTCATTTATGCAAGCCCAGGGCAGCGTATTAAACGCGTTGGCGATGTCAAGAGACACCGCCACGACCACCTTGCCCCGGGCTACTGCATCCTCCGCCTGTGCTTTGACCCGCAAAATCGCATGGATTGTCGATCGGCCATGCCGGAACCCGTATTGACAATCCGCCAGGTCCGGCCCGACCCCTTCAAGGTGCTCGACGAGGCGAGCATGAATGACCCTCTCAAATAATTTGCAGACCTCGTCGAGCAACACGATGGGCCGGTAGGCCGATGGCGACTCTGCGGGTCGGCCCTCCTTCTTGAGCAGGACGAGCCTCCCGGTCTTCCAGCGCGACGGGAAGACGCCCTGCTCCATACAGGCGGAGAAAAGGCCGCGGAGCCTCGCACCCAGGAACTCGAGGGCTAGCCCCCAGGCTTTGCCGGGGATACCATCGAGCCCTGGGGCGGTATTCTTGCCCCGCAGCCGAACCACTGCCGCCCGCAACTCTGCGGGCGAAACCTCGGAAACAACCCCTGCCGAACTCAACGACGATGGCGCCGCTGGACCTGGCGCCATCGGTGGAGGAGTGACATCCTCGGTGGCCGGGAACAAAGCCGCGACGACCTCCTCAACTAGGTCGCCCCGGAGACTCTGCGTCAGCGGGGGCGCCCACGGGCGACACTTTTTCATCGCCACGCGGTACGGACGCCCCCACGGATCGTTATCGAGAGTGCTCCGGAACTCCCTTCGAGCCGTAGACTTTGCTCCCGCTATTGCCACATGCAGCGCTCTCTTGGCCTCTTTGTAGAGGCCGTGAAGCAGCCGCTCCTGGTCCTCGTCGCCGGGCAGACGAATCCGGCGACGACGGTGCCTGGCGAGACAACGGCGCGCGGCCACGCACGAAACACGCAGCCGCGTGAGCTCCGCCGTCCACCAGAACACCTGGCGCTTCTCAGGCCGGCGTCGGACACGGGGCATGGCTGCGTCGCAGACATGCGACATCGCCGCCCCGAACCACGCCGCCTCCTCCTCGACCCGTACCGGCCTCTCCGGTACGGGGAGCCACGCCTGAGCCAGAGCGGCCTCCTTCAGGGCCTCGACGTTGAGGCGCTTCAACCCCCAACGCGGGCCGTCCGATCGCGGAGCGGTCGGTCCACCACCAGACTGGGCAGTAGGGGACGAGGCGACGTCGAACCGAATGTATCGGTGATCCGACAACGTCTCCTCGTCCACCAGGACCCTCCAATCCCGGACACGGCGGGCTAGTGCTGGGGTGGCGAACGTGATGTCCACCACCGAACCGCCATTGTGCCGCACGCACGTGTCCACCGATCCGCGATTCACGACGGCCAGGCTGGACGAGATCGCCCACTCCTCCAGGGCCTCGCCGCGCACGTCGGTCGCCGACGAACCCCACGCCAGAGACTTGGCGTTGAAATCGCCGGCGACGAGGACGGGGCGAGGCTGACTGCCTTGCACCACCAGGGCCCCCAACCGAGTGAGAAAGAGCTCGAACTCGGCCAGGGATCTGTTGGGGGAGAAATACACTCCCACAATCCAGACCCCCCCCTTTGATCTCTTCACAAATTGTACTCACGGTTTTGTCGTCCGGATGTAAGTGACGACGTAGTAGTGTGGCATTCACAATTCCGCACAAAACGATATCTCACACGGCCCGATTCGATCACTTTTGCTATTTATTTTGAATTTTTTCCTGCGGAGCTCTGCGAAAAATATGCTCTCGCGACCGCGGTTCGAGTGCGACTGGTTAGGTTAGGTTAGGTTAGGTTAGGTTAGGTTAGGTTAGGTTGGGGTGCGAAGTCAGGAAACCTCCACGTGGTGCACCCTGGGCAACGGCGGTCAAGTTGACCGACGGCCGATATCCTGACAACAGGTGGTTGACGGTCGTCACACGTTGTGGCGGCCGTCGTCATTTGTAGGAGGCTCTTGTTTTGGGCCACCCCCGGGTTCTGTCTCGGGGGTGTCGACGGGCTCGGTGTGCGCTCACCCCGCCGCCGAGCAGGACTACTGTCACCGTCGTAACTCGTAATCTGGTCAGGAGGTCTGTGGTTATGTCTCGCGCTCCTGATCGGACCGAGGGTCTTGGCTTAACCGCCTGGGCCGCGAGGTAGAAAACCTCTATAAAAAGTTACCCCGAATCCCAAGCGGCGGCGCACCGCGAGGGGATGCATGGCCGATGGGTAGTTCGGTCGTTAGTGCGAACCCCCGCCGGAGTCCAGCCGAAACTCCGAAAGCGGGTTACGCCTAGGCTTACCCAGGTACAGGGGTCTCTGCCTGGGTGGACCGTATATTTCCCCCATACTCGTGGGATTAGTTATGATTTTATCTTCCAATAAAACAAAACTTAATCCGGTGGTGGTGGTAGAGAGGTTGTCTGCCTCGGGGGCCACTTGTGGCTCTGAACAGACACAGGGGGAGGGGCGAAAGCCCAAAGTGGAGGTTGCCGAGGTGGTGGCGCCCGTCGTCCCGGTTCTCGAGTCCGAGGCCGGGCCGAGTGGCGCAGCCTTGGCCACAAAGAGGGGTCGCCGAGATAGAGATCGCAATGCGGTCTCGATCTCGAGTGACAGCGACAGCGAGCCGGCTGAAAAGCTGCTCGCTACTTCCGCGAGTCCGACACCGATTCCGGAGTCGGACGTCGCGGAAATGGAGGTAGCTGAGGTAGCGGCCGAGGAGCTAGACTGGCGCCTGCGGCTCTCGGCGACAATCCGGGACGTGTCGCACAGGTCCCGGAACTTGAAGGGAACCGAGCAGCGGAGGCTGAATCTCGCCGCCAACGAGTTGTTGGAGAGGGCGGGAGAGTCAGGCTCCGCTGAGGTAGCCCGCTTGGAGGCGGAGAAGGCGGCCTTGGCGAACGAGGTCGCCAAGCTAAAGGCTGCCCAGGCGGAGCAGGCCAGGGTCCTGGACGAGGTTCTGGCGACGGTCCGGTCGCTTGGTGGGTCGCAACCGGTGGCCCAATCGGAGGGTGCGTCTGGAGAGACGTTCGCTGAATTTCAGCGACGTCTCTTCAACATTCTAGACGCCCGCTTTGAGGCGGTATACATGCGGCTGCCTACTGAGCGCCCAGTTCGGCCTCCTCTGGCCGCTGACAGGGCCAGGCCAGAGACGGCTGAGTGGCCGCCGCTGCCAGTGCCGCGGCCTCGTGCCTCCGTTAGGCCGCCGCCAACACCCGCGGCCGTGGCCGGGTCCTCCAGGGATCCGCCCCTTGTTGCCGGTCCGCCAGTCGCTGGCAAGGGGAAGGGGAAGGGGAAAGGGAAGGGCGGGAGCGGAACATCCGCCATACCCGCCCCAACTGAGGCTCCCCGTCCCCGACCTGCACCCGCAGTCGTGGCCCAGTCGGCCGTTGCGGCTACCTCTGCCGTTGCCCCGATTCCCCCCCCGCGATCATCACGCACGGGGGGAAAGAAAAAGAAGAAAGGCCGAGCAGTTCTGCCGGTTCCGCCTCCTCGCGAACCGCGCCCGCTGCCTCCGGCCCCCACGTCCATGGACGAAGGATGGACTGTGGTGGCCAAGAAGGGGAAGAAGGCTCCCCGGCCCGCGTCGAGCGCTGCGGCTGCTGCACTGCCACAGCAACGGCCCCAGCTGAAGCAGCCGAGGCCCGAGCCCAAGATACGGCTTCATAGTAAGGCGGCCGTCACCCTAACGGTGACGCCGGAGGGATTGGCACGGGGCGTCACGTACGCCCTAGTCCTCCGGGAGGTGCAGCGGAATGTGCGCCTCGCCGACCTCGGCATAGCCGAAACGCGGGCTCGTCTGATGGCCACCGGCGGGTATCTCTATGAGGTACCCGGGCCGGAATCGGAGGCAAGGGCCGACTCCCTTGCTGAAAAAGTCAGGGAGGTGTTCCGTGGAACGGAGTTGGAGGGGGATGTTCGTGTCTCTCGCCCCTTCAAGTCCGCGGAACTGCGGGTCTCCGGGCTGGATGCGTCTGCCGACCCGGAGGCCGTCGCAACGGCCCTTGCAAGGGCTGGCGGTTGCTCGGTCGAAGAGATGAAGGTCGGGGAGATCCGCCCCGACCGTTCTGGCCTTGGCGCGGCATGGGTGCGGTGCCCAGCCAAGGCCGCGAGTGTTATTGTTGGGGCGAAGAGGGTCCTGATTGGCTGGGTGGCGGCACAGATCCGCCTCCTTGAGCCTAGGCCCATGCGGTGCTTCCGGTGCCTATATAATGGGCACGTCCGGAACCGCTGCACCGATGAGTGTGACCGTAGCGGAATCTGCTACCGCTGCGGTCAAGTGGGCCACAAGGCCAAGGGGTGCTCCGCGGAGGCGCACTGCGCAGTCTGCGCAGCTGCGGGAAAACCCGCGGGGCACCAAGTGGGCGCCAAGGCGTGTGTCGCCTCCTCCCGTCCCCGCCGTTCTAAACGCGGCGGGCGCGGTGGGGTTGTGACCCAGCCGGACCCGACCCACAGCGTCGCACCGATGGAGATCGCCCATTAATATGGCGCAGAGATTCCTCCAGGCGAATATTAACCACTGCGCCAGAGCTCAGGATTTGCTCGTTCAGAGCCTGGCGCAGTGGTCGATACAAGTGGCTGTGGTCGCCGAGCCGTACTTTGTTCCTGTCAGGGATGATTGGGCAGGGGACCTGGACGGTTCGGTGGCCGTCATCACTCGGGGCGCTGCCGGCTCCCCACCCTTCGAGAAGGTAGCGAAGGGTTCGGGATGCGTGGCGGTTCTGTTGGGGGGGGTCTGGATTGTGGGAGTGTATTTCTCCCCCAACAGATCCCTGGCCGAGTTCGAGCTCTTTCTCACTCGGCTGGGGGCCCTGGTGGTGCAAGGCAGTCAGCCTCGCCCCGTCCTCGTCGCCGGCGACTTCAACGCCAAGTCTCTGGCTTGGGGTTCGTCGGCGACCGACGTGCGCGGCGAGGCCCTGGAGGAGTGGGCGATCTCGTCCAGCCTGGCCGTCGTGAATCGCGGATCGGTGGACACGTGCGTGCGGCACAATGGCGGTTCGGTGGTGGACATCACGTTCGCCACCCCAGCACTAGCCCGCCGTGTCCGGGATTGGAGGGTCCTGGTGGACGAGGAGACGTTGTCGGATCACCGATACATTCGGTTCGACGTCGCCTCGTCCCCTACTACCCAGTCTGGTGGTGGACCAACCGCTCCGCGATCGGACGGCCCGCGTTGGAGTTTGAAGCGCCTCAACGTCGAGGCCCTGAAGGAGGCCGCTCTGGCCCAGGCGTGGCTCCCCGTACCGGAGAGGCCGGTACGGGTCGAGGAGGAGGCGGCGTGGTTCGGGGCGGCGATGTCGCACGTCTGCGACGCAGCCATGCCCCGTGTCCGACGCCGGCCTGAGAAACGCCAGGTGTTCTGGTGGACGGCGGAGCTCACGCGGCTACGTGTCTCTTGCGTGGCCGCGCGCCGCTGTCTAGCCAGGCACCGTCGTCGCCGGATTCGTCTGTCCGGCGACGAGGACCAGGAGCGGCTGCTTCACGGCCTCTACAAAGAGGCCAAGAGAGCGCTGCATGTGGCAATAGCGGGAGCAAAGTCCGCGGCTCGGAGGGAGTTCCGGAGCACTCTTGACAACGATCCGTGGGGGCGTCCGTACCGCGTGGCGATGAAGAAGTGTCGCCCGTGGGCGCCCCCGCTGACGCAGAGTCTCCGGGGCGACCTAGTCGAGGAGGTCGTCGCGGCTTTGTTCCCGGCCACCGAGGATGTCACTCCTCCACCGATGGCGCCAGGTCCAGCGGCGCCATCGTCGTTGAGTTCGGCAGGGGTTGTTTCCGAGGTTTCGCCCGCAGAGTTGCGGGCGGCAGTGGTTCGGCTGCGGGGCAAGAACACCGCCCCAGGGCTCGATGGTATCCCCGGCAAAGCCTGGGTGCTAGCTGGGTGCGAGGCTCCGCAGCCTTTTCTCCGCCTGTATGGAGCAGGGCGTCTTCCCGTCGCGCTGGAAGACCGGGAAGCTCGTCCTGCTCAAGAAGGAGGGCCGACCCGCAGAGTCGCCATCGGCCTACCGGCCCATCGTGTTGCTCGACGAGGTCTGCAAATTGTTTGAGAGGGTTATTCACGCTCGCCTCGTCGAGCATCTTGAAGGGGTCGGGCCGGACCTGGCAGATTGCCAGTTCGGGTTCCGGCATGGCCGATCGACCATCCACGCGATTTTGCGGGTCAAGGCACAGGCGGAGGATGCAGTAGCCCGGGGCAAGGTGGTCGTGGCGGTGTCTCTCGACATCGCCAACGCGTTTAATACGCTGCCCTGGGCCTGCATAAACGAAGCACTGCGGTACCACGTGGTGCCACCGTATTTACGGCGTCTGGTACACTCGTACCTATCTGATAGGGACGTGTTGTATCCAGGCGCCGACAGGTGGCACCGAAGAGCGATGGCCTGCGGTGTTCCACAGGGCTCAGTTCTGGGTCCGCTTCTGTGGAACATTGGCTACGATTGGGTGCTCCGTGGTGCCAATCCTCGGGGCGTCGCTGTCGTCTGCTACGCGGACGACACTTTAGTGACAGCGACGGCGAGATCCTTCCAGGATGCCGCCCTGCTCGCCTCTGTGGGTACAGAGCGGGTGGTGGGCAGGATTCGGCGACTGGGCCTCACTGTGGCCCTGAACAAAACCGAGGCCCTCTGTTTCCATGGGCCTCGGCGGGGGCCACCTATGGAGGCCCACATCACAGTGGAGGGGGTGCGGATTTCCGTCGGCTCTACCATGAAGTATCTGGGATTGGTACTAGATAGCCGATGGAATTTCCGTGCCCATTTCGAGAAGTTGTCGCCGAAACTGGTGCGGGCAGCAGGTGCGCTTGGAAGCCTGCTGCCGAACCTGGAAGGTCCCGGCAACCCCTGCCGAAGTTTGTATGCGGGAGTCGTGCGGTCCATGGCCCTTTACGGTTGTCCCGTTTGGGCCGGGTCCCTGAACGCCCGCTGTGTCACTCTACTGCGTAAACCGCAGCGCTTAGTGGCACAGCGGATCATCAGGGGCTACCGCACGGTCTCCCATGAGGCGGCCTGCCTGTTGGCGGGTACTCTCCCTTGGGAGTTGGACGCCCAGCACCTCTCGTCTGCGTTCTTTTGGCGAGAGGGGGCGTCCCAACGTACGCAGAGATTGGCTCCGAGGGAGATTGCGGCCCGATTTCGCAGAGCCGCCGTGGAGGAGTGGCATGCCAGGCTGGAGAGCCCAAGTGCCGGTGTGAGGACTGTCGCGGCAGTGCGTCCTGTCCTTGACGAGTGGTTAGACAGGCGCCACGGTGCGCCCACATTCCGGCTGACACAGGTACTGACGGGTCACGGTTGTTTCGGCTCGTACCTGTGTCGCATAGCCGGGAAGGAGGATTCCGCCGTGTGCCACCATTGTGGCAACTGCCGCGAGGACACGGCACAACACACCTTGGAGGAGTGTCCAGCCTGGAGTGACGAGCGCAGCGCTCTCAGAGCAGTCGTCGGAGGAGACCTGTCGCTGCCGACCGTGGTGTCTGCCATGGTCGGCAGCCGGAGGTCTTGGCGGGCGGTAGCCTCCTTTTGCGAGTGCGTCATCTCGCAGAAGGAGAGCGCCGAGCGGGATCGTGAGCAGAACGATCCCGCGCGCCGCCAAAGGAGACGTAGGAGGCGTCGGGTGGACGACTGACCGGCGTCTCCCGCCCTGTGGAATGGGGGCGTTTGGAGAATTCCACCACGGTATCCCCTGCCTGTCGTAAGAGGCGACTAGTTGGGGCCATCGGGGGTCGTAGGCGCGCAGCCGGGGGCTGTCGTAGCGCCATTATTGTACTGTTGTACATGCGACCCCGGGATGGACGGCAGCACGGGTGGTAGGCCTCGTGTCTGCCGTTGACGCCGAGGGCGTCCTTCGGTGTGCGGGGGCTTCTGAGCCCCCCATAAGGAGACGGGCCGCAAGGCGGCACCGCGCAGGGGCGGTTCCGGTAGCAATCCTTAGATTTAGCTAAGGATACCCCGGGGCCGCTCCACATGCGCCGAAGAAGGCCACCGCGGGGTTTTAGTTGGTATGCCGGTGTAGGGCGTATATATTGTTAGGGACTCGGCCCAGCGGTCGCCCGGATTTAACATCTCTTCCGGGTGGCGTAGTGCTGGGTCGTAAGACCGGTGAACCCAACATAACCGTTCCGCCTTCCCCCGGGGCGGGGCGGTAGCAATAAGTCGCTTTCCCCGCGACAAAAAAAAAAAAAAAAAAAAAAAAAAAAAAAAAAAAAAAAAATAGGTTAGGTTAGGTTAGGTTAGGTTAGGTTAGGTTAGGTTAGGTTAGGTTAGGTTAGGTTAGGTTAGGTTTTTTTTTTTTTTTTTTTTTTTTTTTTATTGTGGGGCGCTATGCCCCACTCTCGTTCCCCTAACGCTAGTTAGAGTTCTTGTCACCCCCTACCCTTCCCTACTCTATCTTTATTAGTTCATTGCTATGCTCCTAGTCTCAGTAGCCCTACTGTTCCTAATCCTAGCTAATTTTTTTTTTTTTTTTTTCTTTTTATCTTTATTTACATACATCTTTTTCTTAACTTAGTTTATGATAACTTATATCTATTTCTTAGTTTATTGTAATTATTACTTATAGATCTTAGTCGCTAAATGTATATAATCTTGAATTATATATTTAGTCTAACTTATTGCTACCTATTTCTATTTATTAC
Organism: Mimas tiliae; assembly: GCA_905332985.1. NCBI lineage: Eukaryota > Metazoa > Arthropoda > Insecta > Lepidoptera > Sphingidae > Mimas > Mimas tiliae. The sequence continues at coordinate 14,419,131 of HG995259.1, read as the reverse complement.
ATTCATTGCTACTTTTTTACAATAATCAATAAACTTATTTCTACTTTCTTTATTTGCTAGTATTACATTTATGTTTGTTGTGCTTAGTTCTAATTCCAATTCTATTTCTAATAATGTACGTCTATATAAATATACTGGGCATTCAAACAATGAGTGTATGATGCTCTCATTTTTATCAGGGTCACATATGCATGACGGGTTTTCCTTACACTTGAAGCGGTGCAAGTATTCGGAGAACCCGCCATGCCCCGTGAATACCTGTGTCATCACCGGCTCGATATCAATTTGTTTGATGAGATGATGGGCCTCCCCAGGGCTGGGGAAGAAGAGTTTCGTGGTGGATGCTGTGTCCCCTTGTGTATATCGCTCATCCCATTCGTCTATCGACTCCAGTCGGATTTGTCGTTTGACGAATGAGATGGGACATCTATCATAGTCGGGTTTCTTCTTGAGGTTCAGTGCAGCCTCCTTTGCGAGCTCATCTGCGCGCTCATTTCCCTCCAATCCCGCGTGTGCTTTAATCCAAAATAATTTAATTACTTTGTTGCGTTCTTTTAAAGCTCGGATATTACTTCTTATTTGGAACGCTAGGGGATGGAGGGAAGTACCATCTTCGATGGTTTGTAGGGCTGCCCTCGAGTCACTCAGGATGCTGCACTGTGTCGCCCCTCTTTTTGCTACCTCTTCCACCGCCCTGTGGAGGGCCATCAGCTCTGCCTGATACACCGTGCAGAAGGATGCCAATTTGATTTTCTTTGTTTTGGCCTCTATTCCGTTCTCCCAAATGGAGATGGCTGCTCCTACCTTATCGTTGATTTTGCTGCCATCGGTATATATGGCCAGGCCTCCGCTAATCACTCGGCTTACCTCTGCACCGTCCTCCAGACATTGAAATCGAGTCATACACCGTTGCGCTGGATGTTCTAGCCTCACGAAGGCCACAGGCCGTTCCACCTCCCGGTCACCTATAACTCGCTGGGAGTAGCCTCTCTTCACTTCGTATAGGGAGGCATTTTCCCTAATACGAATGTCGAGAGGCAGTATTCCAGCGAGAAGCAGGGCCGAGTTTAGTGAGACCGTCCTGTAGGCCTTCGTGAGCTTCTGCGCAAATCCCCTCTGCACTACAGCGAGCTGCCTCCTAACCCCCAGTTTGCGTGTCGCTGGAGCCCACGCACTAGCACCATATAAGATTATTGGCTCTACTACCGCCGTATACAGTAACCTTATTACCTCGGGCCCCAGTCCCCACTGTAGCCTTGCGGCCCTGGAGAGTTGATGGTAGAATCCTACCGCCTTTCTGCAGACTTCAGTTACGTGTGTGTTAAACGTGAGCCCGCTGTCTATTGTGACGCCCAGCAATTTAATCTCTTTTTCGAGGCCAATGTCCACCCCACCCATATGAAGGATTGGGGAATCGTATTTTAGTTTCCGTGTGATTACCATGGCTTTGGTTTTGTGTGGAGCAAATTTGAGTTTATTCTTTATTCCCCAGTCCCTCACATAGGCCAGCGTCTCATTGGCCTGTTTTTGAATCTCTCCCATTTGGTGTCCTTCAAATGCAAGTACGACGTCGTCGGCAAAAGCCTGGCAGTAACTGCCCCGTTTATCAAGCTCTGATAGTAGTGGGTCGAGGAGCAGATTCCAAAAAGTTGGACCCCCAATGGAGCCCTGCACGCATCCTTTGGAGGTCCACCTCTCATACTCTTCCCCGGAGTACCTTAGTTTGACTTTTCTGCTCTCGAGGTAGCTATCTATTACCCTTCTGATGTTGATTGGACATCCTTCCTCCGACAGTCTGACTCTAATTGCCGGCCACCAGGCGCTGTCGAAGGCCCCCTCTATGTCTAGTGAGACAATAAGGACAATTTTCTTTTCAGAAAGTTTGTTCCTTATATGTCTCATCAAAACGTAGAGGGAGTCTTCGGTGCTCCTCTGCGGCATAAAGCCAAACTGTCGGGGGCTTGTCCTCGGGTAGAGATACCACCTCACTCGCCCCACTACCATCTTCTCCAGTATCTTCCCCATCACAGGCAAAAGGCCTATCGGTCTGTACGATTTGACGTTCGTGTAGTCCTCCTTGGCAGGTTTCCGGAGGACTATGACCGTTGCCTCCTTCCAGGTGGTCGGGAAGTGGCCAAGTTCGAGGCACTTATTTGCCAGTGATAGGTACAATTCTGGGTACTTATCTATAGCTTGCTTGCAGATATCAGCCGTTAGGCCGTCTGCTCCCGGGGCTTTCTTTGGGTTGAAGCTATTTGCAGCCGCACTTAGTTCGTCCAGTGTAAATGGTGGGTCATGGTACTCAGCATCGACTTCGTCATTTACTCGTGCGGCTGTCTCTCTCATTCGCTGGTGTTCTGCGTTGTCCTCCTTTTTGTTGTCTTCTGGATAGAAGGTTACCGCCAAAAGCTTTGCCGACTCCTTTGCGCTTAAAGTTTCTCCTGTGTTTATCAATGGCGGGTCCTCATGCCTTTTAGATATTTTACCAATGACTCTGTAGACTCCATCCCAGATGTTTTCTTTATTTTGTTTTTTACAGAAGTCCTTCCAGCTATTTATTTGTGCTGCCTTAGCTTCTTTTTCATACTTTTCTTTTGATTGCAGGTACTCATCGACGACCTTCGCCCTTCGGATCGGCGCTGCACATCGGATTCTCCTCTTTTTGGTGGTGGTTTCCCGTTTCATCTTGGCGAGTTTCTCGGACCACCAGGGTAAGTTAATTTTATTTGTAGTTTTTATTAGTGGTATTGTTTTGTTACTAGTTTCTATAATAATCTCTATGTATTTTTCTACTATGTTGTCTAGATTTGATTTATTGTTAACATTTTTTATTTCTGTTTCTGTTAGTTTATTGCTATCTACTAATTGTTCCAATTTTCTATCAAAATAGGCCCAATTTGCTTTTTTCGTGTTGTACTTTTTTGTTGTTTTACTTTTCTGGTTTCTAAGTTTACTTTTTGTCCTATTGATTTTAAAAGTTATAGCGTTGTGGTCCGAGCTCGCCATGGTGTCGTCCACCTTCCAATCCTCGACCAGATTTAGGATATCCTCTGTGCAGGCCGTGATATCAATGTGGCTTGTGAGTAACCTGCCTCCTCTTACAGTGTCGAAAGTTGGGGCTTGACCGTCGTTGAGCACCTGCAGTCCGTATTCTTCTAGGATGCCTGCCATCTCTTCCCCTCTGCTGTCAGTGCCCACGCTGCCCCACCATATGCTCTTTGCGTTGGTGTCGCCCCCTATGAGGATTCCGTTGGGACCCAGTTTTTCAACTATGTTCCCCAACTGCTCCAAGTATGGTCCTATTGGTTTGTCAGGCTCAAAGTAAAATGAGATGACCACCAGTTCGCGGCTTCCAGTTTGGATTTTTACCACTGTGATGTTGTTTGTGGTAAGGGATGGGCATTGGGTCACCGCCCAGTCGTCGTTGAACACCGCCACCGCCGACTTAACGACTTCCCCCTGCCCACCCCCTCTCTGGAAAATCCTCACTCCCCGATGGTCTCGCACTCTGCCTTGGCTTCCCACATAGGGTTCCTGGAGCAGCGCAATGTCAACCCCCCGCTTTTTGGCCTCCTGGAGGAACTCAATTGTTGCCAATTGTTTCCTCTGTAGGTTTGCCTGTGCGAAAAGGGTCGGCTCCGCGCCTGTTGGGGAATTCGTCTGATCTGGGTTCCTGGTGTCCACCTTAGCAATATGCTACTGTGGATCTTGCCAGTGTTTCCCATTTCCTCCTCACAGGACACTCCGGGCTAAAGGCATTGTGCTCTGCTCCACCGATCTTGGCCTTCGCACAATTGCAGCACGTCGGGAGTGCTCGTGCCATCCAGTCGGCACATTCCGACTTATGGTGAGCCCCTCCGCAGTGACTGCAGGCGTCCTCCTGATCCCGGCATAACCGCTTTCCGTGCCCATAGCCCAGGCATCGCGAGCACTGAATCAGAGGGGATTGATCTACTACTCTGACTCTTTGCACGTCGATATGCACTGAGCCTTCTTCTGTGAGTCTCTTCCAGACCTGTGGAGGCACTTGCATTGCGACGTGTGATGTGAGTGGGTTTCTCGCCCTTTTCCTAAATTTTATTTTTAGGCTCGCGCTCTCCACTTTCATCCCTTCCAGAAGATGCTTATTTTGGATTAATATCGCCTGTACAATTTCTTCGTCTTTATTGTAATTAAGGACATCCCGCAGCAGTATCATGGGGTCTTTGTTTTTCATTTCTTCAATGTTCAAGGCCCCTCCTGCTGTTCTTATTTTTTCTGTTACCCTGCCCAATTCTTCTTTCGACTTACATCCGACTATAATTTTTCTGTCTTTGGCCTTTCTGATATTATCTATCTTAATTCCCTCCTCCCTTGCATTTAAGGTTTTTCGAATCTTTTCGTAGACTTGATCTCCAGTGGCAGTTTGGTCCGCGGCTGTTATGACCACTGAGTGCATTACTGCCTCTTCTTGAGGTATTCTGTGCATCCCAGCTGCCACGTTCGCGTAACTCCTCTTTTCTTTTCTTTCTTCCTTCCATTCTTCCCTGTGCTTCTTTATTTCCTCGTTTATCTTCTCTATTTCTTCCTGGTTCTTCCTTAGTAGTTTACTTTGTTCATCTAGCTTTCTTAATATATCCTTGTCAAAGCCATCTTTTTTCTTTCCTATCCCTGTTTCCCATTCTGGATCCCTGACTAGGTCTTTCAGTTCTTTTTCTCCTTTTCCCTCCCGTCCTCTTTCCGCTTCGCTTTCCTTTATCAGACTATATAGTTTGTCCGCTGCCTCAATAACGTCAGTACGTATTTCCGTTTTAAGATTCCTACTGTTATTTATCTGATTTTTTATCTTAACCAGACAGGCCCTCGCTTCAATTACTCTATTTCCTTGCCCGTCTCTCTTTGGCGGTGTTGGGGTCTTAGAGGTTGAGGCTGTGGCTGCTGTCTTCTTTACTACTACTTTCATGTCCGTTGGGGGCTTTTTGGGTTTCAGTCCCGATGGTCCGGCGACGCTTGTTTCCTCCGATCTCTCGATCTGAGCTTCCAAGCTCCGCCGAGCCTCCGCGACTGTTGTCCTACTGGTCTCCTTTGGACTGGCTTTTTCGGGGGTTTTCGTTTGTGGTCTCATATCCTTTGCTGGGGTGCGGAACCCAAACATCTTGCTCAGGGATTTGGAGGTGTTGTTAGGGGAATGCGTCCGTTCTAAAATGTAAATGTATATTTCCTACAAGTGTATACGGCCTGTAGGAGGTCCAGTTATGAACTTTATAAAGTATGCGTCAACTGTGATGTTGGACACAGCTCGTGTAGTGCTCACATGCGTTGTCCGTAAATATTCTTACGATATAACCTTATACCTAATTAACACGTATATATATTAAAATTTTGTGTGTATATATCTATATTTGTCGTTAACTTAATTAATCTACTTTTTATTTTTCAGGTCTAGCAACAAGCAGAGCAGTATTTCCGGTGATTACTACTTCCTGGAAGCCCTTCGTGTACTGGCGGCCAATTTCCTCCGGCTCTACGACTGTAGAGCTGATGGAAAAGGTTGCGTCTACCACTACCTCGAGGTAAACTAACAGGTGAGTCTATATTTAAGTTGTTTTTTGTATAAAACTTAGGGTCAAAAAATAGAGTTTGCTAAAACTCTACCTAGAGTCCTTACACGTGTAGGGCTCTTCAAGCCGATTCAAACAAGTCCAAGCGCGGGTGTTCTGTCTCTATAGATTCCGAAGTAGCAGCGATTTAAAGATTTTCCAAGATGGCGGTTGAAAATTTATTTCTGCTGTATCTCCGTCGTTTTTAGTCCTAAATTTGCCGAGTTTGGGCTCGTTCGAATTGTCTCGGTCTTGTCTATCACTACAGTCATAAATTTAGAATTTAGAATTTTAGGTCAAAATTTCCGAAAATTTTCTTTTTCCTGGAATTTGGGTGGGTTTCCTTGGCACTTCAAAATACTAAGGTGTAGTCTATTTTCTAATAATTTGGATTAAAGTTAAAAAATTAAATTTTCTTTAAAAAAGTTAAAAAAGTGGGGATTTTTCTACGAATTTTTATTCTATGTGAAATTTACTGTTACCTTAAAAATCCCACTACGTGGGATTCAAATCGGCTTGAAGAGCCCTACACGTGTAAGGACTCTAGGTAGAGTTTTAGCAAACTCTATTTTTTGACCCTAAGTTTTATACAAAAAACAACTTAAATATAGACTCACCTGTTAGTTTACCTCGAGGTAGTGGTAGACGCAACCTTTTCCATCAGCTCTACAGTCGTAGAGCCGGAGGAAATTGGCCGCCAGTACACGAAGGGCTTCCAGGAAGTAGTAATCACCGGAAATACTGCTCTGCTTGTTGCTAGACCTGAAAAATAAAAAGTAGATTAATTAAGTTAACGACAAATATAGATATATACACACAAAATTTTAATATATATACGTGTTAATTAGGTATAAGGTTATATCGTAAGAATATTTACGGACAACGCATGTGAGCACTACACGAGCTGTGTCCAACATCACAGTTGACGCATACTTTATAAAGTTCATAACTGGACCTCCTACAGGCCGTATACACTTGTAGGAAATATACATTTACATTTTAGAACGGACGCATTCCCCTAACAACACCTCCAAATCCCTGAGCAAGATGTTTGGGTTCCGCACCCCAGCAAAGGATATGAGACCACAAACGAAAACCCCCGAAAAAGCCAGTCCAAAGGAGACCAGTAGGACAACAGTCGCGGAGGCTCGGCGGAGCTTGGAAGCTCAGATCGAGAGATCGGAGGAAACAAGCGTCGCCGGACCATCGGGACTGAAACCCAAAAAGCCCCCAACGGACATGAAAGTAGTAGTAAAGAAGACAGCAGCCACAGCCTCAACCTCTAAGACCCCAACACCGCCAAAGAGAGACGGGCAAGGAAATAGAGTAATTGAAGCGAGGGCCTGTCTGGTTAAGATAAAAAATCAGATAAATAACAGTAGGAATCTTAAAACGGAAATACGTACTGACGTTATTGAGGCAGCGGACAAACTATATAGTCTGATAAAGGAAAGCGAAGCGGAAAGAGGACGGGAGGGAAAAGGAGAAAAAGAACTGAAAGACCTAGTCAGGGATCCAGAATGGGAAACAGGGATAGGAAAGAAAAAAGATGGCTTTGACAAGGATATATTAAGAAAGCTAGATGAACAAAGTAAACTACTAAGGAAGAACCAGGAAGAAATAGAGAAGATAAACGAGGAAATAAAGAAGCACAGGGAAGAATGGAAGGAAGAAAGAAAAGAAAAGAGGAGTTACGCGAACGTGGCAGCTGGGATGCACAGAATACCTCAAGAAGAGGCAGTAATGCACTCAGTGGTCATAACAGCCGCGGACCAAACTGCCACTGGAGATCAAGTCTACGAAAAGATTCGAAAAACCTTAAATGCAAGGGAGGAGGGAATTAAGATAGATAATATCAGAAAGGCCAAAGACAGAAAAATTATAGTCGGATGTAAGTCGAAAGAAGAATTGGGCAGGGTAACAGAAAAAATAAGAACAGCAGGAGGGGCCTTGAACATTGAAGAAATGAAAAACAAAGACCCCATGATACTGCTGCGGGATGTCCTTAATTACAATAAAGACGAAGAAATTGTACAGGCGATATTAATCCAAAATAAGCATCTTCTGGAAGGGATGAAAGTGGAGAGCGCGAGCCTAAAAATAAAATTTAGGAAAAGGGCGAGAAACCCACTCACATCACACGTCGCAATGCAAGTGCCTCCACAGGTCTGGAAGAGACTCACAGAAGAAGGCTCAGTGCATATCGACGTGCAAAGAGTCAGAGTAGTAGATCAATCCCCTCTGATTCAGTGCTCGCGATGCCTGGGCTATGGGCACGGAAAGCGGTTATGCCGGGATCAGGAGGACGCCTGCAGTCACTGCGGAGGGGCTCACCATAAGTCGGAATGTGCCGACTGGATGGCACGAGCACTCCCGACGTGCTGCAATTGTGCGAAGGCCAAGATCGGTGGAGCAGAGCACAATGCCTTTAGCCCGGAGTGTCCTGTGAGGAGGAAATGGGAAACACTGGCAAGATCCACAGTAGCATATTGCTAAGGTGGACACCAGGAACCCAGATCAGACGAATTCCCCAACAGGCGCGGAGCCGACCCTTTTCGCACAGGCAAACCTACAGAGGAAACAATTGGCAACAATTGAGTTCCTCCAGGAGGCCAAAAAGCGGGGGGTTGACATTGCGCTGCTCCAGGAACCCTATGTGGGAAGCCAAGGCAGAGTGCGAGACCATCGGGGAGTGAGGATTTTCCAGAGAGGGGGTGGGCAGGGGGAAGTCGTTAAGTCGGCGGTGGCGGTGTTCAACGACGACTGGGCGGTGACCCAATGCCCATCCCTTACCACAAACAACATCACAGTGGTAAAAATCCAAACTGGAAGCCGCGAACTGGTGGTCATCTCATTTTACTTTGAGCCTGACAAACCAATAGGACCATACTTGGAGCAGTTGGGGAACATAGTTGAAAAACTGGGTCCCAACGGAATCCTCATAGGGGGCGACACCAACGCAAAGAGCATATGGTGGGGCAGCGTGGGCACTGACAGCAGAGGGGAAGAGATGGCAGGCATCCTAGAAGAATACGGACTGCAGGTGCTCAACGACGGTCAAGCCCCAACTTTCGACACTGTAAGAGGAGGCAGGTTACTCACAAGCCACATTGATATCACGGCCTGCACAGAGGATATCCTAAATCTGGTCGAGGATTGGAAGGTGGACGACACCATGGCGAGCTCGGACCACAACGCTATAACTTTTAAAATCAATAGGACAAAAAGTAAACTTAGAAACCAGAAAAGTAAAACAACAAAAAAGTACAACACGAAAAAAGCAAATTGGGCCTATTTTGATAGAAAATTGGAACAATTAGTAGATAGCAATAAACTAACAGAAACAGAAATAAAAAATGTTAACAATAAATCAAATCTAGACAACATAGTAGAAAAATACATAGAGATTATTATAGAAACTAGTAACAAAACAATACCACTAATAAAAACTACAAATAAAATTAACTTACCCTGGTGGTCCGAGAAACTCGCCAAGATGAAACGGGAAACCACCACCAAAAAGAGGAGAATCCGATGTGCAGCGCCGATCCGAAGGGCGAAGGTCGTCGATGAGTACCTGCAATCAAAAGAAAAGTATGAAAAAGAAGCTAAGGCAGCACAAATAAATAGCTGGAAGGACTTCTGTAAAAAACAAAATAAAGAAAACATCTGGGATGGAGTCTACAGAGTCATTGGTAAAATATCTAAAAGGCATGAGGACCCGCCATTGATAAACACAGGAGAAACTTTAAGCGCAAAGGAGTCGGCAAAGCTTTTGGCGGTAACCTTCTATCCAGAAGACAACAAAAAGGAGGACAACGCAGAACACCAGCGAATGAGAGAGACAGCCGCACGAGTAAATGACGAAGTCGATGCTGAGTACCATGACCCACCATTTACACTGGACGAACTAAGTGCGGCTGCAAATAGCTTCAACCCAAAGAAAGCCCCGGGAGCAGACGGCCTAACGGCTGATATCTGCAAGCAAGCTATAGATAAGTACCCAGAATTGTACCTATCACTGGCAAATAAGTGCCTCGAACTTGGCCACTTCCCGACCACCTGGAAGGAGGCAACGGTCATAGTCCTCCGGAAACCTGCCAAGGAGGACTACACGAACGTCAAATCGTACAGACCGATAGGCCTTTTGCCTGTGATGGGGAAGATACTGGAGAAGATGGTAGTGGGGCGAGTGAGGTGGTATCTCTACCCGAGGACAAGCCCCCGACAGTTTGGCTTTATGCCGCAGAGGAGCACCGAAGACTCCCTCTACGTTTTGATGAGACATATAAGGAACAAACTTTCTGAAAAGAAAATTGTCCTTATTGTCTCACTAGACATAGAGGGGGCCTTCGACAGCGCCTGGTGGCCGGCAATTAGAGTCAGACTGTCGGAGGAAGGATGTCCAATCAACATCAGAAGGGTAATAGATAGCTACCTCGAGAGCAGAAAAGTCAAACTAAGGTACTCCGGGGAAGAGTATGAGAGGTGGACCTCCAAAGGATGCGTGCAGGGCTCCATTGGGGGTCCAACTTTTTGGAATCTGCTCCTCGACCCACTACTATCAGAGCTTGATAAACGGGGCAGTTACTGCCAGGCTTTTGCCGACGACGTCGTACTTGCATTTGAAGGACACCAAATGGGAGAGATTCAAAAACAGGCCAATGAGACGCTGGCCTATGTGAGGGACTGGGGAATAAAGAATAAACTCAAATTTGCTCCACACAAAACCAAAGCCATGGTAATCACACGGAAACTAAAATACGATTCCCCAATCCTTCATATGGGTGGGGTGGACATTGGCCTCGAAAAAGAGATTAAATTGCTGGGCGTCACAATAGACAGCGGGCTCACGTTTAACACACACGTAACTGAAGTCTGCAGAAAGGCGGTAGGATTCTACCATCAACTCTCCAGGGCCGCAAGGCTACAGTGGGGACTGGGGCCCGAGGTAATAAGGTTACTGTATACGGCGGTAGTAGAGCCAATAATCTTATATGGTGCTAGTGCGTGGGCTCCAGCGACACGCAAACTGGGGGTTAGGAGGCAGCTCGCTGTAGTGCAGAGGGGATTTGCGCAGAAGCTCACGAAGGCCTACAGGACGGTCTCACTAAACTCGGCCCTGCTTCTCGCTGGAATACTGCCTCTCGACATTCGTATTAGGGAAAATGCCTCCCTATACGAAGTGAAGAGAGGCTACTCCCAGCGAGTTATAGGTGACCGGGAGGTGGAACGGCCTGTGGCCTTCGTGAGGCTAGAACATCCAGCGCAACGGTGTATGACTCGATTTCAATGTCTGGAGGACGGTGCAGAGGTAAGCCGAGTGATTAGCGGAGGCCTGGCCATATATACCGATGGCAGCAAAATCAACGATAAGGTAGGAGCAGCCATCTCCATTTGGGAGAACGGAATAGAGGCCAAAACAAAGAAAATCAAATTGGCATCCTTCTGCACGGTGTATCAGGCAGAGCTGATGGCCCTCCACAGGGCGGTGGAAGAGGTAGCAAAAAGAGGGGCGACACAGTGCAGCATCCTGAGTGACTCGAGGGCAGCCCTACAAACCATCGAAGATGGTACTTCCCTCCATCCCCTAGCGTTCCAAATAAGAAGTAATATCCGAGCTTTAAAAGAACGCAACAAAGTAATTAAATTATTTTGGATTAAAGCACACGCGGGATTGGAGGGAAATGAGCGCGCAGATGAGCTCGCAAAGGAGGCTGCACTGAACCTCAAGAAGAAACCCGACTATGATAGATGTCCCATCTCATTCGTCAAACGACAAATCCGACTGGAGTCGATAGACGAATGGGATGAGCGATATACACAAGGGGACACAGCATCCACCACGAAACTCTTCTTCCCCAGCCCTGGGGAGGCCCATCATCTCATCAAACAAATTGATATCGAGCCGGTGATGACACAGGTATTCACGGGGCATGGCGGGTTCTCCGAATACTTGCACCGCTTCAAGTGTAAGGAAAACCCGTCATGCATATGTGACCCTGATAAAAATGAGAGCATCATACACTCATTGTTTGAATGCCCAGTATATTTATATAGACGTACATTATTAGAAATAGAATTGGAATTAGAACTAAGCACAACAAACATAAATGTAATACTAGCAAATAAAGAAAGTAGAAATAAGTTTATTGATTATTGTAAAAAAGTAGCAATGAATGTAATAAATAGAAATAGGTAGCAATAAGTTAGACTAAATATATAATTCAAGATTATATACATTTAGCGACTAAGATCTATAAGTAATAATTACAATAAACTAAGAAATAGATATAAGTTATCATAAACTAAGTTAAGAAAAAGATGTATGTAAATAAAGATAAAAAGAAAAAAAAAAAAAAAAAATTAGCTAGGATTAGGAACAGTAGGGCTACTGAGACTAGGAGCATAGCAATGAACTAATAAAGATAGAGTAGGGAAGGGTAGGGGGTGACAAGAACTCTAACTAGCGTTAGGGGAACGAGAGTGGGGCATAGCGCCCCACAATAAAAAAAAAAAAAAAAAAAAAAAAAAAACCTAACCTAACCTAACCTAACCTAACCTAACCTAACCTAACCTAACCTAACCTAACCTAACCTAACCTAACCTAACCTTTTTTTTTTTTTTTTTTTTTTTTTTTTTTTTTTTTTTTGTCGCGGGGAAAGCGACTTATTGCTACCGCCCCGCCCCGGGGGAAGGCGGAACGGTTATGTTGGGTTCACCGGTCTTACGACCCAGCACTACGCCACCCGGAAGAGATGTTAAATCCGGGCGACCGCTGGGCCGAGTCCCTAACAATATATACGCCCTACACCGGCATACCAACTAAAACCCCGCGGTGGCCTTCTTCGGCGCATGTGGAGCGGCCCCGGGGTATCCTTAGCTAAATCTAAGGATTGCTACCGGAACCGCCCCTGCGCGGTGCCGCCTTGCGGCCCGTCTCCTTATGGGGGGCTCAGAAGCCCCCGCACACCGAAGGACGCCCTCGGCGTCAACGGCAGACACGAGGCCTACCACCCGTGCTGCCGTCCATCCCGGGGTCGCATGTACAACAGTACAATAATGGCGCTACGACAGCCCCCGGCTGCGCGCCTACGACCCCCGATGGCCCCAACTAGTCGCCTCTTACGACAGGCAGGGGATACCGTGGTGGAATTCTCCAAACGCCCCCATTCCACAGGGCGGGAGACGCCGGTCAGTCGTCCACCCGACGCCTCCTACGTCTCCTTTGGCGGCGCGCGGGATCGTTCTGCTCACGATCCCGCTCGGCGCTCTCCTTCTGCGAGATGACGCACTCGCAAAAGGAGGCTACCGCCCGCCAAGACCTCCGGCTGCCGACCATGGCAGACACCACGGTCGGCAGCGACAGGTCTCCTCCGACGACTGCTCTGAGAGCGCTGCGCTCGTCACTCCAGGCTGGACACTCCTCCAAGGTGTGTTGTGCCGTGTCCTCGCGGCAGTTGCCACAATGGTGGCACACGGCGGAATCCTCCTTCCCGGCTATGCGACACAGGTACGAGCCGAAACAACCGTGACCCGTCAGTACCTGTGTCAGCCGGAATGTGGGCGCACCGTGGCGCCTGTCTAACCACTCGTCAAGGACAGGACGCACTGCCGCGACAGTCCTCACACCGGCACTTGGGCTCTCCAGCCTGGCATGCCACTCCTCCACGGCGGCTCTGCGAAATCGGGCCGCAATCTCCCTCGGAGCCAATCTCTGCGTACGTTGGGACGCCCCCTCTCGCCAAAAGAACGCAGACGAGAGGTGCTGGGCGTCCAACTCCCAAGGGAGAGTACCCGCCAACAGGCAGGCCGCCTCATGGGAGACCGTGCGGTAGCCCCTGATGATCCGCTGTGCCACTAAGCGCTGCGGTTTACGCAGTAGAGTGACACAGCGGGCGTTCAGGGACCCGGCCCAAACGGGACAACCGTAAAGGGCCATGGACCGCACGACTCCCGCATACAAACTTCGGCAGGGGTTGCCGGGACCTTCCAGGTTCGGCAGCAGGCTTCCAAGCGCACCTGCTGCCCGCACCAGTTTCGGCGACAACTTCTCGAAATGGGCACGGAAATTCCATCGGCTATCTAGTACCAATCCCAGATACTTCATGGTAGAGCCGACGGAAATCCGCACCCCCTCCACTGTGATGTGGGCCTCCATAGGTGGCCCCCGCCGAGGCCCATGGAAACAGAGGGCCTCGGTTTTGTTCAGGGCCACAGTGAGGCCCAGTCGCCGAATCCTGCCCACCACCCGCTCTGTACCCACAGAGGCGAGCAGGGCGGCATCCTGGAAGGATCTCGCCGTCGCTGTCACTAAAGTGTCGTCCGCGTAGCAGACGACAGCGACGCCCCGAGGATTGGCACCACGGAGCACCCAATCGTAGCCAATGTTCCACAGAAGCGGACCCAGAACTGAGCCCTGTGGAACACCGCAGGCCATCGCTCTTCGGTGCCACCTGTCGGCGCCTGGATACAACACGTCCCTATCAGATAGGTACGAGTGTACCAGACGCCGTAAATACGGTGGCACCACGTGGTACCGCAGTGCTTCGTTTATGCAGGCCCAGGGCAGCGTATTAAACGCGTTGGCGATGTCGAGAGACACCGCCACGACCACCTTGCCCCGGGCTACTGCATCCTCCGCCTGTGCCTTGACCCGCAAAATCGCGTGGATGGTCGATCGGCCATGCCGGAACCCGAACTGGCAATCTGCCAGGTCCGGCCCGACCCCTTCAAGATGCTCGACGAGGCGAGCGTGAATAACCCTCTCAAACAATTTGCAGACCTCGTCGAGCAACACGATGGGCCGGTAGGCCGATGGCGACTCTGCGGGTCGGCCCTCCTTCTTGAGCAGGACGAGCTTCCCGGTCTTCCAGCGCGACGGGAAGACGCCCTGCTCCATACAGGCGGAGAAAAGGCTGCGGAGCCTCGCACCCAGCTAGCACCCAGGCTTTGCCGGGGATACCATCGAGCCCTGGGGCGGTGTTCTTGCCCCGCAGCCGAACCACTGCCGCCCGCAACTCTGCGGGCGAAACCTCGGAAACAACCCCTGCCGAACTCAACGACGATGGCGCCGCTGGACCTGGCGCCATCGGTGGAGGAGTGACATCCTCGGTGGCCGGGAACAAAGCCGCGACGACCTCCTCGACTAGGTCGCCCCGGAGACTCTGCGTCAGCGGGGGCGCCCACGGGCGACACTTCTTCATCGCCACGCGGTACGGACGCCCCCACGGATCGTTGTCAAGAGTGCTCCGGAACTCCCTCCGAGCCGCGGACTTTGCTCCCGCTATTGCCACATGCAGCGCTCTCTTGGCCTCTTTGTAGAGGCCGTGAAGCAGCCGCTCCTGGTCCTCGTCGCCGGACAGACGAATCCGGCGACGACGGTGCCTGGCTAGACAGCGGCGCGCGGCCACGCAAGAGACACGTAGCCGCGTGAGCTCCGCCGTCCACCAGAACACCTGGCGTTTCTCAGGCCGGCGTCGGACACGGGGCATGGCTGCGTCGCAGACGTGCGACATCGCCGCCCCGAACCACGCCGCCTCCTCCTCGACCCGTACCGGCCTCTCCGGTACGGGGAGCCACGCCTGGGCCAGAGCGGCCTCCTTCAGGGCCTCGACGTTGAGGCGCTTCAAACTCCAACGCGGGCCGTCCGATCGCGGAGCGGTTGGTCCACCACCAGACTGGGTAGTAGGGGACGAGGCGACGTCGAACCGAATGTATCGGTGATCCGACAACGTCTCCTCGTCCACCAGGACCCTCCAATCCCGGACACGGCGGGCTAGTGCTGGGGTGGCGAACGTGATGTCCACCACCGAACCGCCATTGTGCCGCACGCACGTGTCCACCGATCCGCGATTCACGACGGCCAGGCTGGACGAGATCGCCCACTCCTCCAGGGCCTCGCCGCGCACGTCGGTCGCCGACGAACCCCAAGCCAGAGACTTGGCGTTGAAGTCGCCGGCGACGAGGACGGGGCGAGGCTGACTGCCTTGCACCACCAGGGCCCCCAGCCGAGTGAGAAAGAGCTCGAACTCGGCCAGGGATCTGTTGGGGGAGAAATACACTCCCACAATCCAGACCCCCCCCAACAGAACCGCCACGCATCCCGAACCCTTCGCTACCTTCTCGAAGGGTGGGGAGCCGGCAGCGCCCCGAGTGATGACGGCCACCGAACCGTCCAGGTCCCCTGCCCAATCATCCCTGACAGGAACAAAGTACGGCTCGGCGACCACAGCCACTTGTATCGACCACTGCGCCAGGCTCTGAACGAGCAAATCCTGAGCTCTGGCGCAGTGGTTAATATTCGCCTGGAGGAATCTCTGCGCCATATTAATGGGCGATCTCCATCGGTGCGACGCTGTGGGTCGGGTCCGGCTGGGTCACAACCCCACCGCGCCCGCCGCGTTTAGAACGGCGGGGACGGGAGGAGGCGACACACGCCTTGGCGCCCACTTGGTGCCCCGCGGGTTTTCCCGCAGCTGCGCAGACTGCGCAGTGCGCCTCCGCGGAGCACCCCTTGGCCTTGTGGCCCACTTGACCGCAGCGGTAGCAGATTCCGCTACGGTCACACTCATCGGTGCAGCGGTTCCGGACGTGCCCATTATATAGGCACCGGAAGCACCGCATGGGCCTAGGCTCAAGGAGGCGGATCTGTGCCGCCACCCAGCCAATCAGGACCCTCTTCGCCCCAACAATAACACTCGCGGCCTTGGCTGGGCACCGCACCCATGCCGCGCCAAGGCCAGAACGGTCGGGGCGGATCTCCCCGACCTTCATCTCTTCGACCGAGCAACCGCCAGCCCTTGCAAGGGCCGTTGCGACGGCCTCCGGGTCGGCAGACGCATCCAGCCCGGAGACCCGCAGTTCCGCGGACTTGAAGGGGCGAGAGACACGAACATCCCCCTCCAACTCCGTTCCACGGAACACCTCCCTGACTTTTTCAGCAAGGGAGTCGGCCCTTGCCTCCGATTCCGGCCCGGGTACCTCATAGAGATACCCGCCGGTGGCCATCAGACGAGCCCGCGTTTCGGCTATGCCGAGGTCGGCGAGGCGCACATTCCGCTGCACCTCCCGGAGGACTAGGGCGTACGTGACGCCCCGTGCCAATCCCTCCGGCGTCACCGTTAGGGTGACGGCCGCCTTACTATGAAGCCGTATCTTGGGCTCGGGCCTCGGCTGCTTCAGCTGGGGCCGTTGCTGTGGCAGTGCAGCAGCCGCAGCGCTCGACGCGGGCCGGGGAGCCTTCTTCCCCTTCTTGGCCACCACAGTCCATCCTTCGTCCATGGACGTGGGGGCCGGAGGCAGCGGGCGCGGTTCGCGAGGAGGCGGAACCGGCAGAACTGCTCGGCCTTTCTTCTTTTTCTTTCCCCCCGTGCGTGATGATCGCGGGGGGGGAATCGGGGCAACGGCAGAGGTAGCCGCAACGGCCGACTGGGCCACGACTGCGGGTGCAGGTCGGGGACGGGGAGCCTCAGTTGGGGCGGGTATGGCGGATGTTCCGCTCCCGCCCTTCCCTTTCCCCTTCCCCTTCCCCTTGCCAGCGACTGGCGGACCGGCAACAAGGGGCGGATCCCTGGAGGACCCGGCCACGGCCGCGGGTGTTGGCGGCGGCCTAACGGAGGCACGAGGCCGCGGCACTGGCAGCGGCGGCCACTCAGCCGTCTCTGGCCTGGCCCTGTCAGCGGCCAGAGGAGGCCGAACTGGGCGCTCAGTAGGCAGCCGCATGTATACCGCCTCAAAGCGGGCGTCTAGAATGTTGAAGAGACGTCGCTGAAATTCAGCGAACGTCTCTCCAGACGCACCCTCCGATTGGGCCACCGGTTGCGACCCACCAAGCGACCGGACCGTCGCCAGAACCTCGTCCAGGACCCTGGCCTGCTCCGCCTGGGCAGCCTTTAGCTTGGCGACCTCGTTCGCCAAGGCCGCCTTCTCCGCCTCCAAGCGGGCTACCTCAGCGGAGCCTGACTCTCCCGCCCTCTCCAACAACTCGTTGGCGGCGAGATTCAGCCTCCGCTGCTCGGTTCCCTTCAAGTTCCGGGACCTGTGCGACACGTCCCGGATTGTCGCCGAGAGCCGCAGGCGCCAGTCTAGCTCCTCGGCCGCTACCTCAGCTACCTCCATTTCCGCGACGTCCGACTCCGGAATCGGTGTCGGACTCGCGGAAGTAGCGAGCAGCTTTTCAGCCGGCTCGCTGTCGCTGTCACTCGAGATCGAGACCGCATTGCGATCTCTATCTCGGCGACCCCTCTTTGTGGCCAAGGCTGCGCCACTCGGCCCGGCCTCGGACTCGAGAACCGGGACGACGGGCGCCACCACCTCGGCAACCTCCACTTTGGGCTTTCGCCCCTCCCCCTGTGTCTGTTCAGAGCCACAAGTGGCCCCCGAGGCAGACAACCTCTCTACCACCACCACCGGATTAAGTTTTGTTTTATTGGAAGATAAAATCATAACTAATCCCACGAGTATGGGGGAAATATACGGTCCACCCAGGCAGAGACCCCTGTACCTGGGTAAGCCTAGGCGTAACCCGCTTTCGGAGTTTCGGCTGGACTCCGGCGGGGGTTCGCACTAACGACCGAACTACCCATCGGCCATGCATCCCCTCGCGGTGCGCCGCCGCTTGGGATTCGGGGTAACTTTTTATAGAGGTTTTCTACCTCGCGGCCCAGGCGGTTAAGCCAAGACCCTCGGTCCGATCAGGAGCGCGAGACATAACCACAGACCTCCTGACCAGATTACGAGTTACGACGGTGACAGTAGTCCTGCTCGGCGGCGGGGTGAGCGCACACCGAGCCCGTCGACACCCCCGAGACAGAACCCGGGGGTGGCCCAAAACAAGAGCCTCCTACAAATGACGACGGCCGCCACAACGTGTGACGACCGTCAACCACCTGTTGTCAGGATATCGGCCGTCGGTCAACTTGACCGCCGTTGCCCAGGGTGCACCACGTGGAGGTTTCCTGACTTCGCACCCCAACCTAACCTAACCTAACCTAACCTAACCTAACCTAACCTAACCTAACCTAACCTAACCTAACCTAACCTAACCTAACCTAACCTAACCTAACCTAACCTAACCTAACCTAACCTAACCTAACCTAACCTAACCTAACCTAACCTAACCTAACCTAACCTAACCTAACCTAACCTAACCTAACCTAACCTAACCTAACCAGAGTCGTGAGCCACCCGTGCCCGTGAGTAGATCGTTTTTTGTACGCTCCAGGCATTTAAATCGCGAAAAGTGTAAAAAGTGCTCCGATTGTCGCGAAAGTTGGTGATAGTGTTCCACTTAGTGCTCGTTACGCCCACAGTGCTTACCAGTGCAGTCGCACCAAAACCGGCTGAGATAGCCCGTTTTTAGTGGGTGATAAAAAGTTAAAGTGTGAACGCTGCTCAAACGAGATCTTTGACACCAACATCTGCCGACGGTATAAGGAGCGTGCTGGTACCCCCCTTATACCACCAAGATCCCAGAATTTTCTGGTGATCCATTTCGGCAGAAATAAATAAAACCCGGATTGGCTTCGCGGCCCAAAACCGAAGATACACGACAGAGGAAATCGGGACAAGAACACCAGAGCCGACAAGGCCTGCAGGAGCTGTTCCCGATACCTATTTTTAAAATTAATCGTAAGTCTTTTTGTTTATTTCGCTTTCCGTCGCTTGAGAAAATCTGTATACTTTGAAGTCCTGCAGAAGGTCGAAACGATCTGTGACCCCAGAGCTTCTTTGTTCCACCTCAAGGGCTTATTCATCCCGCTTTCCTTGCAAGAAGAAGTTCGGGGCTGACGTGAAAACTCGATTTTCTGCAGCGAAAATAAGGCAGAGGATCTCTGGGCCGGAGAGCGAAATTGTGTACGCGAACTGCGTCGTAGCGTGACTTGTAAGTTTGAGGCTGTCAACAACATACGTCACTTGTTTACGACTAGTCAAAGAGGCTGAGGAAGGGAAGGCATACAAAGCTGTGGAAAGGAAAGAAGAAGACCAAAGCATAAAAGTTGACGAAGCAACAAGGAAAGTGGCGGAAGAACAGCTCGTCAAGCAGATGAAAGAACACAGCGAGATGCTAAGGAAGAACAAAGAGGAAATGGAGACCTTAGCACAAGAAATGCGGAAACATACGGAAGCGCTCAAGGAAAGAGCGAGCTATGCCAGCGTAGCTTCGGGGCCCCCGGGGCAGAGACCGGAACGGAGTGCAGCAATGCACTCTGTTGTCATTGCCTCGGTGGACCAGAATGACACTGGCGAGCAAGTTTTCGACCGCATTCGGAAACAAGTAAATACAAATCAGGAGGGTCTCAAGATAGATCGGATTAGGAAGGGGAAAGATCGAAAGGTGATCTTAGGTTGCAACACGAAGGAAGAGCTCGATAAAGTTAAGAAAAGGATTAGGCCAGACGGACGACTCACAGTAGAGGACGTCAAAAACAAGGACCCGTTAGTGGTCTTGAGGAGCGTGCTGAACCACAACACAGATGAGGAGATAGTTCGAGCTATTAAGTCCCAAAACCGCCATCTTTTGGGAGATGTGAGCACCGAAAACGCTCGCATCACGGTTAAATACCGGAAGGGTGCAAGAAATGCGTTGACAGCGCACATTGTACTGCAACTGTCTCCGGAGCTGTGGAAACGCTTCCTCGACCAAGGGTCTTTGTATATAGACGTCCAGCGTGTGAGGGTCGAGGACCAATCTCCGTTGGTCCAGTGCTCTGGCTGCCTCGGATACGGCCACGGGAGGCGGTTCTGCAGGGAGCGGGCTGAAGTGTGCAGTCACTGCGGGGGTGCACACCTTAAAAAGGATTGCGCCGACTGGTTCGCGCAAGCGCCCCCAAAGTGCTGCAATTGCACCAGGGCCGGTCTCGACAGAGCCGACCATAATGCTTTTAGCGGGGAATGTCCGGTGAGGAGAAAGTGGGATGCCCTGGCGAGGTCTGCTATAGCGTATTGCTAAGGTGGCCTCGGGGGTAAGTGAACACCAAGATCCCCCAGAAGGAGCACGGCCATTGCTCGTGGCCCAGGCTAACCTCCAGAGAAAGCAACTTGCTACTCAGGAGGTGATGCTGGAGGCCGTGAGCAGAAAAATGGCGTTCGCTCTACTCCAGGAGCCATATGTGGGAGCTCGAGGTAGGGTTAGGGACTACGGCGGGACGAGGATCTTCCAACACACAGGCATGGACAATACTACCGTAAAAGCCGCAATTGTAGTATTTGACTTGAACACCAAAGTCACACAGTGTCCAAAATTCACCACGCCCAACATCTCAGTGGTGAAAGTATATGCCGGAAACCGAGAAATCGCCGTGGTCTCTCTCTATTTCGAACCAGACAAACCCATAGGGCCATACCTGGAGCAACTGGGGAGAATTGTGTGCGAACTAGGGCCCACTAACATCCTCATCGGCGGAGATTTCAACGCTAAGAGCATGTGGTGGGGCAGCGAGGTCACTGACCGGAGGGGAGAAGACCTTGCTGATGCAATAGGAGAGTGGGGCCTCCAGGTGCTCAACGACGGAGACACGCCAACTTTTGACACCTTTAGGGGTGGAATACGCTACAAAAGTCATGTGGACATAACACTATGCTCAGAGGACCTTTTCGGCCTGGTGAACGAGTGGAGGGTCAACGAAGATCTGGTGACCTCAGACCACAACGCAATTTTATTCAATATTAGACTCGGAAAACTTGAAAAATTAGAAATTAAACGAACTACACGGCTATTCAACACTAAAAAGGCTAATTGGGCTAAATTTGGTGAAAAATTTGCCCAATTAACTAACACCTGCAACGTAACTTCAGAAGTGATAGAGCGCATACAAAACAAAATAGAAATAGACAGGTTAGTAGAAAATTATAGTGAAGTAATAGTAGAATCATGTAGCGACTCTATCCCAAAATTAAAATCACACAAAAAATTATCCACACCGTGGTGGTCTGACGAAATCGCCGCGTTGAAAAAGGCCATGGTCACCAGGAGGAGAAGGATCCGCTGCGCAGCCCCAGTCCGCAGGGCGTTCGTCGTCGAAGAGTATCTGAGAGCAAAAGAGAAATACGAGACAGAATCTAAGAAGGCCCAAATAAACAGCTGGAAGACCTTCTGTGCAAAGCAAGGCAGGGAAACCGTCTGGGATGGCATTTATCGAGTGATAGGGAAAGTCACGAAGAGGCAGGAGGACATTCCCTTGAAAAGAGATGGGTGCATCCTAAGTTCAGAAGAATCGGCGAAGGTTTTGGCGGAAGTCTTCTATCCGGACGACCGGATGGAAGATGATAACGCAGAACATCAGCGTATACGGGCTGAAGCTGATAGCATAAATGACGGTACGGATAATGACCATCAGGACCCGCCATTTACAATGGATGAAATCCTAGCAGCTACAGACAGCTTCAACCCCAAAAAAGCCCCGGGAGCAGATGGCCTAACATCCGACATCTGCAAACAGGCAATCCGAAAAAACCCAGAGTTGTACCTGTCACTGGCTAATAAGTGCCTCGAATTAGGCCACTTCCCGACCATCTGGAAGGAGGCCACGGTCGTAGTACTCCGGAAACCCGGAAAGGAGGATTACACAGACGTAAAGTCGTATAGACCGATAGGACTGTTGCCCGTGATGGGGAAGATTCTGGAGAAAATAGTGGTGGGAAGAGTAAAGTGGCACTTACTACCTAGGATGAGTACTCGACAGTACGGCTTTATGCCCCAAAAAGGCACGGAAGACTCCCTCTATACCCTACTCCAGTACATCAGGAGTAAATTAAGTGAGAAGAAAATCATCACCATAGTCTCACTGGATATAGAGGGAGCCTTCGACAGTGCTTGGTGGCCTGCCATTAAGGTCAGACTGTCTGAGGAAGGATGTCCGAAAAATCTAAGACGGATAGTGAATAGCTACTTTGAGAGCCGAAGAGTAAAGGTTCGCTACGCCGGGGTAGAACACGCGAGGGGGACCACCAAGGGATGCGTTCAAGGATCCATTGGTGGGCCCATCATGTGGAACCTGCTCCTCGACCCATTACTCAAGGGATTAGCCAGCCGGGGCGATTACTGCCAAGCTTTCGCCGATGATGTCGTTTTAGTGTTTCACGGGGATGAAACACTAAAGATACAGAGACAGGCTAACGAAGCACTGGCCTATGTGCAGGATTGGGGAGTCAAGAATAAGCTGAAATTCGCCCCAAGAAAGACGAAGGCTATGGTCGTAACACGACGACTAAAATATGACTCACCAATCTTGCGAATGGGGGGTGTAGATATTGGACTGTCAAAAGAAATAAAGATATTGGGCTTGACTGTGGACGAGAAGCTAACGTTTAACACGCACGTCTCCGAAGTCTGTAGGAAGGCTATAACCTTCCACAGACGACTAGCAACTGCTGCAAAGGTGCAGTGGGGGCTGGGACCTGAGGTGGTAAAAATGCTTTACACCGCAGTTGTTGAACCAACGATATTATACGCAGCCAGTGCCTGGGCGCCTGCAAGTAACAAGATAGGCATACGTAAAAAACTTGCAGTGGTTCAACGAGGCTTTGCACAAAAGATGGTAAAAGGCTACAGGACCGTTTCGCTACACTCGGCCCTGCTACTTGCTGGGATCCTTCCGCTAGACATTCGTGTCCGAGAAGCGGCGCTTCTATACGAAGTGAAAAAGGGACACACTCGGCATGTAGTGGGCGACCGGGACGTGGAATGTCCTGTGCCTTTTGCCAACTTGGAACATCCAGCCAGGCGCAGGGCTTTGCAGTTCAAATGCGTGGTCAACGACGCAGAACTTGACCTAGAGGCTGCAAACACCCGTAGGGTGTTCACTGATGGCAGCAAAATTGGTGGCCAAGTCGGAGCTTCGGTGTCCCTTTGGGATGGCGACGCCGAGACAAAAGCCACCAAAATTAAGCTGGAATCGTTCTGCACCGTTTACCAGGCGGAGCTGCTGGCCCTGCGCAAGGCCGTGCAAATAGCCTCCAGCGAGAAATACCACCAATACAGCGTCTTCTGCGATTCACGGGCCGCTCTCGAGACGGTCGCGCGCGGAAATTCCCTCCACCCCATAGCATTCGACATCTCTAAAATGTTGAATGAGACCAAAGAGCGCGGTAAGAACATTAACCTCTTTTGGGTTAAGGCGCACGTGGGGTTGGCAGGGAACGAGCGTGCGGACGAGCTCGCGAAGGCGGCGGCTACCTCTCTAAAAAGGAGGCCCGATTATGACCGATGTCCCATTTCGTTCGTCAAGCGACAAATCCGCCAGGAGTCGATTGACGAATGGAATGAGCGATACAGGGCTGGAGAAACAGCATCGGTAACGAAGCTGTTTTTCCCTGACGCTAGAGAAGCCTATAAAGTGATCAGGAAGATGCCGGTGGACCCAGTCCTCACCCAAGTCTTCACGGGCCATGGGGGATTCTCCGAGTATTTGAATCGCTTCAAGTGCAAGGAGAGCCCCTCATGTATCTGTGACCCAGCAGCCACAGAAGATGTGGTACACGTGTTGACTGAATGCCCAATATATCTGTATCAACGAACTAACCTTGAAATAGAGGTTGACCAAATCGTAAGTAAAGAAAATCTGAGCGGTATGTTGGATGATATTGTAACTCGAAATAAGTTCGTACAATTTTGTAAAAAATTAGCGTGTAGCGTGTTGAAAAGGAACAAATAGACAGGGCAACTACAGTATGTAATATAAGATTATATGTTTTTAGTTGCCACTGAAAAGCTGGTTTTGTGATGAAGACACGATTTTAAATTGTAATTGTACTAAATGTGATTTTTATTAAATAATATAAACTCAGTTTTAAAAGTATGTCTCATGTATGTTAGATTTAGACTTTTTTATTCCAGGCATACTAAATGATGTTAAATTCCATTTTTTATATTGATGAGTTTTTTAAATAAAGGTATGTGAATTAATCAGGTAGACATACTCTGAATTAAAAGTATCAGAGGGAGCAGCCGGGGGGGAGTCCCCCCACTAAAAAAAAAAAAAAAAAAAAAAAAAAAAACCTAACCTAACCTAACCTAACCTAACCTAACCTAACCTAACCTAACCTAACCTAACCTAACCTAACCTAACCTAACCTAACCTAACCTAACCTAACCTAACCTAACCAAGTCGCACTCGAACCGCGGTCGCGAGAGCATATTTTTCGCAGAGCTCCGCACGGAAAAATTCAAAATAAATAGTAAAAGTGATCGAATCGGGCCGTGTGAGATATCGTTTTGTGCGGAATTGTGAATGCCACACTATTACGTCGTCACTTACATCCGGACGACAAAACCGTGAGTACAATTTGTGAAAAACCGTGCAAAACGAAAAAAGTGAAAAGTTTTTTGCGAATATCTCCGGAACGAGGCGAGCGACCCTACATTTTTTAACTACGGCTGTGTAGCCCTCGTTGAGCCCAACAGAACGACATATCACTTTCCGCGCGGTCGATTGTAGTTTGGCCGTAAAAGCCAAAAAAACAAGTCGCCGCGTGGCACGTGTTCAGTGTTCCCGGGCTCCGAGGAGAAACTGGAGTATACAGTTATCTGCGGAATAATAATACAAGCACGAAGCCATTTTGACCTACCCGGATTTTCAAAACCGGACGACGCTACGACAAAATAACCGGATTTTTCAGAAAATAGCGAACAGTTTTTTTGCCCTAACTCCGCGGAACGATCTGTAACACCACCATCCAAGATCACCGTCGCTAAGCCCTCATCGAGGCGCATCCAGAGACACCCCACACGCTTGGCGCTCGCTGGTAGTTTCGTGGCTTAGGGCAAAAAAACAAGTTCGACTGGAAAACGAGGTCACCGATCCAGTGCAGAGTGGTGACAACAGACACTGCAGTCCGAAGCGCAACAAGGCGGAGTATCCAGAGGCACCTTGAAAATCTTCAAAAAGTAGATAAGTTTAGAATTATAAGTGTTTTTGTGCTTTCTGGGCGGTTTTTTGAGCACAACTCCACAAGTAGCATCGGTAGAGTAAACTGCAAAGTGCCAGTCGAAGCGCTTTACTAAACTCTATACTCATACCGAAAGCCGTGGAAATCGCTCCAAAAATCGATTTTTAACAGGACAAAAACTTCGAAAAATTTGTAAATTTTTAAAATTGTTCATAACTCGGAAACGGAGCAAGATAGAAAAAATTTGACATTGGATTCAAAATCCCACGTAGTGGGATTTTTAAGGTAGCTGTAAAGTTCATATAGAATTAAAATTCACAGAAAAATCCCCCCATTTCGGACTTTTTACTAAAAAAATTTTAAAGTTAAATTTTAAATTAGTTTATTAGATAACAGATTACATTTTAGTATTTTAAAGTGCCAAGGAGATCCACCCAACCTATAGGAAAAAGAAAACTTTCGAAAATTTTTGATCAAAAATTCTAAATTCTAAATTTTGAATGTAACGATAGACAAGACCGAGACAGTTCGAACGAGTCCAAGCTCGGCAAATTTATCACTAAAAACGACGGAGATACAGCAGAAAGAAGTTTTCATCCGCCATCTTGTAAAATTTTAAATAGCTGCTACTCCGGAACCTATAGAGATAGAACACCCGTGCTTGGGTTTGTTCGAATCGGCTTGAAGAGCCCTACAAGGGTAAGGACTCTAGGTAGAGTTTTAGCAAACTCAACTTTTTGACTCTAAGTTTTATACTCAAAAAACGTAAAAAATAGACTTACCTGTTAGTTCACCTCGAGGTAGTGGTAGAAGCAACCTTTTCCATCAGTTCTACAATTGTAGAGCCGGAGGAAATTGGCTGCCAGTACACGAAGGGCTTCCAGGAGGTATAAATCATCGGGAATACTGCTCTGCACGTAGCGCGACCTGAAAAAGAGAAAGTAGATTAATTAATTTAATGACAAATATAGATATATACACACAAAATTTTAATATATATACATGTAATTAGGTTTAAGACTATATTTTAAGAATATTTACGGACAACGTGTGTGAGCACTACACGAGCTGTGTCCAACATCACAGTTGACGCAAACTTTATAAAGTTCACAACTAGACTCCCTACAGGCCGTTTACACTTGTAGGAAATATACATTTACGTTTACAACAGACGCATTCCCCCAACAACACCTCCAAAACCCCGGGCAGGATGTTTGGGTTCCGCACCCCTGCAAAAGAGATGAGACCGCCAACTAAAACCCCCGAAAAAACCAGTCCTAAGGAGACCAGTAGGGCAACAGTCGCGGAGGCCCGGCGGAGCCTGGAAGCTCAGATCGAGAGATCGGAGGAAACAGGCATCGCCGGACCATCGGGACTGAAACCCAAAAGGGCTCCCGTGGACACAAAAGGCACCGGGAAAAAGACCATAGCCCTAACCTCAAAAACGCAAACACCACCACAAGAGGAAATTGGACACGAGAACAGGGTAAAAGAGGCGAGGGCCTGCTTGATCAAGATAAAAAACCAAATAACCTACGCTGTCTCGCATTGATCCCGCGAGAACGAGACAGCCCAAAAAAAACCAAGCAAAATTCAACCTTAATGACCTTCAACCCGCCCGCCAACTTTGAGATTTAAATGTATTAAAAATAAAAGCTATTATGCCATGAACATTCGCTGACGTTTAGATAATATATCGTAGAACACTGTAGAATTTTTTAATCGTATTGTAGCAACACGTGCGAGTGAAAAAGACGATTTCAAAGGAGCGAAGGTCAGTCGGCCGGCCATTTGTGTAAACAATGCAGTGAATGACAATAAAGTGATATATTTTAGTGCTTTTGTGTGGATTGTTTGATTGTTAGTACGTTATTTATTTAGAATAATGTTTGTGAAGTAATATTACGACAATATATTGTATATTTATTGTAATTTGTGTTTGTTTTCCAACCTTCAAAACCGGCCCCGTATATTCGATAATTCCAAGTATTTTGGGTAAGTTTTGTCAATATACATTGAAATGTGCTATTTTATAACTACTTACAGTGATATTGCGACGATATATAGCATATTCATTGTGATTTATTGTAATTTGAGTTTGTTTTCCAACCTTCCGTAAATTCGATAAGTTCAATGAACTTTGTCTTTGTCACAAACATGTCTTTTTATGCACTTTTTACACAATATATAACGGTAATTCTACCATAATTATGTTTTCAAGAGTATATCCTGTTATTATTAGCTCATTTCGACACGTAATAATGTTTGAATATAAACATACATCTGTTTACAACGGTTCAGTTACGAACGTAAACATCTGTGACCGCAACCATTTTTTATCGCATCTTTCAAGTGGCTGACCTCGTATTGTTTGTGTCCAATGTTGTGTTTATACTATAAATATGCTTTACTGTAGTTTTGAACAGCGTTTTCATAATATTTACGGCGCTACCAACCAAAACATATCGGAACGAAACAGGTGACGCAACGATTTTTTTGTCCGGTTTTTTCAAGTGGGTGGGTATATTTTTTGTTCGCATAGTTCTGTCAATGTTGTGTTTTTATTCTATAAGTTTGTGTACACTGTGGCAGGGACCATAGATTTCTATCATTTACGGCGCTAATTTCAAATTATCCAACCAAAACGTGCACCGATTCGGTTGACCAACATAAAAAAATTCTAAATTCGGATACACATATTATAAATCGTAACTACATTTTATTTGTTATTGTTTATTATAAGAGAATGTATCTATAAGTAAAATATCATTTACAGAATAAAGATCCATTCAATAAAACTGTTTTTATGATTGTTTTAATATGACCTCGGCGCGCGGATTCGCGTTTCGCGGGCGCGGATTCGCGTTCCGCGGGGACCATTGTCGCGCGGCGAAAACGTTCCCCGCGGGAACAATGCGAGAAGGTAAAGGATAAACAACAGCAGAAACCTTAAAACTGAAATTAGGACAGATGTAATCGAAGCAGCCGAAAAGTTATATAGTTTAATAAAGGAAAGTGGAGCGGAAAGAGACCAGGAAGTAAAAGGAAGAAAAGATATCACAGACTCTGTCTGTATGGAACGTGAGACGGAAGGAGGAAAGCGGAAAGAAAAATATGACAAAGACATATTGAGAAAACTAGACGAACAGAGCAAGATGATAAGGAAGAACCAAGAAGAACTGGAGAAGATAGGGGACGAAATAAAGAAACATAGAGAAGAATGGCAGGAAGGAAGAAAGGAAGAAAGGAGCTATGCTAGTGTGGCGGCTGGGCCGCGGGGGGAAGGGCACGGAGAGGCAGCAATGCACTCAGTCGCGATTACCGCCGCGGACCAGACAGTCACAGGTGAGGAAGTATATGATAGGATACGTAATACACTGAATGCAAGGGAAGAAGGGTTTAAAATTGATAACATAAGAAAGGCAAAGGATAGAAAAGTGATAATAGGATGTAGGTCAAGAGAGGAATTGGGGAAAATAAAAGAAAAAATCAGAACATCAGGAAGAGATCTCAAAATGGAGGAGATGAAGAACAAGGACCCAATGATTCTGCTAAAGGACGTCCTGAACTATAATAAGGATGATGAAATAGTACAGGCGGTACTCGTCCAGAATAAACACATACTGGAGGGAGTGAACGTGGATAGAGCAGACCTGAAAGTCAAATTCAGGAGAAGAGCCAGAAACCCACTCACCTCCCATGTGGCAGTACAAATGCCACCAAAGGTATGGAGACGACTCATGGACGAGGGTTCAATCCACGTTGACGTACAAAGGGTCAGGGTCGAGGATCAATCTCCCCTGATACAGTGTTCGCGGTGCCTGGGCTATGGGCACAGCAAGCGCTTCTGCCGAGATCAGGAAGATGCCTGCAGTCACTGCGGGGGAGCCCACCACAGATCGGAATGTGCCGACTGGCTAGCGCGTGCTCCCCCGACGTGCTGCAATTGCACGAAGGCCAAGATCGACGGAACGGAGCATAATGCCTTTAGCTCAGAGTGCCCTGTGAGGAGGAAGTGGGAGAACCTGGCGAGATCCACTGTAGCATATTGCTAAGGTGGTCCCCAGGAACCCGGATCAGACAAACACCCCGACAGGCGCGGCGCCGACTCTCTTTGCTCAGTCAAACCTACAGAGGAAACAACTAGCAACGATTGAATTCCTTCTGGAGGCAAAAAAGAGGAGGGTCGACGTTGCGCTGCTACAGGAACCGTATGTGGGGTGCCAGGGTAGAGTAAGGGATCACCAGGGGATGAGGATCTTCCAGGGAAAAGGCGGGCAGGGGGATGTCGTCAAGTCGGCCGTTGTCATACTCAACGACGACTGGGCGGTAGCTCAATGCCCGTCCCTCACCACAAGTAACATCACAGTGGTGAGAATCCAGACTGGAACCCGTGAACTGGTGGTCATCTCATTCTACTTTGAGCCGGCTAAACCCATAGGGCCATACCTGGAGCAGTTGGGGAGTATAGTTGAAAAACTGGGACCTAACGGAATCCTCATAGGGGGCGACACCAATGCTAAAAGCATATGGTGGGGTAGCGCGGACACTGATAGCAGGGGAGAAGCAATGGCAGGTATGCTGGAGGAACATGGATTGCAGGTGCTCAACGACGGCCAAGCACCAACTTTTGATGATTTTGATGTAAAGTTGGAACAATTAGTTGACAGTAACAAATTAACAAATACAGAAATAAATAACATTAACAACAAAGCAAATTTAGATAAAATAATAGACAAATATATGGACACAATAACAGAAACTAGCAACGAAACAATACCACTAATTAAAACAAAAAATAGAATGAACTTACCGTGGTGGTCCGAGAAACTCGCCAGGATGAAGCGGGAAACCACTACCAAGAAAAGGAGAATCCGATGTGCAGCGCCGATACGAAGGGCCAAGGTCGTCGGTGAGTACCTGCAATCAAAAGAAAAATATGAAAAAGAAGCGAAGATGGCTCAAATAAGTAGTTGGAAGGAGTTCTGCAAAAAGCAAAATCGAGAAACAATATGGGACGGGGTATACAGAGTCATCGGGAAAGTCACCAAAAAATATGAAGACCTGCCATTGATGAGTAAAGGGAAGACCCTTAGCGCAGAAGAGTCGGCAAAGTTATTGGCAGTCACCTTCTACCCAGAAGATAACGAGAAGAACGACAACGCAGACCATCAGCGTACGAGAGAAGCAGCCGCACGAGTAAATGTAAAAGTCGATGATGAAAACCATGACCCGCCATTTACACTGGACGAACTAAGTGCGGCTGCAAACAGCTTCAATCCCAAGAAAGCCCCGGGAGCAGACGGCCTAACGGCCGATATCTGCAAGCAAGCAATCAATAAGTACCCGGAATTGTACCTATCACTGGCAAACAAATGCTTAGAGCTCGGCCACTTCCCGACCACCTGGAAGGAGGCCACGGTCATAGTCCTCCGGAAGCCTGCAAAGGAGGACTACACTAACGTTAAATCGTATAGACCGATAGGCTTGTTGCCGGTGATGGGGAAAATACTGGAGAAGATGGTGGTGGGGCGAGTGAGGTGGCATCTCTACCCTCGGACGAGCCCCCGACAGTTCGGCTTTATGCCGCAGAGGAGCACCGAAGACTCCCTCTATGTTTTGATGAGACATATAAGAGACAAACTTTCTGAAAAGAAAATTGTCCTTATTGTCTCACTAGACATAGAGGGGGCCTTCGACAGCGCCTGGTGGCCGGCAATTAGGGTCAGACTGTCGGAGGAAGGATGTCCAACTAACATCAGAAGGGTAATTGATAGCTACCTCGAGAGCAGAAAAATCAGACTGAGGTACTCCGGGGAAGAGTATGAGAGGTGGACCTCCAAAGGATGCGTGCAGGGCTCCATTGGGGGTCCAACCTTCTGGAATCTGCTCCTCGACCCACTACTATCAGAGCTTGACAGACGGGGCAGTTACTGCCAAGCTTTCGCCGACGACGTTGTACTCGCCTTTGAAGGTTATGAAATGAAGACAATCCAGAAACAGGCCAACGAAACGCTGTCCTATGTGAGGGATTGGGGAGTAAAGAACAAGCTTAATTTTGCCCCGCAGAAAACCAAAGCTATGGTTTTAACGAGAAAATTAAAGTACGACTCCCCAATCCTTCACATGGGCGGCGTGGATATTGGCCTGGAAAAAGAAATAAAGCTACTGGGCATAACAATTGATAGCGGACTGACCTTCAACTCTCATGTGTCCAACGTTTGCAGGAAAGCCGTGGGATTTTATAATCAACTCTCCAGAGCCGCAAGATTACAATGGGGACTGGGGCCCGAGGTTGTAAAAATACTGTATACGGCTGTAGTGGAGCCAGTAATCCTATACGGGGCGTGCGCATGGGCTCCAGCGGCGCGGAAACTGGGAGTGAGGAAGCAGCTCGCTGTAGTGCAAAGAGGTTTTGCGCAAAAGCTCACGAAGGCCTACAGGACCGTCTCACTTCACTCGGCCCTGCTACTCGCCGGAATACTGCCCTTGGACATTCGTATAAGGGAAAATGCTTCCCTATACGAAATCAAAAGGGGTTATTCTCGGCGAGTGATAGGCGACCGGGAGGTGGAACGGCCTGTGGCCTTCGAAAAGCTTGAGCACCCAGCGCACCGAAGTGCCATTCAATACCAGTGCCTGGTAGACGGTGCAGAGGTGAACCAAGCGACCAACGGAGGACTGGCCATATACACAGATGGCAGTAAGATCAATGGCAAAGTTGGAGCGGCCATCTCCATCTGGAAGGATGGAGCTGAGACCAGAGCCAAAAAGTTCAAATTGGAGCCCTTCTGCACAGTCTATCAGGCAGAGATGCTGGCCCTCCACAGAGCAGTAGGGGAGGCAGTGAAGAGTGGTGCAGCACAATGCAGCGTCCTGAGCGACTCGAGAGCGGCCCTAGAAACCATCACGGATGGCGCTTCCCTCCATCCCCTGGCGTTCGAAATAAGATTAAACCTACGAACATTAAAGGAACGCGGCAAAATAATGAAGCTATTTTGGTTAAAAGCTCACGCAGGATTGGAGGGAAACGAGCGTGCGGACGAACTCGCTAAGGATGCTGCATTGAATCTTAAAACCAGACCCGACTACGATAGATGCCCCGTCTCATTCGTCAAACGACAGATCCGGATGGAGTCGATAGACGAATGGGACGAGCGCTACGTACAAGGGGAGACTGCTTCCACTACAAAACTGTACTTCCCGAGCGCTGGGGAGGCCCATCAACTCATTAAAAAAATAGGTATAGATCCGGTGATGACGCAGGTGCTCACGGGGCATGGCGGGTTCTCTGAGTACTTGCACCGGTTCAAGTGCAAAGAGAGCCCATCATGCATCTGTGACCCGGCAAAATCTGAAAGCATCGTACATGCACTAACAGAATGTCCAGTATACTTATACTTACGAACAACACTGGAAATAGAAATAAGAATAGAAATTAGCGTAAGAAATTTAAATAAGATAATAGTTAATAAAGAAAGTAGAGATAAGTTTATCGAATTCAGTAAAAAAGTAGCAAAGAATGTTATAAATAGAAATAAGTAATAATAAGTTAGGCTAAACATGTAATATTGGATTATATGTCTTTAGCAACAATAAGGATATGTTAGAAATAAAGATAAAACTGTAAAATAAAAGTAAGATAGATAAGCTAGCATAAGAATGTATGTAAATAAAGAAAAAAGAAAAGAAAAGAAGTTCCCAGTAGCATAAGAAAAGTAGCTAGAAAATAGGATAGGATAGGATAAAATAGGACTCCCAGACGGGAATAGTTAGATAGGAGGTGAGTAAGAAAACAGAGATCGCTCGTCAAAAGCTCTGACATTAGTTAGGGGAACGAGAGTGGGGCATAGAGCCCCACAAAAAAAAAAAAAAAAAAAAAACCTAACCTAACCTAACCTAACCTAAGAAGTGACGAGCGCGGTGAGGTGATGGCGGAGCTGTTTGAACGTCATAACCTGACGATCCTAAATGCGGGCGATGAGCCAACATTCGAGGCGTGGAGGCAGGGTCGGCTCTGCTGCAGTCACGTTGACGTGACTGCGTGCGGGGCCACCCTGCTTCCCCGCTTTCGAGGTTGGCTCGTTGACCGCACGGCGACGTCATCACAACATAAGACGCTGGTCACTCGCCTCTCGGACATTGCACCGGTCGCCACGCCGCGCTCTAGAACTCGACGTTACAACGTCGCTAGGGCGCGGTGGGGTGACTTTAGGGAAACTCTGTCCGTGGAAATGAATGAGCGAGGGTTGAATGGAAACAGAATGGAAGCGCTGTCCTCGCAGGAGGGGGTGGAGCGCGCTGCTGTCGCCTATACCGAGGCGGTCGTCGCGGCCTGTGAAGCGGCAATCCCTCCACTGCGCGCGGCGCGCCTTAGTCCGGACCCTCCGTGGTGGAACGGCGATCTTCAAAGAAGGAAGAAAGACGTTGCCACCAAGAGGAGACGGGTAAGGTGCGCGGCGCCCAGAAGGAGGGAACTTGTAGTGCAACAGTATTTGTCTGCACTGCAGGAATATAAGGACGCTGCACGGGCCGCGCAGACCGCAAGCTGGAAAAAATTTTGTACAGCAGCCGAGAGGGAGAGCATGTGGGACGGAGTATACCGCGTTCTGCGGACCACGGAGCGCCGCCGACCGGAGTGCTTGTTGCGGGCCGGGGATGGTCACACATGTACACCGAGTGAGTCGGCTCAGTTGCTGGTGGACGAACTCTTCCCGGAGGACGATCCGCGGCTGGACACCCCGGGGCAGGCGGAAGTCAGATCTGTAGCTGACTCCGCCGCTATGGGGGCCGGTTGCGGGCCGGACGACCCGGAGTTCACCACAACTGAGCTGGACTGGGCTGCGCGATCTTTCTCACCGAAGAAGGCGCCTGGCCCTGACCATCTCCCTGCTGACGTATGTCTGGCGGCAATCACTGCGGACGGGGGCTGCTTCCTCGCGTTGGCGAACGCTGCGCTCCGTCTCGCATGCTTCCCTCGACAATGGAAGCAGGCGGCGGTCTGCGTGCTCCCCAAGCCGGGTGGGAGAGATCCTGCCCATCCGCGCTCCTATCGACCCATAGGACTGCTTGCGGTCCTGGGGAAGATAGTTGAGAAGATGCTGGTGGGCAGGCTCAGATGGCACCTTCTGCCAACCATACACCCTAAGCAATACGGGTTCATGCCCCAGCGCGGGACCGAGGACGCCCTCTATGACTTAGTGGAGCACATAAAAGAGCAGCTCCACAACAAAAAGATAAGTCTATTAATATCATTGGACATAGAGGGCGCCTTCGATAACGCCTGGTGGCCGACCATAAAAACCGAGTTGGTTGGCAGAGGGTGCCCGCGGAACCTATGCGGCTTGGTAAACTCTTACCTGCGAGACAGGAGTGTGGAAGTCCTATACGCAGGGATACGTATCGAGAAGGAAGTCAGCAGGGGCTGCATCCAGGGCTCCATCGCGGGGCCGACCATGTGGAACCTGTTGTTGGACCCATTGATCCAGGACATCTGGAGGTCTGGCATTTACTGCCAGGCGTTCGCCGACGACATTGCGCTGGTCCTGACGGGTGACAGCGTGGAGGATCTTGAGAGGGAGGCCTCTCAAGTGCTTGGCCGTGTGCACGAATGGGGCTCGAATAGAAAACTAAGATTTGCGCCTAATAAAACCACTCTGATGGTAATAACGCGTAGGCTGCGCATTCGAGCTCCGGTTGTGCACATGGCTGGGCAGGTCCTCCCCGTTGTCGCCCAGACCAAGCTCCTTGGGGTTGTGCTGGATGATCGACTGTCGTTCGGACCTCACGTGGAGATGGCATGCCGGAAAGCTGTTGGCTTTTATAAACAGCTAGAAAGGGCTGCCAGAGTCACGTGGGGTCTGAATTCAGACATCATCCGTACAACCTACAAGGCGGTCATAGAGCCGGTGCTGTTGTACGCGGCGAACGCCTGGGGTGAGGCGGTGAGGCTGCGGTACGTGGCGGCGAAGATGCGTGCCGTCCAGTGTTCCTTCGCAAAAAAAATTGTGAGGGGATACAGGACGGTGCCCTTCGGAGCTGCTGTGGCTATTGCAGGTTTGCTGCCTATAGACCTCCGGGTTGGGGAGGTGAGGTCCCTGTACATGGTGAAGCGTGGGGGCCCCCTGGATATGTTTCCGGGTAGGAGCCCTGAGGTGCGTGTCCCCTTCGGCGAGCTGCCTCACCCAGCGACATGGGCACCCCTCTCGTACTCCAGTCTGGGGTCGGACGGGGACGGCTCTGTCGGGGAGGGTGTAGCCGGACTGTGCGTCTATACCGACGGCAGCAAGATAGAGAACAAGGTGGGCGCTGCTTACTCGGTCTGGAGGGACGGTGTGGAGGTGGGACACAGACTGTTCAGTCTGGCGCCCTACTGCACTGTCTTCCAGGCCGAGTTGTTTGCGATCCTGAGGGCGACGGAGTTGGTGGGGTCACCAGAGGAACCTGTCGTCAACATCTTCACGGACAGCAGGTCGTCTCTGGACCTGCTGATGGATTTGACGACCACCAACCCGGTTGCCTTCAGGATAAAACACAATGTTCGCAGTCTTGCTGCCGTGGGGGTGGACGTGCGTATGTTTTGGTTGAGAGCACACGTTGGTATTCCTGGCAACGAACGTGCGGACGAGCTAGCCAAACATGCGGCCAGGAACAGGAAGGTTGCACCCGACTACGACAGGTTCTCCCTAATGTGCGCTAGGGGAGTGATCAGGGAGGAGAACATCATAAAGTGGCAGGTTGAGTATCAGCAAATACCTGATATCAAAATTTATAAGAAATTCCTCCCTGATGCGACCTTGGCGTACGTTTTTGCCACGAAAACCCGACCTAACGCGCTTTTCACCCAGGCACTGACGGGGCACGGCGGGACTGGGCACTACCTCCACAGGTTCGGGCTCCGGGACACGCCATGGTGTTGTTGCGGGCCTGGGATTGTGGAGGATGTGGTCCACGTCCTCGTTGATTGTGCTCGTTTCTGCCTGGATCGCTACTGGTTGGAGTGCGAGACGGATACTGCCGTTGTTCCGGCAAACTTTCCTCATTTGCTAACAAACAATAAAACAACAGAAAAATTTAAAATGTATTGCATGAAGGTAATGAGGAGGGTTTGCCGGGAAAACGGGAGTACGGCCAAATGGTCGCTGGACTAAACCAGACTGGGCGGAAGGGTTGTTTGGGCCGCTTGGATAATGAAAACTTTAACTGTAACTTTTTAATTTTGGTTTAAATTTTATATTTTTTTTAATTGTGTTTTTAATTGTATATTTAATTGTATATTTAATTGTATATTTTATATTTAATTGTATATCTAATTGTATATTTAAAAGTTATTTAATTGAGAGTTATTTCTAGATTGCATTTTTAAATTTATTGATTTTTTGTTTTATTATTTTAAGGTAATGTTAATTTTAATTTTAGTTTTAGTTTTATTTATTGTAATGCATGTATTTCCATTATTGTATAATTGTTTTAAATTAATTGTAATAGAATTAATTATTGAAATAGATTTTATATCGGTTTAAGGGTAGAATAAGGCAAGAGGTTGGTGCCCGCGGCTAATGGCGAGCTGCGGATGCCAACACTTGACGCAGATAGCTTAGGGAGTGTCTTCGTGCAATATCCTTGATATTGCATAAAAGCCACTTACAAAGAATAGTGATAGCAAATAATTATTTAATAATTAGGTAATATAATTTATTGTTAGTATATAATTATGTCATTATTGTTATTGATAAAATTATTGAAATGTTATGTACTTCAAATAATAATCCCAAAAAGAATAGTGGGGAAAAAAAAAGACCACACAATTTAACCATGATAAAAAAGCAATTTAACATGGTAATAAAAAAAAAAAAAAAAAAAAAAAAATATATATAATAATAATAATTTAAATTAAATAATAGATACATTAATTATAATTTCAGTTAATTTAAGACATGGAACACAAAATTTGGCAATCAAATTTTTGCGCTTACCAATTATGTCTTAATAATTAAGTAGACATAAGTTAAGTTAAATGTCAGTATAAGTTTAAGTTTAAGAATTAGAGATTACAAATATTGATTTATATAATTTAAGTTTAATATTGAAGTTGGTTAATTGTTATTATCATTTTATTACTCTATCATATTCACGTATCACATTAATGTATTCATCTTAAATAATTTAGCACTCTCCGCTTGGAAATGGAATACATTTCTAAGCTGGAGAAGAACATATGGATTGCTGACTTCTACGGGCGAGAAGCCAGCAATCATAATGAATAAATATGTCACCGAGTTTTTAATTGTTACCCTACCCTTGCAAAAGCAATAGGAAAAGTATGGAAATAATGGAAATATTATAAAAAAAAATAAAAAAAAGGAAAGTAAGGTCTCCTGACTAAATCCAGGAGGTACCAGTGACAAATTGGGGTTCAAACCCCCAAAAAAAAAAAAAAAAAAAAACCTAACCTAACCTAACCTAACCTAACCTAACCTAACCTAACCTAACCTAACCTAACCTAACCTAACCTAACCTAACCTAACCAGGGAAGGCATACAAAGCTGTGGAAAGGACAGATGAAGACCAAACGACAAAATTTGACGTAGCTAAGAAGATAGTTACAGAAGAACAGCTCGTCAAACAGATGAAAGAACACAGCGAGATGCTAAGGAAGAACAAAGAGGAAATGGAGACCTTAGCACAAGAAATGCGGAAACATACGGAAGCGCTCAAAGAAAGAGCGAGCTACGCCAGCGTAGCTTCGGGGCCCCCGGGGCAGAGACCGGAACGGAGTGCAGCAATGCACTCTGTCGTCATTGCCTCGGTGGACCAGAATGACACTGGCGAGCAAGTTTTCGACCGCATTCGGAAACAAGTTAATGCAAATCAGGAGGGTCTCAAGATAGATCGGATTAGAAAGGGGAAAGATCGAAAGGTGATCTTAGGTTGCAACACGAAGGAAGAGCTCGATAAAGTTAAGAAAAGGATAAGGCCAGACGGACGACTCACAGTGGAGGACGTCAAGAACAAGGACCCGTTAGTGGTCTTGAGGAGCGTGCTGAACCACAACTCAGATGAGGAGATAGTTCAAGCTATAAAGTCCCAAAACCGCCATCTTTTGGGAGATGTGAGCGCCGAAAACGCTCGCATCACGGTTAAATACCGGAAGGGTGCAAGGAATGCGTTGACAGCGCATATTGTACTGCAACTGTCTCCGGAGCTGTGGAAACGCTTCCTCGACCAAGGGTCCTTGTATATAGACGTCCAGCGTGTGAGGGTCGAGGACCAATCTCCGTTGGTCCAGTGCTCTGGCTGCCTCGGATACGGCCACGGGAGGCGGTTCTGTAGGGAGCGGGCTGAAGTGTGCAGTCACTGCGGGGGTGCTCACCTGAAAAAGGATTGCGCCGACTGGCTCGCGCAAGCGCCCCCAAAGTGCTGCAATTGCACCAGGGCCGGTCTCGACAGAGCCGACCATAATGCTTTTAGCGGGGAATGTCCGGTGAGGAGAAAGTGGGATGCCCTGGCGAGGTCTGCAATAGCGTATTGCTAAGGTGGCCTCGGGGGTAAGTGGACACCAAGATCCCCCAGAAGGAGCACGGCCATTGCTCGTGGCCCAGGCTAACCTCCAGAGAAAGCAACTTGCTACTCAGGAGGTGATGCTGGAGGCCGTGAGCAGGAAAATGGCGTTCGCTCTACTCCAGGAGCCATATGTGGGAGCTCGAGGTAGGGTTAGAGACTATGGCGGTACGAGGATCTTCCAACACACAGGCATGGACAATACTACCGTAAAAGCCGCAATTGTAGTATTTGACTTGAACACCAAAGTCACACAGTGTCCAAATCTCACCACGCCCAACATCTCAGTGGTGAAATTATATGCCGGAAACCGAGAAATCGCCGTGGTCTCTCTCTACTTCGAACCAGATAAACCCATAGGGCCATACCTGGAGCAACTGGGGAGAATTGTGTGCGAACTAGGGCCCACAAACATCCTCATCGGCGGAGACTTCAACGCTAAGAGTATGTGGTGGGGCAGCGAGGTCACTGACCGGAGGGGAGAAGACCTTGCTGATGCAATAGGAGAGTGGGGCCTCCAGGTGCTCAACGACGGAGACACGCCAACTTTTGACACCTTTAGGGGTGGTATACATTACAAAAGTCATGTGGACATAACACTATGCTCAGAGGACCTTTTCGGCCTGGTGAATGAGTGGAGGATCAACGAAGATCTGGTGAGCTCAGACCACAACGCAATTTTATTTAATATTAGACTCGGAAAACTTGCGAAATTAGAAATTAAACGAACTACTCGGCAATTCAACACCAAAAAGGCTAATTGGGTTAAATTTAGTGATAAATTTACCCAATTAGCTAACACCTGCAACGTAACTTCAGAAGCGATAGAGCGCACAGAAAACAAAATAGAAATAGACAAGTTTGTAGAAAATTATAGTAAAGTAATAGTAGAAGCATGTTGCGACTCTATCCCAAAATTAAATTCAAACAAAAAATTATCCACACCGTGGTGGTCTGATGAAATCGCCGCGTTGAAAAAGGCCATGGTCACCAGGAGGAGAAGGATCCGCTGCGCAGCCCCAGTCCGCAGGGCGTTCGTCGTCGAAGAGTATCTGAGAGCTAAAGAAAAGTATGAGACAGAATCTAAGAAGGCCCAAATAAACAGCTGGAAGACCTTCTGTGCAAAGCAAGGCAGGGAAACCGTCTGGGATGGCATTTATCGAGTGATAGGGAAAGTCACGAAGAGGCAGGAGGACATTCCCTTGAAAAGAGATGGGTGCATCCTAAGTTCTGAAGAATCGGCAAAGCTTTTGGCGGAAGTCTTCTATCCGGAGGACCGAATAGAAGAAGACAACGCAGAACACCAGCGTATACGGGCTGAAGCTGATAGCATAAATGACGGTATGGATAATGGCCATCGGGACCCGCCATTTACAATGGATGAAATTATTGCTGCTACAGACAGCTTCAACCCCAAAAAAGCCCCGGGAGCAGATGGACTAACATCCGACATCTGCAAACAGGCAATCCGAAAAAACCCAGAGTTGTACCTGTCACTGGCTAACAAGTGCCTCGAATTAGGCCACTTCCCGACCATCTGGAAGGAGGCCACGGTCGTAGTACTCCGGAAACCCGGAAAGGAGGACTACACAGACGTTAAGTCATATAGACCGATAGGACTGTTGCCCGTGATGGGGAAGATTCTGGAGAAAATAGTGGTGGGAAGAGTAAAGTGGCATTTACTACCAAGGATGAGTACTCGACAGTACGGCTTTATGCCCCAAAAGAGCACGGAAGACTCCCTCTATACCCTACTCCAGCACATCAGGAGTAAATTAAGTGAGAAGAAAATTATCACTGTAATCTCACTGGATATAGAGGGAGCCTTCGACAGTGCTTGGTGGCCAGCCATCAAGGTTAGACTGTCTGAGGAAGGATGTCCGAAAAATCTAAGACGGATAGTGAATAGCTACTTTGAGAGCCGAAAAGTAAAGGTTCGCTACGCCGGGGTAGAACACGCGAAGGGGACCACCAAGGGATGCGTTCAGGGATCCATTGGTGGGCCCATCATGTGGAACCTGCTCCTCGACCCATTACTCAAGGGATTAGCCAGCCGGGGCGATTACTGCCAAGCTTTCGCCGATGATGTCGTTTTAGTGTTTCACGGGGATGAAACACTAAAGATACAGAGACAGGCCAACGAAGCACTGGCCTATGTGCAGGATTGGGGAGTCAAGAACAAGCTGAAATTTGCTCCTAAAAAGACAAAAGCCATGGTCGTAACACGACGACTAAAATATGACTCACCAATCCTGCGCATGGGAGGTGTAGACATTGGACTGTCTAAGGAAATAAAGATATTGGGCTTGACTGTGGACGAGAAGCTAACGTTTAACACGCACGTCTCCGAAGTCTGTAGGAAGGCCATAACCTTCCACAGACGACTGGCAACTGCCAGTGCCTGGGCGCCTGCAAGTAACAAGATAGGCATACGTAAAAAACTTGCAGTGGTTCAACGAGGCTTTGCACAAAAGATGGTAAAAGGCTACAGGACCGTTTCGCTACACTCGGCCCTGCTACTTGCTGGGATCCTTCCGCTAGACATTCGTGTCCGAGAAGCGGCGCTTCTATACGAAGTGAAAAAGGGACACACTCGGCATGTAGTGGGCGACCGGGACGTGGAATGTCCTGTGCCTTTTGCCAACTTGGAACATCCAGCCAGGCGCAGGGCTTTGCAGTTCAAATGCGTGGTCAACGACGCAGAGCTTGACCTAGAGGCTGCAAACACCCGTAGGGTGTTCACTGATGGCAGCAAAATTGGTGGCCAAGTCGGAGCTTCGGTGTCCCTTTGGGATGGCGACGCCGAGACGAAAGCCACCAAAATTAAGCTGGAATCGTTCTGCACCGTTTACCAGGCGGAGCTGTTGGCCCTGCGCAAGGCCGTGCAAATAGCCTCCAGCGAGAAATACCACCAATACAGCGTCTTCTGTGATTCACGGGCCGCTCTCGAGACGGTCGCGCGCGGAAATTCTCTCCACCCCATAGCATTCGACATCTCAAAAATGTTGAATGAGACCAAAGAGCGCGGA
Source organism: Mimas tiliae (assembly GCA_905332985.1). Taxonomy (NCBI): domain Eukaryota; kingdom Metazoa; phylum Arthropoda; class Insecta; order Lepidoptera; family Sphingidae; genus Mimas; species Mimas tiliae. The sequence goes on along the minus strand of HG995259.1, from coordinate 14,377,073 downwards.
AAAACCATTAACCTCTTTTGGGTTAAGGCGCACGTGGGGTTGGCAGGGAACGAGCGTGCGGACGAGCTCGCGAAGGCGGCGGCTACTACCCTAAAAAGGAGGCCCGATTATGACCGATGTCCCATTTCGTTCGTCAAGCGACAAATCCGTCAGGAGTCGATTGACGAATGGAATGAGCGATACAGGGCTGGAGAAACAGCATCGGTAACGAAGCTGTTTTTCCCTGACGCTAGAGAAGCCTATAAAGTGATCAGGAAGATGCCGGTGGACCCAGTCCTCACCCAAGTCTTCACGGGCCATGGGGGATTCTCCGAGTATTTGAATCGCTTCAAGTGCAAGGAGAGCCCCTCATGTATCTGTGACCCAGCAGCCACAGAAGATGTGGTACACGTGTTGACTGAATGCCCAATATATCTGTATCAACGAACTAACCTTGAAATAGAGGTTGACCAAATCGTAAGTAAAGACAATCTGAGCGGTATGTTGGATGATATTGTAACTAGAAATAAGTTCGTACAATTTTGTAAAAACTTAGCGTGTAGCGTGTTGAAAAGGAACAAATAGACAGGGCAACTACAGTATGTAATATAAGATTATATGTTTCTAGTTGCCACTGAAAAGCTGGTTTTGTGATGAAGACACGATTTTAAATTGTAATTGTACTAAATGTGATTTTTTATTAAATAATATAAACTCAGTTTTAAAAGTATGTCTCATGTATGTTAGATTTAGACTTTTTTATTCCAGGCATACTAAATGATGTTAAATTCCATTTTTTTATATTGATGAGTTTTTTAAATAAAGGTATGTGAATTAATCAGGTAGACATACTCTGAATTAAAAGTATCAGAGGGAGCAGCCGGGGGGGAGTCCCCCCACATTAAATAAAAAAAAAAAAAAAAAACCTAACCTAACCTAACCTAACCTAACCTAACCTAACCTAACCCCGAGGCAGAGACCCGAACGGAGTGCAGCAATGCACTCAGTTGTCATTGCCTCGGTGGACCAGAATGACACTGGCGAGCAAGTTTTCGACCGCATTCGCAAACAAGTTAAAGCCAATGAGGAGGGTCTGAAGATCGATAGGATTAGGAAGGGGAAAGACCGTAAAGTGATCTTAGGATGCAACACGAAGGAAGAACTTGATAAGATAAAGAAAAGGATCAGGCCAGACGGAAGACTCACCGTGGAAGACATCAAGAACAAGGACCCATTGGTGATACTGAGGAGCGTGCTAAACCACAACTCCGACGAGGAGATAGTTAAAGCAATAAAATCCCAAAACCGCCATCTTTTGGGAGATGTGAGCGCTGAAAACGCTCGCATCGCGGTTAAGTACCGGAAGGGTGCAAGGAATGCGTTAACAGCGCATATTGTACTCCAACTGTCTCCAAAGTTGTGGAAGCGTTTCCTGGACCAGGGGTCTTTGTTTGTAGATGTCCAGCGAGTTAGAGTTGAAGACCAATCTCCGTTGGTTCAGTGCTCTGGCTGCCTCGGATACGGCCACGGGAGGCGGTTCTGCAGGGAACGGGCTGAAGTGTGCAGTCACTGCGGGGGTGCTCACCTCAAAAAGGATTGCGCCGACTGGCTCGCGCAAGCGCCCCCAAAGTGCTGCAATTGCGTCAGGGCCGGTCTCGACAGAGCCGACCATAATGCTTTTGGCGAGGAATGTCCGGTGAGGAGAAAGTGGGATGCCCTGGCGAGGTCTGCCGTAGCGTATTGCTAAGGTGGCCTCGGGGGTAAGTGGACACCAATATCCCCCAGAAGGGGCACGGCCATTGCTCGTGGCCCAGGCTAACCTCCAGAGAAAGCAACTTGCTACTCAGGAGGTGATGCTAGAGGCCGTGAGCAGAAAAATGGCGTTCGCTCTACTCCAGGAGCCATATGTGGGAGCTCGAGGTAGGGTTAGGGACTACGGCGGGACGAGGATTTTCCAACACACAGGCATGGACAATACTACCGTAAAAGCCGCAATTGTAGTATTTGACTTGAACACCAAAGTCATACAGTGTCCAAATTTCACCACGCCTAACATCTCAGTGGTGAAAGTATATGCCGGAAACCGAGAAATCGCCGTGGTCTCTGTCTATTTCGAGCCAGACAAACCCATAGGGCCATACCTGGAGCAACTGGGGAGAATTGTGTGCGAACTAGGGCCCACAAACATCCTCATCGGTGGAGATTTCAACGCTAAGAGCATGTGGTGGGGCAGCGGGGTCACTGACCGGAGGGGAGAAGACCTTGCTGATGCAATAGGAGAGTGGGGCCTCCAGGTGCTCAACGACGGAGACACGCCAACTTTTGACACCTTTAGGGGTGGAATACATTACAAAAGTCATGTGGACATTACACTATGCTCGGAGGACCTTTTCGGCCTGGTGAACGAGTGGAGAATCAATGAAGGCCTGGTGAGCTCAGACCACAACGCAATTTTATTTAATATTATACTCGGCAAACTAGCAAAACTAGAAATTAAAAGAACTACTCGGCTTTTCAACACCAAAAAGGCTAATTGGGCTAAATTTAGTGATAAATTTACCCAATTAACTAACACCTGCAACGTAACTTCAGAAGCGATAGAGCGCACAGAAAACAAAATAGAAATAGACAGGTTTGTAGAAAATTATAGTAAAGTAATAGTAGAAGCATGTTGCGACTCTATCCCAAAATTAAATTCAAACAAAAAATTATCCACACCGTGGTGGTCTGATGAAATCGCCGCGTTGAAAAAGGCCATGGTCACCAGGAGGAGAAGGATCCACTGCGCAGCCCCAGTTCGCAGGGCGTTCGTCGTCGAAGAGTATCTGAGAGCTAAAGAGAAGTACGAGACAGAATCTAAGAAGGCCCAAATAAACAGCTGGAAGACCTTCTGTGCAAAGCAAGGCAGGGAAACCGTCTGGGATGGCATTTATCGAGTGATAGGGAAAGTCACGAAGAGGCAGGAGGACATTCCCTTGAAAAGAGATGGGTGCATCCTAAGTTCAGAAGAATCGGCGAAGGTTTTGGCGGAAGTCTTCTATCCGGACGACCGGATGGAAGATGATAACGCAGAACATCAGCGTATACGGGCTGAAGCTGATAGCATAAATGACGGTACGGATAATGACCATCAGGACCCGCCATTTACAATGGATGAAATCCTTGCAGCTTCAGACAGCTTCAACCCCAAAAAAGCCCCGGGAGCAGATGGCCTAACATCCGACATCTGCAAACAGGCAATCCGAAAAAACCCAGAGTTGTACCTGTCACTGGCTAACAAGTGCCTCGAATTAGGCCACTTCCCGACCATCTGGAAGGAGGCCACGGTCGTAGTACTCCGGAAACCCGGAAAGGAGGATTACACAGACGTAAAGTCGTATAGACCGATAGGACTGTTGCCCGTGATGGGGAAGATTCTGGAGAAAATAGTGGTGGGAAGAGTAAAGTGGCATTTACTACCTAGGATGAGTACTCGACAGTACGGCTTTATGCCCCAAAAAGGCACGGAAGACTCCCTCTATACCCTACTCCAGTACATCAGGAGTAAATTAAGTGAGAAGAAAATCATCACCATAGTCTCACTGGATATAGAGGGAGCCTTCGACAGTGCTTGGTGGCCAGCGATCAAGGTCAGACTGTCTGAGGAAGGATGTCCGAAAAATCTGAGACGGATAGTAAATAGCTACTTTGAGAGCCGGAAAGTAAAGGTTCGCTACGCCGGGGTAGAACACGCGAGGGGGACCACCAAGGGATGCGTTCAAGGATCCATTGGTGGGCCCATCATGTGGAACCTGCTCCTCGACCCATTGCTCAAGGGATTAGCCAGCCGGGGCGATTACTGCCAAGCTTTCGCCGATGATGTCGTTTTAGTGTTTCACGGGGATGAAACACTAAAGATACAGAGACAGGCCAACGAAGCACTGGCCTATGTGCAGGATTGGGGAGTCAAGAATAAGCTGAAATTCGCTCCTAAGAAGACGAAGGCTATGGTCGTAACACGACGACTTAAATATGACTCACCAATCTTGCGAATGGGGGGTGTAGATATTGGACTGTCAAAAGAAATAAAGATATTGGGCTTGACTGTGGACGAGAAGCTAACGTTTAACACGCACGTCTCCGAAGTCTGTAGGAAGGCTATAACCTTCCACAGACGACTCGCAACTGCTGCAAAGGTGCAGTGGGGGCTGGGACCTGAGGTGGTTAAAATGCTTTACACCGCAGTTGTTGAACCAACGATATTATACGCAGCCAGTGCCTGGGCGCCTGCAAGTAACAAGATAGGCATACGTAAAAAACTTGCAGTGGTTCAACGAGGCTTTGCACAAAAGATGGTAAAAGGCTACAGGACCGTTTCGCTACACTCGGCCCTGCTACTTGCTGGGATCCTTCCGCTAGACATTCGTGTCCGAGAAGCGGCGCTTCTATACGAAGTGAAAAAGGGACACACTCGGCACATAGTGGGCGACCGGGACGTGGAATGTCCTGTGCCTTTTGCTAACTTGGAACATCCAGCCAGGCGCAGGGCTTTGCAGTTCAAATGCGTGGTCAACGACGCAGAACTTGACCTAGAGGCTGCAAACACCCGTAGGGTGTTCACTGATGGCAGCAAAATTGGTGGCCAAGTCGGAGCTTCGGTGTCCCTTTGGGATGGCGACGCCGAGACGAAAGCCACCAAAATTAAGCTGGAATCGTTCTGCACCGTTTACCAGGCGGAGCTGCTGGCCCTGCGCAAGGCCGTGCAAATAGCCTCCAGCGAGAAGTACCGCCAATACAGCGTCTTCTGTGATTCACGGGCCGCTCTCGAGACGGTCGCGCGCGGAAATTCTCTCCACCCCATAGCATTCGACATCTCAAAAATGTTGAATGACACCAAAGAGCGCGGAAAAACCATTAACCTCTTTTGGGTTAAGGCGCACGTGGGGTTGGCAGGGAACGAGCGTGCGGACGAGCTCGCGAAGGCGGCGGCTACTACCCTAAAAAGGAGGCCCGATTATGACCGATGTCCCATTTCGTTCGTCAAGCGACAAATCCGTCAGGAGTCGATTGACGAATGGAATGAGCGATACAGGGCTGGAGAAACAGCATCGGTAACGAAGCTGTTTTTCCCTGACGCTAGAGTAGCCTATAAAGTGATCAGGAAGATGCCGGTGGACCCAGTCCTCACCCAAGTCTTCACGGGCCATGGGGGATTCTCCGAGTATTTGAATCGTTTCAAGTGCAAGGAGAGCCCCTCATGTATCTGTGACCCAGCAGCCACAGAAGATGTGGTACACGTGTTGACTGAATGCCCAATATATCTGTATCAACGAACAAACCTTGAAATAGAGGTTGACCAAATCGTAAGTAAAGATAAACTGAGCGGTATGTTGGATGATATTGTAACTAGAAATAAGTTCGTACAATTTTGTAAGAAATTAGCGTGTAGCGTGTTGAAAAGAAACAAATAGACAGGGCAACTACAGTATGTAATATAAGATTATATGTTTCTAGTTGCCACTGAAAAGCTGGTATTGCGATGAAGACACGATTTTAAATTGTAATTGTACTAAATGTGATTTTTATTAAATAATATAAACTCAGTTTTAAAAGTATGTCTCATGTATGTTAGATTTAGACTTTTTTATTCCAGGCATACTAAATGATGTTAAATTCCATTTTTTTATATTGATGAGTTTTTTAAATAAAGGTATGTGAATTAATCAGGTAGACATACTCTGAATTAAAAGTATCAGAGGGAGCAGCCGGGGGGGAGTCCCCCCACTTATTAAAAAAAAAAAAAAAAAAAAACCTAACCTAACCTAACCTTTTTTTTTTTTTTTTTTTTTTTTGTCGCGGGGAAAGCGACTTATTGCTACCGCCCCGCCCCGGGGGAAGGCGGAACGGTTATGTTGGGTTCACCGGTCTTACGACCCAGCACTACGCCACCCGGAATAGATGTTAAATCCGGGCGACCACTGGGCCGAGTCCCTAACACTATATACAACCTACACCGGCATACCAACTAAAACCCCGCGGTGGCCTTCTTCGGCGCATGTGGAGCGGCCCCGGGGTATCCTTAGCTAAATCTAAGGATTGCTACCGGAACCGCCCCTGCGCGGTGCCGCCTTGCGGCCCGTCTCCTTATGGGGGGCTCAGAAGCCCCCGCACACCGAAGGACGCCCTCGGCGTCAACGGCAGACACGAGGCCGACCACCCGTGCTGCCGTCCATCCCGGGGTCGCATGTACAACAGTACAATAATGGCGCTACGACAGCCCCCGGCTGCGTGCCTACGACCCCCGATGGCCCCAATTAGTCGCCTCTTACGACAGGCAGGGGATACCGTGGTGGAATTCTCCAAACGCCCCCATTCCACAGGGCGGAACCTAACCTAACCTAACCTAACCTTTTTTTTTTTTTTTTTTTTTTTTTTTTTTTTTTTTTTTTGTCGCGGGGAAAGCGACTTATTGCTACCGCCCCGCCCCGGGGGAAGGTGGAACGGTTATGTTGGGTTCACCGGTCTTACGACCCAGCACTACGCCACCCGGAAGAGATGTTGAATCCGGGCGACCGCTGGGCCGAGTTCCTAACACATATGTACACCCTACACCGGCATACCAACTAAAACCCCACGGTGGCCTTCTTCGGCGCATGTGGAGCGGCCCCGGGGTATCCTTAGCTAAATCTAAGGATTGCTACCGGAACCGCCCCTGCGCGGTGCCGCCTTGCGGCCCGTCTCCTTATGGGGGGCTCAGAAGCCCGCGCACACCGAAGGACGCCCTCGGCGTCAACGGCAGACACGAGGCCGACCACCCGTGCTGCCGTCCATCCCGGGGTCGCACGTACAAGAGTACAAAAGGGCGCTACGACAGCCCCCGGCTGCGCGCCTACGACCCCCGATGGCCCCAATTAGTCGCCTCTTACGACAGGCAGGGGATACCGTGGTGGAATTCTCCAAACGCCCCCATTCCACAGGGCGGGAGACGCCGGTCAGTCGTCCACCCGACGCCTCCTACGTCTCCTTTGGCGGCGCGCGGGATCGTTCTGCTCACGATCCCGCTCGGCGCTCTCCTTCTGCGAGATGACGCACTCGCAAAAGGAGGCTACCGCCCGCCAAGACCTCCGGCTGCCGACCATGGCAGACACCACGGCCGGCAGCGACAGGTCTCCTCCGACGACTGCTCTGAGAGCGCTGCGCTCGTCACTCCAGGCTGGACACTCCTCCAAGGTGTGTTGTGCCGTGTCCTCGCGGCAGTTGCCACAATGGTGGCACACGGCGGAATCCTCCTTCCCGGCTATGCGACACAGGTACGAGCCGAAACAACCGTGACCCGTCAGTACCTGTGTCAGCCGGAATGTGGGCGCACCGTGGCGCCTGTCTAACCACTCGTCAAGGACAGGACGCACTGCCGCGACAGTCCTCACACCGGCACTTGGGCTCTCCAGCCTGGCATGCCACTCCTCCACGGCGGCTCTGCGAAATCGGGCCGCAATCTCCCTCGGAGCCAATCTCTGTGTTCGTTGGGACGCCCCCTCTCGCCAAAAGAACGCGGACGAGAGGTGCTGGGCGTCCAACTCCCAAGGGAGAGTACCCGCCAACAGGCAGGCCGCCTCATGGGAGACCGTGCGGTAGCCCCTGATGATCCGCTGTGCCACTAAGCGCTGCGGTTTACGCAGTAGAGTGACACAGCGAGCGTTCAGGGACCCGGCCCAAACGGGACAACCGTATAGGGCCATGGAGCGCACGACTCCCGCATACAAACTTCGGCAGGGGTTGCCGGGACCTTCCAGGTTCGGCAGCAGGCTTCCAAGCGCACCTGCTGCCCGCACCAGTTTCGGCGACAACTTCTCGAAATGGGCACGGAAATTCCACCGGCTATCTAGCACCAATCCTAGATACTTCATGGTGGAGCCGATGGAAATCCGCACCCCCTCCACTGTGATGTGGGCCCCTACAGGTGGCCCCCGCCGAGGCCCATGAAAACAAAGGGCCTCGGTTTTGTTCAGGGCCACAGTGAGGCCCAGTCGCCGAATCCTGCCCACCACCCGCTCTGTACCCACAGAGGCGAGCAGGGCGGCATCCTGGAAGGATCTCGCCGTCGCTGTCACTAAAGTGTCGTCCGCGTAGCAGACGACAGCGACGCCTCGAGGATTGGCACCACGGAGCACCCAATCGTAGCCGATGTTCCACAGAAGCGGGCCCAGAACTGAGCCCTGTGGAACACCGCAGGCCATCGCTCTTCGGTGCCACCCGTCGGCGCCCGGATACAACACGTCCCTATCAAATAGGTACGAGTGCACCAGACGCCGTAAATACGGTGGCACCACGTGGTACCGCAGTGCTTCGTTTATGCAGGCCCAGGGCAGCGTATTAAACGCATTGGCGATGTCGAGAGACACCGCCACGACCACCTTGCCCCGGGCTACTGCATCCTCCGCCTGTGCCTTGACCCGCAAAATCGCATGCACGGTCGATCGGCCATGCCGGAACCCGTACTGGCAATCCGCCAGGTCCGGCCCGACCCCTTCAAGGTGCTCGACGAGGCGAGCGTGAACTACCCTCTCAAACAATTTGCAGACCTCGTCGAGCAACACGATGGGCCGGTAGGCCGATGGCGACTCTGCAGGTCGGCCCTCCTTCTTGAGCAGGACGAGCTTCCCGGTTTTCCAGCGCGACGGGAAGACGCCCTGCTCCATACAGGCGGAGAAAAGGCCGCGGAGCCTCGCACCCAGGAACTCGAGGGCTAGCACCCAGGCTTTGCCGGGGATACCATCGAGCCCTGGGGCGGTGTTCTTGCCCCGCAGCCGAACCACTGCCGCCCGCAACTCTGCGGGCGAAACCTCGGAAACAACCCCTGCCGAACTCAACGACGATGGCGCCGCTGGACCTGGCGCCATCGGTGGAGGAGTGACATCCTCGGTGGCCGGGAACAAAGCCGCGACGACCTCCTCGACTAGGTCGCCCCGGAGACTCTGCGTCAGCGGGGGCGCCCACGGGCGACACTTTTTCATCGCCACGCGGTACGGACGCCCCCACGGATCGTTATCGAGAGTGCTCCGGAACTCCCTTCGAGCCGCAGACTTTGCTCCCGCTATCGCCACATGCAGCGCTCTCTTGGCCTCTTTGTAGAGGCCGTGAAGCAGCCGCTCCTGGTCCTCGTCGCCGGGCAGACGAATCCGGCGACGACGGTACCTGGCGAGACAACGGCGCGCGGCCACGCATGAAACACGCAGCCGCGTGAGCTCCGCCGTCCACCAGAACACCTGGCGCTTCTCAGGCCGGCGTCGGACACGGGGCATGGCTGCGTCGCAGACGTGCGACATCGCCGCCCCGAACCACGCCGCCTCCTCCTCGACCCGTACCGGCCTCTCCGGTACGGGGAGCCACGCCTGAGCCAGAGCGGCCTCCTTCAGGGCCTCGACGTCGAGGCGCTTCACACCCCAACGCGGGCCGTCCGATCGCGGAGCGGTCGGTCCACCACCAGACTGGGCAGTAGGGGACGAGGCGACGTCGAACCGAATGTATCGGTGATCCGACAACGTCTCCTCGTCCACCAGGACCCTCCAATCCCGGACACGGCGGGCTAGTGCTGGGGTGGCGAACGTGATGTCCACCACCGAACCGCCATTGTGCCGCACGCACGTGTCCACCGATCCGCGATTCACGACGGCCAGGCTGGACGAGATCGCCCACTCCTCCAGGGCCTCGCCGCGCACGTCGGTCGCCGACGAACCCCAAGCCAGAGACTTGGCGTTGAAGTCGCCGGCGACGAGGACGGGGCGAGGCTGACTGCCTTGCACCACCAGGGCCCCCAACCGAGTGAGAAAGAGCTCGAACTCGGCCAGGGATCTGTTGGGGGAGAAATACACTCCCACAATCCAGACCCCCCCCAACAGAACCGCCACGCATCCCGAACCCTTCGCTACCTTTTCGAAGGGTGGGGAGCCGGCAGCGCCCCGAGTGATGACGGCCACCGAACCGTCCAGGTCCCCTGCCCAATCATCCCTGACAGGAACAAAGTACGGCTCGGCGACCACAGCCACTTGTATCGACCACTGCGCCAGGCTCTGAACGAGCAAATCCTGAGCTCTGGCGCAGTGGTTAATATTCGCCTGGAGGAATCTCTGCGCCATATTAATGGGCGATCTCCATCGGTGCGACGCTGTGGGTCGGGTCCGGCTGGGTCACAACCCCACCGCGCCCGCCGCGTTTAGAACGGCGGGGACGGGAGGAGGCGACACACGCCTTGGCGCCCACTTGGTGCCCCGCGGGTTTTCCCGCAGCTGCGCAGACTGCGCAGTGCGCCTCCGCGGAGCACCCCTTGGCCTTGTGGCCCACTTGACCGCAGCGGTAGCAGATTCCGCTACGGTCACACTCATCGGTGCAGCGGTTCCGAACGTGCCCATTATATAGGCACCGGAAGCACCGCATGGGCCTAGGCTCAAGGAGGCGGATCTGTGCCGCCACCCAGCCAATCAGGACCCTCTTCGCCCCAACAATAACACTCGCGGCCTTGGCTGGGCACCGCACCCATGCCGCGCCAAGGCCAGAACGGTCGGGGCGGATCTCCCCGACCTTCATCTCTTCAACCGAGCAACCTCCAGCCCTTGCAAGGGCCGTTGCGACGGTCTCCGGGTCCGCAGACGCATCCAACCCGGAGACCCGCAGTTCCGCGGACTTGAAGGGGCGAGAGACACGAACATCCCCCTCCAACTCCGTTCCACGGAACACCTCCCTGACTTTTTCAGCAAGGGAGTCGGCCCTTGCCTCCGATTCCGGCCCGGGTACCTCGTAGAGATACCCGCCGGTGGCCATCAGACGGGCCCGCGTTTCGGCTATGCCGAGGTCGGCGAGGCGCACATTCCGCTGCACCTCCCGGAGGACTAGGGCGTACGTGACGCCCCGTGCCAATCCCTCCGGCGTCACCGTTAGGGTGACGGCCGCCTTACTATAGAGCCGTATCTTCGGCTCGGGCCTGGGCTGCTTCGGCTGGGGCCGTTGCTGCGGCAGAGCGACAGCCGCAGCTCTCGGCGCGGGCTGGGGCCGCTTCCCTTTCTTCGCCACCACAGTCCAGCCCTCATCCATCGACGTAGGGGCCGGAGGCAGTGGGCGCGGGTCGCGGGGAGGCGGAGCTGGATGAGCACTTCGCCCCTTCTTCTTCTTCTTCCCCTCCGTGCGTGATGATCGCGGGGGGGGAATCGGGGCAACGGCGGAGGTTGCCGCAACGGCCGACGGGGCCACGACCACGGGTGGAGGTCGGGGAGCCTCTGTTGGGGCGGGTATGGCGGAAGTTCCGCTCCCGCCCTTTCCTTTCCCCTTCCCCTTAACCTAACCTAACCTTTTTTTTTTTTTTTTTTTTTTTTTTTTTTTTTTTTTTTTTTGTCGCGGGGAAAGCGACTTATTGCTACCGCCCCGCCCCGGGGGAAGGCGGAACGGTTATGTTGGGTTCACCGGTCTTACGACCCAGCACTACGCCACCCGGAATAGATGTTAAATCCGGGCGACCACTGGGCCGAGTCCCTAACACTATATACAACCTACACCGGCATACCAACTAAAACCCCGCGGTGGCCTTCTTCGGCGCATGTGGAGCGGCCCCGGGGTATCCTTAGCTAAATCTAAGGATTGCTACCGGAACCGCCCCTGCGCGCGGAACCTAACCTAACCTAACCTAACCTAACCTAACCGTCGCGCGCGGAAATTCCCTCCACCCCATAGCATTCGACATCACAAAAATGTTGAATGAGACCAAAGAGCGCGGTAAAATCTTTAACCTCTTTTGGGTTAAGGCGCACGTGGGGTTGGCAGGGAACGAGCGTGCGGACGAGCTCGCGAAGGCGGCGGCTACCACCCTTAAAAGGAGGCCCGATTACGACCGATGTCCCATTTCGTTCGTCAAGCGACAGATCCGTCAGGAGTCGATTGACGAATGGAATGAGCGATACAGGGCTGGAGAAACAGCATCGGTAACGAAGCTGTTTTTCCCTGATGCTAGGGTAGCCCATAATGTGATCAAGAAGATGCCGGTGGACCCGGTCCTCACGCAAGTCTTCACGGGCCATGGGGGATTCTCCGAGTATTTGAATCGCTTCAAGTGCAAGGAGAGCCCCTCATGCATCTGTGACCCAGCGGCCACGGAAGACGTGGTTCACGTGCTGACTGAATGCCCAATATATCTGTATCAACGAACTAATCTTGAAATAGAGATTGACAAGATTGTAAGTAAAGATAATCTGAGCGGTATGTTGGAAGATTGTGATATTAGATATAAGTTCTTAAAATTCTGTAAAGAACTAGCGTATAATGTGATAGCAAGAAATAAATAGTAAAGGGCAACTATAGTATTTAATATAAGATTATATGTTTTTAGTTGCCATGGAAAAGCTGGTTTTGAGACGAAGACGCTATTTTATAATAAATGTATTTAAATGTAGAAATGTGATTTATAATAAATAAGATAAAACACAGTTTTAAAAGTATGTCTAGTAGTGTATGTTAAAGTAAGATTATTAATAATAGATGTACTAAAAGATGTAAAATCAACACTTTTTATTGATGAGTTTTTAAAATAAAGGCATGTGAATTCTTCAGGTAGACAATCTCTGAATTAAAAGTATCAGAGGGAGCAGCCGGGGGGAGTCCCCCCAATATGAAAAAAAAAAAAAAAAAAACCTAACCTAACCTAACCTAACCAGAGTCGTGAGCCACCCGTGCCCGTGAGTAGATCGTTTTTTGTACGCTCCAGGCATTTAAATCGCGAAAAGTGTAAAAAGTGCTCCGATTGTCGCGAAAGTTGGTGATAGTGTTCCACTTAGTGCTCGTTACGCCCACAGTGCTTACCAGTGCAGTCGCACCAAAAGCGGCTGAGATAGCCCGTTTTTCGTGGGTGGTGAAAAGTTAAAGTGTGAACGCTGCTCGAACGAGATCTTCGACACCAATATCTGCCGACGGTATAAGGAGCGTGCTGGTACCCCCCTTATACCACCAAGATCCCAGAATTTTCTGGTGACCTATTTCGGCAGAAATAAATAAAACCCGGATTGGCTTCGCGGCCCAAACCCAAGATACTGGACTGAGGAAATCGGGACTAGAACACCAGAGCCGACTAGGCCTGCAGGAGCTGTTCCCGAATCCTGATTTTAAAATAAGTGTAAGTCTTTTTGTTTATTTCGCTTTCCGTTGCTGTGAAAGAATCTGTATACTTCGAAATCCTGTAGAAGGTCGAAACGATCTGTGACCCCAGAGTTTCTTTATTCCATCTTAAGGGTTTACTCATCCCACCTTCTGTGCAAGAAGAAACTCGGGGCTGACGTGAAGACTCGATTTTCTGAAGCGAAAAACAAGGCAGAGGATTTCCGGGCCGGAGAGCGAAATTGTGTACGCGAACTGCGTTGTAGCGTGACTCGTCATTTCTAGCAGTTGTCAACAACATACGTCACAGTCGCGTCATATAACTACGTCTCAACACCGAAGCTTCCAGAAGCTAGGCCCCGCCCATATATTGGCGGTTCGGGAATTTTCCGTTAACATCTTCCATCGAACGTTCTGGTAGATTACCCCCGCTCTTCGGGCTGTGTGACGATTCACGAACCGTCCAGCACCAATCTAGCTGGACCCTCGGAAGCGATCACGTGGTTACGCACGCTTCGTTGCGAATACTTAGACCCGTGTCCTTCGAGTGACGTCACCTACCCGATCGGGAAAACCGAACGGGCCGGAACCCACCACCTTAGCTTCGGGCTGAGGCGAGACCGGATAGTACTGGTGATCGTGTGAAGTTGGCAACTGCTATTTTTAGTTGACCCTTGGGCAGCAGCTCCAAGTAAATTGGTTTGAAATTCCCCCCCCCCTCCAGATTTTCCCCCCCCCCCCCTCCTTCACCCCCTCCCACATCGGACCCAACCCCCCCCCCAACAAATTTTTACCTTCACCCCCCCTCTCCTTATTTCGGCCAATTTTGACCCCAGGCTTTCGAGTTTGGGCTCTACTTGTAGAGCTCACCAAGGCCAACCTTTCTGCTCAGTCAGAAACCATTTTGGTTTCTTTATCCATAAATTCTTTTAATTTATTTTACTTTTATACTTATAAAAATTTTAACAGTCGCGCACGCAGAATCGCACCTAGAACAAAAAGTTTTATTAGACATAAGATAGTATAATTTATTTATACTTAGTTTATAAGTTTTATATTACTGACAGACAGCTGAGAGTTCTCTACACTCTCAACGTCTTTTATCTTTTAACTTTCGTCTGTGACGAAATTTTAGAATAGTTTAAGGCTTTTCCGTTTTGGAAAATTTTAAAGTTTGACGACTTGAGGGCCACATACAACCTCAAGTATAATTTTTTACAGTATAGACGCATCCCCCTGATACCTACCTGACACTGCCTTGTATTATTGTTTTGTACCCAACATACTATATAGCTCAGGAAATAGTCGGTGTGTTGACACTTGGGGACCATATACACCCTCAAGTGTTAACCAATCCTACAGACCCTCACATCATCCATCCATCTCACCCTCCAAAATGTTTGGCTTCAGGACGCCCGCCAAGGAGACTAACTCCCGAAGCGTGCGCCGATCCCAAACACCCGAAAAACCCATATCGGGGGACGCGGCTGGCACCAAAGTCGCGCAGGCGCGTCTCAGCATCGAGTCCCAGATCGAAAGATCTGCGGAGTCGGTCCTGGGAGGGCCTGCGCGGCCGAAGGCCAAGTCGGCACAACCTGAGGGAAAAACCTCAGCGGCAGTGAAGAAGACGACGGACGTGTCTAACGCCGTCGAAAAATCTCCAGAGCAAACTCCGTCCTATCAGACACGTACTGCTGAAGCAAAGGCTTGCTTGATGCGAGTCAAGCTCCAGATTGGAAACAGCAGGAATCTCAAAACTGAGATTAAGACGGAGGTAATCGCTGCAAGCGAAAAATTATTTCGCCTGGTTAAAGAAGCTGAGGAAGGGAGGACCTACAAAGCTGTAGACAGCAAGGGCAAGGAGGAAAAAAGGACAAAGGAGGACGAAGCTAAAGCGAGAGTGACAGAGGAACAGCTCGTCAAACAAATGGAGGAGCATACCAAACTGCTCCTGGTCAACAAAAAGGAGATGGAGATACTGTCAGAAGAAATGCGGAAACACAGGAAAGCTCTGGAAGAAAGAGAGAGCTACGCCAGCGTAGCTTCGGGCCCCCCGAGGCAGAGACCTGAACGGAGTGCAGCAATGCACTCAGTTGTCATTGCCTCGGTGGACCAGAACGAAACTGGCGAGCAAGTGTTTGACCGCATTCGGAAGACAGTAAACGCAAAAGAGGAGGGTCTGAAGATCGATAGGATTAGGAAGGGGAAAGACCGTAAAGTGATCTTAGGATGCAACACGAAGGAAGAACTTGATAAGATAAAGAAAAGGATCAGGCCAGACGGAAGACTCACCGTGGAAGACATCAAGAACAAGGACCCATTGGTGATACTGAGGAGCGTGCTAAACCACAACTCCGACGAGGAGATAGTTAAAGCAATAAAATCCCAAAACCGCCATCTTTTGGGAGATGTGAGCGCTGAAAACGCTCGCATCGCGGTTAAGTACCGGAATCTAAGGATTGCTACCGGAACCGCCCCTGCGCGGTGCCGCCTTGCGGCCCGTCTCCTTATGGGGGGCTCAGAAGCCCCCGCACACCGAAGGACGCCCTCGGCGTCAACGGCAGACACGAGGCCGACCACCCGTGCTGCCGTCCATCCCGGGGTCGCATGTACAACAGTACAATAATGGCGCTACGACAGCCCCCGGCTGCGCGCCTACGACCCCCGATGGCCCCAATTAGTCGCCTCTTACGACAGGCAGGGGATACCGTGGTGGAATTCTCCAAACGCCCCCATTCCACAGGGCGGGAGACGCCGGTCAGTCGTCCACTCGACGCCTCCTACGTCTCCTTTGGCGGCGCGCGGGATCGTTCTGCTCACGATCCCGCTCGGCGCTCTCCTTCTGTGAGATGACGCACTCGCAAAAGGAGGCTACCGCCCGCCAAGACCTCCGGCTGCCGACCATAGCAGACACCACGGCCGGCAGCGACAGGTCTCCTCCGACGACTGCTCTGAGAGCGCTGCGCTCGTCACTCCAGGCTGGACACTCCTCCAACGTGTGTTGTGCCGTGTCCTCGCGGCAGTTGCCACAATGGTGGCACACGGCGGAATCCTCTTTTCCGGCTATGCGACACAGGTACGAGCCGAAACACCCGTGGCCCGTGAGTACCTGTGTCAGCCGGAATGTAGGCGCACCGTGGCGCCTGTCGACCCACTCGACAAGGACAGGACGCACTGCCGCGACAGTCCTCACACCGGCACTAGGGCTCTCCAGCCTGGCATGCCACTCCTCCACGGCGGCTCTGCGAAATCGGGCCGCAATCTCCCTCGGAGCCAATCTCTGTCTGCGTTGGGACGCCCCCTCCCGCCAAAAGAACGCGGACGAGAGGTGCTGGGCGTCCAACTCCCAAGGGAGAGTACCCGCCAACAGGCAGGCCGCCTCATGGGAGACCGTGCGGTAGCCCCTGATAATCCGCTGTGCCACTAAGCGCTGCGGTTTACGCAGTAGAGTGACACAGCGGGCGTTCAGGGACCCGGCCCAAACGGGACAACCGTAAAGGGCCATTGATCGCACGACTCCCGCATACAAACTACGGCAGGGGTTGCCGGGACCTTCCAGGTTCGGCAGCAGGCTTCCAAGCGCACCTGCTGCCCGCACCAGTTTCGGCGACAACTTCTCGAAATGGGCACGGAAATTCCACCGGCTGTCTAGCACCAATCCTAGATACTTCATGGTGGAGCCGATGGAAATCCGCACCCCCTCCACTGTGATGTGGGCCCCTACAGGTGGCCCCCGCCGAGGCCCATGAAAACAAAGGGCCTCGGTTTTGTTCAGGGCCACAGTGAGGCCCAGTCGCCGAATCCTGCCCACCACCTGCTCTGTACCGACAGAGGCGAGCAGGGCGGCATCCTGGAAGGATCTCGCCGTCGCTGTCACTAAAGTGTCGTCCGCATAGCAGACGACAGCGACGCCCCGAGGATTGGCACCACGGAGCACCCAATCGTAGCCGATGTTCCACAGAAGCGGGCCCAGAACTGAGCCCTGTGGAACACCGCAGGCCATCGCTCTTCGGTGCCACCCGTCGACGCCCGGATACAACACGTCCCTATCAGATAGGTACGAGTGCACCAGACGCCGTAAATACGGTGGCACCACGTGGTACCGCAGTGCTTCGTTTATGCAGGCCCAGGGCAGCGTATTAAACGCATTGGCGATGTCTAGAGACACCGCCACGACCACTTTGCCCCGGACTACTGCATCCTCCGCCTGTGCCTTGACCCGCAAAATCGCATGCACGGTCGATCGGCCATGCCGGAACCCGTACTGGCAATCCGCCAGGTCCGGCCCGACCCCTTCAAGGTGCTCGACGAGGCGAGCGTGAACTACCCTCTCAAACAATTTGCAGACCTCGTCGAGCAACACGATGGGCCGGTAGGCCGATGGCGACTCTGCAGGTCGGCCCTCCTTCTTGAGCAGGACGAGCTTCCCGGTTTTCCAGCGCGACGGGAAGACGCCCTGCTCCATACAGGCGGAGAAAAGGCCGCGGAGCCTCGCACCCAGGAACTCGAGGGCTAGCACCCAGGCTTTGCCGGGGATACCATCGAGCCCTGGGGCGGTGTTCTTGCCCCGCAGCCGAACCACTGCCGCCCGCAACTCTGCAGGCGAAACCTCGGAAACAACCCCTGCCGAACTCAACGACGATGGCGCCGCTGGACCTGGCGCCATCGGTGGAGGAGTGACATCCTCGGTGGCCGGGAACAAAGCCGCGACGACCTCCTCGACTAGGTCGCCCCGGAGACTCTGCGTCAGCGGGGGCGCCCACGGGCGACACTTTTTCATCGCCACGCGGTACGGACGCCCCCACGGATCGTTATCGAGAGTGCTCCGGAACTCCCTTCGAGCCGCAGACTTTGCTCCCGCTATTGCCACATGCAGCGCTCTCTTGGCCTCTTTGTAGAGGCCGTGAAGCAGCCGCTCCTGGTCCTCGTCGCCGGGCAGAACCTAACCTAACCTAACCTAACCTAACCTAACCCGAGAGTCGTGAGCCACCCGTGCCCGTGAGTAGATCGTTTTTTGTACGCTCCAGGCAATTTAATTCGCGAATATTGTGAAAAGTGCTCCGATTGTCGCGAAAGTTGGTGAAAGTGTTCCGCTTAGTGCTCGTTACACCCACAGTGCTTACCAGTTCAGTCGCATCAAAAGCGGCTGAGATAGCCCGTTTTTCGTGGGTGATAAAAAGTTAAAGTGTGAACGCTGCTCAAACGAGATCTTTGACACCAACATCTGCCGACGGTATAAGGAGCGTGCTGGTACCCCCCTTATACCACCAAGAATCCAGATTTTTCTGGTGACTTATTTCGGCAGAAACAAACAAAAACCGGATTGGCTTCGCGGCCCAAATTCCAAACTACTGACCTGAGGTTTTCGGGACAAGAACACCAGAGCCGACAAGGCCTGTAGGAGCTGTTCCCGACACCTACTTTTAAAATTATTCGTAAGTCTTTTTGTTTATTTCGCTTTCCGTCACTTGAGAAAATCTGTACACTTTGAAGTCCTGTGGAAGGTCGAAACGATCTGTGACCCCAGAGCTTCTTTGTACCAACTCAAAGGTCTATTCACCCCGCATTCCTTGCAAGAAGAAGCTCGGGGCTGACGTGAAATCTCGATTTTCTACAGTGATAATAAGGCAGAGGATCTCCGGGCCGGAGAGCGAAATTGTGTACGCGAACTGCGTCGTAGCGTGACTCGTCATCTCTAGCAATTGTCAACAACATACGTCACAGTCGCGTCATAGAACTCCGTCTCAGCATCGAAGTTTCCAGAAGTTAGGCCCCGCCCATATATCAGCGGTTCGGGAATTTTCCGTTAACAACTTCCATCGAACGTTCTGGTAGATTACCCCCGCTACTCGGGCTGTGTGACGATTCACGAACCGTCCAGCGCCAATCTAGCTGGACCCTCAGAAGTGATCACGTGGTTACGCACGCATCGTTGCAAGTACTTTGACCCGTGTCCTTCGAGTGACGTCACCTACCCGATCGGGAAAACCGAACGGGCCGGAACCCACCACCTTAGCTTCGGGCTGAGGCGAGACCGGATAGTACTGGTGATCGTGTGAAGTTGGCAACTGCCATTTTTAGTTGACCCTTGGGCAGCAGCTCCAAGTAAATTGGTTTTAAATTTCCCCCCCCCCTCCAGATTTTACCCCCCCCCCCCCCTCCCAACTTATTTTACCTTCACCCCCCCTCTCCTTATTTCGGCCAATTTTGACCCCAGGCTTTCGAGTTTGGGCTCTACTTGTAGAGCTCGCCAAGGCCAACCTTTCTGCTCAGATAAAAACCACGTTGGTTCTTTTATTTTAAATTTGAATTTTATTTTTTATATTAATTCTTAAATTTATTAAAAAATTTCTACGGTCGCGCGCGCAGAATCGCACCTTTTGAACAAAAAGTTTTAAATTAGACTACATAGTATAAGTAGTTATACTTAGCTTTTAAGTTTTATTTACGGACAAGACAGCAGAGAGTTCTCTACACTCTCAAAGTCTTTTTACCTTTTAACTTTCGTCTGTGACGAAATTTTAATTTTAGATTAGTTAGGCTTCCTATTGGAAAATTTTTAACTTTGACGACTTGAGGGCCACATACACCATCAAGTATAAATTCTTACAGATTAGACGCATCCCTCTGATATACTACCTGACACTGCCTTGTAGTACTGTTTTGTTCCCAACATACCACATAGCTCAAATTAACAGTGTGTGTATTGATACTTGGGGACCATATACACCCTCAAGTGTCAAATCTTAGACCCCCTGATCAACCACCTCAGTCTCCAAGATGTTTGGCTTCAGGACGCCCGCCAAGGAGATTAACTCCCGTAACGCGCGTCAGAGCCAAACACCCGAGAAACCCATACCGGGAGACTCGACTGGTACCAAGGTCGCGCAGGCGCGACTCAGTATCGAGTCCCAGATCGAAAAATCTGTGGAGTCGACCCTGGGCGGGCCTGCGCGGCCGAAGGCCAAGTCGGTGCAACCGGAGGGGAAGACCTCGGCGTCGGCGCCGGTAAAGAAAACGACGAGCGTGACAAACGCCGTCGAGAAGTCACCGGTGACAGCTCCATCCCATCCGACCCGTACTGCTGCAGCGAAGGCTTGCCTTATGCGAGTCAAGCTGAATATCGGAAACAGCAGGAATCTCAAGACAGAGATAAAGAACGAGGTCATCGATGCGAGCGAGAAGCTATACCGACTCGTCAAAGAGGCTGAGGAAGGGAAGGCATACAAAGCTGTGGAAAGGACAGATGAAGACCAAACAACAAAATTTGACGTAGCTAAGAAGATAGTTACAGAAGAACAGCTCGTCAAACAGATGAAAGAACACAGCGAGATGCTAAGGAAGAACAAAGAGGAAATGGAGACCTTAGCACAAGAAATGCGGAAACATACGGAAGCGCTCAAAGAAAGAGCGAGCTACGCCAGCGTAGCTTCGGGGCCCCCGGGGCAGAGACCGGAACGGAGTGCAGCAATGCACTCTGTCGTCATTGCCTCGGTGGACCAGAATGACACTGGCGAGCAAGTTTTCGACCGCATTCGGAAACAAGTTAATGCAAATCAGGAGGGTCTCAAGATAGATCGGATTAGAAAGGGGAAAGATCGAAAGGTGATCTTAGGTTGCAACACGAAGGAAGAGCTCGATAAAGTTAAAAAAAGGATAAGGCCAGACGGACGACTCACAGTGGAGGACGTCAAGAACAAGGACCCGTTAGTGGTCTTGAGGAGCGTGCTGAACCACAACTCAGATGAGGAGATAGTTCAAGCTATAAGGTCCCAAAACCGCCATCTTTTGGGAGATGTGAGCGCCGAAAACGCTCGCATCACGGTTAAATACCGGAAGGGTGCAAGGAATGCGTTGACAGCGCATATTGTACTGCAACTGTCTCCGGAGCTGTGGAAACGCTTCCTCGACCAAGGGTCCTTGTATATAGACGTCCAGCGTGTGAGGGTCGAGGACCAATCTCCGTTGGTCCAGTGCTCTGGCTGCCTCGGATACGGCCACGGGAGGCGGTTCTGCAGGGAGCGGGCTGAAGTGTGCAGTCACTGCGGGGGTGCTCACCTGAAAAAGGATTGCGCCGACTGGCTCGCGCAAGCGCCCCCAAAGTGCTGCAATTGCACCAGGGCCGGTCTCGACAGAGCCGACCATAATGCTTTTAGCGGGGAATGTCCGGTGAGGAGAAAGTGGGATGCCCTGGCGAGGTCTGCAATAGCGTATTGCTAAGGTGGCCTCGGGGGTAAGTGGACACCAAGATCCCCCAGAAGGAGCACGGCCATTGCTCGTGGCCCAGGCTAACCTCCAGAGAAAGCAACTTGCTACTCAGGAGGTGATGCTGGAGGCCGTGAGCAGGAAAATGGCGTTCGCTCTACTCCAGGAGCCATATGTGGGAGCTCGAGGTAGGGTTAGAGACTATGGCGGTACGAGGATCTTCCAACACACAGGCATGGACAATACTACCGTAAAAGCCGCAATTGTAGTATTTGACTTGAACACCAAAGTCACACAGTGTCCAAATCTCACCACGCCCAACATCTCAGTGGTGAAATTATATGCCGGAAACCGAGAAATCGCCGTGGTCTCTCTCTACTTCGAACCAGATAAACCCATAGGGCCATACCTGGAGCAACTGGGGAGAATTGTGTGCGAACTAGGGCCCACAAACATCCTCATCGGCGGAGACTTCAACGCTAAGAGTATGTGGTGGGGCAGCGAGGTCACTGACCGGAGGGGAGAAGACCTTGCTGATGCAATAGGAGAGTGGGGCCTCCAGGTGCTCAACGACGGAGACACGCCAACTTTTGACACCTTTAGGGGTGGTATACATTACAAAAGTCATGTGGACATAACACTATGCTCAGAGGACCTTTTCGGCCTGGTGAATGAGTGGAGGATCAACGAAGATCTGGTGAGCTCAGACCACAACGCAATTTTATTTAATATTAGACTCGGAAAACTTGCGAAATTAGAAATTAAACGAACTACTCGGCAATTCAACACCAAAAAGGCTAATTGGGCTAAATTTAGTGATAAATTTACCCAATTAACTAACACCTGCAACGTAACTTCAGAAGCGATAGAGCGCACAGAAAACAAAATAGAAATAGACAGGTTTGTAGAAAATTATAGTAAAGTAATAGTAGAAGCATGTTGCGACTCTATCCCAAAATTAAATTCAAACAAAAAATTATCCACACCGTGGTGGTCTGATGAAATCGCCGCGTTGAAAAAGGCCATGGTCACCAGGAGGAGAAGGATCCGCTGCGCAGCTCCAGTCCGCAGGGCGTTCGTCGTCGAAGAGTATCTGAGAGCTAAAGAAAAGTATGAGACAGAATCTAAGAAGGCCCAAATAAACAGCTGGAAGACCTTCTGTGCAAAGCAAGGCAGGGAAACCGTCTGGGATGGCATTTATCGAGTGATAGGGAAAGTCACGAAGAGGCAGGAGGACATTCCCTTGAAAAGAGATGGGTGCATCCTAAGTTCTGAAGAATCGGCAAAGCTTTTGGCGGAAGTCTTCTATCCGGAGGACCGAATAGAAGAAGACAACGCAGAACACCAGCGTATACGGGCTGAAGCTGATAGCTTAAATGACGGTACGGATAATGACCATCAGGACCCGCCATTTACAATGGATGAAATCCTAGCAGCTACAGACAGCTTCAACCCCAAAAAAGCCCCGGGAGCAGATGGCCTAACATCCGACATCTGCAAACAGGCAATCCGAAAAAACCCAGAGTTGTACCTGTCACTGGCTAACAAGTGCCTCGAATTAGGCCACTTCCCGACCATCTGGAAGGAGGCCACGGTCGTAGTACTCCGGAAACCCGGAAAGGAGGATTACACAGACGTAAAGTCGTATAGACCGATAGGACTGTTGCCCGTGATGGGGAAGATTCTGGAGAAAATAGTGGTGGGAAGAGTAAAGTGGCATTTACTACCTAGGATGAGTACTCGACAGTACGGCTTTATGCCCCAAAAAGGCACGGAAGACTCCCTCTATACCCTACTCCAGTACATCAGGAGTAAATTAAGTGAGAAGAAAATCATCACCATAGTCTCACTGGATATAGAGGGAGCCTTCGACAGTGCTTGGTGGCCTGCCATTAAGGTCAGACTGTCTGAGGAAGGATGTCCGAAAAATCTAAGACGGATAGTAAATAGTTACTTTGAGAGCCGAAGAGTAAAGGTTCGCTACGCCGGGGTAGAACACGCGAGGGGGACCACCAAGGGATGCGTTCAAGGATCCATTGGTGGGCCCATCATGTGGAACCTGCTCCTCGACCCATTGCTCAAGGGATTAGCCAGCCGGGGCGATTACTGCCAAGCTTTTGCCGATGATGTCGTTTTAGTGTTTCACGGGGATGAAACACTAAAGATACAGAGACAGGCCAACGAAGCACTGGCCTATGTGCAGGATTGGGGAGTCAAGAATAAGCTGAAATTCGCCCCAAGAAAGACGAAGGCTATGGTCGTAACACGACGACTAAAATATGACTCACCAATCTTGCGAATGGGGGGTGTAGATATTGGACTGTCAAAAGAAATAAAGATATTGGGCTTGACTGTGGACGAGAAGCTAACGTTTAACACGCACGTCTCCGAAGTCTGTAGGAAGGCCATAACCTTCCACAGACGACTGGCAACTGCTGCAAAGGTGCAGTGGGGGCTGGGACCTGAGGTGGTAAAAATGCTTTACACCGCAGTTGTTGAACCAACGATATTATACGCAGCCAGTGCCTGGGCGCCTGCAAGTAACAAGATAGGCATACGTAAAAAACTTGCAGTGGTTCAACGAGGCTTTGCACAAAAGATGGTAAAAGGCTACAGGACCGTTTCGCTACACTCGGCCCTGCTACTTGCTGGGATCCTTCCGCTAGACATTCGTGTCCGAGAAGCGGCGCTTCTATACGAAGTGAAAAAGGGACACACTCGGCATGTGGTGGGTGACCGGGACGTGGAATGTCCTGTGCCTTTTGCCAACTTGGAACATCCAGCCAGGCGCAGGGCTTTGCAGTTCAAATGCGTGGTCAACGACGCAGAACTTGACCTAGAGGCTGCAAACACCCGTAGGGTGTTCACTGATGGCAGCAAAATTGGTGGCCAAGTCGGAGCTTCGGTGTCCCTTTGGGATGGCGACGCCGAGACAAAAGCCACCAAAATTAAGCTGGAATCGTTCTGCACCGTTTACCAGGCGGAACTGCTGGCCCTGCGCAAGGCCGTGCAAATAGCCTCCAGCGAAAAGTACCGCCAATACAGCGTCTTCTGTGATTCACGGGCCGCTCTCGAGACGGTCGCGCGCGGAAATTCTCTCCACCCCATAGCATTCGACATCACAAAAATGTTGAATGAGACCAAAGAGCGCGGAAAAACCATTAACCTCTTTTGGGTTAAGGCGCACGTGGGGTTGGCAGGGAACGAGCGTGCGGACGAGCTCGCGAAGGCGGCGGCTACCACCCTAAAAAGGAGGCCCGATTACGACCGATGTCCCATTTCGTTCGTCAAGCGACAGATCCGTCAGGAGTCGATTGACGAATGGAATGAGCGATACAGGGCTGGAGAAACAGCATCGGTAACGAAGCTGTTTTTCCCTGACACTAGAGAAGCCTATAAAGTGATCAGGAAGATGCCGGTGGACCCAGTCCTAACCCAAGTTTTCACGGGCCATGGGGGATTCTCCGAGTATTTGAATCGCTTCAAGTGCAAGGAGAGCCCCTCATGTATCTGTGACCCAGCAGCCACAGAAGATGTGGTACACGTGTTGACTGAATGCCCAATATATCTGTATCAACGAACTAACCTTGAAATAGAGGTTGACCAAATCGTAAGTAAAGACAATCTGAGCGGTATGTTGGATGATATTGTAACTAGAAATAAGTTCGTACAATTTTGTAAAAAATTAGCGTGTAGCGTGTTGAAAAGAAACAAATAGACAGGGCAACTACAGTATGTAATATAAGATTATATGTTTCTAGTTGCCACTGAAAAGCTGGTTTTGTGATGAAGACACGATTTTAAATTGTAATTGTACTAAATGTGATTTTATTAAATAATATAAACTCAGTTTTAAAAGTATGTCTCATGTATGTTAGATTTAGACTTTTTTATTCCAGGCATACTAAATGATGTTAAATTCCATTTTTTATATTGATGAGTTTTTTAAATAAAGGTATGTGAATTAATCAGGTAGACATACTCTGAATTAAAAGTATCAGAGGGAGCAGCCGGGGGGGAGTCCCCCCACAAAAAAAACAAAAAAAAAAACCTAACCTAACCTAACCAGTCGCGCTCAAACCGCGGTCGCGAGAGCATCTTTTTCGCAGAGCTCCACACGAAAAAATTCCTTAAAATAGGAAAAAGTGCTCCAATTTTAAAGCCAAAGGTGTCTTTTTGTGCGTTACGACTAGTGCTACAACTACAGCTATCAGATAAAATATAAGACAACGTTAAAAATAACGCGTTTGAATTTATTTTCGCACGCGTAAATTTTTTGCAATAACTAATAAAGGAGTTATCGCAAAAAAAAAAAAACTATAGTTTTCATTCAAATTACAATGATTATTATAATGTGCAAAAAATGCTTAGAGTAACTAACGTATTTAAGTTGATAATGATTCATACTGTATCCGTCTAAATAGCTTTCCACACCACATTGTATGTGACAATTTATTTGAAAATATAATGCGACTAGTAAGCTATCCTTAAAAGATAGATATTATTATATGCCATTCCGGATTTGTCGATCTATAAAAGAGGAATATTCCACCATGCATTGTTTTATTATATCTCAAAGGGATTAGGCAGCGTTTTTGATGAAAGCTCCCAGACGGCTTGACTATTTCTGACACTTCCAACAATGATTGTTATATTTCAACCAATTTACACAAAACCTTGACAAATTATATATACTTAAATCATGAAATGATGGTTGATGGATGAAACCATGGTTAGGCATGAAAATCCGTTAAGTAGTTTTTTAGTTTATCGCAAACAGACAGACAGACGCGGCGGAGGACTTTGTTTAATAATAATAAATGACAAAAGTGTAGTATTTAGGTAGGTACTTATTTTGGTGTTACAAATTTCATCAATATTAACCCATGTTTTTCATATTTTGTTATGGAAGTGATGGAAAGGGGGGTCTAAAACGGCCGCATTAATCAATTCACAATAAGATCATAATATGATTCAGTTTTGAAATGGTAAAATGGCCACATATCGTGAATTCATATTAGGAATTGCGTATGATTCATATTACGCAATTCATCCGTTTGACAGTTTTCTATGGATATTCGTAAAATGGCCCACCAAAGGAGAATTGCTTTAGCGTCTATTGGATGAATCGTTAGAAGTTACTCAAGAGCAACTTTTACAATTCATACGGCAGATTTATCATCAAAATAAAAGTATTATGGCAGATTTAGGGCTATACGAAAACTTTCTAGAACACGCTCGTATTAGATAGTCTTAATTATAATCGGCGAAGTGTAAATCATCGAAATCTGGAGTTAGAAAAGAAAAGAAAGAAAGAAAAAGTTTATTGTCATCATATTAAGACATGCAACATACATAAAATTCAACTGACTTAAAATTTATATTATAACTAAGTATACAGTTGTATGCCTTCACGGTGACAACAGGAGACCAGCTCAGTATAATGCTGTGGTTATGGGGCGAGCCACAACACAGCGCTGGTTTTCAGTGGCCTCCTAGAATGACGTCCGGAAGCTAAATCAAACCCATACTATACTATAAACAAAACGGTTGCAGTACAACTAAAACAATCTTAAAATCTATAATAATAATAATACACTACATAGGTACTATAAGTAACTACGCTTCTACCTCGGGCAGCGGGCCTATGGCTATTGCGTCATACGAATTACGGTCATACAACCAATAAAGCATTTAGCATTCGAAATGACGGGCTCAGAGTTTGTCGGCTTGTATATCTATACTATAATAAAACTGAACAGGCACTTTGCCTGTACATTAAATATTTTTTCAAAATTTTGAATGCGTTACCGGTAGATGGCGTTAATAGGTATAAATTAGGTTAAAGTTTGTATAAAACACCACATCTTTCACATTTTTGTAAAATTCCATGGTACATAACTATCTATACACCATCACGCTACGACTCACGAGGGCGGAGCAGTATACTATAATAATTATAAAATAAGTTTTAACAAAAATTCGAATTCGAATAGATAGATGACGTTGTGCAAATAACGACAATTGCTACATCGCGGTGTTGAGCTTATTTATTTTGTTTTTTAGTATAATGCAGGTTTATGATACACAATAATAGTTTGTATAATCCAGGGGCCCGCTGAATACGACTGTGAAATTGAGTACAAATATTGCTTATTAAAAAATAAATAAAAAAAACAATGAGATGTGAATCACATTTTCGTAAAATTTCCTGTGCAAAAGGGGGGAAGGGGTGTTAAACTTCGTAGTCCGTGGATATAAACTTTTGAATAACGATGTATGTATGTATTAATTAACACAATTTTTTATTTTTATTTATTGACATTGTCAAGGCATCACATCTAAGGTAATAAATTTATTCAAAAGTATCGGCAATGAAACAATAGAGCCTATCTAACTATTGATCTTGGTTATTCTTTAAAATCGGTTAATAATATCAAAAGTTGGTAGTAGGTAGTTTATTATTTAAAAAAAATATGGTGCTTCAAAGATGCTTAAAAATCTTATCATCATCATCAGCCCATATATAAAAGAAGAAACCGACTGACTGACTGACTGACTGACTGATCAAGGCACAGCCGTAACTGCTGGGGATAGAAGCACAAAAGTTCCTTTAATGACGTATTTGAGCATTGAGAAGGAATTTTTGAACATTCATCTCCTAAAGGGGTCAAATTATCGTTTCAAAATAACACTTAGCACAAATAGAAAAATTAAGCTTAAATAAATAATTATAAATAATATAAGTACTTTTGAGGAATGTCTATGTTTTTATGAAAAGATTTTTGGAAATTTACATTTTATGGGGTAAAACCGATGAAGCTGCACTTTGTATGACAACTTTTTATGGAACGGAATACGGTTGTGAAATTGAATACAAATATTGCTTATTAAATATTACTTATATTAAATAAGACACATGTTTCACTTTTTTGTAAAATTCCACATAAGAATAGACTGCCTCGGTGACGCAGTTGTAATCGGGTTGTCTATCGGGATCGTCGGGTTCGATCCCCGGGTTGGGTAAAAGTGGTATTGGGTTTCTCTATTACGAAAGCTCACTATCAGCCCGGAGGCTGGAATTGCACCCGGTATGACGATAGGCTCGCCCCCTATCACATCATGGGATGGAGATACGCTCGGCGAAATGTGGGTGTACTGGTTACACCTCTGCCTACCCCTTCGGGGATTACAGGCGTGAGTGCGTATGAGTATCCACATAGGTACTTTTTATCGCGGATAAAGACATTCACGCGGGCGGAGCCGCGGGCAACAGCTAGTAAGAAATAAACTGTAGTTCGGCCCCGCCAAGAAAGGATTTTTGAAAATTTACATTACAAGGTGGTAAAAGGGGGGTTGAACATTGTATAAAATACGGGAGCGCTAGTATTATATACATTTATATAATAATTCATTTAATTTCAGACGTTTTTGTCAGTTGTCATATAAAATTAAGATATTTCAGTGATAAATTCGTTGTCAAATGTCACAGAGCAATCCGCTCTTAGACTCCGTAACATTTTGCCGTTATTTAAGGTTGTAATGTTGTAATCAATATTTTCTTCGTTTTAAGTTACGACAAAATTACACATGTATGTTATAATACTCATCCAAAGTAGCAAGTATGTGTGACAGCCACTTCGTGCATCTCTCGTACGGCGGAATGTCATCGAAGTGTGGACGGACCTTAAGTTTGGAAGGATTTCGGACTTAAAATAGCCGGGTGTTGCGTGTGCTGCGTGTGCTGCGTGTGCTGCGTGTGCAACGTGCGGTGTGCGGTGCAGCGGCCAGCGATGCAGTGGAATGCCGACGACGCGAGACAGGTAGGCGCCGGCGAAGAGTCGAGGAGCGCAGCGCGGCGCCATCCATACGCGTCACAACGTCCCGTACGCACCCGCTCCCCGCGCTCCCCGCGCTCCCTGCGCTCACCGCGCTCGCCTGCTAGCGGTAGTAACTCGCGGGCTCCGCACGGCGACACACGTGTCTTATTGTCGCAACCAAGTACGCGTCGCTGCCGACGATCGTCCGTCATTGTCGGCATCTGGCGCTTATTGTAACTTGGAAGCTTATTCAGAAGCGAGTGCGTCACCTCGCATCGGTCGGTGGTTGGCGTGTTGTGTGAAAAAGTGTGCCGTGCGAGTTGTGTGTGTGAGCGGTGGTGCTGAGGTTGCTGTGGGTCGTGTGATGGTGTGCGCTGTGATGCGACCGCCGCTGTGGCGCAGCGTGCGCGGCAGGTGAAGGCGGGCGCGGATGGGGCAAGTGGCGCTGGCGCTGCTGGTGGCGGCGGCGCTGGCGGTGGTGGCGGTGGCAGCGGCGGCGGGGTGCGGGAGCGGTGTGCCAGGCTGCACGTGCGGCGATGGCGGCGCACGTCTGGAGTGCCGCAACGCCGGTCTGCGCCGCTTGCCGCCGCTGCACGAACATCTGCTCTACCTGTGAGTATACTGCACTCAACCTATAGAATGATGGCTGTGCTAGTGCGATATGTACCAGGCCTGAAGTTATTTTGACTCCAGACTATGGTTCAGTCAAGTGCTTCTTGTCTTTAATGCGTATCTGGGATGGTAGAGCAAACATGTGCGAGTTTTACTCTCCGATCGCGTTGAAGTCTTTTGTAGGCGCCCGCGCATCGCGCTCACACCGTAACGTAACAATTAACAACTCACGCATGAACACTAACGTCCGCGAGCCGTGCCACATGTGGGTACATCCATACTCTTGAAATATATAGACAGTGTATTTGCTCCTGCATGGCCCATTAATTCTCAAATTTCGTCGAGCCCCTGATCAGCTGACCGCTGCAATACTCAGTAACAAGGAGATAAGCAGCCACTTCTAGTACGTGTATATAATGAAATACTGGAAGATAACAGATTCCAAACTCGGCTATCAATAGGTATGTGTACCGCCCTAAAAATGAAATACCTAGTTGTTTAAATTAAATTAGAGTATTTTTAATACTCTGAGATGAAATAATCGGCGATAATTTTCAATCAGGTTTGTGTTGGCCAACAATATATGTATCATATTGAATTCAGAATGTACTATTGATACTCTATGAACTTTGTATGAAACGAAATATGGCTGTAAAATTGAGTACACATATTGTTTATTAAAATAATAATGAGACTCCTCGGACTGCCTCGGTGGCGCAGTTTTAATGCTTACGCGTTACGATTGAGGTCAACGCCGAGGTCTCGGGTTCGATCCCCGGGTCGGGTAAAGTGGTATTGGGTTTTTCTATTACGAAATGCTCAGTATCAGCCCGGAGTTTGGAATTTGTGCCCGGTATGGTGATAGGCTCGCCCCCTATCACATAAGGGACGGAAATACGCCCGGAGAAATGTGGGTGTACTGGTTTCACTCTGCCTACCCTTTCGGGGATTACAGGTGTGAGTGCGTATGTATGTATAATGAGACACGTGTTTCATATTTTTGTAAAAATTCCACTCGCGAATTTTGTATATAATGTGAAAGTTTGAATGTTTGTAGATCAGTCACGTCTGAACAGGCTGAACGGATTTGGCACACAGGTAGACATAAACATGAATACATAGGCTACTTTTGTACCAAAAAAAGAAATTTACGCGGGCAGAGCCGCGGGTAATAGGTAGTCTTAAATATTAGTCAAACTTTACTTTCAAATTAATATGAAAATCGTATGTCAAACGGTTCTAAAGTGACATCAAATATTTATTTTTTCACTAAATATCGTTTCCTCAACTCCGATTGATTTGACAGCGGTGGCATAATCAAAGTTCTGTTAGTTGAAAGTTGATTTGATCAGCCTTTCAGAAACCGGGCGTAAGTCTACTTATTTGCAACTTAATAAACGAGTTGATGAGACGTAGATAATCAAGTAATATGCTAATTTATCAGTTGTAAGTGGTAACAGCTTCGGAACTCCACTCTAAGCAAGGCTCTCCGACAAGTTATTTGTTAACCGACTTCAAAAAGGAGTAGGTTATCAATTCGCTTTCTTTTTTTTGCTTTTTACGTACATTGATCTCTCCGCCAATTAGGACTGATAGCCGCATTAGTTGGGACCTGTTCTATCCGCTTCTACTATCACTGTAAAGCCCCGTAAATAAGCTCTATTTACGAGGCTTTGCTGAAATAAATGCATCTATTCGATTACTGTACAGCTTGGTATAGAACTTGTATTCTAGTTGGGTAGTAGCTACTAGCTATCACGGCAGACAAAGAAGGGTCTACCATCAACTCTTCTGAAAGCGCTTTGCTCTTTGTCCCAGGTTGCACACAAATTTCAATAATACTTGCTTTGATATAGTTGTTGCACAATTCTCAAATATAGCTGTTTTAGCACTACCAGGTTATATTACTCTGTTATAGATATTATAGTGCTATATCTCGTTAGAGAAAACAGTGTGATCCTCTTACGAATCCTCACATTGTGTGAACTAGGTATTAAAGACGGGACACATACCGTGAGCCCCCCATAATATCATGAGTCCAAACATCGTTGTGAGTTTATTCAATTTATTTTTGGCGTACACTTTGTGAGGTTTATGATCGCTAAATACCAACCGCATGCATTAATATGGTCCCATAAAGTCGCCAGGTACAGGAGTAATCCCAGCGAATAGTGAGTGTGCGTACACCTTTGAGGATAAAGTGAGGTTTTATACAGGATCCACCAGACCTGCAAAGCCCATGTGGGTATTGGCGGCAGCACACAGCAGATGTGACGGGACGGGCGGCGACTTAGCGCTGCACCGGCTATTTGTGGACGGAATTCGACGTGTTTTAACGTACTGTAATGTATTCGAAAATACATACAGGTGTCAGGTGTGTCAGATATCTCTGCGATGACAGTAGTTGCCGCACCGCTCTCGTGCTTCCTAGCCTAAATCCCGATACACCGCTGCATGCGAGTACCGGCGAGAACGGGCGCCCCCTGATGACACCTGCTGCTCTAGTTATACAAGTGTTTACTGTTGAGCGCGGACACAGTGGGGCAGCCTCCCCCGCCGTGCCGCCGTGCCGCCTCGCCAACTTGCCGATTTATCAGCGGGTATCGATTGCGGCCGATAGCGCGCGCGGCGCGGGCTCGCAAGCGCCACTCCAGCCACTCCAGCCACACGGCTAACATTGCCAACATTTTTTCAGATAATCGTAATATTTCAGAATAGGCTATAATAAATATAGCAACTCCATTAAATAATGTATTTGATGGAAAGAGTTAACATAAGGCAGAGGTAATTCGTGGAATACATTGGCAAATAGGAAAAGGACGTAAAGAAATTAATGCTTTGTCAGCCAGCATAACGTTGCAAAGTGCTGGAAAATGTACAATATTTTGACACGCTAGTAAAGCACGACGCGACGGTGCGGTGTGCCGGCGCGCCGTGTGTGCGTGTCAGTGTGCATATGTGTGCGCCATTCACGCACTGGGTGTAGGTCGAGGTCGCCTCTCCGCGTTCACCGCGCTGCGTCGTCGCCGCGCTAAAGCCTTACACACTGCCGACTGCACGCACTGCACGAGCTTGATGCGCTGCCTTGTGGTGCTAGAAGGCCGTGCTACGCCGCGCCAAGGAGGAGGGATAATAAAATGCTCTATGCGTGTGTAGTACAGCCAAGATAAATATGGAGTGCATTCATGATTCACGCACGACGAGTGCACGCTTGGGTGTTCGCCAACCAGCGCAGTATACGCGGCAGGAAAGCGGCCCAGCGCGGCTCGTGTAAATACCGCTAATACGTTTAAGGAATACTCACTATACACTGCATGCTGTGTAATTTGATCGGAGTGGACATCAATAGGTACAGAGCACACAACATACAGGGCAACAGTATAGGGCAGTTTAATATTGTACATTATTCCATAAACCAGAAAATAACACGAAAAAGAAACACTTTCATTTGACCGCCAGCTGACCCGGCACCGACTCCATAAAGACCTATAGAAATTGATACTTTTGACTTTTCAGTGTTTTTGAAGTCGGTTTTTAAGTTTTGTTTAAACGTTTATTATTTTTCAAATTTAGTGATAGGTACTCCTATGGTATACAAATTCCAAAAAAAAAATAACACAATCGCGATGACTATGCTGTTATCCATTGAGGAGTTTCACACTCCGTACTCCGTCATTAGATCTTAGCCAAATGTATATGGGACAACATCGCAGTGAAACTCTATCGAATGATTTTTTTTCCAACAAAGTCGATCCACAATTAGCAGAGAAATCGATATACACGCATAAAAAAGGAAAGGTTCGCTTAATTGAGAACCTCCTCCTTTTTTAAGTCGGTTAAAATGTACATATTATCTACAACAGTCACGTATGTAGCAATAACATCGAGGATTGCAGTTGAAGAAATAACTCAAATGACAACATCAATGTTTATTATACGTTACAAACAAAACGTAAACAAATAAGAACGTATCAAATATCATTTATTACAGGGCATCAAGTTTATGTATATATTTATTAACTTATTTAAATAAATACACCACACATGCTTTAAAATTATTAAAAATAACAATAATATAAAATAAAATAAAACATTCTGATGCACATGCCTATTGAAAGTGTGTACAGCATTTGCAATATATTAGTAACATAAAATCGTTAAAATAATTGTAATAAACAATAAGAAATTAACCGAGCCATTAAAATTGCAACTAAGGATTTATACATATTACAATAATTATGGAGAATAATAAATGAATACAATACAGACAGTCAAGTACAGATTACAACATAATACCTAATACACTAAATAGATTTCATTTAGCCCTTGACCCTTATGGTCAGTGCTTTTGTTTTGAACGTAGATTATGTACCGAATATGTCAATACAACGGGGTGTTATAGTGTTGAGAGCATTAATAATCTTATAATGAGTAGCTATTGAGTACAAGTTGAGCCCATGTTGGTGCGGATCGGTGATATACATACATCATGTCATCAAATCCTTTATTTCATTTTGTCGACTGCAAGTTCCTTTCTAGTCAATTCTAGTATATTTATTTATTATTAACCGACTTCAAAAAAAGAGGAGGTTCTGTCTTAGAATATTAGAGCCAGTGAAATAACTGGGCACCAGTTTCAGGATGACGAGCGCGTTCAGTGCAGTGCCATGGGGTACTTTTAATTCAACGTTCTAAGTGGCGTTGCTTCTATTTATGGACAGGAATTATTAACAGGCATCACTCAATTGCATAAAAACATTCCACATGTAACGGTCCACAGACATCACAAAGCGCTCTCTTCTTAATATTGTATGCTTAAAATATTTCCTATTACGGTATTTCGCTGGAAACTAGGCTTAAAAAATTAACGTCTGCGGGAGAAATTAAAGCACAGCGCATGAATGAGCTCGCAGAACGGGTGGCGAATAGGAAGGAGGGAGGCAGCACAGACCGAGGGGCTTGCGTGAGGTACAGGAGAGGCGAGAGGGGTGGGGGGGAGGGGTTTTGCGGTCACGTGTCAGCGACCGCGGCCGATGATGGATGGCGCCAATAACGAGCGCCGCCAGGGTCGTTATCAGTAGCACAACGCAGCGCCGCACAGAAGGTTCAGCCGCGGTACCACTCGGTCAGCAACGTGGCATGATTTTTCTGGTATTGTGGGCGTACATGGGCGATGGAGATCAATTACCATCGGGTGACCTACTTGCTCGTTTGCCGGATTATGTTATTAAAAAAGGCTTTGATGTTCCCGTCATTTAGTAGCGTAAGCGCTCCTGCTGTAACCTGGTGTGCTATGGCAATTGCTGTCTAATCCGGCAGTCCTAGTACGAAATTGTCAATTTATTACATTATACAAATATATCACTGTTGAACTCGAGAGCAAGGACCTTGAACCCAGTCACAGTCACACACACACACACGCACTCGCATCGTTCTCATCGCTTCACACTGTGTTGCACGTCCGTCTGTTCAGATGCAGGGTACCTTCTAGTATTGTGTCTAAGTGCGGTGAAGATCACTTATGAAATATTAAATAGTTTTACTAATCATGTAGGCAATTAAAATAGCGCTTATAACAAGTCAGTACAAAATAATGAAACTTATGTATAGAAATCATATCAACTAATGTATACATAACATACATAGAATCTTCAAAATACACTGGGCATCTATCAATTATACAATATTTTTATTAAGGAAAAGTCCAGAATTGTTAAGTATTATTACTTTCTTCTTTTTTATGGGTCGATATGGACCATAGGCACTACCGAAACGGCACTTAATGTCTAATGATCCGCTTATTCATTTAGGTACTGCTCTGTCGCTATAAAAAAACTACTATACTACAACTAATGGATACTAAATAATTTCATAAATTGTCACGGCCGCGCCACGCGAGCTGGACACAGAATTGCGGAGGAGCTTTGACATAGATGGTTTGGCGCTATCCCGGCTTGTTGCCAGAGTCCGCCTTCCCATCAAGATTTTACGGTTGATTTGGTATTATGTGGGGTGACCCGCCGTCTGACCCCCACGACCCGCAACGGGAACCAATTGTCAGGAGTTAAAAATAGACGGTGCTATTTTAGGTTTTCTTTTATAACATTGGCCCGCAAACGAGCAAGTGGGTCACCTGATGGTAAGTGATTTCCACCGCACATGTACGCCAACAATACAAGAACAAAGAAACACCTAATAAACCTCCGTTTTTATTAATCCATTAAAAATGTACTGTTAAAGTCGGTTATGATGCCCCACCGCCCCACCGCACCACCGCCCTCGTCGCGAACCTC
The DNA here is from genome assembly GCA_905332985.1 of Mimas tiliae. Taxonomy (NCBI): domain Eukaryota; kingdom Metazoa; phylum Arthropoda; class Insecta; order Lepidoptera; family Sphingidae; genus Mimas; species Mimas tiliae. The sequence continues at coordinate 14,341,051 of HG995259.1, read as the reverse complement.
TTTCTCCTTCCTGCTCCTGCCACCTCCCTCTCTCCGCGCTGCGGTGAAACACCACTCGGAACGTTAATGTATAATTATTATTAATAGTGGTTGTTTTTAAGACACAGACGAAACGATAAACATTGCGATCATAGATCATTCTAGTGCACTTTTAAGTGTGAGCCATATGCTGTGGTCAGTTTTGAATATAATGGCCATGCTAACTAGAGTGGTATTTCTTTCTCACAGAAAACCGTCGTGAACTGACGGTTTGCTTTTCCATAACGTTCGTCCGTCAGATTTCGCGCAGCCCAACCATCTCCCCGCTCCTAAATCCCATTCTTTATCATAAAGGTCGACACCGCATGAATGATTGATTCCTCATTGTAGGAATACAGTAGACTGCGAAATACATCACAACCGATCATAACCAATGTTATATTTCGCGCGCGAGGGATTAATCTATCGACGACAAATATCTCAGATAAAAACGTCAACATTCGATAAAACTAAGCCGATAAATAAAGTAAGCAATTTTAGGGTACGTACTTCGAAGACAAAATATCACAGAGGAGCAAAAACACAATTTTCTCCACTCATGACATAATGAATCGAGTCTTATGAGGAAGCATGTTAACTTCGATAGAAATAATAAAGAGATAACCAGATAACCGGTTAAGTTTTCTCGTGGCGTCTAGCTACGAGATCAGGTGATGACTCGTTTGCCGGCCTTAGGTTAGCTATGTTGACGTGATAAGTGACGCCTTGTGCCAGCATTAAACATGTGACATGTGACACGTGTGACGTGAGCTCGTTGTTACAGGGACGTGTCCAACAACAACATCAGTTCGGTGCCGCGCGACGCGCTGCGTTCCGCCGCCGCCCTGCGTGACCTGTGAGTACTACACTTCTATATAGCGTCTCGACGCCGCGCCGCCCCCCGGTACCACAGCTCGCTACCACCACATTACTGCCACGCTACCGCCGCGCTTCGCCGCGACTGCGGTGGTGGCATGTCGTTGCGGTGATTTATGAGCACGCACCCAAGGAGGCGCGGGATGGGGGAGCTCCGTCGCCAATGTTTGGCGGAAAACCTCTACAAATTGTTGAGCTCGCAACTTTATCCAAGTGCGGTTGGTTTCTTACGGCGCAAATAGGAAAAGAGACTAATGTTTGGTAAACTGTTGTGTTGTGTACTACGCACGTTTACAATCATTTACAGCTTTACTGGCAACCCTCATAGACGATACCTACTGATATAGCTTACGATTAATCGATATGCTGTATGTAAATAAATCAAGCATAGTTTTAAACTGTACAGTTCAAAAAGAAAGTGATCCTGTCTGCCAGACATTGTCGACTCGTATGAGTGCACAGTAAAATAACTACACTGCCCTGAGCCCATATGTTATAAAACGCAACGAGGTTCGGAACATACATAGGTATATAAATGCTTTGTAATTTAAGGTTGTGTGGTGTTGCTTCTGTTTATGGGCAGGCGTGGCGCTTACCATCAGGTTTTTGCAGGACTTGTTCGTTTCATAACTTAAGCTAATAAAAAGAAACAGAGTAAAGTATTATTATTTTCTAATACAGTATATTTTTTACATTAAATAATACTTAAAAATATTACGTTTTGCAATAATAAAAAACGCTTTTACCCACGCGTATAATTTATTTAAGTAATGATAGTATTTTATATTACAAATATTATGATTTTGATGGATATTCTATGTTAGACAAGGTCTATTCCGAACTTCGTCGATTCGTATCGTTTAATAGCATGGGTCATGCGTAAGAATGATATGTCATCTCTTGATGGTTATATAACTATGCCAGCCTGTCTACCTGAAACGTGACTCATCGGGACGAGCGGTACCATTAGATGCCTTATTGTTCGGCTAACAATAACAATACAATAATTATCGCCAGTACAATAATATAATGTGTTGTGTTGTGTAATATAGATAATATAAAATATGTTACTAAAACCCTGTTGGGCGTTATAACTGTGATATTAGAATCGATATTCAAACTGAATGAAATAACTCGCATACGAAAATGATACTATAAAAATAATTATATTTATTTTATACACTTTAATTACTTTATTGTTTGTAAACCGTATTTCGATTGATATATTGAGATAATTATCTCTGCAATTGCGATGACTCCGAGCCAGAGTGAGATAGCAAGTTGCGGCGTCTACGTGCATCAAACGCTTCGTCAATACGTCACATCAGTCAGCTGTTCATCACTTTCAGATGAAAATATTTTTTTTTAAATATGTTCATTTTTCTAAGCTACCTGTGTAAGGATAATATCTCGCATCTGTTTATTGTTTTTTTCAATTTAATTATTTGTAGCTGTCTATATGCCTATCTTTACGACTTAGAAAGGGCCAACCGGGTTCTTTTTACATACTGTATAGAGATGGCTTGACGTTGTACACAGGAACCTGTCGTCGAACCGACTGGAGCGTGTGCCTCGTGGTGCGCTGAGCGGTGCGGCGCTGGCGCGGCTGTGGCTAGACAAGTGCGCGCTGCGCCGCCTGCCAGCGCATGCGCTCGCTGACCTGCGACATCTGCACTACCTGTCAGTACCCAATACACTATTCATCGCGGTACGCCTTAAACAATATGTACAAAGTTTCTTTTTAATGATACAGGCTGGCAAACGAGCATCTGGGCCACATAATGGTGGGTCTCCACCGCCCATGAACACCCGCAATACTATAAGAATCATGTCAATCTTAAAGGGGAGCGGGATTTGACCCTCCGGATATCACACTCAGCATCTCCCGTCACGTCTCCCAACTTTATTCTTTGTCTAAAATCATAGCAGAATAAAGACGCTTTAGTATTACCAAAAGTTCGCCGTTTACTACTCGTTGTCAAATATCATTAACAACCTAGTTTACAAGTGATTTTTCCACTTTTTTTTAATCATAGGCCTGCAAACGAGCAAGTGGGTCACCTGATGTACGCCCACAATACCAAAATATTCATGGGCGCGTTGCCGACTTTAAAGGAAAGGGATAATTAAGGGATCGGGAAGGGGAGGGGGATTTGGACCTCCGGATATTCCACTCACCGTACGAAACGCAGCAGCAAGCTACTTTAGGTCAGTTTTCTGTGAGACAGTGGTAATTACCCGGACGAGCCGGTCAAGACAAAACTGTCTACAGCGTGGCTCTACCACTCAAAAATTACTTGTACTAGTATTTTAAGATATTATTGGTAATGACATATTATCCCAGTTCATGTAACTGAAATAAATAAAAATGAATAAATTACAAGCCCCTCACTATCACAGGCAAGTACACCACCGGGTAGCGGGTAGCGTCAGTCATCAATCAATCAATCAATCAATCATTTATTTACTTGTGATACATAGGTGGTTACATTGTTGAAGTAGTACATATATTAATTAGTGCTCTATGATCAGCCTCACACTGGCATACAAGTATAACAAAGTTTTTTAAAAAGAAAAATGAAGTAGATATTAAATGATCATGTTCATCATACATTGATGATTATGTTATTATAAATAACCGCACGTGATTGACATATAATACTTATTAGCTAGCCTAAGTTATTACTTATACCATGTAAATATTTACACAAACATTCATGCATACCTACATGTAGCTTGAAAACTTATTTTTACGGGCAATCGTATTCAGAGGAGCGCTCATATCATCAGCCTATGCGGCAGTGTATGAAAAATAGGAAATAGGAAATGGACGAGTACCAAAATAATAACGATGTAGGTAAATGTATTTGGTAAATTAATATAACGGGTTAATTAGTACCTACCAAGGACGTATATGAGTGTGTGTGTGTGTGTGTGTGTGTGTGAGCAGGAAGCGTCCGCCGTCTGAGGACATAATACATTTGACTTGGTAATGAGCAGGCAGCGCGTCGCGGCGGGCTGCGATGCTTGAACCGTAGCCGGAGCCTGCGAGCCTTCCGGTAATTAACCATGGAGGCAATAATCATTAAATAATATCATCGCGCTTGTTTTGGGCCGGTGCGAATAACTTATCTGCCGTTCGATGCGGATAATCATGTTCGAGCACTCTAAAACCTATGTCCCTACTTGTGCTTTCACCTTCATGTTGCGTCAAACTCTGAGACATGCATGTAGCACTCTAGCGCATGTACTTAAATTACAAAATTATTAAATTGAACGACAGCTTAAAACTTATACATACTTACCATTTAACTATGTTGATCCAAAATGCATGTGTCAGGGAACAGTGCATTTGTGGGTACTGGGGGTTGGGGACTGGGGCTAACATCGCAACGTCACGATCGCCACCCAACCACTGTCTGGACACTATAAATTATAAGCAAATCTCCTCCATGCGGCCGATTCAGTGTTCGCCAAGTGTGCACAAGTTCTACACGCTGTCTCGACATCTTACCAGCTGTGTATGTGTGCGTGCGTGCGTGTGTGTGTGTGTATGTGTACGGACTACGGATGTGTCGATTTGCCATAAGATTAAAAACCTAATTTCACTGTAATGGCTCCCGTTGTGGTACAATACAGTACAGTACGGCCAATCTAATTCAGCCGGCCTGAATTTAGATACATCATCCGCCCTTCATGTCTCTTGTGACCATTTTATTCCTAAAAACAAGAACTGCGACCGCGCCAGCCGTGTAGGGACACAGCCGGCAGGTACAGCCGATGTATTGCGTACTAGCGTTCGGCTTTACCAGTGCATTGTACAGAGTAACGAACACCGCCGCGCGCCGCACGTACTTACGTCGCGTCGCGTCGTGTGAGTGTCACGGCTCTCGCCGCTTCACTCTTCTGCATTCTCGCACTGCTCAGTCGGGAGTAGCGAGTCGCGAGTCGTGACATTACAATAATTTCCAACAATAGACTCGTACAGATTTTCAGGAGTTGTTAATAACGCGGCACGATCACGAGTGCAAGTTAGCAGCGCTGCAGCGGCGCGGCGAGAGGCGGCTGAGGCCCGTGCCGGCCGCGCTGTACCGCGCCATAAGTTACTCAATAAAGTGGGCGGGCGTATTATTATTTATCTTCATTAACCTTTGCGTAGAAGCTAAATTATATGATACAGGTGTGCACGCACTGTGGCTCAAGTTGTAACTTGTATGAGACCGCGGACAATTTAAAAAAAAATATTCCTCTTAGTATGAATAATAAATCTAAGTAACAGACATTAAGAAATCTGAGCATTTAGTTAAAATATAAAAGCAACAAAAGTGAATAATAAAATTCAATATAATGGAAAAATAAATACATTTATTCTATTATTTAGATGTCTAGGTATATGATTAGGATTTATAATAAACATAAATCTTTACATAGTATAAAACAAAGTAGCTCCCGCTGTTTGTATGCTTAGATCTTTTAAACTAAGCAACTGATTTTAATACAGTATTAAACAATAGATAGAGTGATTCAAGAGGAAGGTTTATATGTAGTATACATGCATATTATAGTAGAGAAAAGCCGAGCAATTCAGGGATTTGCAATGTGATGTCGTAACAAACATATTTTTGTGCGCTGACATTGCAAACGCTGGCTAAACCTTACGAGATAGAAGAAATTTATGTACTACTATGCAATTGTATATATTAAAAGGATCGATTAAAAAGTCCGCGATGGTAGGTATATGTTAATCTCCTAAGGATAACCCACAGTAACCATTTTTATCTTTTACATATTACAAAAAAAAAATGGGTTTATTTACCAAGCGATTTTAAACAATACAGTATTATTTCTTATCCAATTAAATATATTAAATACGGGCGGTAAAGATCATTTACCATCAAGAGCGTCCTCTTACTCGTTTACTGATCGTATGTTATAAAAAAGTGCACTACTCCGGACCCCACCAAGTACTACACACATAAACACATGTCAAGCAAACTCGGCGGTACGTGGCTTCAATATAATGAGGAAATAACTCGCAAAAAACCATCCGCTCTCGCTGAGAATTCAATAAACGTTCAGACAAGGGTGTCAATTATAAAACCCGTAGTAGAAGGATGTCATCAACACTCACCAATCATTACCGCGGCTGTGGCTCGCTGCGCGGACTGCAGAGGCCAGAGAGTAGGTATGTTTTTTTTTTATTTTTTTTTTATTTTGGACAACAAACAGTCACATACATCAACAAATTAACTCAATTAATATTTACAACTCACAGACTTTGAGTGCCAACACTTAACTAAAACTAATATTACAAACTATAAATGGATCAGGTTTTAGATAAAGCAGACAATGTACGATAACAAGAGTGTTTACAGGGTGTTATTCCAGTATGTAAAACAACAATTTTCACAATTCACTCAACAAGAATTCTCGTATTTTTCTATTAAATTTTGGTAATGAGTTATTAAATATATCAATATGAGATAATTTTTTATTAAAAACAGTCAAACAACGACAGAAAAATGCATTTGAGGTGTAATTGGTATTGCAACGCGGAACCATAAACAAGTTATTTAATCTACGTATAGATCTAGAAGGCACTTTTAATTTTAATTGTTTAAGCATGTTAGGGGAATCGATAATATTATTAATAACTTTGTATAAAAAATAATGATGCAAGCGCACTGACGCGACGCCCAAGACGGATTGGGACCGGTCCGCTGGGGCACGATGGTACCGTGGCATGACACTTTGGGTTCCGTGGGGAGTGGTGTCTAGCCCGCCCCGATGTCTAAATTTTATTCTATTACTTAAGGTATATATGTAAACCTACTAAGTGAGTTATTAAAACAGTGTTAACTGAGGTTACTACTAGTACTTTTTTCTTTCTGGCGCTAGGCCAGTGCTAGCGTCCGCCTTTCTTCCAAGACGCCTCCACTTCGCCCAAATTTCCGCCAGCGCTTTTAGGGCTGTCGGCGGCATCGCATCCCTGGTACTAAAAGGCTCAGGCATTTACGGCCGACATATTCCTATGGTTTCCTCAAAACGGGACCAAATCACCTTAGACGACATTCCTGTAGTTGTTCCGCCACGTCAGGGACTTCAAAGCTGCTGTGGATGTACTAGTTACGTATACGATCTAGTCGTGTAACATTCCACATCTGCCGCAACATTTTCATTTCCGCGACGTGGATCTCCCTAACATGTAGTTACTACAGATAACGATAATACTTAATTTAATTCAGGACCTAATCGTTTTATTAGGTTATCTTGCTTATTATTTCGCACTGAATTTACACTCAAATGCGTACAGTTGAGATGCCGGGCGATTCTGCGAATCCTCTAGGATCTAGATTCTAAACCTCAATTATTGTTGTAGCAATGGTTACCGCTGAGAGTCCTCAGTCACCACTCACTGTTTTGTGAACTCTGATTACGGCACCAAGGAAGGGGACCGGTCTGGTGGTGAGGGAGGGCGGTGTGTGTGTTACTCGTATCGTGCGACCGACGCGACGCGCACTTTCGCACGCCTCATTATTTTCGCATGTGTCGATGTGTGCGCGCATTGATTGAGATTAGGTGATGGCCGCATGCCCGCTGGCGGTTGTCGCAGGGTCATCGACACACAAATCAATCCTTTTACATTTTGAATCTATTTCGAGGTTATTGCAAAAGCATATTCTACAAGACTTTTTTATCCACTGCGATAATGCGATACATACAGATAAAGAAATATTTGTGCACTAGACAAATAGGCATTCAAAAGGGATACTACATAACTATTGTAGCTATCTATTATTACTCAACTTCATAAAATGTAAACCACCTATACGCGATCCCGCGAGATTGGAGTCCCTAATTTTATTGCGATTCTTTAAGGTTGACAACACACTCACTCACTATTTTTTGTATTGTGGGTGGTGGTGATCACTTACCACTTACCAGTTACCATCGCCTGCTTCTAAAAGTAATTAAATAAACACATAGAATCAGTGTATAATGTTGTGGTGTGGTGCAGGTCGGCGGAGGACAATCTGATCGCGGAGGTAGAGAGCGAGGCGCTGGAGGGTGCTCGGGCGCTGCGCACGCTGCGGCTCGCGCGTAACCTGCTGCGAGCCGTGCCCGCGCGTGCGCTCGCACCGCTCGAACATCTGCAGACATTGTGAGTACTACCGTCTACCACACTCCACAACACACAAACACGCACATTGAACATCGCGTCGTGCCGCGTGCGTACATTCACGCTCTCGGTTCATTACTTACTCTAGACTAGTCTATGGACTCTAGAGGATACGTACCTAATATTAAGATATTTTAGTAAAGGTTCGGATATAATGAAAAACTTAAAAATTATACCTAATCCCTGAAACTTCAGCGCTCATTATGTCGGTAGTCAAAGTAAAAAGATCATGCAGCATGGATGCATACCGTATATCAATATGCATAATGCAACTCGTTTGCCAGACAGAGACGACCGCGGCCCGCGGCAGGACACGCGTGGCGAGCGGCGCGAATGAAGTGATGCAATGAACGACGCTTTTCAGGCGGAGCGCGGAGACACTCTGATAAACTTCGTATAGAGATAGATAGGGTTTTATTTTAATATAGCGCGCGGGCCCCGGCACACTTACCTGTCACCGCTCTATTAATAGACTGAGGGGTGCGGGGTGCGGGGTGTACGCGGTCGGAGAGGGGACGCGATCCACTTTGTTTATATCAGGCGACACTTCCGCGTGACGCTGCGTCCTAATTTTTCAATAACTTTTGTATCGTTGCATGATAAAATCGGTTCGCCTCATGGAAGAAAACAAACGCCACGTAGTTCGATGTCACTAATGACAGGTTCAGAGGAGTCGAATCGTTTTCAATAAGATTTAGTATGGTTTTTGTTGAACAATTTAATTGAAAGTCTGTTTAGACGGTTCAAATCTCATGCGATTCAGTAGTTGATGAACTAAAATCGAACTAAATGGACCAGCTACTAGACCAAGGCCAAGGCCAAGGCCAAGGAGAAGAGTGAAACACACACGATCGCGACAGTGCACTGTAGTACTAGTACCATCTACCTCTTCTGCATTCCACTGCTGGACATATTTCAATCCACTAAATTGCATAACATATTCGAAATATCTCGTAATCCCATGTACACACACACACACACACACACGACATGGTCAGAAACTGGGTACCGTCTAGCAGCTAAACTCTAGCCCAATAAAACAAAACAAAATATGCATCTGTATCGGTCGAAGCAAACTGCAAACCCACCTCACTTCTTTAGTACAAAAAAAATATGTATTATTTATCTCGCTGTGAATACGTGTACTATAGATTGTTATTTATCTAAATAGATGGTGGGTGTGTAGTGTTTGTGTATAGCAATGTATATATATTATTAACTTTTAAATATAGGTGAGGACGCCAAACAAACATTTGGCCCGGAGGCCCAATTGGTTTACCTTCTCAATACCTTTCCTTTAAGGTCGACAACGCGGCCATGTTTATTAGGCATTTTAAATATTTATGTGCGGTGGAGATCACTTACCATTAGGCCTCATGCCCGTTTATGTATTGATATTACTATTTTGATTGTTCCTTAGTCGACTGTAATTACTGGGTACTTATCAGGTGACTCAGATGGGCATTTGTCGGCCTCTGCTATAAAAAATGTGGGTTCTATGATTTTAAGTGATCTCTACCGCTAATGAACACCTACTATACCAAGATTATCATGGACGCATCGCCGACCTATTCGTTAAAGTGTTATAATTATGTTTATACGCATAATAATATATTTTGTATACGCAACGTGTATAATTTTGATGTGCTCAGGAACCTGGCGGGTAACCTGATCACCGAGCTGACGGAGTCGTCGCTGCCGCCACTGTCCGCGCTTCATACCCTGTGAGTATCCACTACCCACTACCCAGGCACCCACTATCCACACTCTATACTCTGTACATACCGTAGGAAGTCATTTACATGACACTAGCAGGGTGTAGACACCCCATTGTAATGCATGCATGCAGCGTGCTTCATCTGTCAGCACTCCGTAGTCGTTAGCCAGGCACCAGGCACAACTCGAGCTGTGCTTGACATACTGTATCGTATGCTGTTATAACAACATCGTGTTAATGAGGTCTCAGTGTTGTTCTGGCTCAAAGGCTAATCGAATCTTTCAAATAGCAACACAGAAATACACATAGCTGTGAAAAGTAAAAACAATGCGAAATGTTTCTTTACACAATCCTGTCATCAATAATAAAAATAAATATGTTTCTCATTAGTTAATCTCAATTAAAGTAATGATAATATTATTATTGATGTTTCTAAGAAACATTTCTAAGAAACAACGTGTACTCCGATTAAAACTTTTGAACATTACTAATATTAAACTTTTTTCAAAGAATAATCAAGAAGGTAATGCGTGAAATGAAACGTATCCGACGTTGACGACTTGAGCTCAGCGGTAATCTCAATGTGAAATAGATTTAAATACGAAATCCAAGTGTGTGCTAAGAGTATACTCGGCAAAGTTTAGCGTAAGATAAGTCTAGGCAAAGTCAAAGCGCGCTCTATAGATTTCAGCCTTATTGTACACACAACACTGTACAGTAAGCACTCTGACCCGCTAGCGAGTACTTTTAATTAAAAACTTCAACCTATAATAAGTAGTCGTGCTTGAAGCACGCGCGAGCCGAGAAGGAAGAGGAAAGGGGGTATGATATTGATATTGTCTGCTACAATACAACACATTAACTGACGCAACACAGGTTGAACTGCACGTGAACTACTCACCGACGACTAAACACACGCACGCACTCACTATTACTGTTGTAGACCTCGTATGTATGTATGTTGCAAATATTAGTCCAGAAATTTACTCCTCTTCTACCGTGTCAAGTTAAACCAGGTGCAATAGTATATTCTATTGAAAGTTACAAGGTGGTAGGTCCCTTGTATGCGAGTGGCCGTCTGGTTTGGTACCACCGCTTTGTCTATTTCTGCCGCCAAGCAACAGTGTGTTGAAGCAGCATTGTTGTGTTCCGGTTTGAAGGATATTGAATCCAGTGAAATTACTAGGCATTATGAGACTTAACATCTTATGTCTCGGGGTGACGAGCGCAGTCCAATGCCATGCAGTGCTTTGTAATTCAAAGTTATGTGTGGTGTTGCTTCTGTTTATGGGCAGGCATGGCACTTACCATCGGGCGAGCAACCTGCAGGTTTCAAGTATAACACCTACTTGGTAACATTGGGAAAAAGAAGCTTGGACCTGCGTCTAAGTATGTTAGTTGCGTTGCGTCGCAAACAGAGTCGCACCGCACGAGAGGCGCTCGATATTGGTCGCGAGAAACTATTGTAACACCGACTATTCTGCCACCAACTATTTGTTAATGATAATATAATAAGTAATCCTAAAAAAATCATACGTATGTTTCCACGTTTTTCCGTAAAAAGTTTTGATATCACATCACGCATGTAGGGTCAATTAGTAAAATCGCAAATTATTAATAATCTCATGAGTTTAGCTAGTCATTTAGTTCTTAAGACCTCTTATAATTAAGACTCAAGAGGCAGCATCCACAAGCAGTGAAACCGATGACGTCATAATGTTAATTTGAGCAATGAGCTATGGTATCTGAAAATAAAAATAAATAATGGGCTTATTGCTCGGCGCACCGTGAGTGCACTAAATGCTCCTCGACCTTCGAAGATACATTATACAGATGTAAAGTTATGTTAATTGATGTTTGTAACATTTTATAAAGTGCGTCTCGTCACAACCGCAAGGGTCGGAGATAGCGTTATCGAAATCTGATACAACTCGAGGATACAAACGTGATTGTATGTAGATGGTTTCTTACAACACTCGACATGTGGAAAGTTTATCGCTTAGTATTCAGACGGTGTAATTTGTTGGTTCACACCTCACTGTGCAAAATAAATGCCAGTAAAATTGTTGCTCACGAACATACGCGTATCACACATTGTTCAAACAAAATTACCGCCTACCACTTGAAAGAGCTGTAAGCTTTAAGCTTGTGAGACTAAACGGTACCAACAGGGACCTTTTACTTAGCCTAAGCTGACTATCCGTCTGTCCGTCCTGTCTCTGTTTCTATCTCTTAAACCGTATTAAATATCCCGCTGAAATCTACACAGAATATTTACTGCAGATTTTGCAGCAAATAATAAAAATATAAAAAGTAAGTATTTAGTACGGTTGGTACGGAACCGTCGATGCGAGAGTCCGATCGCACATACATCGGTGGTTTTTACTCTATTCTGATCTCTCGATAACATCATAACGGGTTAGCGTCACGTAGTCAGGAACCATTCAAGCGTTCACTTCGACTCTTAAGTGGAATAGAAGTTTCCGATAAACAGACCTGTCGCGTGTCGTCGCAATTCATTGAGATTATTGAGTTGTGAGATCATACACGCAGCACGCTGCACACACACACACACACACTCACACACGTCACGTGGAGGTCGGTACGGCGACATGGTGCCGGCGCCGGCGGTGCGGCGCGTGCCAGCACTTCCTTCCGCCCCGTGGGCTTCTCTACATACAATCCTTTTCAATACAACTTACCAACAAGATAAACAGACTCCGATTTTATTAGCTACCTAGATTCCATGTAAATAAGATAAATAAATAAGTCAGGATTACGGGAATTGTTTATGGTTGTGTAGCCAAATGGTAAAAACATATTTTTTATAAACGATATTTTTCGTCATGTCCGTCTCAGAGAGACTATGCGTCAGGCTAGGCTGTCGACTCTAATCTCCACATGCGATAGTTCTACAGGCTACACACACGCTCTCTTACTATTTGTATTATACAAATACTGCTAACTGCACGAGAAAAGAAATCATCTATTTCGATAGGGAATATTAATATCCCTTTCATCGTGGTAATTTATTATGTTGTTTGAATGAATTGTGGCTCCCGTGCGAGGCGCGAGCTATGCGTGTGTGTTCCTGTATGCCTATGTCGATGAATACTATATGTGAGAAGGGGGAGGTGGGGATTCCACAGGCCACGCTGGTGTTATCACGTTCGGTGTATGAGGATTGGTAACAAATAACTACAGTCACACAACATTGTTATTATTTCCTGTAAGTTTCAAAATTTCTTGGGAGAAGTGGCGGAGCAACAAACCAAACAAAATAACTTCGGTGGTACAATAATAAGGTGTTGACATAACATCTAGTTCCGTTACATTCTGCCAGGCAGCGTGCAAAACTAATGTTGTTTTTTTCATAAGCTTAAACAAACATGTTTAATTTGATACGAATTATTCGAATCTTTCACTAGCCCTATAGTATACACGTCCCACTGCTGGGCTCGGACCTCCTATACTAAATGAGAGAGGTTTAGTCTCAGTCCATCACGCTGGCCTAATGCGGGTTGGTTCACTTCACATACTTCGAAATTCTTATGGAAAACTTCTCAGGTATACATGTTTCCTCACGATGTTTCTTTCACCTTTAACGCAAGCAATAATTAACAATTAATACACACGTATCTTATAAGTCAGAGGTGTATGCTCTTGGGGCTGGTTTTGAACGTGCGACTTTCGTCTCGGCAGTCCGCAAGCACTCCCCGCGGAGCTTTCGCTGCTATCGCTGCTTCTGTGATATTCTATGATCTATTGCTAATTACCTAGTAGTTGTGTAATGTATTTGAATACGAACGTTATTATGTTACTAATTTTGAAGACGAATATGTTTATTAGTACTCGTAGTTGTTTGAGTAGACAGATTCGTACTCGTATCTCTGTTACAAAGCACTGCATGGCATTGGACTGCCCTTGTCAATCCGAGATATAACATGTTAAGTCTTCAGAAGCTGCTCAAACATTACACACCTCCTCCTCGTCCTCCTCCTCGTCCTCCTCTTCCACCTGTCGTTATCCCACTCGCAATGGGGTCGACGCAACATGCTTTTAACACATGTTACAAAAGATTTGGCTTGTAGTTTTTACGACCGGCCGCCTGCCTGAAGTCAACTCCTCTGTGGAAAAAATATCCAGACCCGAAGCAAATATTAAATATTTGTGTATCACACAAACATTTGTCTCGGTCCAGCAATCGAACCCGCGGCCTCTCGCTTTAAAGCCGGCTACTCGCCCACTGCGCCACGAAGGCTGTCAATAATTACACACCTACGTACACGAATTGAAATTATGCACAGCATGCGATCAAAGTGCAGAAAATCTCAAGAACACGGCGCGGCGAGACCAATGACGGCCCAGTTAATCACCGGTCGTCGACCCCGCGCAGTACCGCCCCTCAACCCGCACGCCGCACCCCACACACCCCACACCCCACACCCCACACCCCGCCGCTCGTTGATCGTTCGCAGCCCGTGTGGAGATCTCTGCGAGAGACAAACGAGCGGCGAGCGAGTCCCTTCAACATGTTTATGTGTCGTCGCACCGCACCACGCCGCGCCGCGCCGCCATACACCATCGAAATACAACAAATACTTAACTAAGTTATTAATTTATAATTTTATTATATAGCATATAATTATATAGCATAGGCCGCCAAACGGCAATTGGCTCATCTACCAGTAATGCCAAGTTAAATCCACCGCCCATAGACACCAAGATATAAGAATAATTTTGGAGGCGTTGTAGACTATAAAGGGAGGGATTACCAATATAGTAGCTAGCAAGCATTGCGTACTCTCCTAGCAACTAGCAATTGATAAGTAGGGTTCAGTATACAGCTTGCTATGTGACGTGTCACCCTCCACAATATTAGAATGGCCAACTACAACACGTTGATTGAGAATATGAGTAGAAGCCTTTGTCAGTACCTACTCGCTAGCATGCATACTCTGCAGTCTATGGATATAATCATTCATTGAGAATACGAAAATTAGTATACTCGTATAATTGCCGTTTGACAAAAACATATTTCAAATAAGAAAATCACTAATGTATAAAAGACATATTCTAACATTTGAATTTTATTTCTTTTGAATTTAATCCGCGCTTATTATTTCCACAAACACAATTTGAGTTTCAGTTTTTCTATTCTCATGATCCGTGAAACATATAATACATTTTGAAAGTGATAGAGGCACGATGTATCACAGTTTTGTCTACAGCATGATTGCGCCGGCTCGACTGGGTTGTTACCACTGTCTCACAAAAAAACGATCTGAAGTAACAGCTTGCTGTTGCGTTTCTTACGATGAGTGAGATATCCACTTGTTCGTGGAACGGCCTATGCTAAAATAAATATGTCAATACGCTACACATATTTGTGTCTGATATAACGAAAATGATACGAGCGTGAACTTTTAAAAATAATAAAGATCTCATTTCATATATCGCAAAAAAATAATTAAACAATATGATTAGTAAATCTGAATAAATAGAGGCGATGTGAGGATACCAGCAGAAGACCATTAAAAAATAAGGTAAATTTAAGATGCTTGTTTGTGATCTCTAATCTACAAATATTTCTTTCTTTTTTCTTTGTGAGACCAAAAATTTATGTTTTCTTACTGGGGGATCATGACTATGTACGAAAGAAAGAAAGAAAGGAAGGAATGTATTATTATTAGACTCATTACAATGGTTCGTAGAAGTCGCTTGTATGAAGTACTAATAATAATTAATAGATCCCTCATACAGCTACTTGCTGCAGTCCTGACTAAGCCGTACTGTAGCGCTGATTTTCAATGAGGGATATATAGGGGTATATAGGGGTATTTGATCGTTAAACATTATTTATATATATCCGAGTATTCGCCCTTGTCATGTGTCCTGCATGCGCATTGAGTGCGCACCCCCACGCGGCTGATTCGGTGGCAGACATTCTTACAATAAAATCATGATTAAACTATAAGTAAGGAAGTGCCGCGACTCACGACTAGCTCTGCATATTCTGGTGCACATTCAGGGCTAAGAGGACGCCGCGCTGGTCGTGCCTGTCCTTACATATTACGTATCTATACATCACGAAGACGCGCGTACTCTGAGCTGTTTGCAATGCATACGTGCGTCATAGTGTGAACATTGAGCATGTTCTTCCTATTGCTATGCAGTGTGCACTACATACTTACATAGTAGTAGAACACTAGAAGTGTTGTATTAGTAGTTACGTATCAACCAAACGCAGCCAAAGAGAAGTTCGAAATTCGGAATGCGGGCTACTCCTGCGTGTAGGTACTAAATCGTTTATTTTTTGAAATATCTTGAATGACAAAACAAGTAGATCATTCACCTGATGGTAAGCGTCACGCGTGCCCATAAACAGAAGCAACACCATAAAGAACTTTGAATTACAAAGCACTGCATTGCATTGGACTGAGTTCGTAACCGTGAGACAAAAATGGTTAAATCTCATGATGCCCAGTAATTTCACTGTGGTAACCCAGACGGCCCACGGTCGCATACTAGGGACATACTTTTTAATGCACAAACTATTAGGATAGTGACTTAATGTTCTCCCAGAATGACTTGACGGGACGAACATCACCTCGGCTATTAATTAGGTACCTAAACATATGACTGAAGATGGTATGAGTCCAGTAAGTTCTACCCGCGTGAACACTTCTGCGAACCGCCGAGGAACGAAATGTCTCTTGACGATCGATATTATACTTGGACTGCACTGTATGTACTTCAATATCAAGTCTAGTGTAGTCACTTTGCGATGATAGGATAATAAAAATGATGTTTGGTATCTACTTGCTTCACTGTTTCGTCGTATTGTTAGAACGAGCATTGTTCCTTACAGCAGATATTTTAAATAAAGTAGCTCGAGTCTCGGGAGTCAAGCTCCTACACTCTGCACAATATACTCATCGGATAAATGTCGAAAGATACAATGAGTGCCCTGTATTAAACCCGAGATGCGGAGTGCGGAGTGCGGAGAGCGGACCGTACAAACGTGTTACAATTTACAATGCGTTAGTAAAGCTCGAACAGTCTAAATGCAAATAAGAGTACCCAGTACCGTGAATACTGTACCGTGAGTGCAAATGAAAGCGGTCGGTAGCTCCCGGCCAGCGGCGACGCCTCAAGGCTCGGGGCTCGAGGCAGGGCCGCCGTCTCATGGCACGACCGCCGTCTCATTTAGCCTCTAAACGATCAGTCTTGACGGCTCATATTTTATCCAAATAAACTTTTTAAGCCGTCGCCTTGAGCCCCGTCCCCCCCCCCCCTCCTCCTCACACCCGCACCCGTCGCCCACCAACGTCTCCGCGTCTATTCCTCAGATTTAGGGTTGCCATGTCTAAAAATTTAAATCCTAAACTGGCTAGCTAGTTGAACCGCGATGTCTGTCGCGGGAGTAAGAAACAATTCGACAGGTACTCGATACTCGGGAGCCGTATATTTTTTATTTATTTAAAGCATAGGCCAGCAAACGAGCAAGTGGATCACCTGATAGTAAGTCATTTTCACCACCCATGTACGCTCTCAATACCAGAAGAACCGCATTGCCAAGCTTAATGGAAAGAGATAATTTTTAAGTCATCAAGCAATAAGTCCGCCTGTACATGTTTTGTATGAAGTGTATTTAAATAAAAAAATAAGGGATTAGGCATTAATTTCACTCACCGTACAAAACGTAGCAACAAGCCGTTCCTTTACGTCGGTTTTCTGTGAGACAGTGGTTACGACCCGGTCGAGCCGAACCATTCATGCTGTAAACAAAATGTCTCTACAGTTTTCAGTTACAGCTCTACCACTCAAATATATGCCAAACAAGAACATGACATCGATTGAATTTACCCAAACAAGCGTTTAAAAAGCCTCACCATATCGGAGTTTACCCGAATAGCTGGCCAGATTGCGCGCACTCGTATATCCCGCGGGTCGCGCCGTTCACGAGACGATTCTGACCGTTTATTTACTCGAGCGTCGTCGCTGTTCGAGTATTTCGTTTATTGCCACCAAATTACCATAACGGAGCATCTCTTTCCGTAACGGCCATTACGGGCGGTTTACGATCGTGGCTAGGGTACCGAATGTCGCCGTTATTGTTTACGAGGAGCGAGCTCGAGTGTAGACTGTAGAGCGCTGGGCGATGCATCGTGCCTTCCACTGTCCAGCAGTTGCAGTCCAGCCGTCACGCGCCAGCGAGTACCGATGCTAATAATGGCACAACTTTTATAGCCTGTGTCCACACTCGTGCGGATTTCTCTCTTCATCTTTCTTTGACGCATGCCTTTAGTATGCAGTAACGCACGTGTTTCCAATGCAATTGAATGACAGCTCGCAAATCAATGTAGTGAACGCACAGTGATCCGATAGGTATATGTTAGTATGGATATGAATATAAAAATACAATCCCTCTTCATACCGTCACACAGTGGTGTGTCACGGCTGGGGGCTCTTATCTTTAACTGAACAATGTAACATTTATAATTCGCTAGTTGCCCTCAGTAAACGGTAAACAAATACCGAAT
Organism: Mimas tiliae; assembly: GCA_905332985.1. Classification (NCBI taxonomy): domain Eukaryota; kingdom Metazoa; phylum Arthropoda; class Insecta; order Lepidoptera; family Sphingidae; genus Mimas; species Mimas tiliae. Next base: position 14,322,714 of record HG995259.1, on the reverse strand, counting down.
TAAACAACCCTTAGTCAGTCTATGAATGGGTGACCGCTTAGTGGTACTTCAACTGAGTATCTCGGTGCTTCGGAAAGCACGTTAAAACAGTGATCCCGGCTGTTATCAATTGACAGCAGTCGTTGAGCCAGGTAGGAGGCCTTTGAGCCATTCTTTGTGGGGTTCTAACCATCTATCCATCTAACCATCATCTACGGTTAAAGAATAGAATGGAATAGTCATTTAACTTCAATTGCTACTGAAATAATTACTGAATTTCTTCTCTCTCCCTCTCTCACTCTATACATGTGTGTGCAATATAGAACTTTGTATTGTATTACATTGCATAACGGCATGATTGTATTTACGAAACTGGCTAGGCAATTATATTAGACCCTGGTATTTTTTTTAATATTAAATATATTTTTAATAAGATATTTTTAATAAGGAATAAGTACAATATTATTATGAATTTTAAGGGGGGTCGATATGAACCATGGGTATAAAAGAGTTTGGGGTCCGCGAACGAAACAAGCGATGCGACGGTCATGACAAAACACGAGTGACGGAGACACTGTTGTTTTACTAAGTAAAGGCCTGTTTTGATGTACGCGACCGAGACGTGAGTCAGGCGATAGCAGTAAGTCCGTTTGTATAAAATTGTCGCGCGTTACTACCCTCTGTCTCGGCCGCGTACCTTTGTAGTTTAGAAATACGTTAACAGTGTGTTGTTGTCGCCAGGGTGGTGAAGCGGAACCGCATCGTGTTCGTCGAGGATCGCGCGTTCGTCAACACGCCCAACCTGCGAGTACTGTGAGTAGTATCAATATCTATTCAAAACATGGGTACCGTCACGTCATTTCAAAACTAACAGGTAATTTTGGCCCAAACCTTCAGGCGTTTGAACTTAACGTTAATACAAAATCAACATTATTACATTATTCGCAAAATAGCCGGGAGGAAGTTTTGTTTATATAACATAGGCTGGCAAACTAGCTAGTGGGTCACCTGACAGTAAGTGATCTCCACCGCCTCTGAACACTACCAATACCTGAAGAAGCGTGGATACCGTGGATCGTGGATATAGTTCCGACATAAAGGAAAGGAATAATGAAGGGTTGGGAAGCGAGGGGATTTGGGCCTCCGGATATCTAACTCACCGTACGAAACGCAACTGCAAGCCGCTACTTGACGTCAGTTTTCTGTTAGACATTTCACCCACCTTCTAGGCCTCCCGTCACGCTTGTCTTGAGTCTCTCATGGTCCGTATCAATCACCTTAAAATAAAAATAGGACTTTTTATTTCCCTAATTTATTTTGGTATGATAAACCGGACCAAAAACAAGCCCACTGAGTTTGACTAGCTGGATCTTCTCAGAACTGGGTCGCGCCGCGTAAAATCCAGTGGTAAAGTAAGCCCACTGAGTTTGTTTCGCCGGATCTTCTCAGGTTGGGTCGTTTTGGATCCGGTGGTAATTTTAAACCACGTGCCGTTTCGGTAATGCCTATGGTCCATATCGACCTTTAAAACAGAGAAAAAATAACAATAATAATAATACTTAACAATTCTGGACTAATATAAAAATATTGTAAACTTTATAGTTGCCCAGTGTATTTTGACGATGCTATGTATGTTATGTATATATTAGCTGATATGATTTCTGTAATTACATAAGTTTCTTTATTTTGTACTGACTTGTCATAAGCGCTATTTTAATTGCCTACATGATGAATAAAACTTTTTCATTTCATTTTATTTCTGAACACAATAGCTGCGTCGCGCGACGCCCGTTAGCCCGCTCCATGAAAGCTTAAATGCTGGTCCTCGCAAGTGATTTTGTGCGTATTGTATCTACTGCTATCTATCTATCATGCTATTTCGATAGCTCAATTTTATTTTCTAATTAGGCACACATCTTTATTTCTTATATTTATTAGCCATATTGTAATTTCGTACTAAAAATAACAGTGATAATGCATTCTATTGATGGATTAATTATCAGAATCGGCTCAGTAGCTCCAGAGATTACCACCTAAAATCACAAACTTACAAACTTTATTCCCTTTCTAACATTAGCATTAAGTCAAAACATATTCAAAATTCGCCGGTAAAGATAACTTTAGAGTAACCCGAAATGACTTTATTGTTTAACTATTACATTAGTCCAACAATATAACATTACTGTAAACATACGCTACCATCTCCGTATTGTTCGTATCATTTATTCTGTTTCGGCGGACTGATGGATCGGCAAATACAGATGTTGTTAAACTGTGTGTACCCATAGTGAACAGAAAATCTCTTACTAAAACAAGTTTATCCTTAGAACAGTTGTAGCAAACACATTCGCACGGTTTCTTTTGAATTCGTCGAAAATCAATCTACTTGTTGTTTTCCTGTGAACTCTTGTATCGTTGAGGATGACGGAGCGAAGGGCGTCATCACGAGTGCCTCTCGAATACTCTAGTTGTTCAACGAGGTTGTTTAATCCAGCCACGTCCGGGCTCACTACGAGTATGTTTACGTACAGAAAAAGGTTAAGTGTGGTTTTTACACGCCAATAAACCTGATAGTTTGTGTGCCGATCTAATGTTATCTAAGGGTTGAGGAGCCGCCGCCCTCCTCTACAGTCCACCCTCCACCCTACGACCCGATAACGTCGCAACAATTACACATAAAACTACGGTTATTTGCGTGTTTACGTAGATCCACATCTCTACAACGCGACGCGACGTGTAGCTTTTATATTTACTATGTAGTGTATATATTTTAGGGGTCTGCGGGTTGGTGCGGGGTCAAGTACCAGAGATATTGTCTTGTCAATAAACTAGCCAACGTTTACGTTAATTAGTGCAGCCGTCAACGAATTGATTAATTAATTCATTTTGTCTTTTCACTGTCGATTTTAACACCCCAACAAAAAGGCGTGTTATAAGTTTGACTCTTTTATCTGATCTTGCATAGTAGCGTCTAAACGAAAGGACCGATATTGACGCATTTTTATTTTATTTCGGTGGTTATTTAATTGAAAGTGTTCGTAGCTAGGTAACCTTGACACAAACTCTAACGTCTAACTGATCCATCTGCAGCTTCTAACTCCTCGATAACTTATAGTAGATACCTATATTGTATTCGGGCTCATTGAATAGGTCTTATGATGGAGTAGGAAGGGGCCACAGAAAGTCAGGTTTATTGACTTATTAGGTTTAGGTATTAACGTATCGAGTTTGGACTCGTTGAAATAGTATTAGCGAGTAGTTGATGAAAAACTTTAAATGGTTTTATAGGCTTCTCAAGGATTGAGATAAAAAGTAATTTAAAAGAAGGACTTCCGAAACAAAATGGCAGAGGGTAGAGCCGTAGAAGGCGTTTGAAATAATAAACTTTAAGCGAGCATATTGTATAAAGTACAGCTTGCGGACTAGTGACTAGCGACTGGCGCCTGAACGACTTGTGTTCATTGTTGTGTTGCAGTAGACTGGAGGAGAACTTGTTGTCTGTGCTGCCGCCGGCCGTGCAGCTGCTGCCCACGCTCGAGGATCTGTTAGTATCACTAGTGAGCGGGACCGGTGTGAGACAGTGAGGACAGAGTGATGACATGACACGTTCGCAGGTCGGTAGCCAGCAACCGTGTGGAGGAGGTGGACGCAGGAGTACTTCAGCCGTGCCGCCGCCTCGCACGACTCGAGCTGCGTGCCAACCCGCTGACGCGCGTACACCCACGCGCTCTCACACATCTGCCGCATCTCACCACGCTGTACGTACTACGTACATTTTCATCATCATGCTTCTGCTATCTAGATAATATAAGCAACGCCGTGATGTATATACCTCAATATTGCTATTTTCTATGACTACATAAAAATTAAGTGAATTACTCCCGTAATAAAATTAGTTAATCACTACTCTGGTACTGGTGCATTGCTTTCACTAGAAATAAACAAAGTGTAGCTGAGAGTAGGACTCGAACGCGAAGCACAGCGGTTGTTAAGTTTGACCAATGGGGTTCTTGTTATTTTTGCACAAAAAGATCTCATTTACACGTCGATAGCGTATAGACTCTCGTCACACGGCTAATGTGAGGCGACGTGCGTGGCGATCGCTGATTGATACATGTAGTGACTAAGTAATAGGTACTGCCGGGTGTCGCTCGTCCTCGCCAACCAGCTGCAAACATTAACTTAAACTTCGAAATACAATTTCGCACTTTACCCATTAGTGTAAACAAACAACAAAGAGTATTTAGCGGCCAAAATGCGGTGTGGATTTAATTCCATGCTCCGGTGACGATATATACGGTGCCTCGATTGATTTAGCTTAAGTTACAACTATAAACTGTATCTTTTGCAAGAATAATTAGTTGTGCGTTACTCCATACGCATAAAATAGATATCTGTTTGAATGTAAACCAGATTGTTTGCAGATCTACTTACATATATTATGTCTGCACATGTCAGACAGTTTTACTTTACAAATATATGAAACGAATCTGTTTCTGTAATTTATATTAAATTGTGTTAATGGAACCTCACCTGCACGTGGTACACTCTGCTGATTAAACGACGAGGCAATGGTTCCCGTTGTGGGTTGTGGGGGACAGGCGGTGAAACGCCCATATAATACCAAATCCTCCGTCAAATCATGATAGGAAGGCATTAAGCTCGGATGAAACCAAGTAGATAGAAAAAATACCTTAAATAGTAAACTAGTTTTAAATAGAGCAATGCTAAAGTTTCATGTCCGTTCTTCTCTATTGAATCTGTCTTCAGAATTGGTGGTCGGTGTTCTATTCCTAGGTATATATGTTAGAAGCTAAGAAATATACTTATTTTTTTGAAATTGTTTTTTTCAATATTAACCATTTTTTACCCGTTAGTACAAAAACACTATATTTTCAAACCATTGATGGTGGTTCGAATCGACGAAATAAAAAAAGAGTTCTAAAGAATTTTGCACCACGACGTGCGCGAAGGTACGAATCACCGAGGCTTAAAAAAATTTTGGTTGATTCGCACCATGGTCCAAAAGAGCTTATTTAAAAATAGTTATGTGAATAATATTTAATTTTATGTATGGATTGAATGCGATAAAAATCGATATCTGGGGGCACCCTATCCGCAAATCACAATAAAATATATCATAATTACTCAGGATTTAACCCCAACATACAAACAAATATTTCCTCTTTACAAAATAGGGCAGATAAAATTAATATAAAATATTATAACAACCTTTGGTCCTGTGGCAGTTACCGTGTCGGCTTTTACGCAAAACATCAAAAGCATATTTGGTTCACTGTATATTAACTACACTGTGCTAAAAGTGTGTGAGGAGTCAAACTCACGAGTTTGTTAGCCTAAGGGCGATGCCGCTTGCCGCTTGTCGCCTGTCGCCTGTCGCCTGTCGCCTGTCGCCTGTCGCCTAACACTAGCTAGCATAATGAGACCATATTTTTTTTTAAAAACGCCATTTTAAACCTAACCTTGTCTAATTTAACATTTTTAGTGGTCGGTGCTTACACCATGTAACAAAAAAGGCAATATATTAGCAGTAGGTTATCTTGGTTCATATAATCGTTTAATAATTAATTCTGGACTAACATAGATTGATCGATTTTTAAAATAAACAATCAAATCAATCACTGTTCATAAAGAACACTTGGTTGATTCGTAAGTTTGTACATCAGCAGGGAAATCATGCGGGGCTGCCTAATAATAAGCAATAATTATTAGTCACTGTTACCTTGTGCATGCACAAGGTTTGAGATGTCGGGAGTATAGCGAAGGTTAGAACTTAAAAAACATGTCAAATAAAACATACGTGTGAACCGTGAGGGTACGAACCTATACGTGAAGTCATACATTGATGTCGTCAGCACCCAGCGAGCTAGCAGTTACCACCATCGGCGCTACTCGTGGATACCGTGAAATTATGATACTAAGTCCGATATCTCAGGGAGACGAGCGCAGTGCAGTGCCAAACAGTGAAGATCTAAACTATATCGCGCGCCGCTAGTAAATTGTACTGAACACAAAATTGAATTTAAATTAAAGAAGCCTTGTTTGGGTAGCACAGTACATTAACTTATGGGCAGAATTGGTTCTCACTATCACGCAATCGGTTACTACTACACTACTTGTTATTCAATAGCATAAAAAACCTGACGTACGTTTACCTGTCCTGTCGACACCCGATGTAATCTCAAGCAGAAGGATTGTCGTTACATCTGCCACTACGACTCTACAACAGGACTCTACAGAGTGACGAGCGAGTTCAATTTAATTGTTTTTGCCGGATGTACCCTCGTTTGGTGAGGGGGAGAGCCGGCGGCGATGACGTCACTAGCCGCCCCCTCCCCGGTAGAGGAGATCGCGCGTCGGTAGTGCGAGCGGGGGCGACAGATACGCGGCCGGACGGAAGGAAACAAAGATCTGTGTCAACAGACAACAACACCGCGTGGTGACACGCTGTCCTGCGTGATTCACTGCATGTAGCTTTGTATGATAAGGCTCCCTATTTACAAGCGTTTGTTGTCGTCAAAACATATATTTTATGGCCGAGCGCACACAAGATCATCGTGTTGTATAGGAGCGCTATGGATACTTTATTCACAAACACGACAAATATTCGTGGTCATGGAATCTAATGAATAAATGTATATAGGTAATGGGTCGCTTAGTATCTCTCTACTCTTCATTCGTATAATAACTTCATTGGGTTTTAGTACGAAGTTGCGTAAAACTCCAATTATATGGACAGATATTCTCGTACAAAAAAAATGCCACACGCGCGCAACAAAATCTATAAAATTGACATAATTTACGACGACGTCAAACTCCGCACTTATTCTATTCCAGCGCTGCAACGTCGTAAATTACAGTTTTCTGTTAAATGCTTGGCTAGGTGTGCGATAAACTATGTCCATCTAAATGGGCTTTCCAATAATCATATAGAAGCGTGTGTACGCTTTATTAAGTGCAGCGTTAGGATAAACAACTAAAGTGTATTATTTGTGTGCAGTGTACTATCGGAGGCGCGTGGACTGCGCTCGCTGCCGTCGCTGAATGGGTCGGGACGCGTGCGGACCTTGCGCGTGGACCGCGCGCGACTCGCCCGCCTGCCGTCCGACCTGTGCCTGCACGCGCCGCAGCTACGCTCGCTGTCAGTACCACCACTCACCACTCCACCACTCATCACTCATCACTCACCACTCACCACTCTCCACCACTCACCACTAATATGCGAAACTCTGAGTAGTAGTAGGATAATGGTACACTACAAGGTGGTCCTCTTTGTCTTTTCCTGTCTGTTCTGTTCGTCGGGTGATAAGTCTCGTAACTATTAGGAACTAGTTTCATTAGCCAGTTGATAAACATTATGTACCCAGCTGGCGGGTTGTGGGTCCGACACCGACAATGTACCGCGTGAGTGTGACCCACATGTCACATGTCACATGCAGGAACTCCAGAAGGTCTAGCCGAGATATGACTCTTCATAACATACTAATGGCATATGTGTCCATGATTGTTCTGGTATTGTGGTTGTTGGCGTATATAGGCGGTGGAGAACACTTACAATTTTAGATCCACTTGCTCGTTTGCTGGCCTATGCTATTAAAAAAACGCTTATTTTCACCGACCTTGGCTAAACTTTAATTTACGCTTAACGCCCAGCACACATCAAAGCGTTATGACGCCGTGACACGATGCATCGTAAAAATAATGTGAACATTAAACTAAACGTAACGTTACTAAATAACATATCCTAAACGCAGCCAAAGTGCCACACGCGCGCAATAAACTAAATTTGAATTCATTATAAGACATTATATGCAACCTTGCACACCTATCGACGTCACACCATGCGGCTTTGGTGTACGTACACGTTCACACATAGCAATTATATTGTTGACTATACGTGTGAAAGCTTAGCGAAGTTATGTTGCGCTTTCGCACTTTCCGCCACGTCGCGACGCAACATGTATACGTACACCAAGTACTGCGGGCACATTGTACGTGCAATTACCTACATAAAATAGTTCAGATAACAGATGTAATCAAGTTGGTATGTCGAAGTGATAGTTTGCGATCGCCGCGGTGTGGGCGCGGCATCCATCAACGTGTCCAATAGAAATGAAATAGAGTGAGCTCCGTGCTCCGAGCCGCGGCCGGCGAGCTGTAGCCTGTGTCTCAGCTGAGTCAAGGCGATCCAACACACACATACACATACACATACACTCGTAATCGTGTGAACATGTGCATACTAATGCTCGGCTCGTGAGCTGCACTCGTAATGTCCATACATTTGCAATTATTGTGTAAACTGTAGTCTCTTAATATACAAGAAGATTACTCACTTTAGTAGTTATATCACTTTATTTGATTTTTTATGGAAGAAAAGGCAAACAAGCATATGCGATGATGGTACGTGATCACCTCCGTCTACAATATCATAGAAATTAGGAGTGCGTTGCACATGGCACATTTACACCCAGAATCGGATCGAAAACTCGGCGAAATATGTCGATTGTCGACGACAACCACCGAGTCACGGGTTGCCTTAGCCGGCATTAATCTCTACAACTACTAACTGCTTCGCGAAGCGGAAAAATAAAATATTTGTACCCTACGGTTAAGAATATGTGAATATCAAAAAAAGTAAATGATGTGCAACGCTAGATTCCAATCTTGAAGGGCAGATCTCATGCGGCGTGAATGACAGCTGTAGTTTAAGAGAATCGCATCTTGTACGGCACGCTGCAATCCATATTGTTAGAGCCCTATCGTAGACACCTTTATCTATAGCACGAATGAGCCGGCTTTACCGGGTTGATACAACTGTCACAGATATCAGACGTGAAGTGGCAGCTTTGTACGATGAATAAGATTTCCGGAGGCCTAAATCTTCCTCCCCTTCCCAATATCCATTCTTTCACCCTTCCTTCCATCCACTTTCTCGTTTGCTGTCCCCTAAAAAAGCCCAAGAGCTGATGGCAATAGAATGCTTTTATCTGCGTGAAGTGTCCATCCACTAACAGTAGGTACATTAATAACAATCGTTTCTGGTTTAAACAATTTGCGCACCAAATTGTACTGAGTTTTCATCGGCTCATTTATTTACACAATGGTCCAGTTATACCGGCGGAATGTTTGGAGCTAACCTCTCCGCCCAGACCCCCCCCCTCCCTCACGTCCCATTCCCGCGACCACTCCATAGCTCCGTATTTATGGATGCGCGCTAAATATCTTCCAGCAATACATCGTCATATTGCGCTCGTAAATCGCATCGCACAGTTGCAACACAACATACGACGCGCTGCAACACCTTGTGCATATGTAATATCATAGTAATATCCGCGTTTATTTATGTTCTCGTCTAGTGTTAGTACTGATACACCACTCCTTCTATACAGTCTATGTATCTCATACAAATACTAACAGTGTAGAAGCATCAGCTTTCGCTACTATAATGAAATTCACCAAGCCATTGATGCTCAACCGTAGGTAATTCGACATATAAAAAAATTACACCACATTTTAGTTCTTTAAAAACATTAACCATCTTCTTCTCCTATAGTTGGCGTAAAATGAATTACCTAATAGTTAACACATAGTATTATGTACAAACGTGAACATGGCTTGTGTAAGTTGTATGCCTGATGGCCGTGTGTTATTTTTCGGGCGTTTGTCGCAGGGAGGTGAAGTGGAACCACCTGGACCGTGTGCCCGACCTGCACGCCTGCTCCGAGCTGCGGCTGCTGTAAGTAACTCACCCTCACTGATGCGTTGCTGCTGATACTAACACTCGTATTGTATTGCACTCGGCACACACCCTTTGGTCTATTTTTCTGGGCATCTTAGTTAAGTAACAGATTCAGTATAACATCATATATTGCCTCTAGTGGTAATTAAACAATTTACCACTAGAGCAGCCCAAGAGAAGATGTTACCCCTATCTACAATCGTTGTATAGGAATATGAGCTATATTATGTCAGTTTGTTTGTTGCACCAATGCATGCTATACTTGGGGTCTGTATCCATTTGAGTAGTCTCATTAACCTCAAGCTGAAGCTGGTTAAATAGACACGCGATGTGGTTTGTATAACAGCGACCTGTCTGGCAACGAGGTCTCATCTCTGAGCGGGTCTGCGCTGCGCGGCCTGGGTCGGCTGCGTGACCTGCTGCTGGCGCGCAACCGCCTGCGCCGACTCACCGCCGACTCCTTCCTGCATACGCCTGATCTGCAGATGCTGTAAGACCAACTTACCTACTTTTTAAATTACAAAGGCGAGTAAACACGCAAGTGGGCCATCTATGATGGTAAGTGATATTCATTGCATATGAACCCACAGTACCAATAAATCATGGATGGGTGGCCAACCTTTAAGGAAAGGCATAGTAATTGCAGGGGATGATTTTTTTGGATCTCTGCCCTCTGGCAACTTACCAAAACATAGTAGCTAACAAACATCCTTTATCCATAACAATACCAAAAATCACCATCGAATCGGCTACATTATCCGTCCGTTAGTGATATAAGCCCATTTGATTGCTCGTACGTTTTTCCTCATGGCTCGGAATTGTAATTGAGGAGGGATCAGCAGGGAGGTTGCGCGGGGTCTCCGCTTGTTGTCCGGGATTCGCGCAATTCATACATATTCAGTAAGACTTCATGAATATCGAGTCGGTCGGATCGACGATCGTGCGCTACAGTCTACACCGCTCGCGCTCGGGTATCGAATAGTGTCCACTGTGTGTAGCAGACGGTCGATGACCTCGCTGGGGTCGACCATTGAAGTAATAATACTAACGTCCTAGAACCTCCTAGAACAGACACCTTGAACATAACATAATTATACTCCATATACTATAAACTCCAATTACAATTATAAATTAGGAACTAATACGAGTGGTACTCTATAGGTACAATGTTACCTACTAAGAGTTGAGAAAATAATAAATAGGTAATTACACATTATTGTGGTATCATTAGATATGTCTAAACTCTAAGGTAAGCGCTTCTAAAGACTTTTTATATGTGTTCCTTTCAAAATTTTCAACTATAAGGTAAAAAATCTGACAAAATTCGAGGCCTGCCTCGGTGGCGTAATTCTATAGCGTATGCCGTCCGACTGCTAAGCTGAGGTCTCGGTTTCGAACCCCGGGTCAGGTAAAAATAATATTAGGTTTTTCTATCGAAATGCTTAGCATTAGCTCGGAGTCTGGATTTGTGCTCAGTATGGCAATAGGCTCGCGAAGTATTATGTGATGGAAATAAGCTCAGTGTAATGTGGGTGTCCTGGTTACACCTCAGTCTACCCCTTCGGGGACTACATGCATTAGTATGTATGCATGTATATATATTTATCAAGAAAATAAAAAAGGAAAAATACGGTGGCAATAAAATATTTTGTGTAGTTTTTGAGACGTGGGATAATATTAAAATTTCTAATTTACTTTGAATTTGTGGTCCAACACGCATAAAAAGAATAAAAATTATTGCCCCTTTTTTAAACCACACGACAGACATTTAATTTGCGATAAATCAAATGAGATTGTACATTTTCGGTAGGTAGGTACTGCACCGCAGAGCGTGACGTTTAAACTCCCCTCGCGGTGTCTGTTCCAGTACTTATTATCTAACTAAACTACTAAAAATCTACTACTACTACTTATTATCTTCAGTGGGATCGGCGCAGCTTTTAAAGCCCGATATAAAATAACGTTTTTATAGCACTGATCTGCCAACTGATGTGCCTAATGTTCATAGGTCACGGCCTCATAAAGTACATTACAAGTAACACAACCTGACGTAACGAAACTCACAAACAGCGATAGTTAAGCGACAAGTGGTACCAACTGCCGAAACGTAATTCGCAGGTTTGAAAACCAATACTAAGAGCATGCACCTCCGACTTTTCTAAGTTACGAGGTGTTCGCTTGCTTTAACGGTGAACCTGCATACCTGAGAGTTCTCCACAAGAAACTCGAAGATGTGTGAAGTCTGCCAACCGGCATTAGGCCAGCGTGGTGGACTATGGCCAAAACCCTCTCATTGTCATTTCTCAGGGAAACCTAGTCTATAATAAACTTAATAATAGTAGTATACCTTTCAATAGATACCGCAGAACCGATGTGTAGAACACAATAATAGTACATCAACTTATATAAATCGTATATAATTTTAAAAAAACTTATATTGTTAGATAATAGATCTTCGTAATACTGAAGTAGTAGTTCGCATTAATATAAGGGACCCGCGGATTTCCAACGCTAAATTGTAAATGTCAATTGTTATTATTATTATATATTGTCAATGAGATTGAAACTGTACCCCACGCCAAAATTTCCGTAACGAAGCGACTTATATTACGTAGGTATATTTATATTTTTCGTACAGCGATTAGTTCAGCAAGTTTCTGAAAATAAATTATCCCGTAACCCAACGTAATTTCTACGTTTTAGCCTTAGACTTTACAATCTTATTCTTCCCATCTATGTGGACTGTGCACACTGGGACTGGAGAGCGCGAACGAGAACGTAGCCAGAGACCATCCACGCAAAAACTGCCTTATCATTTAATCAATACTTTATTCGTGCATATGATCCATCGGCAAGCGTTTTAAATGCGTAACCCCTAACCAATTTTGTAAATAAGGGTTATAATCCAAAAGCTAAACAATAAATCATATTTTGAAAATAAGTTATTTTTTGCAGACAATTATTTTCGACATCAAGTTAGCGTATAGGCTGTTTTCTGACTGCCAACAACCTAATATATGAGATGGTTGACAGCGCGTGGGCAGCGCTGGAGCGATCATTAGGGCCTGTAACAAATGGCTGCGATACGAAGGAGGCTGTGCGCCATTCCGCCCGACGCGATCCCTGAACATTAATCATTCGTTTAATATCACGACAATGCCCTCAACGGTCTAGTGCTAACGTACCTGGGCTAGGAAACCAGTGACGTACTGGGTTCAAGTCCCAGGTCGAGCAATCATAATGTCAATTTGAGTTTTCTACTCAAAAATACATGACGAGTGTGAATGGTACAGTTGGGAGAGGAAGGCCTCGGCGAACCTTCATAGATCAAGTTGGTGATATTCTCGAGAACGGCCAAATCAGGAGTACTCTAAACCGACGTGCATGTATGAAAAATGTAATGAAAGTGAATGAGGCCAAAGAGGTATGCAAGGATCGTAGCAAGTGGAAATCCGTTGTCTCTGCTTATCCCTATGGAAAACAGGCGTGAGACTATGTATGTATGTAATTCACGTTACCCGGGAGTGGAAATTGTGTTTGATATGGGAACAGGCTCGCCCAACGCCAGGTAACACATCATGAAACGGAAATAAGTAGTGAACGATGGTTGTACTAGTCACACCTCTGCCTGTGCCTTCGAGCATACACTTATGTAATATCACGACAGCAACACGACGGGACGTTGTTATCGAACTAAAGTGTGATATGTTGCAGAAACCTCGAGGAGAATCAGATCGAACACATCGACATGGAGACGTTCGTACCCATCTCCAAGCTCGAGGACCTGTAAGTAACGCCTCTTATAACTGTACAATATGTTGTAAGCACAAAATAACTTGACCAGGCTGAATATTGTTATTTCACCCGCCCACTACTGTACTCCACCCCTCTACCCATCAGGGTGGGCCAACAAGGGTGATGGGCCATCACCATCACCCTTAATCTCTAGGGAAACCAATAGCCGCTAGTGACTCCATTATAGTAAACTTCTCGACGGTAAGCAAACAGGCGACTGCGATGCGTCACTAGAGGGTTGCCAAGCCCTGTAATAAAAAAATGATCTCGGCGCTATATTTGGCTGGACATCAAATTTTGCCGTAGAAGCCTAACATAAATATTTTTAAACTCTGGAAAATATAACTATAATGATAAATTACTCTGTTACGTATTTTAATTATTAATTACCTAAGTACCAAGACAGCCTACGTGGCGCAGTGGGCGAGTAGCCGACTGTGAGGCGAGAGGCCGCGGGTTCAATTTCTGCACCGAGACAAATGTTTGTGTGATCCACAAATATTTGTTTCGGGTCTTGAAGAATCCAAAAAAAAAAGCAACGTGATACTTATAAATAGACATACGTGCGGGATCTATCAGGCTCATAATATAGTGAACACGCGCAGTGATTACCCGCGTGACGCGTCCTCTGTTACCGCTAGGCAAAATCAACAAACATAACAAAATCGATAAAAGTTCTCTGAAAGAGACATTCTTTCTTGTTCCATATTATATTTATTTATTTCATTTGCTGTAGGCGGTGTACATTAATTGTACATTAGACGCTTAAATTACCGAACGGACCAATCCAATTAAAGTTAACTCTGCTCATTTAAATAGTGTTTTAACTACAATATTATTTGCTTGTTGTTTTAGGATAAATAATAGCTTCCACGATACAATTTTTCTCGACTAAGCATTAAATTACAACATGCGACACCACGTTAATCAGTAGTGAAAGAAATTACGCAAATTACGCAACATCTAGTTCTTTTTGCAGAATTCTGTTTATCGATGTATACCTACCAACGTGTGTCAATACTAAAGTTCACAGATGGGTTAACACAAGCATCCCGCAAATAGGATCCAGCAAACAGCATGCTCGTATGTATGCTGGTTTTGAGATAAGTACGTATGGAATCCGGCAAACAAAAACTGTATTTTGCCTTGAGACCAGAGCCTTACGCAGTTTATTGATGACTGGGTGGAATTACTTACTTAGTTGAGAATTACTCGCGGGGGATTTCGTGAGCTTCCAAATCCGACAAGGTCAAGGGCACTGGGGACCGCCCGTGCGCCCGCGAGTACGCCCCTCCCCAGTCCCCCGGCGCCCACCGCCACCCCGGATTAGATTAATTGTATTAGGGGATTCACACTCCGCCTCTTACGATTTGCACTCGGATATTTTCCCTAACAGATTACGGGTATGTACTTAATAAAAAGAATATCTACCATAAACTATGTACCTGCCTATATACATAGTTCAAATAATAAGAAAATTACCGCGAATCATGATGTTCTCATATAATACCAATTAATATTCATAATAATTATGTCGATGTATTCAATAGTTTTTTTTTTTTAATTATTGACATGTAATTATTTAGTGGTCTTGAAATTTTTAAATATGTATATAATTATAAGGGTCTGTTACAAACTGTTCAAGTAATACACATTTTCATGCTGCCAACACACACGGGAAGCTTAAATGTCAAGTTCGTATTTTCTGAAATTGGCGCTAGGCACATCGAAATAAGATAACTAGAACGATAACTCTCATATGAATCTGCCAAAAATACGGCTCCACTTACTTACACATGTAAAGGTAAAATCACACGTAACACTCATACACGCAACAAAAATGAATGAACGTTCAAAGTATCAAGTGTCAACTAGAGATTATTATGCACAGACTTTTATAGCCCCACCCCCTTGCACAGAGTTTTGATGGGGTCATGTTTTTGTTTGAGTTACGTTCTTGTTATCTTATTTCGATCGTTAGGTACCTATCTAGCGAATACAATTTTAAACCGACATTGGGAAACAAGCAACAAAAATTATAATACTTAATGTACAAAGAAGAGTGTGGACATGGAATACCTGCCATACATTTAATCCACTAAAATTTTATTTATTTGGCACTTCCATACCGACAGAATTTCGGCAAGAGGCTACCGTAGTGTCATAGATTTCACACGGCGCGGCGCGGCGCGGCGCGATGCGGCGGCCTTAGATAAAATATGACAAGAGCTCAGTAATCTAACGCCAACTAGAAATTGTATAACAAATTGCTGGCCTCAAATATTGCTTAAATAAATAGCAGTAAGGAGAAACGGCCTCGCCCAAAACTATTAATTATTAAAAGTAATGCTTGTCGCCCACGCCGCGCCATTCCACTGATACTGATCGTATCTACTTTACGTTAACCTTGTGAACCGTACAAGGTCTCAGATCCACAGGTCATTCTTCTGATTTATAAATTTACATTAGGCCGGGGTAGTGAACTCGGGTAAAAATGTGCCTCATTTGTAGAGACGGCCCGTAACTAGCAGGGGTCAGGACTCAGGGCCGATCATTATATTATTATTATTATCTATGAAAATCAAAATCACATTATTAGGTACATATGTATCAGAATTGATAATATTCAATGATATCATTTTTACTATGCATCGCGTCGGCCAGCATCGCGGCCAGAGAACAATATTCCGAAAATTTCAATAGCAAATAAAGTTCGAAATAAAGTTTTAAAAAATTAAGATCATAGAACTAATCTCAATAACTCGGATTTATCAATCATAAACTTACAGGTAATTGCAAATTTATAAGAAAATAAAAGACCAATGAAAACGTTAAAACAACAGGGGGTTCTCAATTTAACGTATTTCAAATGTTACCTATGGTATAATTCCATCCGTCCGCGTCAGTCCCCTACATAATATAATACAATCGTTACGTATTTAATGTTGAAACGTCACGTGGCATGTGTGTTATACCCTGATCGATCAGCTAGTAGTATAACCACAGATTTAGCTTTCTCTATAAAAGTCACTCTGCACTCATATATCACATAAACAAAGTTATAAATACCGACGAGCCTGGCTCGTGGCTCTTCAATCTTCATAAACTTTAGTTAGACTATTTGGCCTGTCAGTTAATGATCCGCGATTTTAAGTTTAAAAAGTGTGTGATGTTGTGCACAGGAACGTGGGCAACAACGTGTTCCCGTGGCTACCGGCGAGCGGACTCCAGCACCTCCTGCACCTCAAGGCGCACAACAATCCACATTTACGACATTTCCACCCGCCTGAGCTCTTCCCCAGGATACAAGTCAGTTCCAGTGAAACGCTTCCTCACAGTGATAACAATAATTCTTATGTGTTATATGCACACTAGTTATACATCCCCAGAGTCATCGACCTTCGGTGCTTGGTGTTATGAATACTACACGTGCGGCTGTCGATCCTGCGGTTACAGAAGTTTCAGTGACACAATAAGGCCGCGATTATTTTAACAGCGTCCGTGGTGCAGTGGGCGAGTAGTCGGCTATGAAACGAGAGGGTTCGATTCCCGCACTGAGAAATATTTGTTCGTGTCTTGATGTTGTGAAGCCGAAAGTCGCTCGTAGTTCTTGATACTCACGAGACAAATCTTGTATTCTATTATGAGGTCAAGAGGGGCTGGACTACATATGTGACGACTCAAACTGATAAAAAATAAATGTCTGTGTGATAAATTTATTAAAAAAAACTTAAAATTGTGTTGTAGGTAATAAAGGGAAAAGGAAGTGTTTAACCAATTCCACAAAATATTAACTTGATATTAAATAAGTATTTTTTTTATTAATACACTATAAAGGCTATTAATCACTCTCAGTCAACGAAACATGTACCAAAAACATACTCTATCAATCAAAAATGTCAAATAAATATGCCGACCGGAATAGTAGGTAGTACTTTATGTGTGTCATGAATACACTTATTTATTTGAGCCTATATTCACCCAAAAATACGAACGTGTCAAGGCGACGATAACCTTTTGAGGGAATTATGTTCGCAGACATTGGTGTTGTCGTACGCATACCACTGCTGCGAGTTCCTACCGCTGATGGAGGGCGGAGGTGGAGCCGTGTTCGGCTCTAGTGGTGGTGATACGGACGGAACTGACGACGAGGGCCCCACAGACCTGGTGATCATGCCGCCACAGCACGTCGACGCCGCAGCCTGGGCCAACGCCACCGACGTCTGGGCACACTGTTAGTGCTTCTGTTACTCTTTATTACCTGCAGGAGTCGTGAGCACAGGTGGATAGTAGGGGAAATGGGTGAGGAAGGGGAAGAGACGGATGAGCATTGACTAACGAACCAATCGTGTGAACCTTCTGCCTGCTATTTTTGCTTTGCCGCGTCTTTTGTAAAGTAGAAAAAAATATCAAAATCAACTGATGACAGATTATGAAGTATAAAAAATTAACTCCTCAATTATAACAGCACACACATTGATTGAATTATTATTGAAATTGACATGCAATAGCCGTACTCAGCAGCGATAGCTCAGCAGGAAGTGTACGGACTCTCGAGACAAAAGTCGCAAATTCGAAACCAACCCCAAGAGCATGCACCTCTCACTTTTCTAAGTTACGTGTGTATCAATTGTTAATTATCGCTTGGTCTAACGGTGAAGGAAACATCGTGAGGAAACCTGCATACCTGAGAAGGTCTTCATAAGAATTTCGAAGATATGTGAAGTCTGCCAACCCGCAGTAGGCCAGCGTGGCGGTCTAAGGCCTAATTAAATTAAATTATAGTTATTGATAGTGGCCAAACGCGAGCCTATTACGTATAAAAAAACCTTTATTTCAGACAAGTACAGTCCATATGGGCATACATTTACTAACCCTTCTCATTCAGTAGAAGAAACCCAGCGGTGCCCAGCAGTGGGACCTATAACACAGGGCTAGTAAAAAAGCCTACTGTATAATATAAAAATAGCAACATAATGGCAAGTTATAAAACAAAAAATAACACTGAAAGTCACAAACAATGATGTTAATTAATATTTGATGTCGGTTTGTACGTAATTATGAACAATTCTTTAGTCCAATATACCTATATGCATATTTTTTAAAGACGTGCCTTAGAATGGTGACCATCAGTTGATTTGTTCGCAGTGAACGTGTCTGCGATGGGCGGCAGTCGCTGGCAGGCGATGCTGGAGAGTTGGGGCTCGGAGGTAGCGGCGGGAGTGGGAGCGGGGGGGACCTCTACTGTCGACGCCGACATGTGGCGCGCCACCGACCTGCGCGTGGAGCCACAGCGTCGAGTGCACTGCCTGCCTCTACCAGGTACATCTCCTGCCTTCAGGTTTTTTGCTGAACCGGCACATTGATTTAGATAGTCATGTAGTAATGCACAATATAATGTACCATCCAATATTGACCAATGAGAAACGGTACCCACGAGTACTGTAACTGTCGCCAGAATAATGACCAGTTGACTCCGAAACGCGACACGTTGGAATATTCTAAGTATAAATGGCGGGTTTTCACTATACTATTGGATACGCCTATTACCAATATTCGCGTCATTTGACAGGTCCGTTCCTGCCGTGCGTGGACCTGTTCGACTGGTGGACACTGCGCTGCGGCGTGTGGGCGGTATTCCTTCTTGCGTTGCTCGGCAACGGCACTGTCGTGTTTGTGCTCGTATTCAGCCGGAGCCGCATCGACGTGCCGCGCTTCCTTGTCACCAACCTCGCCGCTGCAGACTTCTTCATGGGCATCTACCTCGGTGAGTAACTTTCATGCTGATGACGAGCCGCTGTCGCTAGCCGTGACCAAAACTAACAAATTTCGCTCGGTTGGCAGGGTTCCTGGCGGTGGTGGACGCTGGCACGCTGGGAGAGTTCCGGGCTCACGCCATCGCATGGCAGATGTCAGGCGGGTGCCGGCTGGCGGGGTTCCTCGGCGTGCTATCCTCAGAGTTGTCCGTGTACACGCTCGCCGTCATCACACTGGAGCGTAACTACGCGATCACGCACGCAATGCACCTCAACAAGCGGTTGTCGCTGCGGCACGCCGCGTTCGTGATGGCGGCCGGCTGGGCGTTCTCCCTCACGGCGGCCACACTGCCGCTGCTCGGTGTCTCCGATTACCGCAAATTCGCCGTATGCTTGCCTTTCGAGACGAGCACCCCGGTCGCGCTCGGGTATGTGGTAACGTTGCTGGCCATTAATGGCTTCGCGTTCCTCGTGCTGCTCGGTTGCTATCTCAAGATGTATTGCGCGATCCGCGGTTCGCAGGCCTGGAACTCGAACGATTCACGCATCGCGAAGCGCATGGCGTTGCTCGTGTTCACGGACTTTCTGTGCTGGTCGCCGATAGCGTTCTTCGCATTGACGGCCGCCTTTGGCGCCCAACTCGTCTCACTCGAGGAGGCGAAAGTGTTTACCGTGTTTGTGCTGCCGCTCAACTCTTGCTGCAACCCGTTCCTTTACGCGATACTTACGAAACAATTCAAGAAGGATTGCGCCCTCGTGTGCAAGGCGATCGAAGAGTCGCGCGTTACTCGAGGTATCGGTCGCTGTCGGCACTCATCCAACTTTAGCAACAGACAAACACCAGCGAACACCAACAGTCTCGCGGAGCGGTCGTCGCGTGGACAGCACGGCGCCGCGTGCGCGTGTCGCCGCTTGCTGCCGGCCGGGGGCGGCGCCACCGTCGGCACGGGCGCGGCGGATGGACCTGCGAGGGAGCCCGCCAGCGGTGAGCGCCTGCTGCGGTGGTTACGCGCGTGCGGGCGACGCTCGACCCCGGCCCCCGCGCCCGTGCCCCGCCAGCCCGCGGCCGCTCCGGCGCGCACCGGCTCCGTCTCCTCGTCAGTTGAATTTTCGTCATCGCGATCGGACTCATGGCGCACGTACGGTCGGCCGCCCCCGCCGCCGCGCCGCGCCGCCTCGTGGCTCGTCGCGCGGAAAACTTCACAAGACTCAAACCTGTCATCATCGCGAAACGACTCGTCCGGATCGAACGCGACAGCGTCGACGGGCACGTGGCGCACGTCCCGGTCTGGCGGCAGCGCATCGGCGGCGGGTGGTGCAGGTGGTGTGGGTGGTGTGGGTGGCACGGGTGTTGGGTCGGGGCGGCCGCGGCTGACGCGTCAGCCGGCGGTGTCTGCGGACGAGCCACCGCTGTCGCCACCCGCGCTGCCGGCACCGCGTCACCTGCACACGATCCCGTCAGCGGCGGAGGCGGAGTTGCAGCAGGAAGAGCCTGAGACGCACTGAGGAGATGAGCGACTCCCCCTGTGCCCCCCCCCCCCCCCGCCGCCCTCGCATCCGCCCCTACACCGCATCCGTACGGCCCACACCGGTGCCGCAATCCGAAGGAGTGTCTTATAGAGCCGTCCATTAGAATGCATTCGCCGTCTATATGCGTCGATTTTGTTTCTGTCTCCCCGCATGGTTTAGTTGGTGTCCGCATTCGCCCCCACACTGCCGCCGTTCGTTAATTGTTACGTTTCACCGACAAGTGTTGCGAGTACTTTGGGTACCTTTACTGACAAATAAATTAACGTTTAAGTAATATAATAATTTTGTACAGTATTAACACGTCCATGACGTTGACTCGGGTGAGTCATGTAAATGAAGTATTATGACAAAAATAATTATTTATTTAGGAAAAATTTATAATAATAACATATATAATTAAGTATATTTATTATAAATAGCTATAGTGACATAATTACAAATAATGTATACCAACGCAGGGCACTCCCGACTGTTAAATACCTGCCTACCAAAAACGAAGCAGAGCTTGGAAATAATAACCAATAAGATTGCAAAAACCGATGTGACATACTGTATTTCATTGAATTCTATTGGTTAATATTTCTTAGTTTTGTTCCATTCTGCTTTGGTAAACAGGCGCCGTAAAGCTGGGTATCTATTATGTTCACGAGCGAGCACTCCGTGCTTCTTTAACTGCTCGTATTATTTTGCGCCCTCTTTTGTATTCACGTAAAAACTAACATCTCTCGCAAGGTTGGGAACGGAACACGAACTAAGGACGAGCGTCGACGAGCACTAAACGTTCGCGAACATAATGGATGAATATCCAGCTTTAGTTTTTCCGACACTGTGATGTACAGTGTCGAGTGTTGCGCGTACCAATTACTCGGCAAGTATAGTTATTTTGTAAGTGTAGTGTGTACTAGGGTCGTTTGGTAGTATACGTTCGTAGGTTTTGTATGAGGACCGAGGTCCTAGACTCGTAGCGTGAGCCGGAGGTGGCTTCACAGTGTGCCAATTAATACGTAGTTAGTAAGTGATTGTTCTCACGAGCGCACCGACGCGACGTCCGCGTCGCGGCCACGTGTTACGTGTCCATTTCGTCATGTGGCCAGCAAGCAATGTAAGGTGTACAGAGTGTTCACTTTACATTGTACTGTGTAGTATGTTATTACGTCATCAAACATGGAGCGCAAGCATCACCGCGCACCATGTACGCCAAGTTCTAATTGTTTGTCACTTCACGTTACTCACTAAATGACACTACTTATGCAGAGAATAGACGTCCGATTTTGTTTCCGACTACCTGATCAGACTACCGAATCGAATATACTCTATACACGTCCAGTTTTATTGACCTGATATGGAGAACGCGCGTTCAGACAGTCGGATGCTGAATCTTCTATACTTTATCTAATCAGATAGCTGGATAGGAAGCTATCTGATTAGATAAGTATAGAAGATTAAAATAAAATTAAATGTACTTTTTTTCGCTTGAATGACGATAGGTGCAAATAGACAGGCTTATACACTTCTGATTGGTGACAGAAATAGACAAAGCGGTTACCAATTTAGGCAGCCTCTTGCATACTAGGGACTTATCACCTAGTATGGCACGAGCGCCTTCCAATAGTCTAATCAGAATGTCGGAGCAAATAACCGAATGTCTGTTCCCGTCTGATGCAATACGATCGATCTGTCAAATTATTAACACCATAATATAGAGGCAGCTATTCAAATGTAGAGCAACTGCACAGACAAATAGGGCATCAATGTTTACGCACTGCATCCTATCGGAATCCGAGAAATGTCCTAACTATAATACTATTTGTATGAGGGGTTATGCACTAGATCAGAATTCTATTATCGAAAATCGAGAATATTTTATTGGGAACGGATGCAGGAAGTAAACACTATTAGCATCAGACAGTTTCACTCGCGACTTGTATATAGCAACAAGAGGCACGACACGACGTAAGCGGCACAGCACGACGCGACACGACGCGACGCCGCGACGCTACAACCAAACATTGCTCATGGGCGCGGCCGCGTCATTGTTTGTTAAATATTTGTAATAATTTTATATGGAGTACTGTTTGTACGAGTGATATATATGTACGTGTAGTGTGTACATACACTTGTCTATTTATTGAAGTGCCCGAATGAAGAGTGGATGAGAGTGCTATTTATTTTATATTACTGTATCCGTAATTAAACGAAGCAATTCAACGATAGTGTGGAGTCTCATTTATATAATATCAATATGATCCGAAACGCTACGAATTACAATGCTTGATACGAGGCGTTCAATCTAAATACTTTCATATGTGAATACAGAATCGTCCGAGACTCAACAACTAGACAACACCGAACATGAACAGTGAACATGTACCTAACAAACTTGCATCAATTAAGAAAGGAACCTCACACCATAAATGCGTCTAATGTTAATCGTTAGGGGCTATTATAACATATTATGGAGAACAGCACTGTTTGTCCAAGACCCTGAGCGGGAAACTATTGCTGCTACAGTCAAGACAGCACCGCCGACTGTGAGTTGATTCTAAACTTGCGCGTGATGTGCACGAGCCACGGAGTCAGGTGTCTGCGGAGTGTCCGCGGGAGACGGCGGGCTCGCTGCCGGCGCGGGCCGGTGCTGATGCTGGTGCCGGTGCCGGAGGTGGCGAGTCTGGATCACGTTCCCGCAGTACATCAGTGCGGGCGCGTCGTCGACGGAACTCTGCGAACTGTCGCCCGAGACGCTCTTCGAGTACATCAGGCCGACGGCGGCGAGTCTCCCCTACTTCCCCACACGCCCCTCCACCCAAATGGTCTTCGAGACGCGCCTCCTCATTCTCCTCGTCCACTTCCTGCAGCATCATCAATTAATACCTCTTATTATATCCGCATCTACTTACTGTACAAATTTCTTAGTAAAAAATATACATACATACATAAGCTCATGCTTGTATCCCTAGAGTGGTAGACAGACGTACAACTAGTGCAGCCACAGTTCGCTGGGCTTATTTCCGTCCCATTATGAGTCAGGGGCCTATCGCATACCGGGCACAAATTCCAATCCCGAGTAACTTATGTCTAGTTATGTCCGAACCGAAACCTTCAAACACAAATTAACTATGATTTTACGACATGGGATTTGAATGCAGGATACAGTGCTTCTAAACCAATAAGACGATTAAATAAAACTGTTGGTAATGTCAGTGTAATGAACAGTTTGTACACTTGATTGATGTGGAGTACGAGTGCGTAGAGATAAAGTTGGCTATAATTAGTTAAGTTATTTATTGACTGCCTCGGTGGCGCAGTTGTAATGTGTACGCGTTACGATTGAGGCCAACGCTGAGGTCTCGGGTTCGATCCCCGGGTCGGGTAGTGGTATTAGGGTTTTCTATTACGAAATACCCCAGTATCAGCCCGGAGTCTGGAATTTGTGCCCGGTATGGCGATAGGCTCGCCCTCTATCACATTATGGGACGGAGATACGCTCGGCGAAATGTGGGTGTACTGATTACACCTCTGCCTACCCCTTCGGGGATTACAGGCGTGAGTGCGTATGTATATGTATGTTATTTATTGTTCTCAAGTTAAGTACTATAAGATATGTTGGCGATTCCTTTATCTACGGTAGTGCGGTCAAGTTTGTGGTAATGTTTGCACGTATAATATAATACGTATAATGCGCGTTCAAATGTAAGTCATGCCGCGTCAGCAACACAGTTACAACAAGAACAACAAGAAAAGTTACAACAACACAACAACAGTTTCCACTGTAAATGTGTTCATC
Source organism: Mimas tiliae (assembly GCA_905332985.1). Classification (NCBI taxonomy): domain Eukaryota; kingdom Metazoa; phylum Arthropoda; class Insecta; order Lepidoptera; family Sphingidae; genus Mimas; species Mimas tiliae. The sequence continues at coordinate 14,298,107 of HG995259.1, read as the reverse complement.
CATTTAATGATGGAATCATTGTCGTCCATAAATACCTACAAAGTCAAAGGATCGTCGACGTGTATTGCCGACTTTTGAATAGATTAAACTGTCTGAGTCTGTGTGGCTCTACCACTTCTGTGACGGGACTTGTGAGACTAATGAGGTATAGGTTTGAATAGGCCCGGCTCGATTGGGTCGTTACCACTGTTTTACAGAAAACTGTAACATAATTAAGTATCCTTTTCCTTTAATGTCGACAACGTATATATTTTTCAGGTATTGTAGTCCTTTATGGGCGGTACAGATCACTTACAATCAAATTACCCTCTTAGTCGTTTACCGACCTATGTAATAAAAAATCAATTCGCTATCTACGTGGTTACGTATAAACGCAAATACGAAATTGTAGAGACAGATATACGTCGGGCTTGCTCTAACTCTGGCTAACTGGCGTCGCGCAGCACCGCGCCGCGCCGTCTCATAAGAGTCTAAACAAGTGATAAAAACATAGACTCACGCCTGTATTCCCTAAGGGTAGACAAAGACAACGGATTATCATTTGATACGAGGAACTCGGTAACTAGTTTTAGTAGGTAGATAATATGAGGTACCTTAATCTCTGCGAAGGTGACAGGCGTGGTTCGGTGTCGCTGGCGAGGGTCGGCGCGTCGCAGTCTCCGACCGCGCGCCAATGCTGATGCAGACGACGGATACACGGCGTCCATCACAATTACTGGAAAACAAAGCAACAATATCACTATACGTATAGCGTACAGGAGTAGGGTGATTTTTATAGGCAGAGACCGGCAAACGAGTAAGTGGGGCACTTGAAAGTAAATAAATGAACATCCACAATACCTGTGGAACCAAGGATACGTTGCCAACCTTAAATGAAAGGGATAATTGGGAAGTGGAGGGGGATTTGGGTCTCCAGATAATTCACTCACGTTATGAAACGAGACAGCAAGCTGCTACTTCACGTCAGCTTTCTATGAGATAATGGTAACAACTCGGTCGAGCCGGCCTAATCATGCTGTAGATAAAACTATCTACAGCGTGTCTCTACCACCAAAAATGTATCTTTTTATAGGAATACCACTCATTATATGAATGATCTTCTCGTGAAGACCATTCATGTAGTAGACTATACGCGAGGACCCATTAAAATTCTTAATTTTTGCTGACTGACGAGACGAGCTAGTCGCTCGCCTGATGGTTGTCACGCCTGCTCATAAACTAACACTCTTGGACTCTTGGATGTGACTACATTATCATCTGGACGTAGTAGTAGAACTCAAGCGGGCAGCAAAGTTTACTTGCGATAGTAAACGCTGAACTCGCAGCTCTGTGCAGATATAAACAAGGAGCGTAACAATGCATACTGATGGAAACATAATCCGTGCGTGGGTCGACACTCGGCCCACATCATCACACTGCTGCGCTTCTATATGCTGCACGCTATAAGACATGCTATACAAGTGTATAGCATCGCAAATACACGGAGCTCAAATAAGTATATTATGGCGGCTAGAGTGCCATAAGCGCCGGCTTTATTGTCAGGTGAAGCTGTAAAAGCAATATAAGCTAACAGCACAAATCCATTCGAAAAAAACACAGAAGAATAGTGGATGCGTTGTCACGTTGTTGTATGACGCAGTATGTATGTATGTATGTTCGTGCCGCAAGTCGCAACTGGCTAGCACACCACCGGCACAGCGCGCTCACAGAATTCGGACAACATGTCAGAGAAACTCATGCTCATGGTACAATAGGAATATGTACCATAAGCAATGGAATAAAACCAGAGGTATTTTTTAATCTGCCAAAAAGGTGGAGCATACTGAACTCTAAAGCTTTTTCTGTTCCCACTGGGTGCAAGAAAGTGGAATTATAGTAATTAAACCATATTTATGGATTAAAACAATTCTATAATACGAAATGTAACAGCTGGGTTCGTAAGCAACCATGTCGATATTAAATAGTTCTACATCCTTTATGTTTATATCATTTACTGTAAACACCCATATATTTTTTACCGTCCTCGTCAATCTTTTGCACAATATTCTGATAAGTTTATAGGTAACTATTAAAAGGATAATGGCTGGTAGAACCGACGCGCTGCGGATTCCGCAACGCCGGGATCAAACAGCTTAATGCGGCTTAATGTTGATTGTAGACAACGTATTCCTCTCTTTGGTATTCCTTTGGGTATTCCTATAATGGCATAAATAACCACTAGGATAGATTTTTTTGTAGTCCACCCTTAAAGAAGTTAAATGGGGCCAACAAGTTTGTATGGGATTTAATACTTCTCTGGTTAGAGTTACTTGAGACTTGACATTAATATTATCAACTACAATTAACAAAATACTAGTTTCAACGTTTTCCAAATTTCAACACCTAACGACAGAAAGGAAGTGGAAAAATTGTAAGAAACGCGAGGAGAGCCGCGAGCGTAAAACTAGTCTTAATTAAAATGAAAGAAAAACATGATAAACCATCAGTTCTCACACCACCGCAACCAGGGAGTGGGGGCCATAAATATTTTTTGTCTAATACGTATTTTATTTAAGTTATCGAATTTTAACACACTTAACGAATCATTAATTTGAGGCGTGATATCTTAAGCTCGGAGGATAAATACCTAATATGTATTATTTACATTTACGAGAAAACTAAGTTGTAGTTACCTTTACAAGCGCATGCAGAGATGTTAGTTCATGTTCCGTCAAGCATCACGAAGCACGATGGTTCAGTGATCCGCTGCTGTTATACTGCCGTGTCCGGCGGCAACGACTGCGCACGCGCACATCGGATAGCGCTGCAGCTCCCAGCTCGCGGAAACACCAGGCTGGCACCGGGCGCCGCTGCGGGCCGCAACCTCGTCCCGACTGGATTCACTCAAAACAAATTACGCACAATCTAATTTAATTACACCGATGCGGAAACTCATATAACACACTCCGACTGGCCCGTTAGTCGCGTCACCTCCGCTCACTGCAAAAACTCTGAAACTAGTGATTAGAACGAGTCGGTATCGCGTCAGATCAATGGCAACATGGCCGGTGCCGGCGCGTCGTCGAGACTAGAGTCTCATGTAGAATCGACACGTTATTTTTCACGAGAAATCTGTATGTTTTGGTGTGTGACCGCGTTCCAGTGGCGGAGTGCCAGCAACTCCCCCTCTCCTGCCTCGCCCCCCTCTGCATCATCTCGGTGTGGTATCGTAGTGGTGTTCGCGCTGCACACGTCGGCCTCCGCCGCCACTACTGAATGTTGTCTACATCCACCATGTAATAAACAAACAATCTCACCTGAACGCTGGACAGTAGACAATGGAATCTAACATTATATGTACCTTCATTTAAAACACATCATTTAACTCAACGCCATATCTACAATGCATTATAATTATTATATTATCGTGGACTAACAATTGAGCATTTTTTTTTAAAGATGTCTACGTTTTGATCTTTATTTTTAGATATTGCTATTTGAATACTTGACATTGGCGAAATAATCGAAAATCGATGGGGCCATATTCTAAAAATAGAATATAATAGAATTATATTATCGTGTAACCATGCAATATTTACGCAGGATATTGTACTACATTATTATAAAAATAACTTACACGAGTGTATGTACCTATAGGTGAACGAATGTAAATCAGTTCAAGTACACAACACAACACACTTCGGTGCCTGAAATTAGCGTTTGACCTGAAAATATTTTCGTCGATCGTATATACATAATATTGTATGCCAGCATCTTTTTTAACAGAAACAACTACATAAGTATGCACAAGTATGCATGTACGAGTTTAATAACTTAGTTATAGATACCATAGATTCCGTTTTTGCGAGGGTCGTTGTTTTTAGAAAGTACAGCGAACTCTTGAACGTGTTTTTTTGTTGTTTAGTTTTTGATAAACAAGCGAGTTTACGAGAATGCTGTTCTACAATACAACCGTTTATGATTATCCGCTACGAACGAGCCGAACGCGCCGCTTCGTCCGCAGATATTGCATCAAATTCAAAAAATCAATCATCATCAAATTGATTTAACTGTGGCGTGTGAGAGCTGTGCGGCGCGGATAGGTAAACGTACATCCTTTGTATATTTCTGCCGCGTAGCAGCAGTGTGCAAAAGCGCCGTTGTGTTCTGATTTGAAGGACTCTTCTTCCACTTGCAGTGGGGTTTAACGCATGTTACAGAATGATTTGCTTGTTACGCCTCCCTGCCTGACGTCAACGCCTCTGGGGACATTGAAGCTAGTAAAATTATTGGACATTATCGAACTTATCATTTTGTCTATCTTAGTTCTAAGCTCTGTGTGTGTTTTTATGGCTTAGGCCGGCAAACGAGCAAGTGGGTCACCTGATGGTAAGTGATCTCCACCGCCCATGTACGCCCACAATACCAAAAGAATCATGGATGCGTTTCCGACCTTAAAGGCAAAGGGATAATTAAGGAATTGGGAAGGGGAGGGGGTTTGAGCCTCTCACTTACCGTACGAAACGCAGCAGCAAGCTGCTACTTTACACCGGTTTTCTGTGAGACAGTGGTAATGACCCGGATGAGCCGGCACATACATGCTGTAGACAAAAGTATCTACAGCGTGGCTCTAACACTAAAAAAACGTGGTGTTGTTATTATTTATGGTGACTGTTTATAACTAATCTGTACTATAAAGAGTCTGCTCTAACTCGTCCGGATGATGCCTGGCTTGCGACTCTACACTGCCTACTTCAGTAGGCAGGTACTTTAGTGTAATAACCAAATACGAGCATGAAGCTAGAGTAGTGGGTACAAGATGGCGGACTCTAGCATTAGCCAGGGATAGCGCCAGGCAGAAATAATTATTAAAGAAAGAGTAAAGACTAATAATTGAAGGCTTAAAAGATGAATATCTCCATTTCTGGCGTAGAATAAGGCGGTAATTTTTTTATAAATTCTATGCATGCTTCTACATGCTCATAACAATAACATACATACATCACCCTCACGCCTGTAATCCCCGAAGGGGTAGAGGTGTAACCAGTGCACCCATATTTCACCGAGCGTATCTCCGTCCTATGATGTGATAGGGGGCGAGCCTATCGCCATACCGGGCGCAATTCCGGACTCCGAGCTGATACTGAACAATTCGTAATAGAAAAACCCAATTGTACCCGACCCGGGGTTCGAACACGAGACCTCAGCGTCAGCCTCAGTCTTAACACATACACATTACAACTGCGTCACCGAGGCAATCATAACATGTTACATTATATATGGATAAAAATGTTTTTGCGCAAATAATCACATTGAATATTGGATATACGGAATGATAACAATGAGAATAAATATTGCTTCTAGTCATTTAATGTCCAAAATTACTAATCTGAGAAAAATAAGTTTCTGCACAAAAAACCGAAATTAAATTGAATTTCGCGGCCTAGTGCTGACATTGCACCTTAAAACTTTATAACATATTAAAAAATAAATACTTTTCATTGGCTTTAGGCATATAAAAGCGAATCCATACTTAAACCAAAAAAAAACTTCAATGTTGACAATTTCATCACTGTAACACTAGGCAGTATAGTAGAAATAAAAAAACGACCTTTATAAAAAAAATAAAAAAACTGATTAAAAAAAAACGACTATTGTAAAATATATGACTTAATAACCTGAAACTGGATATAAAATATTTACGAAAGACAATGATAAAAAATACTTTAATTATGTAAAGAGTTACACATAAGACTAGGCAGTATGGTCGAAAGACTATAGCCTATCCTTTGGACGAATAAAAAAAAAACAACCTTGCCATCTGTAATTTGGCAAGTGAACATATTGTTATAAATTGGGTTTTTTGCGAGAATTATTGTTTTATTTGTCTTATTCATCTAAGTCACACTTATTAGTCACCATGAGTTACATGCTGGGACATCTTCACAACGGTTGGCAAGTAGACCAGGCCATACTCTCCGAGGAAGATCGTGTTGTGGTACGTATCGCCTTACGAAATTTCTAGATCGCACTTCGCAGACCGCAGTTATAGTGCAACTACAGCTGCAGGTGACTACTACGCTATAGACAGTTTTGTCTACAGCATGAATGAGTCGGCTCGACCGGGTTGATACCACAGTCTCACAGAAAACCGATGTGAAGTAACAACCAGCAAATAGCCAATACTTGTGATTTGTAGAGCCTGGATAAATATGTAAATACAGATTTGAATTAAAAGGTTTTTCTTGTTTGGGTTGTGCTTTCTACATAAATAATGATTGGACCGGAAAAATATAATGTTTATTTCCCATATTTCAAGGTTAAGTCCATATTTGTGGCAAAAATATGTGTTCAACCACATTTTCATTATTTTGCGTTAGACTGAACTGCACTGCACAATATTTTTGTAATACTGGGGTAGGAAGTCAGTTTTTATGTTTTGTTACAACTTATTTTAGTTTTTAGTACATACATACGCAGGCACGCCTGTAATCCCCGAAGAGGTAGGCAGAGGTGTAACCAGTACACCCACATTTCGCCGAGCGTATCTCCATCCCATGATGTGATAGGCGGCGATTCAATCACCATATAGGGCACAATATGAGACTCCGGGCTGATACTGAGCATTTCGTAATAGAAAAACCCAATATCACTATTACCCAACCAGGGATCGAAGCAGAGACCTCAGCTTCAGTCTCAGTCGTACACATACTGAGGCAGTACATAAGTTTTTAGTGGTAGATAAATTCTAATACAATAACACAATCACGAGGAGTGTGCTGTTACCTGTTGAGGATTTTCATATTTTGACACCATACTCCTTTAGATCAGTCATTAGATCTTACCTTAATTTATATAGGATCACATTGCAGCTAAACTGTATCAAATGTTTTTTTTCCAAGATAATGACCACAAGTAATGGACAAATGTTTTTATATTTCTATTGGATTGAATGATGAAACGAGCAGGTCGCTCACCTGATGGTAAGCGCCATGCCTGCCCAAAAACAGAAGCAACACCACACAGACCTTTGAATCACAAAGCATTGCATGGCATTGGACTGCGCTTCTCACCCTAAGACAAGATGTTAAGTCTCAAATGCCTTGTAATTTCATTGGCTTCAATTTCCTTCAAACCAGAACACAACAGTGCTCTCACACTGCTGTTTTGCGGCAGAAATAGACAAAACAGTGATACCAACTACAGATGGTCTCTCGCATACAATGGACCTACCACCTTGTGTACATTGTAAATACATTAGAAAGATAAAAAACGAGTCAAATTGAGAACCTGTTCCATTATTAAGTCAGTTAAAAAAGTTCAAGGATAAACAACCATAGTTTCGGCTACAGCTGAGACAGTTTTTGTAAGATTATGCTTTCATATTCAGTTTTAAATGTTAGTTCCAAATATCCAAATGAGAAAAGTTTTGTAATGTGTTGTGACAATCATTACAGGTGATCAGGTTCGGTCACGACTGGGACCCAACGTGCATGAAGATGGATGAGGTATTGTACAGCATCGCCGAGAAAGTGAAGAACTTTGCTGTCATCTACCTGGTGGACATTACAGAAGTACCAGACTTCAACAAAATGTAATACTTATTATTATTTTAAGATTGATAAGATTAACTTTATATAAAATTATTTTATGTAATTGCCAGTGACACAATGCATAGTATTTGAAGCAACAATTGCTGTCAAAACCCTGATTCAACTCAAAGTCCTAGTAAACTACATACAAACAAAAATTAACACTAAACATGAAGAATTCTGAGCTACCAACATCCCTACATTTTAAAGCAATGTTTGGCCGAAATACGATTTTCAGCCTACAATGTAACTGTAACCGAATATACGACGATTTACTATGGAAAGTGCTCAAGACCGGGAAGGTAGACGCCTGTAAGTAGTGTGGCACTAAGCCGGGATAGCGCCAGGCAGAAAGAATGAAAGCATTTAACGTCTCCGGGCGAACTGAGGTTCAGGAATCAGGGCCAATTTTGTCTTGGTCAGCTCATCAACGCTAGTTTCAGCCAATTGCTTATTCGAAACCGAAAATTCTCCCGAAACTGTAACTTCAGACACACTACTATAAATATTATGAGCACGAAACGCTGTCAGACGGGTTCCCATCGCGTACGCACACAATCACGCCTTGTGGGAAGAATACGCCTCATGTGGCATTGATATAACTATATATTTTGACTTTTCCATAGCCAACTCGGCGCGGTGCATGGGTACCACGTTACGTGAACTACAACGCGCGCCGGATAGCTCTTAATTTTTGCAGTCAGCCATGCATGCGGGTATATGCGACGGGGCCCGCAGCCTGACACAGCGTACGGCCTTACACAGCTTTATTATACTGACGAAAAACACAAATGTTTCAGGTACGAGTTGTACGACCCGTGCACGGTGATGTTCTTCTTCCGCAACAAGCACATAATGATTGATCTGGGCACCGGTAACAACAATAAGATCAACTGGCCGCTGGAGGATAAGCAGGAAATGATAGACATCATCGAGACAGTGTACCGCGGCGCCAGGAAGGGCCGTGGTCTTGTAGTCTCGCCCAAGGACTACTCCACTAAATATAGATATTAAATACTCTGTGTCGTGATGTGATTGAATTGTGAATCGTACCCTTCGAGTGCCGCGATTAAGCGCAACTTGCATGATGCAGCTAGCATACGACGCTACGCAACGTGCGCATCGCGATGACTCACTCTACATAGAAAAAAATATCATGTTTCGAGTGTGGATAGGACAAATTATTAGTATTGTAAATAATACTGTTAGAGCATTGTTTTAAATGTTCTTTAGGTACCTACTACTATTATAATAAAAATAATTAAGTATATGATAAGTATAAATTAATGCTAATAATGTGTTTATATTTAAATCCTGTAGTTCTTTACCATTCTTCGGCGAACATTCTACTCTCTTGTCTGGTGCTGTTTAATAATGAAACTCTACTATATAATTGGTTTAAAAATAAAAAAACTTGCTCCACAAAGCGCCTAGCATACGGAAGTCTGGTTGGCACACCGTCGACTTGGAAGAAAAATACGCCACACAGGCCTTATGCGCATCAATCATTTCTTTTTTTTTTAAGTATATTATCTCAAACGGGGCGCCACTATCAAGTTTCTGCCCCGGTTCGAAAAAAATGTAGATCCGAAGCTGCATGAATAGGTAGGCTCGACCAGGTTTTTAACACTATCTTTTTTTTTTTTATAGTTTAGGCCGGCAAACGAGCAAATGGGTCACCTGATGGTAAGCGATCTCCACCGACCATGTACGCCCACAATACAAAAGAATTATGGGCGCGTTGCCGACCTTAAAGGAAAGGGATAATAAGGGATTGGGAAGGAGAGGGGGATTTGGGCCTCCGGATATCTCAAGCTGCTACTTTACGCCGGTTTTCTTTGAGACAGTGGTAACGACCCGGACGAGCCGACCCATTCATGCTGTAGACAAAATTGTCTACAGCGTGGCTCTACCACTCGTAAACCAACATGAAGTAGCAGCTTGCTGTTACATTTCATGAGATATCTCCAGGGGTCAAAATCTTCCATCCTTTCCAATCCCTTGATTACCTCTTTCCTTTGGTGAAAATCGACAACGCATCCATGATTCTCCAAGTATTGTGGGCTTTTGTGGGTGGTAGATATCGCTTGCCATCAATTTATCCACTTGCTCGCCTACAGAGTGCCGGCCTATGCTTATAATAAATATACCTTATGTAAGGGAAACGAATACGATGACAGGTGGTAGCGTTGGTGATTACAACCACAATAGCACTAAAAACGCGAAGTAATTAGATATATTTTTCACGCTTTTTGTTTGAACCTATAAATACAATGACGTTACCTTCATTTTTCTTATGTAATGTAGAGCCAATAAAAAAATCTGTTGACGCTCGGAATCCTACCGGCCTACCTAGTATTGAACCGCGGTAATGCGTGCTGGTCATTAACCCCCGACTTTATTATTAGTACGCTTTACATTACCGACCTACTTTTTCAAAATGGCAAGTAAACACTAGTTAGCCGTTTATGTTAGTCTAGTTTTATTGCTGTTTCGGAAGCGGTACCCTTACACCCGATAGTGAAATCTCTAAATACTCGTATGTCATAATATATCCTTATTTCGAGATATTCAGACTAAAAATAGCTGCAAGCTTGGTGCTTAAATTGGAACAGGTCAAGTTACAAATAAAACATTTGGTCATCATTTGAGAAATAATGTAATTCAGTCTTGGAAAGACAATCAAGTGGGAACACATGACACGAATGCCGGAGCGACAACAGTCGCGACTAGAGTGTGCACCTGCACTGCACTGCACCGCACTGTATGTACTACTATACACAACCAGTAGCCACTAGACTAGTGCACAATGCACATTATTCTTACATTCCATACGTGTTTCACAAATAATAACAACAAATCAAATCCGTGTCAAATAATAATCGAGAAATACAACGTTCTGAGCGGAAAGTCATTTGTTCGCAATACAATGTTCTATAGCGGAGGACGCATCGAGTGACGAGTGACGAGTCGTGACGCGGAAACATCAGGCCGATCCATCAACGACCAGCTTTACTAATTAAAGCCACATTTTTTGTACCATTATTATTTTTATAAGTATTATTCATGACCAGGGAACAGCAATCAAAAGAAATTAAAGGTAATGAAATAAAATAAAATAATTTCTGGATTAGTCAAGATTGCTTCATTCGACTCCTGATAGATCTAACAATGTGTTTCTCAGCGACACGACATCCCAACATCATTAATGCCCGATTTTTCAATATCCAAATAAATGTTATCTGCCAGATTACGCATAACACAACGAATTTAGGAAGTATCAGTTTGATATATTACGCTTCATTGTATATTTTGGCAGCATGGTATTTTTTTTGTATTTTGCCATCTTAAATTTTATCTGATAGATAACTTTATTATTATTATAACTTTTATTTGGAGACGGAAAAATCGACTCTTACAATATTAATATCAGAATGTTCACAACGTACAGAGTCGCCTGTTACAATAATATGTGTGTACACGACATAAGTTCAATACGACATTATGTGATAATAATGTATCGTATAACATTATAACGAGATCAGAGCAGGCGACTGTACTCACATTAAACAATGTTCAATAACAAATGTAAAATGATAACAATATCGGTTGACGGGAGACGGGAGACGGCAGATGGCAGGCGACAGACGGCGAGCGAAGCCGAGTGCCAACCATCAGTCAGGCTCAGTTGTTGGCGTGGGAGTGAGACAACTCCAGGTCGAGATCATCATCGTCGAGGGTCGGTACCGAGGCGGTGGCGGTGGCGTTGGTGGCGGCGGGAGCGGTGACCGGTGTGGGGGCGTGGGCCGGCTGTGGGGGGCGCCAGTCCAGTCCAGCCGGGCCCCAGATGGCCGCCAGTGACCAGAACGGGTCATATGCACGTGTGGTTGGGGGCGGCGCTGGGGGGAACCCGGGCGGCGGACGGAGGGGGGCGTCACGTGGGGCTCCCCACGGCCACGCAGGCTCCGGCGCGCCCCACACCGACCCCAGCGGACGAAACGCGCCAGTACCCACCGCACCCACACCACCCACACCATTCACACCACTGACGCTACTCACGGACTCTTCACATCCTGCAACATGTACACATTACATTACAGGTTTACGGAATGCAGTGAATAATTATTTTAAATGATCACACTCAATACATCATGAACCGGTCGTGTGACCGATACATCGTAATTCGTCGTTGTAATTATTCGTATTATAATTCGCGCGGCTGTCACAACAACCAAATGCTCAATACATTCAAATGGGGAAAATGAAAATGAAAATGAAAAAATCTTTATTTAAATAGAGAAAGATACAAAATGTAAAATGTATTTTGATTAACTGATTCAAACGTTAAACTGCACATGATTATGCGCTAGTGTGGATGGATATCGATAATCGTAAACTAGAACAAACTCATGGCTATAATATACGGTAATAAAGTCGGCAACAAAACGACACTCACCGAGAAAATCTCTTGGTTTGGAGTCGAAGGGTGCGCGGTCTGCGGTCGGTGAGACGCGCCATCCGTACTCAGGCTCGGGACGTGGCGGGTGAGGCGCGTGAGGCGCGTGAGGCGCGTGAGGCGCGTGAGGCGCGTGAGGCGGGTGAGGCTCACCGTTGAAGAAGAATAATGAGTTGTGAGCCGCGGGCGACGGACGAGAGTCGGACTCGGCGCGACGTCGCACGTCAGAACCGATGGGCGCGAGTGTCGGCGCCGCCAGCGACGGAGGAGCCGCGGCCGGAGCGCCCGCCGCCACCACCGAGCTCCACGACGCGCCCCACCGCACCGACCCGCCGCGCGGCTCCGCGCCGCACGCCTCCGCGCCGCACGCCGGGGAGCCGCGCGACGGTGAGCCGCCGCCGCCGCCGCCGCCGCCGCCGCCGCCACGCTCGGCTCGACGCTTGTTGCACTTGTCACGACGCATATGAGGCTTGCCCGTGGCGGTGCGCGCTCGTCCGCTCGCCTCGTGTTCGGTTCGCGTACGTTCGGTGCGGCGCGGTGCGTCATTCGGGTCGCGACGCGTGCGTCCCGGTCGCGGGTGCTGTTCGATGTGCCGTCCGCAGTTTTCGAATTTTCTGATCGAGTCCGGAACCCGTTCGTGGTCGACGGGCGTCCGGGCGCGTTCGTCGATCTCTTCGACGTCGTGGTCTTCGGCCGGCGTGGAGGAGGCGGAAGCGGACGTGGAGCCGGTGGAGTCGGCGTCGTCGACGTCCTCGTCGCCGCTGCCGTGCGCGCGCTCCTCGGTCTCCGGGTCCGCCTCGTACCCGTCGCTGGTGCAGCGCGGGTCGGTCTCGGTCCGGTCTGTTTCCGGTGGCGGTTCGCGTGTCGTCGGTCCGTCGTCGTGCGTCTCGATCCCGACGACGTCGCCGTCGGCGTCCTCGCTGGAGCGTGAATCGTCGTCATCGGCGGTGCGCAGCATCTCGCTTCTCCATCGTTCGAACGCACGTCGTTCTGCGTGATGGTCGGTAGGCGGCGGGGGCCGGCGCGGCGTGCGTCTGCGCCTGGCGGTGTGCGGTCGCGTGCGTGATGCGGTGGGTGGGTGTTGTGTCGTCGCGGTGTGTGCGGATGACGCGGGCGGTTCGTCGGCGAGCGCGCGCAGGTCTAGGGGCGCGCGTGTGGGCGGTGTGGGTCGCGGCGGGCGCGTGCGTCGCAGCTCGCGCTCGGCGTCGACGGCGGCGGCGGCCAGCACGAGCGCGAGCGCCGCCAGCGCGAGCAGGGTGCCGGCGGCTCGCAGCGCGGGCTCGAAGGGCGGGCGCGGCGCGGCGTGGTGGCAGCGCGGCAGCAGCGCGGCGCCGGTGACGCCCACCAGCGAGAACTCCGTGGACGTGGAGGCGTTGTCGGCGCGCACGCTGAGTCGACACGGCACGCGGGCGAGCGTGTAGTCGGCACTGAAGGCGAGGTGCAGCGCGCGGGACTCGTTGGGTGCGAGCGAGAGCGCCGCGCACGGCTGCAGACGGAAGCCTCGCGCCTGGCAGGGCTGTCCGGCGAGCCTCCAGTCGCGCAGCCGCACGGGCACGGCTCCGGTGTTGCGCGCCACCACGGTGCGCACCACCGGAGCACCTTGACTGCTGCACTCCTTTACCTGTAAAACGATACATTCCTCGTTTGAAGTGCGAATTGTCGTGAACAATTCCGACAATCATAGAAACAGACATCGACCCTCACCTCAAAGAGTAACGGAGCGTTGGTTCCCGGTCGACGCCCACCGATTTCAAAGCTCGGATAAGCTCCGCGACCGAACAGCTGTACCGGCTCAAATATCGTCAAATTGTTTCTGTAAAATAGTCGTTCAAGAAATGATCCATGAGCATGACATAGGTCTCAACTTAAAATAAACATATCGGAAATAGAATATATTAAATCACCTTAAGTACAAGTACGTCGATAGTACGGAAGGTTCCTTGGGAGAGAATGTTATCTTGATATCGATTTCTGCGTCGGGCTCGAGGATGAGCATCGGCATGACGTGATCGGTGACGTTGTGTGACGTTTCTGCGTCGACACGTAAGTCAGGCGCGTCCTCCCACTGACGCGCGTCACCACGGACCGTCCTCCACTCGGTCAGTTTGAACGCGTCACGAGACCACACACATTTTTCAGTCTTACAAAGTGAAGATTCCACTGTTCCAGTGCTGCGGAATGGAAAAAATTGATGTAGAAAAGTGAGATAAATAGTCGAGATGTTATGTATTGTGTATCTAATAAATCTAAGTAATTTATTAAAAGCGTGGTGTCCGCTCCCACCGCTGCTAGTGCTGCTAGTGCTGCTGGTGCTGCTAGTGCTGCTAGTGCTGCTAGTGCGTCACTCAGCGGGTGTGAGGTGAGAGATGAGACTCACATATCGTGTTGTTTGTCGGAGAGCACCGGCTGCAGCAGCAGGCGATGTGCTGTGGAGGGGTTGTGTGCGCGTACTGTGAGCGTGGTGTCCGCTCCCACCGCTGCTAGTGCTGCTAGTGCTGCTGGTGCTGCTGGTGCTGCTGGTGCTACTCCCACCTCACTTCCCTTCACTACTGTCGGCCAGCTCCACGTCGCGGTGCCCGTTACCGGCACCTGCACGATGCCCACAACACACTTTACACATTTCACATGCCAACACTAACTCTTGTAAACTAGACGTCACTTTTCAATACAAACTTATAAATATTGTCTAATAACCATTGTAGCAAACATGAAAAAATAATGTGTTTTTCAATTAGTATGAAAACTAAGCGAGCCAATTTTTTGTACATACAGTAACACATAACCCAATAAGTGTAGTATGACATACGGTGTGTGTTTCATAAAGATGAATACCATCGACTTAAAAGAAAGAAAGAGCATGGCGCTAGTAATATCGAAAGTTTTTATAATAGTGGTAAGGGTGCACCTGCACGACGTGGTCGGTGTGTAGATACAGCGAAACGTTGCGCGTCATCACCGACAGCGACGAGAACAACGCGCGACGAGCTCGCCACAACGACGCGTCTGCACGGACACCTGTCACACTCCACACACTGCGAGACAACCAGCGGGAACCCTCTGTACAACAACACAACAACACAACAACATTACAATATATACAATCCGTCTGCAGCCGACACCGCTCACCACTCACCACTCACCACTCACCACTCACCGACATATTATTAAATAACGTGAAATTACGAAATGCTCAGTATCAGCCCGAAGAAACGCTCGGAGAAATGTGGGTGTACTAGTTACTCCTCTGCCTACCCCTTCGGGGATTGCAGGCGTGAGTGCGTATGTTGAAACAATTTAACGTGTTTCGATTGTATTAGAAAAGTTGTATAATCATACATGGTAATAGTCGCTGGACGGGTACCTGATCATGCTTGTACCAGCCTGTATACAGACTACTGTACACATGGTATTAACCCAGCCACAGTGGATTATTCAGGCGAATCCCGTTCCGCGGTCAACTAGTGTATATCTAGTAACTCCAGGTCGGCATAATTCTGTCGACCGTCGCGAGGGACGCAATGTCTCTTGACGGTCAATATAACACTTGGACTGCATTGTACTTTGACTAGGTGTAGTCATGCAAATGCCAATGCGTGCCAAAATAAAAATACCATCTTTTCGGTCCTTCGAGCCGGATTTAAACCAGCGATCTATAGATGTCTGTCAGTTTAGTAGACTATGCGTCGGCGACTCACCAGCAGTAGTGACGTCGAGTCCGGTGTAGCAATGCGGCTCGCACAGTTTCTCCGGCATGAACATAACCTCGCCGACTGTATGCCGTCCCGCCGTCACCTCCACGTCCGGCGCCGGACTGTCGACAGACGAACAAATCATTGGTGCGTTTCGTTCACATATCGATATCGATAGAGTAAACTCAACAGTGACATTTGATAGAATTGAACAAATTGCTGCCTTTTTTTCTTTTTTCGATTAAGGTTTACTACCACTGTAATCATTTACAAATCGTGAAAAAATTATCGCATTTTTTTTTGCTTTAAAGCTAACGCAATCGATAGTAATAGATTTAACTAATGGGTCAATGTATTTAACATTGCAAATTTCACGTGCTGTAGGCGCTCTTTTTAACATAATTTTACAAACAACTGGTCGAAATTCGATAAAAAGTGATACTACTTATTTTACATGTTGCCCGACGTTATCAAGTGTAGAAATGGAATCGCTTTGAAGCGATCGCCATTTGAGTACGTATTCAGATTTTATTTTCCATTTTCGTGTATTTTGAACTGTAAGGGCGCGTCGCCAGTTTGTCTTGACGACAAATAGTCGTCTAAAAACTTATCAATAAATAATATGTTCATAGTGTTTACAGCGCGATACGATTAACTGCCATCCACGATACATTGTCGTGGCGACAAATAATAGATAAATAAAATTGTTGTTTTGAGTCAGTGGGAATATCTAGTACGGATAATCGTCTCATGATAAAAATGGTACGACATAGTGTTAACGCGTCGTAATAGAATATGAAATCAAATGTAGCACAAATTAGAAGATTCATAAAATTACACTAGTTTGGCTTCAGAGATATACGAAACATGTATTGATTTTTCACGATATACAATGATTGGTGCTAATTTTGCACGAAACTCACACGAATTTAAGTGCGGGGTCCGGCGTGGGTTGTGTGACGTTAATGACGCGCATGCGCAGAGACATGCTGCTCTCCAACACTAGCGGCGCCGACGACCACGAGTACTGTCGACACATACATGTTAGCGTATACAATACCATCGCGGCCAAACGCTCAATATTCAATATTCATTAATCAGTACCCACAAGGCATGGTTATTTAAAGTTGAATTGTAGTATAGATAAGAAAAACGAAACGAACGTGGGTGTATGTACTGGATTGAAAGAAAATGCTCCAGTGGTTTGGTTTCATTGAAAGAATTGATGAAGAGTATCGGTGATCTCATCAGTTAAAAGAGTCAATGGTATGATGGTTGAAACTTTATATAAGGCTATATAAATGTAATAGTACCGGTGCAGCGGGCGGCAGATGCAGTGCGTGCGCGCGCAGCC
The DNA here is from genome assembly GCA_905332985.1 of Mimas tiliae. Classification (NCBI taxonomy): domain Eukaryota; kingdom Metazoa; phylum Arthropoda; class Insecta; order Lepidoptera; family Sphingidae; genus Mimas; species Mimas tiliae. Next base: position 14,281,037 of record HG995259.1, on the reverse strand, counting down.
TGCCCTGATGCGCGTGCAGCGTGACCGCGCGCACCGTGCGGGCGTGCCGCGTGCGCAGCTCGCAGGCGCCCGACACCGCGGCGGCGCGCGCCGGCGCCACCACCGTGAGCACGCCGCGCGCCGCGCCGCCGCCCGCCACGCAGCGGCACGCGTGCTGCGGCGGCACGGGCAGCGGCCGCACGTGCGCGCACGCCGCCAGCGCCAGCTGCGCGCCCGCCAGCTGCACGCGCAGCTCCGTCACGCACAGCGCCGCGCCGCCGCGGTTGCGCACCGTCACGCCCACGCGACGCGTCGACGACGTGCCCACCGCGCCCAGCCGCAGCGTGCCGTCCGACGAGTTCGGCCAATCCCACTCCTACATACATAACACACACACACACATACTATACTTACTACAATTTAAACGTTTTCAACCGATTTCACAACATTACTTATTTAATTTAAAACCGCGAATCACACATAATAATAATATAGACTTTATAGATCATCCGTGACGCAGTAGGCGATTAACCAGCTGTGAACCCTGAGACCGCAAATTCAATTCCCGCACCGAGGCAAATATTTATGTGATCCACAAATACATATTAAAAAAAAACTTACTTCTAAATATCTTGTATACCTACTATAACAAATAATATAATGCTTGCCATGATGCTTGTAATAATGGCAATAAGATTTAAATCTCTTTAATTTTGTAATTCTTTGTTTAAATATCGTATTGTCATGTTGGGACCCATATAAAAAAAATGGCTCAGGCCTACTTGTCAAGTCCCCACAAGGATTAACTTTAGGTACGTGACCCGTTGTAAAACTATAAACTAAATGTTTTTGTTGCATGTGATAAAAAGCATACTGCGCCAACCCCATTGCCAGTACAATAAGGGCATGTGGAAGAAAGAGAAACTTCATACTCCTTCCCCATGCCGCGATTAGGAAACATGCTCTACAAAATCTATACGTACCGCGATGCGTAATTTATCTACTAAGTAGGTATTTTTAAAAATAGCTGTATTATAAATAAGATTAGCGGTTAAATATTACTCGACTATAGTGAAATAGGTCCTAACAATTTAGTAGTCCGATATAGTAATTTCACGTAAATTAACAAAATATTCAAAGTAAAAACACTGTTAAATAAAAAAGTTTATTTAAGAGTGGATGAGGTGATGAATGTGGTACTGACGAGGTCAAGTCGTCCGCTGTAGACGAGCAGCGGCACGTGGCAGTCGGTGAGGTTAGTGTGCAGCGTGACGCGCGCCTGTAGCGTGTGTAGCGCGTGAGTAGCGAGTGTGAGGCGCGGGCGCACGCGCAGCGCCGCCGCCCACGCGCCCGCCGCCACCGACACCGGCGCCACAGCCGTACACTGCGGTCATACACACTCATACACTCATGCACTCATACACTCATACACTTGCTAATCACTTCACTACTGGACACGCCTCGGTGGCGCACTTGTAATGCGTACGCGTTACGACTGAGGCTGACACTGAGGTCTCTCGGGTTCGATCCCCAGGTCAGGTAAAACTGATTTTGGGTTTTTCTAATATGAAATGCTCAGTATCAGCCCGGAGTCTGAAATTTGTGCCCGGTATGACGATAGGCTCGCCCCCTATCATATCATGGGACAATGTGGGTGTGCTGATTACACCTCTGCCTGCCCCTTCGAGGACTACAGGTGTGAGTGAGTATGTATGTATATATGTACTGGGCACGAGCCTTGTATACTCATAAGATCTTATACCGGACCACACTGGACTAACACCAGACCTTCGAAATTCTTATAAGGGAATTTCAAAGATGTAGGTTTTCTCACGATGTTTCCTTCAACATTAAACCAATCGAAAATTAACAATGAATATACACAACTTAAAGTTAAAGGTGTGTGTGCTTTTGGGGCTGGTTTCGAAACTGCAACTTTTGCCTCAATGGGCCATATCACTTCTGGTTGAAGTTCCACTGTGAATATTTAGTGTGTGTGTGTAAAAGTATAATATACTGACGTGGAAGAGTTCGAGCACTTGAGGTGGACAGATGGCAGCGGTGATGTGTACTGGTACAGGGAACTCATTGTAGACGCGCACCTCACGCTCACTCTCCGTGTCCTCCGTCTCTGACGCAGTCACCCAGCTGTCGGAACGAATACAAAACTACACATTTTTTATGTTTAACGACGAAAATAACGAAATCGATGACTTACCAAACCAGTATAATTGAGACACGTGTTTCATATCGATCGACGTATCCGGACTGCCTTGTACTTACCATCAGGTGCAGTTTATAAAATATATTAGATGAAGGGTGATTAATATATACCGCCTTTTCCCTATTGAATGCAGATAATGAACATGCGGGTGTGCTTCTAGTCCGTGGTTGACATTTGAATCAATGGCTCTGCGAGACATGGTGGGGCCAATCTTGGTGATTTTTTTATAACATAGGTTGTTAAACAAGTATTTAGGTTACTTGGTCGTAAGTGTACTTCACTACTTATGAACACTTACAATACTAGCAGAATCATAGACGCGTTGCCCAACTTGTAAAAGAAGGGACAAGTAAATTTTAAGGATTTGTAAAGGCTGGGGGGGGGGTGTATTGGAACTCTGGATATATGATTAATAGTATGAAACGGAACAGCAAGCGTGTCACTAGATGTCGGTTGTCTGTGAGTGAAGGTGTGGACAGTAGTGTAGTAGTGTAGTAGTGTAGTAGTGTAGTAGTGTATAGTAGTGTATACTGACTGCAGCGCGTCGGGTGTGGTGCGCAGTGTGCCGGGCAGCAGCCGCACGGAGTAGCGCAGCGCCGCGCGACCCACGCGCACCCACCCGCAGCACCACGCCTCCAGCTCTGTCGTGTCACCCACACCATCCACATCACCCTCACCATCCTGCTCCTCCATGTACGAGGACCACATCTGCGAGTCTGAAACCACACATCACATCCCGTAGCTATACATAAACTCCATGCCGGTTGGCGATTACCATATGCATACAAGATAATATGCCGCGCGCGACAAAACTTTGTCGATATCAAATAGTTTCACATATACTGTATACATATAGAAATCACACGAGAAAACGACACAACAATATTTTCTCCACAATTTTCAAAATAATCCACAATTTTCTTTTAGTAAGTTATAATACAACCTCACACCTGTATTCTCGAAGTGATAGGCAGAGGTGCAACTAGTGCTGCACCAACGATTTATCGAATCATTGTCATCGAATGAATATCGATGTGATAGGAGGCTAGCTTATCGCCAAACCGAGCACAAAATCAAATCCCGGGCAATTCATGTGTAATTTTAACGAATTGCAACTAAAATGCAAATTTTGCCTGATCTGGAATTTTAACAGACCTTACGATTTCTCAACCTAAAAAGCTGTCATTAGACCGAATGTAATGAGGCTAATAACCAAATTAAATGAACTAATAATCCAAAAGTAAAGCTCGTACAATCTAGTGTAAGTTCTGCAGTCTTGATGAGTCGCTGGTGAGGGTCGAGTTGTGTTCGCAGCAGCTTCACCTGCACGCCCTCAGACTTCACACCTGTAACATAATGTACGAAACTGGTAGGCCGTATAATCATGCTGTGTACCAATACACATAATTATTACTGGGCATTAAGAGACTTAACACCTTATGTCTCGGGGTGACGAGCGCAGTCAAGTGGCATGCAGTGCTTTGTTATTTAAAGTTCTGTGTGGTATTGCTTCTGTTTATGAGCAGGCGCAGCGTGGCGCTTACTATCAGGCGAGCGATCTGCTCGTCTCGTCATTCAAAGTAATAAAAAAAACGTACATTTTCACGCTTCTTTTATACTTTTACAAATCCCTTCTCCTTCGCATTCTGTATTCAGTATTTTTTAAGGTTCCGCTAGTCGGTATTATTTTAATTCAAACGTTGGGAGGTGATTACTCGGCTGTTTGACATCGTACGTAGAAAATTAAGCATTATATTGATTTATCTTACTGTAACTAAATTCGTACAGACATAGTTTCGATTCAATAGTTCGATTAACTTTATTTTGAATCAGTAAAGTTATGTTTAAATCATCCATTACATACTTTTAGGCGCTCGATTTTAGCACAAATTATTGTGCATTTCACTGCAACGTTTTACGCCCCACGATGCTAGTGTGAGATAGAATGTACTTTTGACCTCGCTCACTGACAAGTTCAAGCTGGCGACTAGCGTGCTCTTAAGCTTAACAACGCATCTATAATAATTATTTTGGTATGGTGGGTATTTATGGGCGATGGAGACCACTTATCATCAAGTGACCCACTATTTCGTTTGCTAGTCTTTAATATAAATTTTGGGATATCATAGTATATTTGAATTTCATTATTTTAGGGATAAGGTATATCATAAATGGTGAGTCGGTTTTTCGATTATCGATTCAATTGAAGATATGTATTAATTGAACTGACCAATATATTATAGTGTATTGCATCGATGATTGCATATAGTAGATCATATATGATTTGTTATTTAGTTGTGTAGAGTATCGTACAGGGCACAGGGCACAGTGCACACCGCGTTGTCGTCAGTGAGTGGAGCGTGAGCGTGAGCGTGTAGATGCATACCGTTGTGTGCGGACAGTGCGGGCGCGTCGGCGTGTCCGTTGTGAGCACGGTCATGTGGCGCGTCGTGTTGCGCGTCATGCTGAGCGTCATGCGGCGCGTCGTACGGGTCGCAGCGCGCGCTCGCACCGCACGAGGCGCCCCACACGTGCGTGTGCACGGAGTCCGGCGCGTCCAGCGCGACCGGCACGGGCAGGCTCGAGCCCGCGTGCAGAGTGAACGTCTCGGCCGGGTCACGTGTGCCGCGCACTCCCAGCGACAGCTGCAGCGGCGCGAGGTACTCGCCGGGGGGACCGCCGCGAGCCTCCACCACCAACACTAGACCGCCGCCACTCATGTTGCACTTTATCCTGCATTAACGCTAACCGTGAATGAGAGATATCCGGAGGCCTAAATGCCCCTCCCCTTCCCAAACCCTTAATTATCCCTTTCCTTTACGGTCGGAAAAAGCATCCGCAATTCTTCCGGTATTGTAGGCATAAATGGGCTGCGGATATCACTTACCATCAGATAACCCACTTGCTCGTTTGCCGACTTTTGCTATAAAAAGGCCAAATCTTTTAAGCGGGGGCTGCCATTCTCGAGGTGACGAATGTTGTTTATGAGCGCCGGCTCGTGGCGTCTACAAACCAGCTTAAAAGGAAAAAAACCGCGTTCAAATCGGTCCATTCGTTCAAACGGTACGACACCTACAGACATACAAACACATTTACAGTCAGATAAATGAGCCTAAAGGGGTGTTATACCCTTTATTTGTCGAGAGTTAAAAACAAATAAACTCCAATTCCTAGTAGGCGATTGTTTCCTGAGTGAACTTACCTACCATTTATTAAATCAAGTTTTCTAATAATAGTTTAGTTTATTATTACTCGTTCATTCAGTTCCTTTAGTTTATTTTAACTAAAGGAACTGAATGAACGAGTTGTAGCAAATGAGATGAACCGCTTTGAGTTTCACTCCGTGGACTACCCTCGTGAATGGTGTGAACAGTACGTTCAGTATATTAAATGACATAATACCTGACATAAGCTGTGAGCGGGTGATGATGATGATGGTGTTGATTGGGCTGCAGTTTGAGCCTGACGATGGGTCGTGTCTGATGCGGCGGCAACGTCCACAGATCCCGCGGCGCCCACTCCTCGCCGTCCGGCAGCTCGAGTCCGAGCCATGCCCCGGAGGAGTACACCTCGGTGATCTGCACGGCGTGCGCGGTCGGGTTGTGCACGGTGAGCAGGGACTCCACGCTCGCGTTGAGCGGCACGCGCACCTCCACCAGCGGCCACACGCGCCATGAACTAGACACGCCCACCGCCGACACCTACAATACTGTGCTAATAACTACCTACAAACATTACGTACCTACCACCTACTACCTACTACCTACTGACAAACACTACAAAACACATTTGGCTTGCGACGCGAGACTGACTTGGCCACCTAATTATACATTAACTAATACTTAAACATTTTTTTTCTATATTATAAGCTGCATGTGTACTACTTGTGGCAATTAAACATTTAAGTATGTATTTAATACTCATTCTTTTCTTTCCAATAAGTATGTTTTGTTTAATATTGAGATAAACAGACGTAGATTTAAAAGTTGAGCAATATTTAACCGGCTGTGAAGCGAAAGCCCGTGGGTTCGATTCCCACACCGACACTAATGTTTGTGTCATCCACAAATATTTGTTTCGGGTCTGGGTGTTGTGGGTTGGCAAGTCCCTCGTAGTTCCTGATACCCACGATACAGGTTAATCTAGTGTGAGGTCAGGACTATGTGTGTGATTGTTGGGTGTATTTATTTATTTAAATAATACTAGGGACGTTGCCCATGGTTTTCCACAAAACATAAAATAAAAAAAAACTTAAAGTCCGACGAATATGAGACATATCTTACTTTCTTCCCCACATCATTCTGCATCGATTGGTATCGGTCTCGACCCCATACCCCCAGCGGTTTCGGAGGAGATAGCGTGACAAGCTTTTGACAGCGGCGGCGGCGCCAGTTACTTTTTTTAGAATAGAGAGATATATACTCACTGGGTATTTGTAGACACCGAGCGAGGTGTGTATGTAGAGATGCGCGGAGACGGGCCCCTCGCGCCGTCCGAGGTACACCACGCTGAACGTCGTGTTGGCTTGCGGCGCCAGCGTCTGCGTCACAAACCATGCTTCACCTTAACAACTACAGAAGCTAATCAACAACATAAACGACACTCATAATGCCACATAAATCGAGGATGCGTTGTCGAATATAAAGCTATATTTACATATATAGAGTTCGCGACAGTTTAGGTAGAGAGACTGCCTCAGTGGCGCAGTTGTAATGCGGTACGACTGCTGTGTTGAGGTCTTGGGTTTAATCCCAGGGTCGAGTAAGAGTGATACTTATTGGGTTTTTCCATTACGAAATTCTCAGTATCAGCCCGGAGTCTGGAGCATATCATGGAAAGTAAATAAGTTCGGCGAAATTTAAATGTTCCGTTTACACCTCGCCTATCCCTGCGAGGAATACAAGCGTGAGTGCGTATGTATGTATACGTACTAAAATAATTGTCTGTAAAATATGTACGAATAGTCGAATTACGAGGTTGATAAAAAACAAAGCAGTGGCGATCTATAATATAATTAGCGTCGCGACGAACGACGCTTCCTTCCATACACCAATGTTTTAGATACTTGAACTTATATGTAGAATGTTATGTTTTTGATGCTACAAAGCTAGAGTGACGAGGCTGTGCAATTCCAATTGATCGGCACCAATTCTGGAAACACCCATAATTACTATCGATCATGTAAGAAAATCATATATATTATTCTGACAGTTCAGTGTGTGTTAACTATTATCAAGTGAGTTTTTAAGTTTTAGTTAAACTTACAAATATCAAAGTTCGTCACATCGAATGTTATGGTCACATGATCTAAATATAAATATTAGGTACCCTGACCCCGCACCGAGCCCGTGTCGAGCCCGTGTCATCACACTTGCCATGTGATTAGCGCAACATGCTCACATGTTACAGAAATTTGGCTTGTTGTTTTTACGACCGGCCGCCTGCCTGACTTCACCGCTTTGAGGAGAATCCTCTTACCTACGTATAAAAGTTATTAATCAGTGTTAAAATTAAATACTCTTAATGTTCTTCCTTCCATCGTAAAATCTGAGAGTGGAAGAAATAAAATACTGATTGGTTATATAACTGATTAAAAATATTTATATTTTCATCTTGCCACCTTCGTCCTTGGGCCATATGATTTAACAAAGTCAAAACGCATAGTAAATTGGTTAATAATGATGTATTTAAAAGGTTAACACCCATTACGGCAACAAAAATACATATTGTAGAAGATAATTACTACATAATTGCGAAAAAAGTACGCACACGTCAGAAGTCACGGCGCGCGTGACGTGACTCCAGAGTGAAAATGTCCGGTCTCTGGACATCGCTATCCGACACTGCAACGTACTCAAATATGATAGGTATATATATACATAGTCTACTTTCATGCACTTTCAACTTTCCGAGCGACGCGAATACAATATCATCCATGCGTGTCAAAATATAAAATTGAATGATGGCTCAAAGCGGATACATCTGATCACAGATACGCGATGATACGAGAGGCATATGCCAAAGGAACACACGACTTGCAAGTTCGAGTATGGACAACGCCCGTAAATACTGCTAATATTAACAGAACCATTCACAAATGACATCCAGTGTGACGAGGTCAAGGTCAACATCCGACGTTTGTGATATATCAGTCAGTAAGTCATAACGGTGCACTCAATGCTGAGTGACTATGCGTGGTGATGCCACGTGACGTCATTCGTCAGGCGCGCCTCTGTCCAGTGGCGTGATCGATTGCGGTGCTGATAACCACCGCTCATTACAGCAGATAAAAATATAAACATGACGATATACAGCGGAAACTTATCACTTATGTAAGCCCAAATAAACATTTTATCTACGCAAACTCATTAAACGTACCCCCACTAAAATATATATCATATAGTCAATATATTGATAACATCTTAGATTAATAACGGGATAATGTACCTACTATGATTAGCATTTAACTATCAATGAAAGGAAAAATATATAATACATTAAGGAGAGTATTCAATATTTGATGGCGACCATTGTGTTGTGTGGCCTGCACGCAGCACAAGTGAGCTGTGAACTAACTCCTCAACATTGTGCAGCGCGAGCACCGATTACATCAGCCGAATGTAATCAGTTTCCGTGCCGCCTTGTCGCCGAGCCGAGCCGGACAGTGACCGAGATTGCGACCTGCGCAACGCAGATCTCAGCGTGCGCCGATTAGTTTTAATGCCAGGGATTTTAGAGATTAGCTGGATTAATTGTGTCTATAAACAACGCAAAGTATAATAGCTTCAACGTACCGCGACATAACGAGGATTTCACGAAGCTAACTCTGCTTTGTATGTGATAGAACTACGCTGTAGCCAGTTGTATATAGATCACATTGTAGAACTCAGGGTACCTCTATCTCATTGATAATCGACTATAGGTAACAGCTAAACTACTGCTGCAGCTGCATATGCAGTCAGTGACAACTGTTACTATAGGAAGCTCCAACTATCCATTCCCTCACACTCCCAATTTATGTCCATGAAAGTCGACAACGTAGTACACATCCAAGATTTAACTGACAATGCAGGTGTTCATGTGCGGTGATCATTTACCATAAGGTGATCCACTTGCCATTCTCGCAAGTTACATAATCATGCGACTTGTGTTCGATAATCTATTACAATTATCCACGGCCATTCACGCCCTCGTTAGTTTTGAACAGTAAGTTTGTTCACTACGAGCACGCGTTACATTGTAATAACCTCGTTTATAATACAAGTACTACCTACTTGTAAACTGCTTTTAATCACTTCCCACATTTGTAACAATGCAACGTCAAACAGTTTAAGATCGAGTTTGAAACAAACATTGTAGGTGGATGAATATTGTTAATATAAGTGCTTATTCCAGAGGAAGGCCAATCATGTAATTTACCAAACGGCTTCTTGGATCCCACGCGATATATTTATATACACCTAACAGTTACACATATAGTCCTGACTCCTGACTCCACATGGTTAACCTGTATTGTGGGTACCAGGAACTACGAAGGACTTACAGTCTCAGAACATCGAGCCTAGAAACAAGTATTTGTGGATCATACAAACATATGTATTGGTGCCGGAATCGAGAATCGAATAGTCTAGCCATTTACAGTGTGTTGTCCGGGGCATATAGTACAATTGATTGTTGTACTAGTGGTACACTAAACACGAATACAACAGTGTTAGGAACTATCGAAAAGTCGACGTCGGCGCAGTAGCCCAGTTACACAAATAGAACGCGCGACTTGGAAGCATGTACAGTTCAGTTCCGCATCGTAACACCATCGCACCTGGATGCACCTGGTCGCCCCTTGTCGCATTGATACATCGACACTGCAGCCTGAGGACACGCACGCGCCACTCGTCACCATACCTACCGACACTTTCCATTTCAAACAACCGCAGGCGCTTAGATCGTTCTCATCGATGTACAAACTACATACCATAATTATTAGGAAGGCCTTGGCAGTGGCCTTCGAGCCGAAAACGAAGCCAGTACACAACATCGCCCATAAATACAAATATGTAGCTCACGAGGACGGGGAAGGCAGAGGTGTAAATAGTGAGCCTATAGTGATTTGGTGTGGACTGTGGTGCAGATGGAGAGAATTACCATTTGCTATATCAGCCAACTCATGTGTAATTTTTCTAATTAAAATATTTAGCACAATTTGGGATTTCCCGCCCATGAATACGCTGTAGTACGCTGCCAGTAGACCAATGAGGCGACCTTATTATCAGTTTTATTTATTTATTTATTTACCATAAATAACTACAGAGTGAATGAGGGTTAATCCGACAGTAACAGAATCGTCCTGCGCCGATTATATGAGCCCCGCGCTGCATCGCTGTATGAGTATGTGACGTGACCACCGACCGCTGCGCTGCGCCGCGCCGTCCCCACTCTCCTCTAGTCAGCGGGTCCACGACCCACGTCATACGAGCACTATTACCATCATATGGAGAAGTGGTCGGCCATGACCGCACCCTTTGCGAGACTCATTATCGGCTATAATTGAACGAACGATTAAAAAATCGATAACATATTATTTTGGACCCATGTCATCAAATCACATATTTTATGTAAAGACATATTATAAATGTTGTTTCTATTATTGCCTCATCGGCCTAGTCACTAGTGGTAGCGTACTTAGGCTGAGTGACAGATGAAGTCCTGGATTCAAATTCCGAGTGGAGCAATAACAACATGTTTGAGTTTTCGATTCCAAAAATCACATACCACCGAGAACAGAACCGAGGTAACTGGGTATACACCCAGTTGCATGATGCATCACTATACATGATGCCTATACCATCGGATACCGACGTGATATTAGGTTATGTTACATTAGGTTCCAACACTTTAGTTCGGCGCAAAGCCTAACAACAATCTGTTTATAAAAAGGCGACGCATGCTCAGTGCAGTATGATATTCAGTGCTGGTATTATTGTTGAATCCCAATAACGCAATGAATAGAGATCACAGGCAGCCATAATATGACGCATAGCATGGTCACTTATGGTCACTTATGGGACGAGGCGCATCATTATGTATAACAATTCCTTCGTTTCTAAAACTATAACGTATCTATGAGGCATTTGTATTCATATTGAGGACGGTTGCGAGTTGCACAGATGGGTGATCAACTCACGTTAGTGTAATCATTTCACCCTCAATCCCAGGTTATTCTTACTCTACAGTGTACACGATCTCGACTTGGTCGAGCCGGCCCATTCCTTCTATAGATAGTTTTGTCTACAGCGTGGCTCTACCACTAGGAAAAATAAAAGTATACATGTTCACTTCACTCATTTCAGTTCACTAGGTGGTATGCCTCTTAAGTAAGCACTGCTGTGTTTCGGTTTGAAGGCAATTTAATCCAGTAAAATTACTGTGCATTATAAGATAACCGTTTATGTCATCTTATGTGACTATAACGTCTTATAAGGGGTGACGAGGCAGTCCCGTGTAATGCAGCTCTTTGCAATTCAAAGTTACTAGGGGCGTTGCCCATGTCCATTTCCACAAAACATAAAATAAAAAAAATAAACTTAAAGTCCGGCGAATATGAGACATATCTTACTTTCTTCCCCACATTATTCTGGATCGATTGGTATCGGTCTCGACCCCATACCTCCAGCGGTTTCTGAGGAGATAGCGTGACAAGCTTTTGGCAGCGGCGGCGGCGGCGGCGCCAGTTACTTTTTTTAGAATAGAGAGATTTATGGTGTTGCCTCTGTTTATGGGCAGGCGTAGCGTTTACTATCAGGCGAGGGCCTGCTCGGCTCGTCATTCAAACCAATAAAAAGACATGTGGTAAAAAATATTGGCGCCGAATGTTTACAAACTTATTTGTTTGCTGGCATATGTTATAAAAATTATCTATAGTTCGCCTATCCTGTAAATCCAACCAAGTTCGTCGGTCAACGGCCTATGGCCCCAGTGACCAGTGACCAGAGACCAGTGACCAGAGACCAGAGACCAGAGACCAGAGACCAGAGACCAGAGACCAGAGACCAGAGACCAGAGACCAGAGACCATCTACAATCTAGATCAATGCAGCGATAATACTTGATATATTTCCGGTATTCAACACCCGGAATACAACCGCGCCCGTAAAGTTAATGTGGCGGAACGACATTGAACTTATTCGTAATAAATATTATATACGATTTGGCCAAAGGCTCCGCCTGCGTAACAGTCTTGGTTAATCGGAAGCGTTGATTTTATGTTCTATGCATTCTCACAGAAAATAAGTCCTGGTATAAATATTTTGAGTGGTAGAGCCACGCTATAGACAGTGTTGTCTATAACACGAATGGTTCGGCTCGACCGGGAGTCTTTGGAGTCGGTGCCTGTGTCACTACCGGTCAAATAAAATTGCACCGACTCCAAAGATACCCTAGAAATTGTTATTTTTGACTTTTCAGTGTTTATATTTTGTAGTCGGTTTATAAGTTTTGTTAAAACTTATTTTTCAATTCTTACATCGGATCTAGTGGACTCATTTTCGCATTTTTAATACTAGTACGAAAGTATTAAATTAGATTAAACTAAATTATTTAAGTATAGCATACAGTGTTGATGTCGATTGACTACACAATCGATATCTGGGGGGCACTATGGTCACAAATTATAATAAAACATAGCCTTTGTTATGCATAGTAAGTTTTCTCTAGTGGTGAAATTATTTTTGAAATCGGTTCAATTGTTCCAAAGATTAGATCGATATCTGGCCCCGTGTTATACAAATCACAATGAAATAAAGCCTATGTCACTCAGGGATAGTGCAGCTTTTTATTAGTGAAAGAATTTTTTAAATCCAAAGATAACAAAAAAAACAAATATTTCCTCCTTATATAATATGATAGATTAGGTACCTAACATGACGCCATTTACCTAATCTTTACTTTTAAAAGAAATAATATTTTGAATGAACCTTCAGCTTTTAAACTGCGGTGTCGGTAGAACCGTGGCGACCTGTAGACACTTGTGTACAGCATACATGGCTCGGCTCAAACGGGTTAGTACCACTGTTTCAGAAAACCGACGAATCTTGATGTGGCATTTCGTATGGAAAAAGAAATTTGCGGAGGCCCAAATTCCCTCTCTCCTTCTCAATATCCAACCCCTTTGCTTAAAGGTCGGCAACGTATACATGATTGTTCCTAGTATTTATTCGTACTTTCATAAACAGGGTTTCTGGAGCGAATAAATTAAATCGCAGTACCTACTGTATAAAAAAATTAAACGACTGACGAGACGAGATGATCGACTCCACCCTACTCAAACTGACAATTGTATTACTATTGACATAATATTTGAAGAACAATACGAAATTTCGCACTTGTACAAATTTATAGCACAAGTAGGTAAATTGGCCTTGACATAAATGCAAAATGCAATAATATTTAAAATGAGTAAGTAGAGAACATTGTAAAGCCACGCTCTGCCTACGTTTTTGTTTAATGAATATGCTGTCGCATTAATTACTTTTATAGCTTCACCTAATAATATAGTCAGGGCTTCTGGCACTATCAGAAATATTAATATCTATACATAAATACATAGCCACACGCCTGTTCCACATAGGTGAGGGCGGAGACATCGGATTGCCACTGCGATCTCACATCGACATAAAGATCAGCTATACTGTTCTTTCTTTTTTTTATACTGGCTCGGCAAAGTGACTACGCTACACCTGATGTTAAGTGCAGCGCAATCCAAGAATACTGTCGACCAACGACAGACGATGTGTCTATCGTAGGTCGGCAAAATTATGCCGGCATGCCTAAAAAAAATGTCTGGTCGGTTAATCAGCGAGTGTACCACGTGCAGGTGAGGTTGGCTTTGAGCCTAAGATGTTGGTGGTACACTTACAAAAACAAAAATAAGTAAAATGTACGTAACGTGACAATATACAGTGTACGTACTTTCACTAGTACTTATTTGGGTTCGTAAAGTGTAAATATTTACTCATTATCGTCGAAACGTAACAAGTCGAGCACAAACACCGCTTGTTTATTCAGCGATAGTTGAAACGAGTTGAGATACAAATTATGCTATAGATGACCAACAAATCATTGTACCTACACCAAGCGCATGTTTTTCATCTCTGAATTGTATGCTACTTAACCAAAGACTAATGTATACTACTAGACGGGCCGTTTAGAAGTAAAATTGTGTCACATAACGCGGGAGTTTTGGCAGCTCACAAACAGGGAGCGCTATAGGGGTTCTAGTTGAGAGTAAGCGAGATGGTATGGTAATATTGAGTTACGGTCAATTGACCGCAACTTAGTGGTACAATTTCTATGTACCGCGCAGCTTGTCTAGTACTATACATTAAAGTTTTTGTACTTAACCAATAATATGTAAGTAGGTATATATTCAAATACAAAAGTCAAATTCTGCACCGCTATCCGGTAGAAAGTTTTTAGCGTGAATGACGAAACAAGCAGGTCGCTCCCCTGATGGTAAGCGCAAGGCTTGCACATAAAAATTATGAATTACAAAGTACTACACGACACTGGACTGTGCTCGTTGCCGTGCGCAGTGATTTCACTGACTACAATGTCCTTTAAACCGAAATAAAAAGGATCTTACTACTTAAGGATCTTACTTTAGGAAATAGACAATGCAGTGGTGGACGCTCTCTCGCACATGAGAGAACTACCAACTACTCTGCCTACCCCTATGGGAAACAGGCTCCGATGGGCGCGGGTTTCGGAGCCCCTACACATATGGAAACAGGCCGCAAGGCAACACCGTGCAAGGGCAGTTCCGGCTGAAGACGGCCCCCGCGGGGGTATTTTTTATTATCCCGAATTAAGAAAAGAGCAGGTCGTCAGCCTGACGGTAAGCGCCATGCCTGCAGTGTGGTGGTACCAACCCAGACGGTCTCTCGCATATGAGGGACCTACCTAGTTAACGGTACATTTTGTGAAGTTTCATTAAACGCAACAATGAGTCCTACCTCTAAGGTTTTACACTTGGATGAACAAGAAGGTGATCTTCTGTGTTCAAGACAGATTCATGTATATACCTACCTATACCCCAATGGAACAAGTCGAGATGTTTGATTCCGGACGTCGTTGAACAAACACAGTCCCTCTCCCTATTGTAATAATGAGTACTACTGTACTACACATCTAGTAGCCATGGTAAAACTACATTGTGCATTAATACAATATTATTTAGCATTGTTCAGCACGGCCAGGCCACTGTATACACCCCGCACGTGTATACACAGCCATACCCACGTGCGACGTGCCACGTTGCAACAGGACGCTATGTACCTATTAAATATTACTGTATTTTATTTGTACATAAATATCTCGAATTTTCCGTATTGTTTGTAAAAAATATACTAAGTTATTACTCTAAGTACTGAGTATTGTGGAGTAAAGAAACAGACATTTTTAAACAAAATACACGTGTTATCTTATTTCGATGCGTGTAATTTCTAATATCAGCCTCCTAAGAGTATTTCACACTGGCCCACTACCGGACGCATTTTTCCTCTATTAATGAGGTGGTGGCCTTTTGTCCCCCATACTGGTATAATGCAGGTTGGTAGAATTCTTATACCTTCGAAATAACTATAGAGAACTTCCAGGATATCACCTATCTATTTTCATCATAATGTTACAAAAACTACCTAGGTGGCTGGTCCCTTGAATGCAAGAGGCCGTCTGGTTTATTTCCATCCCATGATGTGATAGGGGGCGAGCCTATCGCCAAACCGGGCATAATTCCAAACTCCGGGCTGATACTGAACATTTCATAATAGAAACCCCCAATATCACTTTAACCGACTCAGGGATCGAACCCGAGACCTCCACACAGCAGTCTTACCGCGTTACGCATTACAAATGCACCACCGAGGCAGCGAGTTGAGCATTTCGTTAGCCTTATAAGATAGTGAACGTTGTACATGCCGTACACAGAACACATATTCCTGTGTTCTATGTATATGTAATACTGATGATGTGGTCGGATAGGACGTTTTGTACCTGACGTCGAGCGTGTTATTAATAGCTCGTCTATATTTACGCGCAGTAGCATGGCATCGTGCTGCGTGACGGAATATTTGGTGGTGATTTAACGCCACACTACCGACTACCGAGTGCCGAATGCCGATTGCCGAGAGCCGCGCTATAATGTAATGTATAAGGAAGCTCCTCGTATCTCGGACAGTCATGGGCAGTGTGGGCACGCGCGCGTGAGAAATCTGCGTGTGTCGCATGTCAGTGTGAAGCGTCCACGATACAAAACAATCACAACGCTACATTGATCTGAATCTGTTCGCGAGACAGTCGTTTATTTAGAATTATATATGAGGTGAAATAACATTTTTAAATAAGTGGCAAAATCGAAAGTAGGTCAGCGGATCGTGAATAATCAAAGTCCTCCATGGAATTTGTACTAAATCCTAAAAACTAGGATTGTCAAAGAGCATAATTTAAATCGTAGCCCTACTACGTTGCCTACGTACCCTGTTTCCTACAAATATTATAAACGTAAAAGTTAGGATGTTTAATAATCCAAACTTCCATCCTTAACGGCCGAACGGATTTGGATGAAATTAGGTGCACATGTAGACTATGATCTGGATTAGAACATAAGCTACTTTTTATCCCAAGAAAAGAAAATCACGCGGTCGGAGCCGTGACCAAATGTTAGTGCTGTATTATAAGTATCGTTGATGGCCAAGTTCAACAAGCTCACATTTTAAATTTTCATATTGAGTCGCGCATTATCAAGTCTCTGTACTAGTTTTAAAATCTCCATAATACTATATAGGCGGCTAAATATTATTATTTAGTGATTGTTAAATATTTGTCCTCACTCGCACTCCTCAACAGAAACAAGTTCGAGCAACTAGTTTATTTACCGCGGCCATGACCGATGCGTGATACTTGTTTAACGAAAATATTCATTATTCCTATTTCCTATTGATAAGTTTTATTTATAATGTATAATAATTTTATAATAACCTATATTATATGCCTACCGCTGGCCTCAGTACCTAGGCCAACAACGACAGAAGTGTCAGACGGTGAACAAAACCGTGAACTTCAGACATTTGGTTCGGGTAAGTAATAAAAATACATGGCATATATGACATTTAAAAACTCATTCCTAAGACGTCTCGTGGATGTTTTGCAAAATAGGACAATGCCGCGGAAACTAGGATGGATGGCTCAAGGATCCTGACACCTACTCAAGCCTATTGTTTACTTCACAGGACAGACGCGGACGAGAATATTGTCATTCTGGATGGCAACAACCCATACGAAGCACGGCGCGGCGCAGCACGGTGCCGGTGCAGTTGTCAACGTTAACAACCGCATGACGTTTGCTTCAAGGAGCGAAATGCGCGGGAGTTCTCCTAAGCTGTAAATGCCTACGTGCTTTGTGTCTAATTATGATCCTATTACGTACATAATAAACACAGTGGAAGAGTGCGGAGTGTTACTCCTGCAGTCTACACAGCAAAGTGACTACACTACATCGTGCAGTCCAAAATGTCGATCAACGAGACGATGCATCTCTCGCCGATTGCCATAATTTTGTTGACCTTTCTACTTAGATGGACATCGGTTGACCTTAAGAAGACGATTCCCCAGAACGAGCCACTATGGCAATTTAGCGCCTGTGGTCACCATGCATTGGGGTACCCTTTAACGGTGTGTATTTATCAACACCAATACAGTACAGGCTCCAGCGCTATCGCACAGGATGCCGCGCCGCGCCGCGCCGCGCCGTCCGCGTCGCGTCACTGCGGTTTTCACATTTGCGGTTACAGTGCGGACATTTTTATCCTATTACTTACATATTATTTGAAATCGCGACGTTGGTAGTGGCAGAGTACTAAGACCGAGAACCGTGAGGTCCTGGGTTCAAGTCCCAGGTCGGGCAATCATAATTTGTATTTGAACTTTTAATTCGAATAATCACACATGAATTTCCCCGGGATTGGAATTTGTGCACAGTATGGCGATAGGGGCAAGCCCCCTATCACATCATAGGACGGTAATATGTTCGGCATAACCTTGGTGCAGCACTAGTTGCACCTCTGCCTATGCCTTCGGATATTATTATTACTACAGCTACGTGAACATTGAAAACTATCGTCGTACGTCCCTATAAAATTTTAGGGTTGCCTTCGATTTTTCTGGGATCCCATCATCAGATCCTCACTTAGTGCCAATGGGACCACCTGGGAAGTACATCCTTTTAAACAAAAAATAATTTCTCGAATCGGTCCAGCCGTCTTCGAGTAATCAGGGAACAAACATAAAAAAAAGATTCCGACGAATTGAGAACCTCTTCCTTTTTTAAGTCGGTTAAAAATAAATACTAAATAAAATAAATAAGTTGTCCGGGATTGGAATCTGTGCCCGATATGGCGACAAGCTCGCCACTTATCATGAGACGAAATAGTCAAACTATGAATGTACTAGTTAGTGCTAATTATGCTTATACATATTGCTTCATGATACTAGTGTGAGTTTATGCTATAATATGAATGCTGGGCGTTTCTACTACCAACATGTTACATGTTATGAGGAAATACATAATATACTAGTCATAATCAATAGATAATTAGTATGAGTAATGCCGGCAGTAGGCACTAGGCGCAGACTGGACGCCGCGCAGGTTAACATATCACGAATCGCTCGTCAGTCGTACCCTAAAAAAAAGTTTTAAAATTACAGAGTATTTATTTATTTATTGTATATCCACAGCACAATGTATACAACACTCATTCTTTACCACTTTCTTTTCTTACAGTTACAAAGCTAATCTCAAATGGCTTCGAAAACTTCATAAATCTCTGATGTGGTTAATACCTAAAACACTGCTTTATTCACTAATTAGGCCGCCAAGGGCACTTTTACACGTCGTGTTTGGAATCTACCGGTGCTTCGCAAATGCCCACTGTTCTGAGAAGAAGCACCAAGAAACTTAGCCGTAGGTCTTTTGAATGTTTGTAATTTTTTTATTACTTTATATTTGCTTAAGTAACCTAACCGTAAGAATCCCCGACACCGAACAACCCAGGAACCGTAAGTCGGTACGGGATTCCATCGGCTTTTAAGTAAAGCTGAATCCCGCAGGCTTGCGAGCTTAGTAAATACCTCACTTAATACTTGGCCACACCGTACACGCACACCACAGAGGCTCACAGCGTATTAAATAATATATTAGCGTCTCTACTGAAAAGTTCAAATGTTATCTACATTTGTCGGTTATCAATGATCACGTCACTGTGGCAGTAATTACACAAGACGACATGTGAACATAGTTAACACATTATCAGATGCTGCATCTGGCCGAGATGAGCGGTTATCTTTAATATTAAATATTTAAAAAACTTATAAAAAGTAGCAAGGCCGATAAAAATGGCCAGAGTTGTTTATATGAAGCACAGTAATAGCCGATCCTATTAGCCATTATCATCGAACTGTACTTCTTTCATTCAGCTCTAAGGTCCAACATCCATTGTAGTCACACAACCTAAAACAGGCTGGCGCGTATATTATATTGGGACTACTTACGGCGGCCTAGGCACTTAGGGATCAATTAAAAACAAACGAAACGAAAAAAGATCGATGAAAACTCGCATCAATGCTGCACAAGTCGAATAACTACAGACTATCCAACTCCCACACGTGTATGTATATATCATATTCTTCCCAATATTTATGTTCGATTCTTTGTAGCTTAGTGTTAGAGAGAGTGTAGAGACTTGTAAAGGGTCACTGCTTGGTGTCAACGAATTGCGCGTTATTGTCGACCCTGGATTATCAAGAGCTGTAGTGGTGGGTATAAGGACGGAATAGTCTCTCCTACGTCCACACCACGTGGCAAAAGGATGCCAGGATGACGATGATGATAACCCATCTCTAACCAGAACGCATGGTGTATACTTTGTAGACATTAGTCAGCTTTTAGCGTCAGATATCTCAGCTTTTAGTATAGACTAAATAATTCGATTACTCAAGACATATGCAATAACGCGCGTCTTTAAAATGCCTTGCACCGCCACTCGTCGTACTTTGACCCATTTTGTGGGCAGTAGGGATTAAAACTGAGTGCGCGTCATTTTATATTCGAAAACTTCTAATGGTCCATTTAAACGAAGCGTGATAGCGCGAGCGCTTCGTTTGGACGCGGTGCGTCTCCGAAAGTATGAATGTACTTACTGAAGATTTGACAAATCTACGAGTAACGGTATGCTGTATCATGACAGCCTCCGTGGCGCAGTGGGAGAGTAGTCAGCGAGATGCCGTGGGTTCTATTTCCACACCGAGACAAATGTTTGTCTGATCTACAAATATTTGTTACAGGTCTGGGTGTTGTGGGATCGCAAGTCCCTCGTAGTTCCTGATACCCACGATACAGGTTTACCTAGTGTGGGGTCAGGGCTATGTGTGTGACTTTTGGGTGTATTTATTTATTTGAAGCATACTTGTATTTTTATTTGTATTTATGGTGGGGACGCCTGCAAGTTGCACAGACGGGTGATCGGCTCACATTAATGGAACCATTTCACCCTTAATCCCAGTTTAGGTGCTGCTGCCTGTACAGCGTTGGCTTGGCTAGATATTTCCATCCCTGGGGGATGGTCTCCACCGTTGAGGTTTCGGCTGCAGCTCAGACGCATTCTGTGGGGCATCGTGGCCAGCTCTACCAGGTTTACACCTTGCAGAATTGTCCACTACTGCCCAGCGCAGTCCACCCATTTATTGTCCCGTGAAGCATACTTGGTTGCACCCCATACGTGGCTTGGCTCGAGCTTGCACGTGTCGTATCGATATATTGTGATAAATGATTAGGAGCAACATTATATGGGACGCACCTTGGACTCGAAGAAGGAGGCGTGGAAGTCGGGCGTGGTGCCTGCGACGGAGGCGAGGTGCAGCGTAGTGTTGGCGACATTGGTGAGCGTGACGGAGCGGTGATGCGGCGCGGCGAGCGGCACGCGACCGAAGTGCAACGCGGCCGGAGACAGCGACACGCCCTCCGCCGCGGACCGCCCGCGCCCGCCGCCGCCACCACCAACAGTACCGCCGCCGCCGCCGCCGCCGCCGCCGCCGCCGCCGCCGCCACCCGCACCACCACCGCCACTCGATGAGCCCCACTCCTGCATATCACAAACAACAGATTAAAAACTCTTACATCAACTACATACATACTAACTGCAACTTGCACAGTGTCAAATGGAAACAAACCATGCCTTCATAAAACATTTATTGTATAACCAGCTTTTCCGGGATAATAAATTGCCTATGTTCTAATTCAGGTCATGGTCTACTTGTGTGCCAAATTTCATCCAAAACCGTTTAGCCGTTAAAACCGACATCCAAGTTCACAAACATCCAAATTTCTTTCTTACCAGGCATATGTATGTATTGGGAACAAAGCAACTCTAAACTTCATTAAAAAGTACCAAAACCCAAAACGTTTTACGTAAGTAAAAAGAACACAACTTTGTGTAAAACTCGTGGTCAAGGCGCGCGTGTTGTCAACGCCTCCAATATGATTATGTAACTCTATGCTAGGAGCAGTCTTTTGTCTTTTTGTCTTATCTCACATCAAGCTAGGCCAAATTTCACATAAAGTACCAGGACATCAGAAATTATAGGAAGTGTATGTAGAAAAAAAACATCAGGTAAATATTTCAGGTATGTTTCAGGTTTAAGACATCCTTTCATTTCAATTTTGTATTATTATAAGTAATAGTTAATTGCTGTTATCAAAATGTCAACACTCCTCTGACGGTATCAGTTAGTTCGGTATTTTCTAGGCCATAAAATAAGAACTGAACTGAATTTATGAAATGAGATTTAGAGTAAAAAAATATGTTGTGTTTGACTAAAAGAGTTTTACGAAATGATTTTTTGTGTTGGTGTAGCTGATGGTAGCCTACTAGACTTCACACAGGCTCTTTCCGTGCTAATTCGTAACAAAGTTTGTGTTAACTTGAACATAACGTTTATTAAAAATTGAGTGCCGCGGCCGTGAACAAGTAAGTAGAAGAAGCGACGCGACAGTGTGAAGTTCTATTTAGCGGTTTGTGTCACTAGGAATTGTAATTGTACCAGGAACACAGCGCAGCTCAGAAGTTATATTAGATGATTAGAAGTAAATTATGAAGATTCTCCCGAATTAAACAGCTATTTAGTAATTACTAGGCAAATAATTAATAGTGATGTGATCGGAGTGATTAAAGTTAGCGTCAAATTTTAGAATGTCTTTATTTTGATACAATCTGATACATAAACACTCACTGTCAAGTGAATATAACAACCCTTAAATATGACGACACCGTTCTGTAATAAGTTGTATAATACAACTAGCACCCACTAGCATTAATTTTACTATTTCACCATGACCTTTCATAATATAAAATGGTTTTAATCCATATGAATTACAATACCCATAATAAAAAAATGCATTCAAATCAGTTTAATTTGTTACATGCTAAAATGCCACAGATGCACTGACACACAAAGGGATCGATTTCATAACATTTTTTTCATCACCGGTTTGTCTTTTTTTTGTGATTATTACATATTTGTTTAAGTTCTTTAAAAAAAACTCAATAATTATTAGTAGAAGTGTCATGACGCGTAATAGTATCATCTATCAGTTGACAAACATTTATATCAACTGTATGTGGGTGTGGACTATAGGGTGAGTGACCACTGACCACAGAGTACAAACTACACATATGAACGAGGACAACACATAACATATGAGGAAATACATATTTATATTACAGTACATACATTATTATTATTTTTTATAGCATAGGCTGGCACAGGAGCAAATAGGTCACCTGATGGTATTTCTGCCCAAGCAGCAGGGTGTAAGCACTGTTGTGTTTCAGTTTGAAGGATATTAAAGCCAGTGATAATACTAGGCATTATAAAATTTAACATCTTATGTCTCAGGGTGACGAGCGCAATCCAATGCCATGCAGTGCTTTGTAATTCATTGTTCTTTGTGGTGTTACTTCTGTTTATGGGCAGGCATGACACTTACCATCAGGTGAGCGACCTACTCTTTTCCTCACTCAAACTAAAAAAAAGTATTTCCACCGCCCATATACGCCCATAACACCACAAGGGCGCAATGTAGACCTTAAAGGAAAGGGATAATTAAGGGATCAGGAAGGGGATGGGGATTTGTTCCTCTGGATATCTCACTCACCTCACAAAACACATCAGTAAGCCACCACTTTATGACGGTTTTCTGTCAGACAGTGGTAACGACTTGGTTGAGCCGGTCTATTCATGCTGTAGACTAAACTGTCTACAGTGTGGCTCTACCACTCTTATATGCACATTACATGTGTGATGAATGAATACAAATTCAATATAATTACAATAATAATATAAGCCCTATTATTTACATCCTCCTCTATCAAAAAGAGGGGTTTGACCTTAGTCCACTATGCCTAACCTAATTTGGATCCATACCAGTCTCCACTGGGCTATTGCTGCTTGAATGCAGTTGCTATGTTTGCTGGTTATGGGGGCTAGACACCAGGTCATCCCTCATAATACTAATACATACATAGACTCACACCTGTTTCCCATAGGGGTAGGCAGAGACAACGGATTACCACTTGCCACGATCCTTGCATACCTCTTTCGCCTCATTCATTAAATTTTTCATACATGCACATAGGTTTAGGGTACTCCTGACCTGGCCTTTCTTGAGAACATCTCCAACTTGATCTATGAAGGTTCGCCGAGGCCTTCCCCTCCCAACTGTACCATTCACACTTGCCTTGTATATTTGTTTCGTCAATCTTCTTCAATACTAATTACAGTCAAATTTATGGTAAAAGATGGTAGACCCTCACATTAAGCTGGGATAAAGCCAGGCAAAGAGAAAGGTATGGGTATAATTTCACAGAATAACATTAAAACAATGTGGATCCTAGATTTCATAAGAGATGAGCAATTTTTGTTATACAACGTGAAATACAATTTTACATGTGCCCCAGAAAGTGTTTCAGATTTATGTTTCAGAATTATTTCAACAAATTCCTTTTCCCTAACCAATTTCACAGCCTGTTTGATAGGGTAAATGGGTTTTTTAACTTTAAATTATAATACACACACACTGTGCAGATTGTACACAATTGATGAGCATGGGTATTATGTAGGGAGAGCTAATTACCTGGAATGTGATCCCCTCTATAAGAGAATCATGCACTGATACACCTGCAAACAAAATATATCATTAAGTACCTATATATTTTCTTTATCTTGTATAACTGTAATTTTTTTTAGTTTATTATTTTGATCAATATTTCATAATAAGTTTTCATAGTACATCAGTTACCATAAATAATGAGCAAAATCAATTGAAAAACATCAATGGAAATTAATGATTCAATACACAGATATTTGTTTGATGTTAACATAAAACAAAAAGCTCTGTGGCACATTGAATGTGAGTCTCCGACCAAGTGCAGTTGTACAGTTGGGCAGTGGACTCAATGTTTTGTCAGCAGGCGGGGGGTAAAATAAGCCTGCCTGCGAACATCTGGTGCATGCGTGCATCTCGTGGCCGCCCCCACGCCGGCCCCGGACCATGCTGCCTCTTCGAGACCAAAATACTCTAAACATAGTAAAAGAAAAACGACAAACAAATCCGCCTCGTCCCCGATCTAAAATAACACCGCGTCGCCCGCGGCGCACTGCCGACTCGGTAACTACATGCCAAGATACCTATTGCTGCTTTTGCACATTCGACAGCTTTTTCTGGCTAAACATTACTTTTAATGCCAAAGCACACCGAATTACATTCTAATAATTACAAAGAATGTCTGGTTACAATTTTAAAATCGATTTTACCATGGCTCTTTCCCTGGGCTGACAGTTTTGTGTTCAGCGATATATCCAATAATGTCAACACGAAAACGTAACACCACACTATTTTGTGATACATTTTGATACAATTGTTTGAAATAAGACACTGTTTATTCACATTTCTCAAGCACTATTCGTTATGCTCACGAGACGTCCATTCACGAAATAATGAATGACACAGATAAAAAATAAATGGAATGAACACATTGACATTTGGCGCGTTTGGATTTTTTCATTTTTTTTGTTTGTTCCTTAAGGAACCGGCTAAGATCAGAGACCATGCTGCCAAATCATTAGTTATATTTTTTTCATATATTCCAAGAACGATGAAACGGGGGTGTGGCCGATTTCAAGGTCTTGTTGGAGTTTTAGTGTTAATTCCTTTCAGTTCAATGCTTCTTAGACGACTTTCTTCAAGCGAATCGAAAGCACAAGGTCGACAATACACTTGATCAAAAATCACCTAAATTCACTTATTTCAATGTTTCCATACACTATTCATCAGCTTTAATGATTATTGTACAAAACCACACCACTTTTATACAACAAACACAATTTTAAACCAGTTTACGAAATAATTAAAACAAGAGAGCCACCGCACACCGTCAGAATTCCCGCCAAAAAAACTCCCCCTGTTCTAGATTCTCAGTCAACGCCCTGTTCCGTTGACTGAGAATCTAATGTACAAAGACAGGACTACCAGTAGATAATTTCGAATAATTCAGCAAAGCCCCTGAAATTACTGACGTTCAGGATACATATTATATCACCACAAGTTTCGTGATAATTCCCTGATGTGACATACATAAAATTAAAAATAAAAAGTTGTACTGAAGTCTCGTTTTTGTATTGTATTCAATAATACCAGTGCATGCCCACCCGAGACTAAGTGGTAGAATAGGTCCTTCATATGCGAGCAGTAGTGTCCATTGGTACCACCAATTTACACATCATTACACATGAGAATATTAATTCTACTTAATACATACAGGATAAGCCACACAATTATCTTTCAATTTTTGTACCCTATCTTAATATTATACAAATTGTTAAAGACAGGCATTAGTGCAATACAAAGATATTTTTAAGCACTATGTTTGTTTTTGAATAACGTTACAAATGAAATTCAGCAAGAAGACCTGTTTGTGTATTAAAATGCATAACAATAGTTTTTGCATTAATAACAAATCTTACAATATTTTAATCATCGAAATAAGATGACATTTTAATTGATGTATTGTTTTACTATACGCTATAAACCCCTATCAACTAGTATTCTCAGTCAACGCTATCAACACTCGTTGTTTAATTGTATAGAGTACATAGCTAAAAACTTACCTAATTAATATATTTTGCAACTTGTAGCATAACAGCTGCTTAAAATAACAAATGACAGAAGTCAACAGAAGTAAACAGATCTTCATGGGCTCACGTAGTGCTTAGCATTCTAAAACTTTTTCTATAACAAACCCTGTAAACCTATATAAACAAGAAACGAAAGAGAAGGCGTAATTTTAATTTACTGTAGTCCTTGTCATACATCAGTATTTTTATCTTCGCATAAAAAACCTTTAATAAGAAAACAATAAAAGCAATAAGATTTTGCTTGTGAAACGATTACTGCGGAGGATTATGGACATGGATGACAACTGTGAGTAGAGCACAAACTCTTGGTATTCCATTTTGGCAGACATAGGTTGCTCTGTGCGCGTAGTACAGCTGTTCGATCGAGCTTATTTGCTAATTCTTGCTTTAAATCACATAACAGTCGGATATGATTGATCCCGTTATTCAAGGAGTATAATTGAACGCTTGTTAGTTTTTTACGTAATTGCAGCGGAGAGCGACGGAGAACAAAATGAGGCGGCGGCGGCGGCCGGCGGAGACATAGCTCTCGACGACAATGATACTGATGAAGAAGAGCAACAATTCGACATCGCACTGGCTGCCTCCCACTCTGTGAGTGTACCCTACAAGCTACGGCTTTTAATTGTACATAATTTGAGTTTGTATGCAAAACTAACATCTATTTAAGACTAGGTAAGTTAGATCTCAAATTAAATCCCTTTCAACAGGTAATAAAAACAACAAACTGCATTCTATATTATTACTAGCTTTTGTTCGCGGCTCCGCATTTGTGAACTTCCTTTTCTGGGAAATCTAAGAAGACCTAATCCAGGTCATGGTTTACCTGTGTGTCAAATTTCATCCAAAACAATTCAGCCGTTATGGTGGGATGGACTAACAAACAGCCAAACTTTCACATTTATAAAAGTAGTAAGATAAATTGAAATGTTTGTATTGATTTGCGCCTTTTGTATCTAAAAATATCAAAATATTTAATTGGCTAGGTATTTACGCAATATAGAAATAACATTCATATAAAATGTGAACAGTATATGGGGCCTGGGCTGGTGGCAGTTAGTGGCAGATCTGTGCTGGAGGCAGGCTGGGAGGGCCGGGTGCCAGTGGTGGCACATCATGGTGCAGTATTCCCAGGGGAGACAGTGC
The DNA here is from genome assembly GCA_905332985.1 of Mimas tiliae. Lineage (NCBI taxonomy): Eukaryota > Metazoa > Arthropoda > Insecta > Lepidoptera > Sphingidae > Mimas > Mimas tiliae. Next base: position 14,253,392 of record HG995259.1, on the reverse strand, counting down.
CAATGCTGTTGCCCAATGCACATGATGCGGCAGTGCTTGATCAAGCCATAAAGCAAGATAAACTGTTTGGATTGTTGTGCCCTGAGTGAGTACAACATTGTGCCATTGTAATTGTATGAAGGTTCTTTTAATTTGGAAGTCTTTGATCAAAAAAGCCCATGGAGTTTAGTTTCGCCGGGTCTTCTCAAGCTGGGTTGGTGTTCCAGTGGTAGTTTTAAAATAACACTTCGGAGATACACATGGTCCGCATTCAATCTCCCTAAAGCTAACTATAGGACTTTGTATTTCCTAATATAAATTATTGAAAATCCGGACCTAAAACAAGCTCCCTGAGTTCAAGTAGCTGGATCTTCTCAGAGTTTGGGTCGCGCCGTGTTGAATCCAGTGATAAATTAAGCCCACTGAGTTTGTTTCGCCGGGTCTTCTCAAGCTGGGTCGTTTTGGATCCAGTGGTAGTTTTAAAACTCGTGCCGTTTCGGTAAATGCAGTGGTCCATACCGACTCAAAATATTTAATAATTAATAATGGACGTTTCCATATTACAAATACTGTTAATAATGTAAAATAAAAAGACAACAAATAAACAATTTAGTGTAATTGTCTAGTGTATTTGACGATGCCTATGTATGTTATGTATACATTAGTTGATATGATTTCTATACATAAGTTTCTTTATTTTGTACTGACTTGTCATAAGTGCTATTTTAATTGCCTGCATGATTAATAAAACTATTTCATTTCATTTCAAAATAAAATGAAATTAATGCTTTTTATAGCAGAGCCTGGTAAACAAAACAAACAACTTAGTGGGTCATAACTAGGTACAACCTACCAAATCGAGGGATAATTCCACTAAGTTGAACACTGTCTGTAGTTCCATTTTCTTCCATTTCACATTAATTAAATAATTTGGTACGCCTATGCATCTTAATTGACAGCTTTGTAAGCATTTATAGAATGTTTATAACAGATTGGAAATAAGAAAACTGATGTATTGTAGTGATTTCTTATGTTTACGCAAATATTGCACATTGAAATAAAACATTCATTCTGCAGTGGCTGAACATTCAGAGGAAGGGTCCAAACATTACCTTAGATTTGACAAACCACAAATCCTTGCCAAAGAACACCAATTTCTACCTAGGATGATTCGCGAGGCTATTGAAATTAAAACCACCCAAATTTCAATAGAGAAGATGGTTGGAAGCTTGCACAAGCCTGGGATCCAATTATACACTTAATTAAATCGGAACCCAAAAGACCAACTGCCAGACCTCAAGACACCGTGAGCTCTTTCTGCGTAGATCGGACTAGTGTCAACTAACTTTTAAAATAATTAAAAAATAAATGTATAATTTTAAAATGAAGGTAGCTAATGTAACATTAACTTTTCGAGACGACCTACACGGTACACCTCAGTCTCTCCCGTGACCACGAAGGTTGAAAAGCTTTCGAAACGTCGGGAATAAAATAAAATTAAACCGCGATAAAATCCGTATAAAGTCGTTTTGTTTCACTGATGTATTGTGTTGTAGTGAGAGTGGCACGCTGGTGTCTGGGTATGGCGTGCTGTGTGAAGTGTTTGAGGTGGGAGTGAGTGAGGAGCGCGAGCCTCCCGCCGCGCTCAGCTTCAAGGCGCGCGCCACACATCGCTTCCGCTTCGTTAACATGCCCAAACACTCTGTCCCCATACATCTCTATGCCAGGTACATACATCTTGTGTAATCCTAAATCAATGCACTCAGTTAAACTGACACATAATTAGTTATAGCTGCAACTAAAGTCTAAATACAATAATATTTTTTTTACAATAAAAAACACATTTGAAGCCAGTATGTGTGCTTATGAATTTTAACATTAAATTAATCTTTTGAGATGAGTGTGGAAATTATTGTTGTTTTTTGAAAAAGGTCGCCCTTGAACTACGCAAGACTAATGCTTAGAATTGTGTGGTGATGCAGGCTTCGGTGCGTGGATATACGCGTGCTGCCAGAGGTGGAGCCGGCGGCACCACTCGCGCGCGTCAGACTCACCGGACTAGACTCACTGCGGCACACCAGCCCCGCGTCAGTACCCACACAACACTCCCTCTCTCCCTCACACACAGCAGGTGGAGCCGGCGGAACCACTCGCGCGCGTCAGACTCACCGGACTAGACTCACTGCGGCACACCAGCCCCGCGTCAGTACCCACACAACACTCCCTCTCTCCCTCACACACAGCAGGTGGAGCCGGCGGAACCACTCGCGCGCGTCAGACTCACCGGACTAGACTCACTGCGGCACACCAGCCCCGCGTCAGTACCCACACAACACTCCCTCTCTCCCTCACACACAGCAGGTGGAGCCGGCGGAACCACTCGCGCGCGTCAGACTCACCGGACTAGACTCACTGCGGCACACCAGCCCCGCGTCAGTACCCACACAACACTCCCTCTCTCCCTCACACACAGCAGGTGGAGCCGGCGGAACCACTCGCGCGCGTCAGACTCACCGGACTAGACTCACTGCGGCACACCAGCCCCGCGTCAGTACCCACACAACACTCCCTCTCTCCCTCACACACAGCAGGTGGAGCCGGCGGAACCACTCGCGCGCGTCAGACTCACCGGACTAGACTCACTGCGGCACACCAGCCCCGCGTCAGTACCCACACAACACTCCCTCTCTCCCTCACACACAGCAGGTGGAGCCGGTGGAACCACTCGCGCGCGTCAGACTCACCGGACTAGACTCACTGCGGCACACCAGCCCCGCGTCAGTACCCACACAACACTCCCTCTCTCCCTCACACACAGCAGGTGGAGCCGGCGGAACCACTCGCGCGCGTCAGACTCACCGGACTAGACTCACTGCGGCACACCAGCCCCGCGTCAGTACCCACACAACACTCCCTCTCTCCCTCACACACAGCAGGTGGAGCCGGCGGAACCACTCGCGCGCGTCAGACTCACCGGACTAGACTCACTGCGGCACACCAGCCCCGCGTCAGTACCCACACAACACTCCCTCTCTCCCTCACACACAGCAGGTGGAGCCGGCGGAACCACTCGCGCGCGTCAGACTCACCGGACTAGACTCACTGCGGCACACCAGCCCCGCGTCAGTACCCACACAACACTCCCTCTCTCCCTCACACACAGCAGGTGGAGCCGGCGGAACCACTCGCGCGCGTCAGACTCACCGGACTAGACTCACTGCGGCACACCAGCCCCGCGTCAGTACCCACACAACACTCCCTCTCTCCCTCACACACAGCAGGTGGAGCCGGTGGAACCACTCGCGCGCGTCAGACTCACCGGACTAGACTCACTGCGGCACACCAGCCCCGCGTCAGTACCCACACAACACTCCCTCTCTCCCTCACACACAGCAGGTGGAGCCGGTGGAACCACTCGCGCGCGTCAGACTCACCGGACTAGACTCACTGCGGCACACCAGCCCCGCGTCAGTACCCACACAACACTCTCTCTCTTTCTCTCCCTCACACACTTACTTACTTAAGTAAGCCTAGTTTCGACCACTACGCGACCACTGTCCTAGTTACTATACTAGTTACAATACATTTCTGAATTCTGATACATAATATGACAGTTAGTGTTCACATAAGATTTCATCGTTTACATAAGTTGTATGTGAAAGCATTGTCTCTGTTGCAGACTGGACCGACGGCTGCGGAGCATGGACGCAGCGGTGACTCCATGGCCGCTATTCGTGTACGAGATATTTGACTACGCACGCATGCGTCAGATCATTAAAGACTACTTCAAGACCATTATGTTTGGTGAGTGCATCAAGTATTTTATGTTTGTTGATAATATTGTTACAAGTACAAAGTTTGACAGATGTATGCACATATTTTCACCAGTATTAATAATGGAGACATATAAAACCTTACACATTAAAGTGGTGCGTCATGGAAACGGAAAAATAAATGGAAACCATACCCTTTGATACGTGTTGGCCGTTGTTGTCTGCCTAAGCTCTGTGAAAAAAGGCATTCAAGACTCGAACGCCATTTTGATGAACATGATATGCCTGATTGCAGACAAGTTGCCGGAGGATGCAGTATCGTTGTCGTTCTGGGTGGCTTCGAACCTGGCACTCTCAGCACGCGACCGCCTCGCGCTGTTTGTAGTCGACAACGCGCTACTGCGGCTGCACATGGAGGTGCGCTTCATCAGCAGGGTGAGTCATTGGCACCTACCTACCTACATACCACTATTATATTGATATGAAATCAAGTCTACTAGAGATCAGGTTGTTAGGTCAAGAGACTGGTATACATATAAATACATACATGCAGAGAAGAACCCAGCCTGAAGTGGCAAAAGAAAGCTATTGCAAAAGATCCAAAGGGAGGATGGCAGAGGATGGAGGCATAGGAAGAATAAGAGGGTGGAGGGTTTGGTAGCTTGAGCACCTAAAGAGGATGGAGGAAGATGAAGCGGTGAAACGAACGTACCTGGGACGGCTAATTGATCAAACGACAGTTGGTTGTTTCATGTACTGATGACATATGAAAAAAAAACCCTCCACCAGCTTCACGCAGTTAACTGACGAGATATTGTTCAAGATAGGTAGCACTGGCGACTTCTTATATCGAAATCCAAGACCCAGTTTATGTTGTGCCTGCTGGTAGATGTAGATAAGATTGATTTAATATTTTTTGTTTGAAGAAAAGCGTGCTGTGTTGCTCGTCGTGTATGGGAGAAATAGCGCGTCGTGAGCACATATTCGCGATGTCCAGCGAGGGAGTGCACTCAAATTATACAAACTTAGGTATGAAAATGATTACCTTCATAGTGTATTTAAATATTGCATGAACACAGATGCTCTATCATTATATCAGGTGTGTGTAAAAGCTGTTATATTGTAGGTGGATACATGCACGACATCGTGACGGTGTCTCGAGCAGTCAACACGGAGCTGAACGGATCTCCGTCGTCGGAGTACTCGTGGTTCCCGGGGTACACCTGGACCATCGCACTGTGCCAGAGCTGCATGGCGCATGTCGGCTGGAGGTCAGTTCATCAGCTATCATTTGAACACGCAGCTGAACGGATCTCCGTCGTCGGAGATCTCGTCTCGTGGTAAAGTTTAGGAAATCAAACAAGTAACGTTATGTAACCATGCACTCGCAACACCATAGGTGCCAATCTATGGGAATTGGGAGGAGGCATTGTTTATTAGGCCTGCTGCTATTTTAATAATTAACCATCCAGTATGTAACATATTCATTTGTATTTATTTGGTCTGCCATCTGCGATCATATTTCCAACTCGAATTATTAATGAAAAAAAAATTACTTTAAAAATATAAGAATAATACCCTGATATATATATATATAAGTAAGTGATAGAGTCAATAATGTACGCATTGTACAGGTTCGATGCTCTGAAGCGCAACTTGCGTCCGCAGCAGTTCTACGGTCTGTGTCGCAACTACGTGCAGCCTCGCGCCGACACCGAGCCGCCTGAACCGCCCGAACACCAGCGACACAATATTATGTAGATCATACGCTTACAGTTATCATTCTAAACCCATACACACCCATACAACCTGCAATCAATGTTGATGCTCACTTTAACATCTCCTTTTAATTGTATTTTAATGTGTCTCAATGTAACGTTGTTAGCGATGACCCCAGATTGGCTTTACATATTATATACTTCAGTGTGTAGAACTTACCATGTAAATGTGTCAGTGTATTATGTATTTATACTTGTGGTGTTTTTCCTCCATGTATAACATCAAATTTCACAACCCTACGATTTAAATTGTTATGCGCTTGTGCAATCTATGCCTTTTGCGAATAAATAAAAAATGTCTTGGTACTGAGGATGCTCAAGACCTGAGTGCAACGGAAGCATCTGACTCTAAGCCGAAATAACGCCAGACAGAAAGAATCATGTGCAATGTGTGCACCTGAGTGTGGTCAGACACAACGAGATAAATAACTATCTAATACCAAGTCTGTATTAGGTCATAATCACGCGTTTTGTATTGTTTAATTAGACGAAGGTTGCCGAAGCGCATAACTTTAATCGTAGTACTACTGTACACTCATTTGCATTTGAAAGAAGTAGGGAGGTTAGTAGCCAGGCCCTGGGCTTTGTGAAGAGTTATTTATAGGACGGATGTACAGGGACCTCTCTCAGACTGATAGCTGTAGACATGCAAGTGAAAGAGTTTGTGGAACTTACTAGTTTTAATCTTTGTATATGTAGAGAAATCAAATTCACTCATCAGACCGTGCACCAAAAAGTCACATCCATGTCCCTGAAAATGTATTCTTGTACATTGTTACGAAACTATTATAAATAGAATATTGTTTTGTGTACTCTTATAAGAGGCTAAACTTTAGGAAAACATATTTTTTGGTGGTCATGTTAGGGGTATCTGTTACTCATCAGAGAAATGTTTTATGTTATGCGCAAAATTTTATAAAATTACAATATTATTGTTTGATAGTAGATATATTTTTTATAGCAATCGTATTCCAAGAGCTTGCTAACCGAAGTAGATTTGTTAAGTTTGGCAACTTCATGGAAACCTAGCGTACAATGAGAGTTTTAAACACATATAAACCACAGATCACACGGATTATAATAGATATATGTTGATCTGAATAGATCGTGCCAGTTTTTAATACATACTAAAAAATGGTCACCATGCGCATAAATTATATAGTGCGCGTTGCGCTTAATCGCAGCATGCAAAGGAAGTACACATACAAATTCTACTGTATTTCCCATGGTGTGTGATATTTTTTTTTCGTTTCGTTTGATCATTTTCACCGATTCTAGAATTTGAATTTGAGTTTTATATGAAGCTCCCACGTGTTATTAGTTTTATTCACGGTATTATCTCTAAAGTAGGCACGTTATCCATTTATTAACGAACTTTGTTATGTATCTATGTAAAACTAGTCTCTTGCAAAACATACTTTGTTTTTGGCAGATAATGTAAATAGCTGTATGTGCTTTCATACCACTGTCTGTTACCTAAAACTATAAATAAGTCTATAAAATATATTGTGAAATACTTAAGACATAATATTGTTTATTCTTTTCAAGTAACAAGTCACAAACTGTTTATAGGACTGTTTTTTAATGCATCCGTTTTTATTTCAGTTGTGGTATATATCAAAGTGTTCACCTACGACAGTATTCTCAATACAACGAAACATACTGTTATGATATTGTCATTCAGTTTTACCAATGAATACTGGATGTGGGAATAAAAAAAAACTAGCTGTTGTGTGAATGGACTGTAATATAACATTTTATTTACATACAGCCTGTCTTATGTGCGAAAAATCTGACAATAAAAGCATTTGGTAAAAATCGCGATACTATCTTATAAAATTAACCAATCATGTTGGGTAAATCAATAGGCCCACATTTATCATTTGCTTTTTATCATCCGATATATTCGTATTTAACAAAAAAATATGCAGAATACCATCATCAGTCATCACTAATAATAAAGTCAACCATGTATCATCATTCCTTGTATCAAATAATAAAAGGAGGCATAAAATGAATCCATAACATTAGGACACAGTATTCAAATGTAGTTATGTGTACGAAGAGCAGAGGGCTCTTGCTCTGGCGCTGGTGGCATCAACAGTGGTGGCACACTCGACCCATACTGCACTGGAGATGTCTTCTTTATTTGCTTCAAACCTCTCCTCTTGGTTGGTTGTTTACCTACAACAGGATCCATAGCATAAACTCTTGCTACGTTTTAAACATGAGAGATTTGGTTTTACTATTAATTTTTTAAATATTTCATTCTACAGGCTCAAACTTTTACTACCCAAAAAAATGAGTAGGAATAGCAACATTGGTTCAGTACAAATTTTACTATAAACTACATACTATATTGGATATAATGTATTTTCTCAAATTGCCCTTTCCTCAAAATGTCCCTTTCTCAAAATAATTGATACATTTATTTTCACCAAAATACTGAAGTGCCGTTTGCACTAGCATCTTAAGATCATTTTAAACATGTTAAGGTCATAAATTACAAAATTTTATAAACTTACGCTTACCAACATTTGTACTTGGCATATCTTTATTTTTACTGAGTGTTTGAGGTAAATCTTTATGTAAAATGCTACGCAGTGTTGATCGCGGCAGACGCAGTGCCACAGCTCGAGCCCGCAGTGACAAAGCGGGTGAGGATTTAATGGACGCCGCCACTTCATCCATATGGGATCTCCTGTTGCAATATAAAAATATTAAGATATTTATACAGTATTTAACAAAAGCTCTGTTGGCCTTTTTTGGCTCGTAACGATAGACATATACACAGCTTAATAAAAATAGTTAAATTAAAAGAATAACAAACAGAAGCAAGATATTATCCTTGTACAGGTAACTTTGAAAATGAACATATTTAAAAAATGTTATTTACATCAGAACTTTTGTGTATTGATGAAGCCGGGGGCGCGGCATGTTTGATGTACCGCAACATGCTATCTCGCTCTGGCTACCAACTCATCGCTCTTGCAGAGGTAATCAATTGAAATATGTTTAGCAGATAATAAATAAAAAAAATAAAAAAAAAATATGATTATGATTATAGTCCAGTTTTCGTATGTTTCTTTTTTTATTATGTTTGAATATTGATTCTGATATCACAGTTAAAACGCCCAACAGGGTTTTTGTTACATATTGTATATTGTACATCCACCCTTACACGGCACTATAACAATAACAACTCAAGAAATAAATAATGGAATACAGATAGATTACCAATGTTAATTCAGGTCAATGATTCATGCTTTACAAAGCACAAGTCTGGCTTCACTTGGAGTACTGTTCACACCTGTGGGCCGGTACACCTAAATAACAACTTCCTTTTCACTCATTACACACAGTAATTTGAATTTTAGTCAGCCCTAGTCTCACAGATGGTCTAAAACCCCTAGTACCTAGTAATAGTAATACAGAGGGACATTGAATCTCCTTGTGATTTATGTGTGCCGTATTGAATATATTTAGATAGGTGCAGAAGGCAACTGTGGATGACAGTGTGAGTGCATAGGTACCTGTTAATAGGCCGACCAGGTCTGGGAGCATCACAAACACTTCCAGTAGAGAACAGCTTGCGCTCCCACACTAACAGGGTGTTCTTAGCCGGCGGCTCCCGCCCGAAACGTTGTTGAAACTCCTGCCTAATCTGAACAAATAATATATTTCTGAAAACTAGACTTACTATTACTGGTTACTTTACATAATTACACTTGTAACACACCTCACTAATACTACTTCGGGTTCGTTTTCGTTCATGGACCCATACACCTGCCAATAATCGCTCTTCGATGCTAAAATTTGACGTATCGACATTTGATTTTCTTAACAGTTTTTTTTTACTTATATCATTTTGTGACCGTTGATCACATTTTCCACAATTACTATCGCTTGGGTGCAGGTTGATCACATTTTGTGATGGTTCGAACTGATTATGAGTTATAGAGACATCTCTATGATTATCAACTATTAGAGAACACTGTTGATAACTTGAGTGCTGATATAATGGCTCACTAGAATAGTGATAAATGTTCATTTTATTATTTATTTATTTTTCATTCATTAAAAACAATGTGCAATAAATATATTCTGCAGCAACACATCTATCGAAGCCCGAAAAAAATTATAATAATTCAAGACAACAAAATAAGTTAGGGCATGGAGCCCTATGGGTGGGTGTTTGATGATTTAATTAAATACTTTATCTCTGTTACGTTTAAACAAAGTGATCACTGAAATAAACAATTGAGAATTTATTATAATTTTCTCAGGATCATGAATCCAATCCAATCCAATCCAATTTTATATTGTGGCTCCATCGGCGTACGATCATGAATCAAAACATCAAATTCAAAACATTGACTGACACTTGACAGTGACGTCTAACAATTGTTGACTAGTGTTGTAGGACTTACAAGAGGAATTCATTTGTCCCGTACATGATGAAATAATGTAAGAGCCACGTACTAAATTTTTTTCATGAACTACTTCAAATGTCATGTCGCGTTACTCTGCTATTATTCCCGTGACGTGAGAGTGAGAACGAGCGAGTAAGCTTCAAGACGCCCCGCCTCATTTGAAGTAGGCCTTGTACCGGCTCAGTACAAAAAAGAAAGTATTCTAAAATACTCATTTAAATCCTCCTACTCAACACTATTGTTGACTGACACTAGTCCACAGATGTACCAAGTTAACTGTGAAGTGGCAGAAAATGGAACTACGGACTTATGTTCCCAACTTAGTGTATTATAAAGGTACCTAGATTTGGTAGGTAGGACGCGACGATCAGTCGTGTCTTTTACATAAACAGTGCGACAACTAATTAATTTTTTTTAGCGATTTATTTTATATCGATACTTATAGAAAAAGGAATGGGGCGGGAGGATTTGGGATTTCACTCATCGTACAAAATGCAATGCAAGCTGCCAGTTCAAGCCAGTTTTCTATGAGACAGTGATACTACCCCGGTCGAGGTGCTCATTCAGGATTTAAAATGGGTGTAAGGGAAACGCTTCCGAAAACTAGGACAGGTGGTAGTTCTAGTGAATAAAGACACGATAGCACTTTAAATAACATAAACGAAAATGTTCATTAAGTATTTTATTATTATCGACTTCTTAAAAGCAATATCGGAAAGTTTTCAGTCACCAGGTAGTCGTCTTCGAAAATGACTGCAATATTCAGCTCGAATTCTGTAAAAAAATGTTGTACGGTAATTCCCATCTTGATCTTTCGATGGATTAGCACTATAGTGTTGGCGTATTCCTTTTATTTATGTATTGAGGGTGTCTGGGAAAGCAACGTTGGGTACACTGAAATAATAATAATGGTGCAATATAGTTGTGGAAGGGTAGTTAAATGGTATAAAAGAGGTTGTCGCCATAAATGGGGGTCTTTTGCCCGCAGTCAGTCAGACAGTCTCCAGTTCACTAAGATCAGTGCTCAGTCGATATAGTTCATTACTCGGTAGCTCTGCTGGTTTACTATTCGGTTCTAGTTCTTTTAGTTATAATTAGAAGAGCGGTCTCTAGAGAATACTGACATGGGGTTTGTGGTCTGTAAAGCAGTAACATTGTAAAAGTAACCAATAAACTATGTATTCAAGTGATTACTGTCGTTTGATATGGTCACCGTTAACAATAGTAAACATATATAGTGGGTATACGTGACGTAGGTCTTACCTACTTAAAATATTTGTGGATTCCCTGGAATGCATGTTAACAATTCGCGCGAAATAACTAGGCTGAAATTGAAGATAGCCACAAGCCGCGTCGCAGTTATTGTGTAGTGAGTGTGACTAACGTCAGTCTGTCCAAGTTATTAGGCGCGTTTTGGAGCGACCATGAATATTTGTGGAACATGCTAGAATGCGCGTACTATCTAGTTTCTATCTAATTTACTAGGTGGTAGGTACCTCGTATGCGAGAGGCCGTCTAGGTTAGTCGCTTTATCTATTTCTGCTGCCAAGCATCAGTGTGTAAGCATTGTTGTGTTTGAAGGACATTGAAGTCGTCGAAATTACTGGACATTATGAGACTTAACAACTTATGTCTACGGATGACGAACGCAGTCCAGTGTCATGCAGTGCTTTATTTAAAGTTCTGTGTGGCGTTGCTTCTGTTTATGAGCAGGCGTGGCGCTTACCATCAGGCGAGCGACCTGCTCGTCTAGTTATTCAAGAAGTAAATGATTTATGTCGTTATACTATGTATTTATTCGATATTGAGCAAACATTATTTCGTCGCTTAGCTAACAATACCACGCAAGTTAAATTGGCTTAGTTTTCAGGAGAGACATAAAACTGAATATTTTTATGAACATGACAATGTGTGATGTAACCAATCAATTAGGCGGTGACAGAACTATTTAAATAACGTGCTTTGTATTGTTAATTTAAATTTTTGTGTAAATTTATTGCATACGCGGCAAAAACAATTTATCCAATGATAATATCACAAGGCCAATTTTCGAGTTACGCGGTGTTGTTAGCTAAGCGACGATTTGTAAATAGCCTTAGTAAAATAATATAAAATTGTTTACCAATTTTAAAATTGACAGTAGTAGTAGTAGGGCAGGTGAACAGTCTCGGCAGCACCATGTAAAGGGGAATGTCTCTTCCACGACAGACGTCGCCATCGCCTATCTGTATGTTCTGGATTTCAGTTGCTGCGAAATTATGTTTATCTTACAGTTAGTAGACTGCCTCGGTGGCGCAGTTGTAATGCGTACACGTTACGACTGAGGCTGACGCTGAGGTCTCGGGTTCGATCCCCGGGTTGGGTAAAAGTGATATTGGGTTTTTCTATTACGCAATGCTCAATATCACCCCGGAGTCTGAAATTTGTGCCCGGTATGGCGATAGGTTCGCCCCCTATCACATTATAGGACGGAAATAAACTTGGCGAAATGTGGGTGTACTGGTTACACCTCTGCCTACCCTTTTGGGGATTACAGGCCTGAGCGCGTATGTATGGACAGTTAGTACCAACAGAAGACGTGCACACTCCGAGCCACATTGCATGTACTGTATATTTATGAGGGATTCTGTCGTGTGTTTTATTGTTATTGCTATTTATTATGGATGATAGTAATTGGTAGTATTGTAATAAATAACAATAGGACCAACATATGAAGTAAATCCAAGACCACAGATAATATCATACGTATAGACTTCATACGTCTACTCCCCTCGTATATCTTCCTTATGAGCAACATTTAGCGCAACACGTCAACACGCATATATCAGTCTACATAGCTAAAGTAGTAGTGTTATGTTTTGTTTCTATATAGATCAACGTAAATAATACATATTACTTGTGTCTATTATATGTATCTTCACAAAGTTCATAAACTATATTGATTAAATTAATTTGTAGTTTTGTTTTATTACCATCTCTGGAGTACCCCTCAGCACACCCACATGTCTCGACTCGCACCAACTGTAGTTCTATAGACTTAATGGGCACGGAACACTCATCAACTCGTATCTGATGATATAATACAACAACAAACAATGTAGGAGTTATTATTTGCTTACACACAGCTGCTTGGCGGTAGAAATAGACAGAGCGGTGGTACCTACCCAGATGGCCTCTCGCATACAAGGGACCTACCACATTTTTCTACGCTAAGTACGAACGTGAGCGCTGTTAATTAATCTGTAAGCGTTACCATGATGTACTATTATTTGGCAACAAAGACAAATTGATCAGTGATTACTTGGTAGAGTACAAAAATATTATGTTTTATGTTATTGTAGAAAAAATATGCAGTAACAATGACAGTTAAGTGATGTCAATGTATAATGAATGTAACACAAAATATCCCATAAATTTGTAATATCCAGATAGTGACATGGACCTATCCAAATGGTACAATATGTTGCTGATATCCGGACACTTTGGATATCCAGATTGCATCCCTACAAGTTATAAAGCTATAAGTAAGAGTAAGCATTTTATTTTTATAATAATTGTAATGCTTACTTTCCCTGTGATGGGCTTGTCTAGTGGGCACACTGTAGTGTCGATTTCAGCATATATCTGAAACTGTGGCATCACTCCTCTTGACGAGCCTCCACCACATGCTCTGATGGTGGCAGGAGTGATCTCACACCTCACGGGCTTCAGAGGGACAGGATCTTGCTGAAAAACATATCAGCATATTATGAACACAGAATACAGTACTGACAGTAACTAAGAAATTTAAATTGTGTGCTACAGTAACCCTCATTTTTAACCAACTTCAATTTCTCAATTTGTTGCATATATTTATTTGCTTTTTATTTTAAATAAATATTTATGATATTTCTGCCTATTGCATGATTAGTCACAGTCAAGGGAAAATCATCTAATATTGTATCAGGTCTGCTTAAAAATATTATTCTATTATCTTCTATTCTTCTCTTCAATTTTTATATTATGGCTCCATCGATTTTCAATGATTTTGCCAATGTCAAGTATTAAAATAGCAATACCTAAAAACTTTTATATATCACATTACTTACTTGCCTATACTGTACAAAAAATTGACAGCTTGAATACAGAGGCTTGTTGAGGAAGGACCTCTTCATGCTGCACTTCAATGTGTACATGATGTTCACAAAGACACCATGGTACGTCTCCAGCAGGCCCGGGTACCCTGGAGATATTGCTTGCCGCGCCCGCAGTGGGATCTCAAACGGAATTTCTGTGATACCCACTGGGATTTTACCAGGCGGAGCTAATTCTATTGCTGTGTTGATTAGGCTCATTGGCTGTAACCGAAATTACACCATACAATAAAATTAAAAGGAAAATAATTATGTAATTACATACAAAAACAATTACCAATCTTTCTCAAATTAGGCAGAGATTAAACTCAGGTGTGTCCCACTGAGTTACACCTAATGTCTACAGAGACTATAGAACACCAAGTGCTGTGAAATACAAACACACTCTTTCACTTCCTCCATTGTAAATTTTCTCACGGACTCTCGTTGGATTATATCTATGTATTTTAAATACAGTAACACTCCATTTAGAATAGGTACCTTGATACTATTAGAGAATGCTTCAAATATGCCCACGTTCTTGGTGCTGAGCTGCAGGTTCACGCACCCTTCCATGTTCAAGGCAAGCCCCTCATGCTTCAGGTCGCTGCTCGTCTCCACCACCACAATGCCAGCTATCACTTCCTGACACCAAAAATACCTTCATATACCTACCACCATACCGTATTTTGGCTAAAATACGTCTTCTCTTTGCACTTACCCCTTCATGGTATACTTTACTTGATTTTTTAAGATTAATAATTAAGGCAATAGACATATTTTTGTTGTTTTAGAATTGTTAAAAAATCATTTCAAAATGTAAACAAAGCCGATATGGTTTTATTTTTTTATTTATGGCTTCGCATTATTATGCATTTCGCCAATGACAAGTATATAATATTATATTTAACTCATTACTAGTCTACAATTCTACATTACTTAAAACTTAAACTCTACTTTAAAGTAGTTTATGAAAATCTTAAAATATTATGCTGTCGAACGCACCGTCAGAATTCCCGCAAAATCGTCGATTAGATTTTTTTCTAATGTTCCTATCGAGTTTATTTTTTTAATATATTTCGTGACCATGGATACTATGCATGGTTATAAGCGTAGAGGGATGATAAAAGCATGGATACTTCGAAGTTCGAAAGCAGTGTTGCCGGAGGCCAATTTATAAATTCATTTTTTAAAGGAGGAATTCTACACAAAACGTTGTTCTCGTTTAAACTTTTGCTGTAGAGTTATGAAACACCAATATGAAAAGGATTTCAGAGCTAAAATGTTAAATTGAATTAAGTTTTTGTAGACGTTTTGTGTAGTGGATGACAGAAGACCCGGTATATATATCTGATGTGATAGGCCTAAACGAGGACCTCACAATCAAACTCACAAGCGCTCAGATAAAAATTGACAATATGTTGCAGTCACAGATTAAAATAAAGGTATTGAGCCTTCTACAATCTGCCGCTATTTGCGATCGCAATCTCTAGCCATAAAGGTATAAAATAAGTCAGTTTATATATTTTAATATATCAGAAAATTTCCACATTGTCGTTTTCCACGATTTTACCCTCATGGAGCCCAAATTCCCCTAAAAAAGGAGAATTCCAAAACGGCAAGACTGTTCGAGAGGGCGCACTTGACAGTCTCGACTAGCATCTCTATAGTAGTCTGTGGTCTCGACACACTGACCAATCCAAACACTCAGCGGGAAAATGAAGTTGAATTAAAGTCAGTTGAAAAGAAATGTCCGTTTGTGGCGGTCGGATACGATTTGTCTGATATTGACAATTTGCGATTTTTATTTATTTTGTTACGTTTGTTAATGTTTAAATCGTGTAATACAATTTTTAATAAATATCAGTGTTTATTGAAGTATTGTTGAATATTTGTGTGGGTCAAACGTAATTGGTGATGCTGACAAGAGCTCCTCGAATGGATCGATATCGGTGACTTTGATTTCGGAGGAGGAATAAACGTCGAGCTGGGGGTGTCGGAACATGGAGAAGTCGGCTCGACCACGGACTGCGCTCAATGAGTGCGTCAAGGTGGTGGTGCGATGCAGGCCTCTTTCCGAAAGGGAGAAGAAAGAGGGTTACGATGAGGTGAGGCGTCTTGGACAGTGCTTTGTTTATGTTGGCGGTGAGGGTGCGCGGCGACACTGCGTCGTCGGTCTGGGACCTGATGGAAATTATGTGGGTCGGGAGTTCGGATAGCAGTATTAAAAAAATTGCAGAATCGGGTTCGATTGGAAACGATGCTCTGCAGCGTGATATGTTTCGTAAAATTACTAGGTTTTAAGTAGGTATCTATGTAGTAGATTTCGTATCGCAAAGAAAGGCCACAGCTACGTGATTCATGTGTACGTGGGTATCGCATAACTTGCAAATATGCAAGTGCACGCACTCCATTGATCGCGGCAGTGGCTGCGGCAGGCGCGGCAGTCTCATCGTGCGGCGCGATTGCACAATACTCAATAGTAGTGCAGCACAATAGCCTGATGTTTCCTGACGCCTGTTAATTCACCACAAATATATTGTCTACCTCCATTATGTAAATATTATCATATGTTCCTTCCAGATACTATATTATAATACGCACTCACGCCTGTAATCCCCGAAGGGGTAGGCAGAGGTGTAACTAGTACACCCACATTTCGCCGAGCGTATCTCCGTCCCACGATGTGATAGGGGGCGAGCCTATCGCCATACCGGGCACAAATTCCAGACTCCGGGCTGATACTGAGCATTTCGAAATAGAAAAACCCAATACCACTTTACCCGACCCGGGGATCGAACCCGAGACCTCAGCGTTAGCCTCAATCGTAACGCGTATGCATTACAACTGCGCCACCGAGGCAGTCTATCAGCACTATATTATATATATTAATATTTATTTTGTTCTGTTGAGAAAACAAACATGAATTAAGAGGGATTCAACTCTTGCCTCTTTCGGTTGTTAGTTTTGAATATTTGGTAATAAAACTAAAATATAATTTGGCTCAAGTAAAACATAAGAAAAATAATAATAATAATAATAAAATAAATAATAAAAGAGATGTTGAATAAGGAGTTACTTTATAGCATTGCATTGTTTAAACATATAGTTCAAATTGTTTTAATAATAATGTTTTAAAATATAAACAGTAGATATTACTATTAGATCGGAATTGAAGTTGGTACTAATTGTATGCATAGTAAATAATGTGTAATAGTATAGTAACTATTAGTAATTAATAGGTGCTACATTATTACTATCAACATTTAAATACTTCAAAATGTATGCAATTTATGTATGAAGCATTGAGGTACATTATTGATACATATTGATGGTTGAAGTATATTATTCTTATTTTCACATAATTCATCAGTTGATGAGGGTAGATTGCTGAGTTTTTTGTTCCATGTGTTATAGTAGTAGGTAGTAGTATCTAGTATTTGAACTGACTTATAAAATCAGGTTCTGTGTTCAATCTGTGTGTATGTACATACATACATAGACTCATGCCTGTTTCCCATAGGGGTAGGCAGAAACAATGGATTTCCACTTGCTACGATTCTTGCATACCTCTTTGGCATAACTTGTGTGTGTATGTGTTTTTGATTTTCTCAAAAACTAACAAATTTTGATAGATGGTTTTTCATTGGAACTTGCAGAAGTGAAAACAAAATTATTACTGAATATTTTAGCTTTCCATGGTTTTTACAGCTAGTACATTTTCATGGTTTTTTATTCTATGTTCATTTCAATTATCTTTATCATCAGCTAATCATTTGTATAAAACCAGCTGTCCCACTAGGTTTCACCCACATTCATGTTGCTCATCCATTCCTGTAGGTCATAGTGTGATGTTATATTGCTATGAACCATTGTCTGGATAAAATAAATATATGGTATGGAAATGACCTCAATCGGTCAAGTTATAAAAAAATTACGCAATCACAAACAAATGCAGTAAATATGATAACAATAGTAATATTTAAGACTGTCTCGGTGGCGCATTTGTAATGCGTACGTGTTACGACTGAGGCTGATGCTGTCTTGGGTTCAACCTCTGCCTATCCCTTCGAGCGTGCCTACCCCAGGCGTGAGTGCGAATACGTATATTTAAGTATAAAAACGTATGTACCTATATTTATTTATTTATTTATTTATTTAAGACGCAAAACAGAGTACAATCAATACATTAGTACAACTTTATAACTATACAATCATTACCTATCAGATTTGTGTGATAACAAGCTCTGTTAAATATTTTATAGTGTTTGTATGTAGTGAGGTAGTGTGTGTGAGGTGAGTGAGGTGAGTGACCAGTCTAAATTTAAGATAATCTAGACATTGTCTGCATATTATCAGTGTGCAAAAAACAAATTAGACAGTCATGTGAATATCTAGGTTGATTCAATAATAGTTTTTTTTAATGAAACATGAACAAAACAAGATGTGATTGGAAAAAAACCTCTTTTAGTTTATGCAAAAATATATTAATACTAGCTGTCCCGTGCGGTTTCACCCGCAACTACCGCAGCGCCACCTACCGTGTCCAATTGTGAATCTAAACCATCCAGGGCGCAAACTTATACAAAAAAAATCATTCTAATCGGTCCAGCCGTTTAGGAGGAGTTCAGTCACATACACATACAGTAGAATTATATATATAAAGATATATGAAGGTCTTCAAATATGTTTATAAGTATAATAAATATAATTTAATGTATTAATGAAAACATTTTAGTTAATTTTAGTCTTTAGTATTTAAATGAAAAAAATACCCTTAAATGTTTGTTTGCATGATTGTTTATTGTTATTATTTTACTGTTTTGAAGCACATCCACTAACCCTTTGTCTTAACTGTTTATAAATAAGACGCGTGCCAATTTGCATTCTATCTCTTGATACTCAATTGTATTTTCTAGTATTGGCAGATTTATCAGAGACTAGCTTTTCGCGGCTCCGTCCGCGTGAACAGCATTCGGGATAAAAAGTAGCCTATAACCAGGATAAAAAGTAGCCTATAACTGTCCCATCTATCTCTGTATCAAAATTCATCAAAATAGGTTTAGCGATTGAGCCGTTACAGCGTAACAAACAAACACACTTTCGCATTTATAATATTAGTTAGGGTTGAAATCAAAACAACAGAATTTAGACTAATATAGAAAATTGCGTTATTATCTGTGCATTAAACCTAGAACCTGTCAATTTTAGATAGACTGTCAAATGTATTAAACGTTTGCCATGACGTTGGTGCCTTCTAAACTCAACAGAACTTAAATGATATAGCCCGCAGCAATCCATTTACGGTTTAGGTATAGTGCGGTTTCCATGGCAACGCGAGGGGAGCCCACGCTCGCCATCGTTCCTATGCTATATTAGCTATAGTTATACGTCAACTCTACATTACTCGTACCTGCACATCGGAATGACAATAATACATTTTGTAATAGTATTTTGGGTTGAACTTACCCGTTATAACTTTTCAAATGAGCCATCGAGTAGTTTATGAAACCCGTATGCCTATTATTGATAATATCAGCCTTATATTATACTGTACCCCTGCTGGACATGGGACTTCTTTACGAATGAGAGGGGTGAGGTCTTAGTCCATTACGCTGGCCTAATGGGAGTTAGTAGTGTTCCTATACCTTCGGAATTATTATGGAAAATTCGCATGTATGTAGAGTTTCTCACTATGTTTCCTTCATCGTTAAAGCAAGCGATAAGTAGAAATAAATACACACGAAACGTAGAAACGTCATACGACTTTCGTCTCGACAGTCCGTAACACTACTCACTAAACTATTGCTGCTCTCCTTATACCCATTGACCACATACCCGTAAGAATATGAATGGTTTTTCTGGGGTACCTACCCCACCTTTCCTTCCTTAGGAATAACCTCCGATATTCTCGCCTCGGCAGCTGAACATGTCCAGCGTCGTGGTACAGGTTGAATTTTGAAAATCGCCGATTAAGTGCTCTTTTATTTAGTTATTCTTTAAGTGTTTCTTCTTTGTATTGAAAAACATATTATACCAAGTTGCAAATAAACAACAGAAAATTTAGTCTGTTCCCTACAAACTTTCCATCCGTTTTCATACCGTTTCATGTAGGGAATATAAAAATAGGGGGCAATCGGGCAAGATCCACCACCCATGGACAACATCAATACCAGAGGAATTGTCGGCATTGCCGGCCTTTGAGGAAAGAGTAGGCTCTTCTCTTAGGTTCCGGAGGTTCCGGATTAGCCTCTTATTGATTATCTTTATGAACATAGGAATTCGTTGACAAAATTTCAGCTTTCTAGATCCATTTCAAACTGGTCTGCGCATTGATGAATTATTTAGTCGAGACACAAAATTTTATATTTAAAGTTAGGTTCTAAGCCAGCATATCGGTGTTCAAAACATTAAATTAGGTATTTATTTAAAACTTAAGTAAGTGGAACATATTCATTGCGTACCTAAGCGCGAGCCTATGTAGTTAAAATGATTGACAAAGTGTGGACTGAATCAGCTTTTCTGCGGCGCTTCATTGTTTACATTATGAGCTCGTGTCACCACTCGCCAGTCGCCAGATAAAAGCTGTTTCTTCTATGAATAATCACGGTCGAGTGTTGTGAGTAGAGTAGTGAGTTGTGAGTTGTGAGTTGTGACACACCGATACAAACAATAATGTTGTATGATAACAATCTAATCAACAACAGACAATCACTATATCCACTTTTGTTTCAGATAGAATTGTGGTTTTTCTAATTGAACTGTTCAATTGTAAATTAATTATTGTTTTTGTATTGCGTTTAATGATAAGATACGCTTGAGCGAAATCCAAGCAGAATAGGAACTGATTAGTATCGCCTCTAAATGAAGAAAAGAATTGTTTCAGTTCGATTATTTTAAAAACAATGTGCGTTTGTTGTAAATGTTTATGAACACGCGGAAGCTGAAGTATATCAATTTACTCTTAAGTGTCGAATGAGTCACGATATGCTCGGTAAGATAAGTAATGATAATGTAGGAACTGAAATAGAACAATCGATCGGTGTTGCCGGCTGCCGCGATGGATAGATCATGCCCAGCGCATAACTTCACAGGATAATAGAAACTTTCAGCGTGCTTATCATAAGGCCTTGAGAATATTTTGTCGTCCCGTGTGCTGTCTATATCACTCTCTCTATGTCATGGGATGCATGTTACGGTGCACTAGTAGATATCGACAAAGATTTCTCTAGCGCAAGAGATACCTCGTGGGCTCATGCTCTCTGTCTCGTCTGTTCCTTTTTACTACAAATAAAAATGTTTACTTAATTATCAATCGAACAGAAATAAATGTTAAATTAACGAAACACGTCTTTGTTTTAACGACTACATACAATTTCCTAAATAACGGCGCAGAGGTCTGCGTGAAGAATCATTATATTTATTTATAGATCTCAAATTATTAGTTGCGTAACCACGTTGTTCAACCGGTCCAGTAAGATGTATTTGGCGTTAATACCTAAACCGTGTCGTGGGGCGAGTTTTCAGTGACATTGTACGTTGCGCAGGAATAATGATACGATTGCACAAAGCATGACCGCCGGCGCCTGCCCGCTGCCCAACAAGTACCGACTGAATGTCGGTGATGACGCAAGAACTCCAGGGAGCCAGTAAGCTGGCCGACATGTGACATGACGCGTGATCTATAACTCTCATTGTCGAATGCTATCGATAAAGACAATTGTATAAAAGAGACGTGCTACGGATCATTTTACATCGTAATCCGACACAAGTAATAATGTTCGAGAAATGTTAGCTTAGTGAGGCTATTGGCGGATCGGATCCGCGCCTGATGGTAGGCCTAGACGTAGATGATCTGGCGCGCGCAGAACGCGGCCTTCAGTTTCGACCTAGACACGGCAAGCGAGTGCGAGCGGTGCCCTAGCGGCTAGCCCATGCGCCCGCACGCGACTCTTGTCTCGCGAGTCGCGATATTTGTAATTAAATGATCTACTCACACTACAGTACGTTATATCGTACAGTATCAACTATCAGTAGTTCGTATCCCATTCCCATGGAAAACTGGTTTCCTTTCCGTTCTAATGCAAAATGTTCCTAATGCAGGTTATATTTTACCTGTGTGCCAAATTTCATTCAAAACTGTTCAGCCGTTAAGGTGTGATTGACTAACAAACATTCAACAACAACATAACAAACATCCAAACTTTCAAATTTATAATAGTAGTAGAATAGTAGAATGAGCCGTTCATCGTTGGTTAGTTCAGGGATGTAGATAACTATATATTGTACGATCTATAAATGACGTGATTGGTCCACTTTATAAAACAAAAGAGTAGAACTTCTAAAGTCTATATACTTTGCTGTAATCGACTCTGTAATGTGTTCTCTATGAGATGACTTTGAGATTAATATAATACTAGCCGCGAATTGTTCTTCTATCTTCGTTGAAGATACCAATTTCTACAAGCCCTTCCCCTCCTCGAGATAGTTTTTTACGCTTATTTTAAGTCTACGTTGTTGCGTGGTTAATAATAAACATACAATTCTTTATAATTAGAAATGCAATTAAGAATAACTTATCACAATAAAATACAACTAGTTTTATTGATTTATTGGGAGACTGCTTCTGCGCTGTGGTTAGATGACACTGTTGTGACTTTGTGATTAATGGTGGCGTTCACATTAGTGCTAATAGCATTAACAGAGTGTAATGAGCTGTGACTCATATCTCGAGGTGATTACTTGCCTGATGTCTCGTCCCGTGCCTAGCGATGATTCGTCGGTTTTGACATACTCTCATTAAGTAGTTTAGCAAGTGATTTGGGCCTTGGATTGTGAAGGGAGGAGGATATGGGATATCTCACTCTCCATACGAAACGCCGCAGCAAGCCGCTACTCTACGTCGGTTTTCTCTGAGACAGTGGTACCGACCCGGTCGAGCCAGCCCATTCGTGCTGTAGACAAAACTATCTACAGCGTGGCTCTACCACTCACAATACTACATCCACTTGACGCTGTTTTGTTCAAAGTAGAGTTGGAACAAGGCCTACCGCTACGTGTCGCGTCGCATCGTGTCGGAAACTACATTCCTATAAATAAACAGATAGATTCTATATTATGGATGCTTTCTAGATGATTCATAAAAATCATTGCAAGAATGTTAAAATTAATTAAAGAATCTTGCTTTAATAATATCTGTAATTTAGTAACGCTCACGATTCTGATTGCACGATGTGTACATCGACTGTAAGAATGAGAACGTTTCAAATACATTTATAGTGGAAACATCACATTTTTTTCCGTTTTATTTGTAAAATTAGGGCAATGATTTAATATCAAACGTTTAGGCCGTGTGGTCATGAATTAATAAAAGTTTTGAAAAGGGTTTGATCGTGTGTATATCAGTGAAACACACCAATTACGTTTAAATAAGTAATTAGTGGACATGTTCACCTAACAAAAACTAGCAGAAAAATTAAACAGGCTCCGTAAAAACTGACAACAACTTCGGCGGCGCGTGTCTACCACGAATCTTCGTACCGAATTTTAAATATCTTTTTTCAAAAACAAATTAGGTCGCGAATCGCGATCCTGCTTTTTGCTTAGCTTCGGTGAAACTGTTATTTCGTCAGTGCAATGTTTTGGATGCAATTCGGAAACAAGAATGAAATCGACCTTGGTCCGCATGAGATTAGCGATGCTGTGCGTTGCGCAAGCAGTGCTGTGTGGTGCACTGTGCGGGTAGTAACGTCAGGTGATTACAGGTCGGACACTGTACAACTGTAAACTTTGTCTTCGTTGGGTCAGGAGTCTGGGGGATAATAAGCGGCGCGTGGTAATGAATCTGCAGAGGTAAATACCTTGCCTGGTAGCTAGACAGGACGGTTACAATTATTTCTTTTGAATGAAAATTAAGCTAATCATAAATCAAGCCATTTGTCGTCGCCGCACAAGAAGACCCACAATGACAGACAGGAATTGAAGAACTTTTGAAGTAAGACAAGAGAATGTGGTGAAGAAGTGTGGTGGTTTTTCTACGGACTTTGGCAATGTCTTTGTCCGGACAAGTCCTCAATAATTCTAACTATGGTGGCCTTAAGACTCCTGGCAATCCTAGGTATCGTACAGAACATGGCAGTAAGCTCTATTGCAACACCTAACAACAAATGCGTGTGCGGTGGGC
The DNA here is from genome assembly GCA_905332985.1 of Mimas tiliae. Lineage (NCBI taxonomy): Eukaryota > Metazoa > Arthropoda > Insecta > Lepidoptera > Sphingidae > Mimas > Mimas tiliae. The sequence goes on along the minus strand of HG995259.1, from coordinate 14,229,134 downwards.
CCTGGCTGCTGAGATTGTACAGTTTCATTCAACGCTCCCTACAGTCAGTTTGTTTTGTATATGTACATAGTAACTCTAGTAACACTCGATTGGGGCCGTTGCTCTATCGATTATAGACTATTGAAAGATACTGAAAAACATCGCGTATCACAATTGAAATGATTGCTATCAAAGTATATGTCCAAATAATGATTACACCAAATGAAAATAATAGTCGCGTTCATCCTTATGTTACCATTTTGAAACTAACCGTTTTAAAACTTATGAGAGGTCTTAACCCCAAAACCCTGGTCTATCCCGAATGCGGGCTTCAGGACCGTTGCGACCGCGGCAATGCATCGACGTTACGCCTGAAACAAGAACTCCTGAGGCACGGATCTTATGTTTAGTTCTTGTGTCAGATTGAAAAGGTGTAGTCCACCAAGTTACTACAATTGTGACAACTGAATAGAGAGCAGAGCCCAACACTTGAAGAATGCTCAGTATAGAACAGTTACCGGTGAAGATCTCTCTCTACGGGCCGTGGTAGCTGCTATGCTATGGTCGACTGATAGAAGTCATGGTGTGCAATGAATTCTTATTGCGAACATGTCATAAGGAGAGTGCTGAACGGGATCAGATAGACAGAAACAGTACCGATTTTTTTTGTTGTGGACCTGGGCGCATTAATCAGCACGCCTTATGGATAATGTTGAGAATGCAATCAATTACGCATTGTGCCGACCGCCGACCGTAATGGAAACCGCTCATACACTCATATGGGATATTGCCATATATGATAGTTAGTCCATCAGTTACCTTGGCTGACCACTCGCTGTTGCAAATACTTGAAGTCGACAGTCGACACTTGTAATAACTAGCGTTTATTCTATACGTAATATTATTGTGATCTTCAGTATTGGCTTTTTTTTCCAGCTTCTTTGTTTAAAGCTCCATTAATTTTCCTAAGTGCTAGGTTATCATTTTTTGACGCATATAATATTTATGTATATGTCGACACTCGATAGCCTCCGTGGCTGGCTGCGAAACAAGAAGGCCACGGGTTCGATTCCCACAACGAGACAAAATTTTTGTGTGATCCACAAAATCATTGTTTCGGGACTGGGTGGTGTCAGACTTCGTAAGTCCATAGTTTCTGACACCATAGATACAATTTAACCGAATGTGGGGTCAGGACTATGAGCGTGACTGTTGGGTGTAATTATGATATTTTATGTAGAGTTGTTCAAAGTAGTAAGATATAACATGCAGTTGCTGATTGTTCCGTATTTTATAAGTATAACTATGTGAAGTAGTTATACCTTCACAGATATGTTGATAATTTACGATAATCTCATATTTCCTCTTTGATCTGACCAACTGGAATCCACAAGGTAATTTTCTATATTGTGTCAAATCAGTGCTTGTTTACATACGATGCGACTAAAGACTCTGTAATTATGGAATATGCTGTGAGCAACCGGTTCAAAAACGATTACGCATATAAGTAACAAGACACTTGTTTTTAATTGCATTACCTATAATGTAGCCTATAATAATATAAAAGTAACAATTATGAATAAACATAGACATTTATGCTAATGTTTCATATGTGAATTATGTTGCAAAGTCCACATTGATTTGTCTTTTGTTTGATTTTTGTCCTTCCCTGTTACGATAATTTTCGTGTTTGGTGCCTATTGTTCAACTATTCTATTTTAAATTAATTCAAGTTATATTTGTTTGTAATATCTAATTTTAATGTGATTTATGATTATTATTATTTAATTCAATGAGATTATTATAATATTTTATGCAATATTTAATTATTATTATTATTGTTTTATTAGAATTGTTGATTCTACTATAAATATTAATTGATTATTGCATTTTTATTTATGCAATATTTTCATTTTTAATATAATTTGATAGGTGGTAAAACTGTATTTGTGTACACGCTAATTCTCATGACTTTATATATTTTTTATTTATTTTTTTAATTGTACTATTATATATTTTTTTTAATTTTTTTTTATCTATAGTGAATATATTTTTTATGTACATCCGTGCGCCACACCTACAAGATTCTAGTCGAAAACCAGCGCCAGGCACGATATGTCTGGTAAAATGCTGAACTAGATCCTTTTCGGCAAACTCGGGAGACACACGCTGCCTATACTTATTTAGTACATACTTTGTTAAATTACTTTGCTTTCTTCTCTTTCGTTTATATCTCTTGTTTGTTATGTTACTGTAATGTGTTTTTTAATCATTATTTCTATTTGTGTTAATTGGAGGTGTGTGTCTTTGTATACGCCGAATAACCGTTTTTCTTTCTTTCTTTCTTTCATATTTTAAAGCGTTTTCAAATCATCAGCTAGTTAGTAATTGCAGGACATCAAAGTGCTTGTTCTTTTTGCATCCTGCGATCTGTTTCTCTTTAGAATATCTACGAGTAACTATTTATGATGTTCTAAAAAAAGATCATCATGTGGGATTAGTGCGACATGTTTGTTATCGATACATGTTGCGATAAAAGTTTTGACTTTAGTTACCCCACGAGGAATACAATACCAAATTTACTCATAGGATTGCTCGATCTGATGTCGAGTCCTCATTCCGGAGAGCACGGTGTGCTGATGACTCATACTGCTACTATTGATGCGATGAAAAGTGCTTAACAAATACAACACCTGCATGGTGTATTGGTTACTGGTTTATCTTACACCACGTGTATTGACTGAAGGCGTGTGCGGTGTGGTGGTGCGCGTGCGCGCACTCAGTGGTCCGTGAAATGCGCCGTTCCATCTGATTGGTTCACTACGTGCAGATTACAGTTTACTAATAGACTCCCTAGACGGCCAATATAGCTTGTCATGCATTGACAAGCATGCTTGATTTTGCTTGATGCAACGTTAAAGCATTTCCCATTAATTTTGCACGAAACCTATAAACTTCCATCAAGCCTTTTCCAGTACCTATGTATTTGCTTATTTTTAAACTGTCGAAATTGCTTGTCAAACATAAAAAATCACGGTCTTGTCAATTTTAAACATCCAGGCAGGCCATTAGGGAAGCTAATGCTACTACCTACGCTCGGCGCTACGCACTTAACGCGTGAACGCTACGCGCATCGTACGCTCTATCATCCATGCCCCAAGGTCCCGCGGGCCGCGCGTTTGTAATGTTTTGTAATGTTCATGGATGCACAACGTTCTAGGCCACGCAGCTACCTGCTGAAATCACTGACTAATGGAATTAAACTACGATTGTGTACAACTAATAAAAGCGAAGGAAGTGATTGTGATTGCTGTTTATTGACATTTCAGACTAGCCTTAATTAAGTTTTATGGATTAAAAACCAATTTGCAACACATTAATAAAAAATATAAGTAATCGAAACTTGTTTTTGACAGTGGTTTTTTGTGTTACAACAAAGCATCTTTGTTTTATTAATCGATTAGTTTATTTTGTTAATTGTTACGCAAACGTCACGCGATAGAAATATTTTTATAAAATCCATTATGTTTTATGTTTGTAAATTCTGAAATTTTTAATTTACCTTTGGCATCTTTAACCTTGTTTATTCATCAGTGGCAGCATGTCAATGAAGTTTCATTTTTACTGTATTTCTGTATAAAGTAGATGTGCTTCAGAATTAATCTAACTATAAGTTTCTTGCGTCCTAGTTAATTGTGATTAAAATTTTGTCTAATTGGGTCCAGTTTCCACACAAACTATTTAGCTTACTGTGTAAACAAACAGTTAACATCTGGTTTCTTTACTTTATATTTAAATCCGTTACAGCTCTCGTTTGAGACATGTGGAATTTTGTAAAATTGATTCTTCGTGAAGCTGCCCTTCCTAAATGCTTAGTTAAAGTTTTCAGCCTCATAAAACGTAAAATAACTTTAAACTAGGTACTTTTGTGAGAGCAAATATCACCATAATAGCTTTTTTCCATATATTATTTTTAGGCAAGAAGTTTGCTATATTCAGACCCGACTTGATAATGACGTTCTATTGTAAACAATGATGCGATGTGTGCAAAAAACAAAGCTCTTTCATCTAGCCGATTGAAAGTGATAGGACAGTTTAATTCAACGCAGTTTACGATCGACATACGAGTAAGACAATGATTTTGAACTTGAATGCAACGCGTGCGCCGACACTTAACACGTTCCGAGTAACTTCACTATACCCGCGACAATGACCTTACGTTCGCGTAGTTTGGACATTTCTTATGATGTCAGTGTGTAACCGAGCCATAATTATTATTTAATGGGTTAATTGCTCAGTTTTCGTGTGAGAATGTGTATCCAAATCTGAGGGAAATATCCGGCACTGACAGCCTCCGTGGCGCAGCGGGCGAGTAGCCGGTTGCGAAGCGTGAGGCCGACTAGTTAGCATTATAGATGAAATTTAGTTATTTAAAATCACATAATTTTACTATTATTTATAATAAAAAGAATGCTGGGGTGTAAGTGGGACACCAACATCTTAGGCCCAAAGCCAACCTCATCGGCACGTGGTACACTCTGATAATCAACGAACGAGGCAATGGCGAAACTTGGTTTCCGTTGCGGGTTGTGGGGGTCAGACGGTGCGGCGGGTCGCCCCACATAATACCAAATCCAGCGTTAAATTGAGATGGGGATGTGGACCTTGGTATTGGGCCAGGATAACGCCAGGCAGAAAGAAAGTGTGTTGTCTAGTATATGACGGAACATTTAAGACGGCATGCGGCACTCACCAGTCGTAACACCTCATTATGCAATAACACAAACATGCGCGAAATATTTGCACATTACTGCTTTTGTAATGTGTTTTTAGCAACTAAGAGATAACAGGAAGGCACAAACGTTATATTTATTAGTTATGACTTATGATGGTAGGTTTTAAAAGTTGGTTATTTTCAGTGATTACAAACAGTATTGTTTTTGAAATTATAGTGTGCACCGATTAATCTATGACCTTACATCACTATGATATAATATACATACGGCTTTCTGTATAGAATCAAGGGTGCCAATGTTTACTACCTAATACGTACAGTGACGTCATTTCGGTGTACATCTTCTTATATATAAAATTCTCGTGTCACAATGTTCGTTCCCATACTCCTCCGAAACGGCTGGATCGATGTATATGAAATTTTATATGCATATTCAGTAGGTCTGAGAATCAGCCAACATCTATTTTTCATCCCCCTAAATGTTAAGGGTGGTCCGGTCCACCCCTAATTTTTATATTTTATTTTTTACACAAAAATTTTTGTTTTTATTTTTTTATGATACAGCATTAAAAAATACATACAACCCTAAATTTTCAACCCTCTACGATCAACCCCTACCTTTTAATAGCGACATTAGTATTTTTGTCAAGCGCGTTTCTCACTGGGACTCGCTTGATGCGCCCACTAGGCTACTTTAATCCTGGAAATAGGCATTCACGCAGGCGGAGCCGCGGGCAACAGCTAGTAGATTATAATATAGAGCCCATTGACACGTTGCGCTGAATGTGACGTTGGATCGCAGCACGCGAAGGGTGTATAAATACGAAGTCTTTACTTAGAATATCAAACCTAGTTGGTTAATCTGTGGTCGGTGATCATTCCATATATTTTTTAAACTATACTTATAAGCTGTACCAACTATCGGTGTGTTGTACATACGAAAATATAGTTTCTGATTTCCCTTTCCTGGGCTAAATGAGTTTAGGACTAGAATTTGAAGAATAAAGTATTAAATTATACGTTCAATATACGTACATATATCATGACAAGCTTCCAATATAATGGTGTCGTATGCATAAAAGTAAGTACTTTCATAAAGAGTAAGCTTATCAAGTGGTCGTGGTTGACCTGACCTGATTGCTGTTTCTTTTCATTGCAAGATACCTCAACCCTCGGGATTTCCTACAGAGAAAAGTTGTTTGATGTCATATAAACAGATAGTATGTTTTATACGTACAAAAGTGAAGGGTGAATAAGGCTACTAAGGAACCATGGCTCATGTCCACTAAAGAGGAGATGGGCGAAGAGAAGAGATGTTTCGTAAATAAGCAATATGATATCGTTATTTTCATATCCTACCGCTTAGCTTTTGTGAATACCACGCGAGAGCCGTTCTTCTCTCGTCTCTGCCCACCTTGGGTTTGGAGAATAATGACGTGTACACATATGTTGAGTTATAACTAATGAATACTGTTATTTACTATTATAGTAAAATGTCAAGAGAAAGTCAATACTAGTTATGCATTAATTACATTAATTTAAGTAAATAAAAAGCGATCAATTGAGATGATTTTATAATATTAAATAAATAAATAAATAAATACACCCAACAGTCACACACATAGTCCTGACCCCACACTAGGTAAAACCTGTATCGTGGGTATCACGAACTACGAGGGACTTGCGGTCCCACATCACCCAGACCCGAAACAAATTTTTGTGGATCACACAAACATTTGTCTCAGTGTGGGAATCGAACCCACGGCCTCTCGCTTCGTAGCCGGCTACTCGCCCGCTGCGCCACGGAGGCTGTCAATTGTTAGAGTACTTACATAATTATCTACTTTTACATTAACTAGGCAATGAATAAACACGTCAACCATTATGTTAGACATATTTATCTGATAGAGTTCAGTCCATTATACAGGCAGTACTTATCAGATAAAATAGATCGTAACATAGCATTTATAGCACATCGAATCTACAACGAATATTTTTATTCAGGATTATGGAGTTGCTGACGCGTCCGCCATGACGATAATTAATTGGTTTAATAGTTAGAAGTTACGCTTTATGCTGGTATACACATGCTACAAAGTAGCACAATTTGGCATGGCTAGGCGAACTGATAACGATAACTTAGTATTTATGATAGAAATAAACAAAAACGCTTTTTAGTAGCATGTTTATTCCAAGTTTTCTTTTGTGTCGTCTTTGCGCTACATTTGTTTTCCGTTTCTCATTATTTTGTGTGTGTTTATTTTTGTAAAGAGCTATTTTGTTTGTGTTGTTTAAGTGTGCAATTGTTTCATAGGTTAAGAAAGCTCGTCCGGAACAGAAATGGTACGAGCGCCTCTCGTCGAAAAACCCTGTGGACAATACGAAGTTCGAAGGACCCCTACAGGTGACGCCCATCAGTGTAGGGGGAAGCGGGGGGAAGGCGCTACTAATGCGGGCTATATTATCCATTATTCATGGTGAAATGTTAGGGCGGCCACCTTTAAGCCAAACTATTGTACATTTGCGTCAATAATTCTAATAAAATAGGTATATACTTTATTTTGGCATTGAAATGATTTCGTTCAATTGAAAACTAATTCATTTAAGTATTTTCCTATTATATGTAGGTATCTTGTTATAACTTGCCTGCTTTAAATAAGTATATACAAGACATTTCTTTCCGTAAACATAAAATATGTTTAGCCAAAATAAAGCACTATATTTATACGGGTGGCGCCCCTGTGTAATGTGCAATCATCAATGTCAGTGCTGAAGAAATACTATTAGAGAGTTCTTTATAGAAAATAGAGAGAAGTTAGAGATAGCGTACTATTTCGTACGTATGTAACGTACGCATTCAAAGTATTTTTTGTTTTTTCCTCGGTTGTATCAAAGTTGACAAAGAATGAAAATGTTAGCAACAATTATTTTTATTTTACTTAGTGTGTTATAAATTCACCTATTTTTTTATGCAAATCTTTTCGAGCCCACTTATTCCTCTTAGTTCTAAACTACAATGTTTGAATTTCTTATTCTTAATATTGATTTCTGTATACTCAATTGACTTATGTGATTTGCACAATACATTTCTTATTACACAAGTATTAATTTAGTACGTTCGATATCTTTAAGTGGTGCGACGGTAATGTGGTAGTGGTGGTGGCGGTGGTGGTGGACAAATTGCTTATTCATTGTTTCAAGGAAACTACAAATCAATACTAACGAGACTACACAGACACACAATTACCAATAATCATATTACTGGGCTGTTTTTGTGATATCGCATGTAATCAACAGACATGCTAATTAATGTGATTGTTTGTGAATGCCCTTGGGGGGTAGTGTAAGAGGGGGCCTAACTCACCCATATTACGTATGGCCACTATCCACAAGTCTTTCTACCTCTTGTGTAACCTAAAGCAGCAATTTAATATCTGATAATAATTACACTGTTCAAAGATGTATATGTGCTATGTGCTATGGGAAAATAATAAAAAATGCTGTACAGTACCATATTGAAAGTTATGCGTTACGAAAATCTTCGTCTGTATCATAACGCTTGAGTTTTTTTGTTGCGTGACTAAGCTTCGATGGCTACAGATTGTTAGTATATTCTTAAAAAGATTGCCGAAGCGCATAACTAAAATCAAAGGACTGTGTCTTAGTTTCCTACTCGATGGCCTAGTAGGTAAGGGCCTAGGTACAACATATAAAACTGCAAAATAAACATCAAAATTGTACATCCTGTTTATTTCTATAGATTTTATTATGTCGATGATGTCATTTTGCAATTATCCTGTTCGATTATAATAAAAACCGAACACACTTAAAAAACACTAGTACAATTATATTTTACGAAGATATTAATATAGATGTTTTTTTTTCAATACACGTACACAACTTAGATAAGATATATGTGCCAGCATTTATGTGTGTTTGGTAAGCACTTAGAACTCTGATACAGTTTATGCCTACCTGATTACTTTTTTATTTTCCGGATCCAATTTTATTGCACTCCACTAAAATAAATCCACTAAAATAAATTAGTTTGTGGTTTTGCCAATCTTCTATTATATATTTTTGTTATTTAAAATGTACCTAAACATAATACATTGTTCGCGGAATATAACAATGGAATCACATGTTTGCTTACATCATACACTCATAAATAAAACGTGTATGTATTGAAACGTTTTGTTAGTTTCCCGCAAAAAAATTGTATAAACGGGTTATTAACACAACGCTAATGCAATACACATCCAGCATTCATACGTGCTCACTAACTGAGCGAAACATTTTTATAAAAAACATTTAACAAATACTCGTATGTAGATAATGTGTAACAATAAACATTAATTAACATATATTTATCATAATAATAATACTTTAAGTAGAAAGTAAGCTTATAGATAATGGTATTTGGGATGGTGTACCTAGAATAAATAGGCAGTAGAGATCTGCTAACCTTAAATGACGCGCTCCGCCATTCAATTTTAGATCTTGTTGCACATAAAATTAAGTAGTGCGAAGATTGGTTTACCGCGTCATTATAGATTACGCGAGCTATATTTACAGCCCGTTACACAATGTCCGTTTAAATTTCATCCGCCACGCCAATTTAAGAATTTATTATCAATTCGACATATGCTTCTCCATGTGGTTTGACACTAATTGACAGCGTCATAATTTTGGCGTCATATTTTATCTCTTAAATAACATTTATTTGGACATTGTGAAAGAGGCCGTTACTTTAGCATATCTAAGAAATCTAAATTATAGTGACACAATACAAACCACAACTCTACCTTGAACAAATGATCTTTCTGTAAAATTTGACACATGAAATAATTTCTTGAAGGCTACGCGGACCGACGCCGGCGCTCAAGAGCTTTGTACAAAAACTAACCATTTCAAATCTGTATTGTATCACTGTAATTACAATCAGTGAGAAATAGAGCACGTGTTCAAAGTCATGGACGTGACCTTGGCACCAACCTCGAATAGAACCACTCACTGATGACATGGGAACTTAGATAATGCTGTGAATAGATCAACATTACGAGATCAATTGAATGATGTTATAATTGAATGATATTTATCCACGTCTGTAATTAAGATAAACTATCTATAGAAATGCTTTCTGATTGTAGATGTTGAGTTCCAATACAATAAGGGGTATATTTATATCAAGACAAATTGCACCTTTTATTACTTTCGGCTATTACAGTTTCAGTAGAATACTTGGCATAAGATTTACTGCTTTAGCTACAATAAAATTGAATGAAATTAGATCAAGGGTTTTTAGACGATTCCGTATGCAGTTATAAAGTCAGCGTAGACGGACGTATGGTTATTGAGTTGCGGTTGTACGTCGCCATGCTGTCTGTTTGCGCTAATCGCTAACTGTAACGGGATGAATGATAGAAGGATGTTCAGAGTGTTTGCACCTATTCGTGGCCATGAAGACATTAATAATAAGCTCTCACATTCAAACACAAACAGTCAAGTTTGTTGGTGGTGGATCAGTATATAAAAGACTACGCGCAAACTACTTGTTGCGAGCTGCCAGGACTGTTGAGTGGTGAGTGAAGTGGTAATGGTATTATCTGTGTGCAGGTGGTGAAGGTGTGGCCCGAGCGCGGCGCAGTGCAGGTGTACAACCCCAAGGGACAGGACAAGCTGTTCACTTACGATGCCGCCTACGATTGCACCGCCGATACAAAGACCATTTACGATGAGATGGTGAGTATTCAAGAGATTGTGTTTCTTTCTAAATTTCCTTATTAGTGATGAGAACTGAAGTCTTTATTGTTGGCTGGCGTCACTTTTGCTCTCAATTGTAATTCTTATCAGGTGCTAATCTAAAAGTCAAGAATTGTCACTCTAGTATGTGATTAAGTAACCCATATGTCGTCTTCGTCCTATTAAGAAATATTTCCTGATGCTAATGTTTGGATTTTGATCTTGACAATGAAATTCATGATGATGCATGCACGTTTAGAGACATTTTTCCATGTTTTCATAACATAATATCTCTGAAAAATTATATTCCAACATAGTAAACATTTTTTTAAACTAAGTTCCAGTGACTATAAACTAATGGCTCATAGACTTCCTTATATAAATTAAATTCTAAATCTAACGAATACATATAGCTGGTGAAGGATTTGTTCTTAGTTTATATTCAATTGGAAGTTTCCTGAATGACTTTTGTTTTTCCTACTATTTTACGTTAATGTGGAATCCACATTGTTGATCAAACGAATCGTACAATGGAAAAACATTGTATTTTTATTGGAAGACTACAAAAAATGCGTAATGTAGGCGATATATTTCGTGGAATTAGTTCAGTTTAGTAACATACAATAACTCAGTATATTTGTCACTCTTTTGTATCGGAGTTCTTTAATTGGACATGTTTCTGCAATCACACGTGTACTGTGGCTATTAATAATCCTTGTTTTCTTACCTGGTCTAAGTAGATGACAATTTGATCTAGGTGCAATAGTCCTGTAGAAACGTATTTAAAAAGATATATACTCGTACAAAGCCTTCTTAAAAAGACATATGCTTCATTTGGGTGTATTAAGTAAGAGATATGAAATATTTGTTTACATTTTTAATAAGGGGAGGAAAAACTAATCATAAAAAAGTTCCATCACCAGATGGTTAGGCGAGGAAAATAACATCAGATTAGCGGATGTGCGCCCGCGCCGGTTTCAGTGGAGCGTTGTGTAAAACATTATGCGGCGCGTTACATTAGGTGAAATCTCTCTCGTCTCGCTGTGGAGCCGCATTCCCAAACCCCCACCTCCCCTTCGTCTGCGTGTATTGTTGCCAAAAATATGCGCCCGAGTCACAGAGCGACACGCGCGTCACTTAGTATGAAAAAGTCTGAGGACGTCATTCGCAGATCCAGATGTACTGAGAAATGTTTGTTGATGTTGCCAGAATGTTGAGTGTTGTCATGAATTCCTGAGCAGTCTTTTCCGATTGCATGGTAACTGATAGATATATTAGCTTTAACGTCATCGTACCGTTACTAGACCAAACGACAAATGCCTGATAATCTTGATATTCAACATCAAATTATAGGTGACGTTGGTCAAACATCATGAAGAGCTGTGTTTGTTTCCATAGCAAATTAATATCTACAAATCCTGACCGTCACTTGTCCGCCCCTCCAAGCCTATATGTCGAATCACTATTCCATTTCTCAAAGGTCGGCAACATCGAATCTTCCGTAGTTCCCTACCTAATAGTATTAATTAGCGTTAGTGATCCTTTACCATCAGTTGACCTACTTCACAATTCTCTTTTTTTTCGCTAGAAATCTCTGGAACCATTAAAGGTCCTATCTCTTAGTGATATAATTACTTTAAGATAATTTTCGTATGCAATACGTTCCTTATAGCAGAGTCGGTACTCGTGTATAATTGTGACAATGTTTATTAGTTTGACATACGCCGCATTGCGCCGTAGGCTGTGCACACGTTCCTTTTCCCGCTGAATTTTTATGGTGTGCAGTTTGTCTCTAATGTGTCTGTTGACTTGAGGTTCGTACTGTCCAAACATACTGCCTAGGTCACACTTCATTGGGCAATATACCTCGTATAAGATAGTTTACCATATTATATTGTATCATTTGTCTATAAGCTATGAAATCGATGAAATCTTGAGTTGATATTAAAAAATGTGAGGTTGTTTGGTTTATCTTAGTGAATTGTGGATGCATTCGTTTCAATTCTGCCTACCTCTCGTAGATTCACTTTATGTCATATATATTATGTCATATTATCATAGTTAACGTTACCCCAGTCTGATAATTATACCATGACCGAAAATATGATTGCAACAATATATCTGAGTTGAAAGATTAATTACTGATGTTGTGCATAAGCTATGATACGTGTTTATTTCAAGTTGAAAAGCCTCAGCTCGATGGATTACAGTGTAGAGTCAGAAGCTACAAAATAAATATCGTTTTATTTATAAACATGAGTTGCTTCCTGTACTCTCGCCAATATCTCAACGTATTTCTGGTAATATAGCTCACGTCGTTATGAAGATTTATTAATAAAATAGATCAAGGCTACATATAATATCCGAAATACTCTCGCCAAACTGAATCCAATTAATATTTGTCCTTGTACTCAGCGAACAATACACACTTCATATTAAAAATTAATAGTGTAATGCAAAACTTCTTCCCTAGTAACTATAAATAATATTAATCAGGGCCTTAACTGATCCTTGTTTTGTCACTATCTTTTTGTGTCAAATTGTTTGAGAAAGTAAAAGACTTTAGGCAAAACTTATTATATTAGTTGAATCATTGAATAATAATATTTATAGGCAAGGCCCCTTATTTCTAATTATCTATAATCGTATTTGTATCTAGTTACTCTTCTCAGTCTTTAGATTATCATCCCCATCAATCCACGCAATGTCACCTGACCGCCAAATATAAGATCTATTGCATAATCTTAACTCAGTCATCACTTATTTACCATGTATCTTCATAACTATAAAAACTACATCAAACAAGTAAATTATGCAATCGAAGCCATGTAAGGCATACGTTGACGGACTTCAATAAAAAATAACCCTGTATCAACTAAAAACAAACAGACAGGCGGAAGGAGTGACGGCGCCCGCGCATCCTACGCGGCGCTGGTGGCCAACACGTCCTCGACAAACTTTCAATACCTCACCTTGAACGCTGAAGGTTTCCGTCGCTCTTGTTTTTTACTGCTGTGATTCAACAGTATACCCGAATTGGTCCGGTGACTGTTTGATTTACAGCTGAAGAGAATGTGCCTTTTACGGTCAACGAAAATGTTAATAGTCCAAGTTTAGTATTGCACTTATGAATAATGTTTTATTTTGAGAATAATAGAACTAAATATTGTACAATGTTTAGAGTGTTTTAGGAACATCGGAAAGGCTTGACCATAATTGAAATAGGAGCCTAGAAGGGCTTACGATTATGTCGTGCAGTGTGATTTCTTCCAGACAACCGTAAGATGGACAGAAGTTTTAGGTACCGAAAAAAAATATGTAAACATAAATAAGTACCGAAATACCGCCGAATACGGAAACGCATCTCAAGCATTTAAGATCGTATTAAATTATATATGCGTTATACAGTGGGCCATTGAGTATTGTTTCAATATTCGAGCATTAATGACATTGTTAAGCGATGATTACGTTTATTATCTGTCAGTGTGTAGTATTAAGGTACGTTTCGAGGTATGCGATCGAGACTGGAGATCGCGAATACCAGCATGACCGGAGTCGGACGTTATCGACATATCCTCTTTAAATGAAATTATATGTAAACGGTCGCTCTTGTCTCGGTCGCATACCTCAAAAGTACCTATACAATTCCATGCAAAGCGGAAATATCGTTATCGTCGCGCGTTGCAGTCTCTTGTCTCAGTCGCGCACATCAAAACGGGTCTTTACAACTCACAAAAATATCAGTGATAAGTGTGGGCTGATTCTCTACTGGCCCTGGTGGAACTTCATTAATATGGCATTGTGTTAAGAGGATGACGTCTAATATTTGTCAGTTCGGCTGATGTGCGAAATACACCCACAGTCATGAGGACCATCAATTATGTCTCACCGGCGGTAATGACACGCTTTTCAATCTCCATGTATTGGAAAGGTCGTGAATTGATAAATTGAATGATATAAAGCAAATAAAATATTTAAGGTTTGTGAGTTGGTGACAAGATTGGTGACTTGAGTGAAGTGATTTTGGATCGTCGATGGTTTCGAGACCATGCTTTATCATACTTTGAGGCATGTAGTTTAATTAAATAAATAAATACACCCAACAGCCACACACATAGTTCTGACCCCAAATTAGGTTAACCTGTATCGTGGGTATCAGGAACTACGAGGGACTTGTGGTCCCACATCAGACCCGAAACAAATATTTGTGGTGCACACAATCATTTATCTCGGTGTGGGAATCGAAGCCACGGCCTCTCGCTTCGCTGCCGGCTACTTGGCCACTGGGCCACTGAGGCTGCCTTTAGATCTGTGTAACGTCCCTAACCGATTGCATTGGAAGTGCTTCATACATGATATTTTTCGTAAAGCTGATGTGACGTTAGTAAATTTTGGGTGAACTATTGACGTGAAAATATCGAATTGGATGGAGCCCGAGTTGGAATCTATCCAAAATCTACGGAGATTGAAATTATTCAATTTTATTAGACTTCCCGCATAAACACTAATATAAGTACTTAGTTAATTAATTGTATATTTATTCCATGCAAATAACGTTGGTACTGAGTAGAATTTTGTAGGGAAACCAAAAAGTTTATGTAGTAACGAGCGTGTTATTAATAATGTGATGAAATTGAAATGCTCTGATGAGGTGGGTGTTGTATAAATTTAACCAGAATGGATATGTCTGAGTAATACAATATTAAATGAATAATACAATGAAATGTGCATTCCCTGAATCAGGTAACAGTCTCACTGTCTCTCAGTAGTAGTAGCAGCGTACTTCAGCTGTGAAATTACTAAGGTTCTGAGCTCGATTCCCAGGACGATATTCCAAAATTCGTGTTAATTACTATTATTAAATTAAGAAACCATGCATACTCCATATTCTGCTTTTTTCATAGCATATGCCGGCAAACGAGCTAGTGGGTCACCTAATGGTAAGTGATCTCCACCGCCAAAGTACGCCCGCAATTCCAAAAAATCATGAGCGCGTTGCCGAGCTTAAAGGAAAGGGATAGTTAATAGATTGGGGAGGGGAGGGCGATTTGGGCCTCCGGAAGTCTGATCACTCACCATACGAAACGCAGCAGCAAGCTGCTATTTTACTTCGGTTATGTGTGAGACAGCGGTAACAACCCGGTTGAGCCGGCCCATTCGTGCTGTAGATAAAACTGTCTACAGCGTGGCTCTACCACTCAAAAATCCAACCGTTTTGGAATATGTGCTCGATATGGTTATAGGCTCTCAATCACATCATGGGACTTAAACAACATGGGACAAAAGCTGGGTCGGATTTAGGGTACTAGTTGCGCTTCTGCCTTAGCCTCCAAGGATATAGTATCAGGTATAGACCTAATGGATAACACCACCCTTTTTTACTCTAGAATTTTATATTACTAGCAACCGTAGACAAAAACTAATATCAAGTAAATTGTTTTACTCCCAAATCTTGTAAAAGTAAGGCGCGATGTTTTGGCGCAGGTAAGGTAGCGTCGAGGAGGATCCATGGCAGCAATAACTATCAAACTGCTGTTTACTCGCTGCTATTTTTGCTCAGATAAAACGAATGCGATGTAATAGTGCTGCAATATGACGTACACATGGCCTCCGCGTTTTTACTGCCAATATAGTTTTATGTGTTGTGACGTCACTTCTTTACTGCAGCAGCGGGTGCGCACTGGACGCTCGTGTGTTTATGTTAATCGGCATATAAACACGTTTAAAGTACCTTACAACTAGTTATCATTCATGTAATAATGAGCGAGACAGTTGGACGCCACCAAAGTACCAACATAATATAGTTATGGGTGTTTTGCCGTCTTGTTCTTTTGTGACTTGGACTCTATTTGTGCTTCGATGAACAGATTTAGCCTTCACTCGTTAGTTTATCGGCGAGGTCGAGATTTTGACGTCAACTAAGCAAAAGTTAACTTTACAAAAGTCATAACATATATTAATATACCTATATCAACAACTATATCAAATTATGATTACTTACCTGAAACAGCAGTAAAATGTAGATAATGTAAATAATATGTATAATGCACATAATATGTTTTATTATGAATTATGATAGCATTACGTTTACGTAGCAACGATAACTGAGTCGTACGGGCTACCGAGACGAAAGTTTTTGGTTCGAAACCAGCCCCAATTAATTAGTTAATTATACTATTAATATATAATTAGCGCATCGGTTACTCCAAAAAATATCTTAAATATTTGACTCAATGAAGATATTTTGATGTCTGGATATCGAAGTTCGATAGTTTAGTTAAATGCTTGTATTATACATAATAATATGATTGTGTGCGCATCCATATTGTGTCGTGCGCAGCGTTTCCAGTTTCCACCTCGCGCGTGCGTGGTTAATTAATTTATTCGGAAATCATTTGGGAATGTATGCTCAATGTCAGAAGCTTATAAAATTATTTTAATTACTCCGTGAACATCAAACAAGTAATATTATTGTTATTTAAATGAAGTTAAAGAAGAATTTAAAGAAGAGATTAATGTTTTTTAATAACACCAAAACACTACTGATCCTATAGTAAAATATGGTTATATAGTGGATGGGTTTCAGAAACTACAAGAGGTTATTCACTTTTGGTCTTTTGCGAATGGAACCAAAAAAACTTGGTGCAGATATAGGACACTCGCCTACTGCATCTGAGATTGCATTTCATTATTTATAACAAGTAACAAGAAAATATTGTACGCTAAAGGCCTGTTTTAAGGTACGCGACCGAGACCAGAGTGCGCGACGGCGACGCGCTAACCTTTCTATACAGTTTTACACAAATGGGACTTGACATTATGGCCTGTATCGTCACGCGTCCCGCTTTCCCTATCTCGGTCCCGTACCCAAAACGTGCTTAATATTTCGCGTATACTCGTATAGTGCATGTGGGTATGTGCATGTACTGTGGCGTGTGCACACTGCACGGTGCAGTACGTAACGTGTAGTAAGTCAAGGCTACGTTATGCGAAGCTTCAAGTTACGTCACATAACTCACATACATCATACATACACTTCGATAGACTCTCTACGCCAGCGAACGAGGTGGTAATATTGAATTACGGTCAATTGACTATAACGTAGTGGTGCGATTTTAGCCGGTGTAGTTGTATACATTACTTCCACATCTCATTATTAAGTTATTTTTGTAGTACATACGTTAAATATTGCCTTATTGGTCTAGTGGCTGCGTACTGGTGAGGTACTTACTGGCTTCAGATCCCAACTCAAACTGCCTCTGCGCCGTGGCGCAGCTGGCGGTTAGCCGCCTGTGAAACGATAAGCCGAGTTCGATTCCTGCACCGACACGAATGTTTGCATCACACAATACAAATATTTGTTTCGGGTATTGTGGCAATGACTCCCTCGTAGTTCTTGATACCCAAGACACAGGTTAACACTAAACCTATTGTGGGATCAGAACAATGTGTATTATTTATACACATGAGTTACCACCCGCTATTGCGATAGGCTCGCGCTCTATCATATCATGGAACCAAAATAACCTCAGCGAAATGTAGGTGCAGCGCCATAGCGCTGGTTACACCTCTGCCTACTCATTCATGGATACAGGTGTGAGCTTCTGTATTCCTTACATCAAATATATTATCACATGTAGCCGTGTCCTTGTAAGGAAAGTATGATAACCTAAGTAAAATAAAATGCTTGTAAAATATTTTGAATTTGAAACACTCATAAAATATTCATCATGAGCTAATTCAGTTTTTGTTGAAACAATCCGAGGTTTAATCTATTATCGAATAATACAAATGTAGATATTGCGCGGCCCACTGAAGGTTGTCGGAAATTGCCTTTAGTTATACTTCAATATGACTTCAATAGATTGTGCCGATAATGACGCGCTCGGTCGCGATGATCTAATGATTCTAATGGATAAGTTAGTCTTCCGTGTGAGCACCTCATCGTGCAATGGTAAGGTCTTTATACACACGCTCCAGGATTAGACAGTCTCAGCGGCGCAATGGGTGAGTAGTCGACTGTGAAATAAGAAGCCGTGGGTTCATCCCCAAAATATTTCCTTTCACTGGGTGTTATGGGACCGTAGATGTTTCATACTTCTTAACACCTACAAGACAGGTTACCCTAGTGTGGGGTCGGGACTCAGGACTGTGTAAATATAGCGAGTACTGTTATTTAAATCCATTTTGTTGTGAGATTATAGCATCTTGAAAGTACTGGTAAAAACTGCTGTTACAGGTTTAGGATTTAAACTATTACTTTCAGATGTTTGTAAGAATCGTTACGGCGATTGTTGTTGGTTCGATTTTGATTCGAATAGTTAGGAATGATTGTATTAATTTCAAGATATCGTATCGGATATTTTTGGCCTTTAACGAGTGACTTTAGCCATATTTTAACTATTAATAGCAATGGTAGAGCCATGGTGTAGACAATTTTGTCTACAGCATCAATGAGCCAGCTCGACCGGGTTGCTACCACTGTCTTACTGAAAACCGCCGTAAAGTATCTGCTTGAGCGAGATATCCGGAGGCCCAAATCCCCCCTCCCCTGCCTCTTCCCTTAGTTATCATTTCCTTTAAGGTCGCACAACGGATCCATGATTATTTTGGTAGTATGAACATTCATGGACGATGGAGATCACTTACCATCAAGTGACCCACATGCTCGTTTTTCGACCTTTGTCATATAAAAAATAATTCTAACACCTACTTTTCTTATTAAAATGTATTTTGGATCAGTATCAAAATTTCCGCTACTACGTCCAAATTGATCTGTAATGATGATAAATAAAAAAACTACGATATTAAATTAGCATATTTTATAAATACCTAATATTGAATAGTATATTAAACAGTAGTGACATTATTAATCCAATCAGCATTGCAATTGTTAATTTATCCATGGGTTTGTTCCGCGTCCAAGCTCCGATACGCAGCCTTACCGTACAATAGTCACAGCTCTCGACCGCGGCAGTACGAGCTACTGGTGCAACGTGATACTGTTCTCAACAACGCCATTATGATTTCCGAATCCTCAGTTAGCTGCTGCTATGGGTTGCAATCTGCAAAAAAGTTGAAGGCCACTAGTTTCGACGGACTTTCTTCAGTACAAGTATATCGTTGAGATCTACGCTAACGATAGTGAAGTGTCTTAATTCGTAAGGAAGTCAATATTTGAAAATTAATAAATGATTGAAAAAAACTTCTCTCACAAAATAACCCAGTTACTGCAACCGTCAACCCTTCTAACTTGTTATTCTTATCATCAGGTACGACCTTTGGTTGCTTCCGTGCTGGACGGTTTCAACGGATGCGTATTCGCATACGGGCAAACTGGCACGGGCAAAACACACACGATGGAGGGCACGGCCGACCACGAGGGCATCATCCCTCGCGCCTTTCGCCACATCTGGGCGCACATAGAGAACGGCGCCTCGCCTGACATCACTCACCTCGTCTCCTGCTCCTATGTCGAGCTGTATCTAGAGGACGTCAGGGATCTGTTGTCTAAAGACTGCAAGAAGCTCACCATAAGAGGGCAGGTAAGATCCAATAGTATTTAACAAGGGCACGGGCAAACGACTCGATAGTGGAAACACCTAATTTTAGATTGATGGACACACACAGGAACCTCTAAACTGACTTTGAACTCAAAACTGCACTACTTATGGCCGTTCCCAATATTAATCTTCAATTTCACGATAGATAGCTATCGTCAAACATCCGTATTGTTCTATCTACTGCTTGGAATCGTCCCTATTTTTTAGATATGCACGTCGGATACTATGATAGCAATAGATAGGCAATCTATCTGGGCCCTGTTGTGCGTCATGTTCATACAAGCTGAGAAAGAGGAACTAATGTTTAATTTATGTTAGAAAATATGAAGATATGATTTAGATTAGAAATATAAGTTTTAATTTAACATTTATCTATAATTCTTATTTTTTACCACTGTAAATGAAATAATAATAACGAGAAATACTTATTATGTTGCAAAACACAATGTAATAACGAAACGTTTTACTGTCAATACATTACGGCTCTGAATACAAGTCCTTTGAACAAAAATCCCAAGCGAATTTGGGGGATTTTACTGAAGTGGGGGAATTATTTTGTTCGCATTAACAAATATTTATATGTCTCTTGCACTTAATTTAATTATCAAAACGGTGCATTACTTTTATTAATGGGAATTTTATGTTTTTTTTTTTAGATTTTTACGTAATTTATTTAGTTTTTTGTATTGCACTGCAAGTGCCATGTAAGCCTTGTATACTCATGGCTATTTCTTCAAAATGCGTTATTTATTTCGTTTTTTTACAGCCGAGGATATCTGTTTATCGGTCAAAATCTACCGATAAAGAAAAAACTAAATAACTTTATTGACAGATAGCACATAAAAAATATTGGGACGCTTGAACTGTCATTTTCATAGTGTTGTATATCTGTAGTCAGCTATCAGTCCTCTCATCAGTAGACAGCAATGAAGAATAGGATTACCTATCATTAGTAAGTTTATTGGGACGGTAAAACGGAAAATAGATAACATTTTCTATCGCCGGTATAGCAAAACTAGAGACAGACAGAATATAGGGAACGGCCATTAATCGAGTGACAACAGAAATGACGTTATTGTCTCATCTTCAATAATGCACGTCTCCATTCAATTTCGAATCTTCTGCACACAAAATAGAGCTATGGGAGGATTGATTTCACGCGTTAAGATATACAAGATTCTGAGGTTATCGAACGAAAGTATGTGTATGTCATGTGTGTACGCACTGCATAAGATCGGAATACGAGAAATTTCAGTCCGAAGAAGCCATTGTGCTATTCGTTGGGGTTGAGCACTAGATCCGGATTCCGTTTTCTCAATGTGATCAATATCCCCATGTTCGGTTCTTAATCTCGGATTGGGATTCATTCAGTAAACACTCGTTAATATATTTTGAGGTGAAGTGATCGGAACAACCGGTCAAAGATAAACTTGATCTACATTATTACGATAAGTACTTCTATAATCGTACTTGTTTCTGCGAACTGGCGAAGGGATTAGTCTTATGATAACACAAATATTATAATAACAATGTGTCATTCATGAACACTAATTGTTTGTTCTGTAAATCTGTGCGTCAAAGCTTCTTTAAACTTTGTTTTATACTACGGTCCGTTTTCATTTCCATTGATCAAATCTTATTGCTTATCTTAAATCCATCGTTCTGAGTAGTAAATATGCCACTTGAATATAATACACATTTATTATGCATTACATCGATAACGATTCCGTCCAAATCTTCCATTTCAATCTGTATTGCATTGCGCATGTGTTTCAACATAATTTATTGGCTAATTGTATAACAAGGTCAGTTTTCAAAAACTCCTACATCCGTACATCATTTTCTAGAATCATATTAGTACAGACACATTGTAATCAGTTTTAATCCTCATTCCTTTCTTTATTGATAGGCAATCACTTACCACCAAGTGATCCATTAACTCGTTTGGTGTCCTTAAAAATAGTATCAGTAACTTCGAACTTTTTTGTTTTACTAAACTAAAGTTTTCATAATTGTCAAGGCACTTGGGGTGCTGTTAGAGGATTTCATACGAGAACCTGGCAGATGGTATTGTCAACATTGATGCAAGGCTTCCTTCGTTATTTGCTCGCGTACAGCGTTGTTTGCTGTGACGTGACCTCGCGCAATATGTGTACTCGACTCGGCGACAATCGATTCACAATTACCTCGATAAGTAACACTTGTTTCCCATAATTAGTGTTTGCTTCAAGTGTAGGTACGTGTACAAATGCACAGTTAGGCGACTAAAGACGTCACATAAAAGAAATAAATACATCCAACAGTCACACACATAGTCCTGACCCCACCTAGGTTAACCTGTATCGTGGGTATCAAGATCTACGAGGGACTTGCGGTCCCACAACACTCAAACCCTAAAAAAATATATTATGTTCACATAAACATTTATCTCGGTGTGGGAATCGAACCCACGGCTTCATGCTTCGCAGCTGGCTACTCGCCAACTGCGCCACTATAGATAGTTTTATATGGAAACACAACCGTAAAACGATTGCTTTAACTTTATATTTTCTATGTCGTTAGAATATAATAATTTGTATTTGATGGCTTTATAAGTGGTAGAGTCACGCTGTAGACATTTTTGTCTACAGCATGAATGCGCCGGTTCGTCTGGGTCGTTACCACTGTCTCACAGAAAACCGACGTAAAGTAGCAGGTTGCTGCTGCGTTTCGTACGGTGAGTGAAATATCCGGAGGCTCAAATCCCCCTCCCCCCTTCCCAATCCCTTAATTATCCCTTTACTTTAAGGTCGGCAACGCGTGCATATTTCATTGGTATTGTGGGCGTCCATGGGCGGTGGAAATCACTTACCATCAGGTGACCCACTAGCTCGTTTGCCGGCATATGCCATAAAAAAATACAAGTATATTTTCTATTTTATCATTATCAATAACTTATAGTTTGTGAGATAAAATTGTTTGTATTCCATAACATAAACTCAATAAAAGTCCCAAATCAACTATAATCAATATTAATGTAATGTATTGTTACTGATAACACTATACAGTGGGTTAGTAACAATTTATAGAAGTAATATACCGTCTAAACCCACCTTAAATAAAAAGAAGGAAATTCTCGTAGCTGCTACAAAGCCTCATGAATGTGATTTCTTGTCCCGTGTAAATCAGCGATCGAAGTAGCTTACTGTTCTGTATTGAATAAAGGATTTTCTATCCTTCGCTTCATTTCTATTCGTCGTAAACCTGATTCCGAGTGATTGAATCAACTACCAGTTTTAACACGTCCTACGTATTATCTTCAATCCGTTTCTTATACCTGGAAAACAATGACTTTGGTTGATTTACATGGAGATTCGGGCCGATAAGTGATATATTATCGATACTTCAGGTATGTCCTTCATTTATCGTAATCGCTTGAATGGCGCAAGATATGGTAGCGTCCGGGGAGGATACTCTGAATGACTTAGCAAAATTTTTCCAATCTTTACACTGTATCTAATTATTTTCTTTAAATAAATAAATAAATACACCCAACAGTCACACACATAGTCCTGACCCCACACTAGGTTAACCTGTATCGTGGGTATCAGGAACTACGCGGGACTTGCGGTCCCACAACACCCAAGAAAGCAAATAAGATTATTGTCCCAAATGTTCAGGGATTTCACGGTTTCAGCAATTTCGGTTTGCGTCGAGGCTTGAGGCTCTTCACTTCGTGTCGATCCGTCGCACTGTTTCTTCGAGTTTCACTTTAGCTATCTGCTCATTACCTGTTGATAAACACACGATATCGGTTATCTAACGATAATAATTCTTGTTAAGCGTTTGAGATGTCATCGCCAAAAGAAGCGGATTGTGTAAAACAACTAATCATAAGACGTTTCTACCATCTTTTCTACCAACTGATATCATGTTTACTTAAGATTATAAAAATACAATTTGTGTAATAGATCCAATTACTCTTATCCATGTATTTGATGACTTTCTGAGAGCCGCCATTGCATATGAAAGCTAAATACAGTAGCAGACACTGATGCATCAGGCATACGGCGCTGACTACCCGACCATCGAAACGGGTGAAAATGGAGCAAAGGCTCTGGCTAGCTATTTACATGGATTGTTAAGTTTTTGGTGACTATATTAAGTAGGTCATGATTTACCTTGGAGCCAGCGAGTCTGCTTTGTATTAGCTCCTAAACATCAGCGATCAGACAGTCGCGGGATCTGCTCGTTGTTATCAACAGTTAATGACGATGGTGGTGGCTGGCTCAGTGCCAGCCCCATTTGATTTTTATTGTGCATTAGAATGGGCCAGATTACGTAAAACAGATAGCGTTGGCATTGTGCTCTTATTATAGACCTATACCACGGTCTGAAATTCATAAAAACTTTCAACGCGTTATTTGTGAATGGAAAAATGTTCCATTGTAACTTTTGAATTGGTGAATCTCGCCTCAGTAACATTGTTAATAGTACTATGTCAATCGTTCATTCTCACTGATACTTTCGTTGCAAATATTTGTTTGTACTACGACCCGGTTCATTCCGGTCGTTCGATCATTTGGTTTGGTACAAATCAGTCATTCGGTGCGACTGAGACCTATTCGTGCTCGCTCGTTATTGTTCGTCATCAATTGTGATCGTAATTCGTGCATCAAATGAGGGGTTAGTTGAACTGGATCCTTAAAATAAATGATTGCATTCATCAATACTTCTACGCGATCCAGATCAGTGACCGATCCAGGTTTAGTTGTTAATACAAAGCGACTCGCGTACCACCCGCGTCTCATCCAAACCTCACGGTTGCGCCTAGGCAGTGACATATTGTATAATTTGTATGCTGTTTCTAAACTGAATCTTCTCCTTCTGCCTGGCGTTAGTACGCCCTGCCAGGGTCGGCCTCCCTGCTAGACGCTTAAACTTCGACGGGTCTTGGACATCTTCCGTAGATGGACCATTGACTCTCATGTCTCCCTCTAATACGGAAAGCCAGCACTTTCTGAGCCTTCCTCAGGATCGTACCCCTGGAATGATCGGGTACAAGCATTTGCGACCAACGTACTCCTTTTCTCAATACGTGATCAAAACACTTTAAGCGATTATATTATATCTTTTAATGCAATCTAATCTTTCACTAAAACAAAGATAGTATTGTTCATGTTTACAGTTTACCTAACAATCTATTAGAATTCGAAAACTTCCATTAATTCCTTTACACTTCCAAAGCGTGCATTGTAACTTGTAGAAATTGCAAAAAATATTATGCTGTGCATTTGAAACTTGATTAGTTGTAAGCGACACAATAATGAGTCTGAATAGATTAATTGGAAGTAGTTCAGAATACGTTAAGTATGTGGTGTTCGGGAATAAGCAGAAGATATCAATTCGAACAATTGAGACGAATGAGGCGGTTTCGGTCCCAGCCCCCAAGGCACACATCTTTACAAGTTTCATTTGTCTTCAACTGACGGAAAAAAACGTAAGAGGTTTATAATACATAGCGATTTTTTTATTCAATACAACGCATAACTCAACCAGATGTGGATCGATCTAATGGTCCTTTTTTTTCATTTAAAAAAGTATGTCCCAATTTAATTTCAAGAAGAAATTCCACCTCTAAAGGGATTAAATTGGGGATGAAATATTCAAACTTCGATTTATGACTGATAATTATTTCACTAAAAATATTAAAATAACAGCTTTTTGACAAGAATAAAACCGACTCAAAAAATATAAAAATACTGAAAATTTTACTTACCATTTTTGGGTCGTCGCTGATAATTCATGCTCTTTAAAGTTGGAGGAAACTCGCATACCTCAGAGTTCTCTATAAGAATTTCGAATGTATACGAAGTTTACCAACCCGCAGTAGGCCAGCTTGGTAGACTGAAGCCTAACCTCTCCTAGAGGAGGCTGTTGCCCAGCCATAGGATAGATATAATACGGTTGGCTGATATAGTTAGAGCAATAAGAACACATTTATTATACTATGCAAAAATAACCGAAATGCCCATTAGCTACTTTGTATTATAAAACTTTTCGAGGATATAAAAAGACAAACAATCCTATTAAGAATGACATTGACATCGCATAAATCTACAACAAAACACAAAAGTTAAACGAGCTAACACAATATTTGTTTTATTATTTTATGATCTCATCGTCCTTATGTCTTTAAATCAGAATTAGAAACGAGATGACACACAAGCTAAGACATAACACACACGTTCCACTTCACTATACATACATATGCACTCACGCCTGTAATCCCCGAAGGGGTAGGCAGAGGTGAAGCCAGTACACCCACATTTCGCCGAGCGTATCTCCGTCCCACGATGTGATAGAGGGCGAGCCTATCGCCATACTGGGCACAAATTACAGACTCCGGGATGATACTGAGCATTTCGTAATAGAAAAACCCAATGTAACTTTTTCCCGACTTGGAGTTCGAGACCACAGCGTTAGTCTCAGTCGTAACGCGTACGCATTACAACTGCGCTACCGAGGCAGTCTACTTTACTATATTACATCACAAAACAGGAGTCGACTGGAGTGTGGAGTGTAGCAATTTAGTTTGGAATCGCGTCGTAGCACTTACACGACCCAACACATTACAATTAATTTAGACGAAATAATTAGAATACTTTGTGTAATACGTGAAATTTACGATGACACGCGCACACTACTCTGGTTACGTTGTTGCTATTGCTGTGGCGACTGGCGAGGGGCCTGTATCCTACAATACTACTAAAAGTATTATTAGCTATGTAAAAAGATGCAAGTAGCATCTCGCCCGTATGTACTGTTAACAGTGTGGGATGTCTTTTTTCTATGGCATAGGCCGGCAAACGAGCAAGTTGGTCACCTGATGGTAAGTGATCTCCACCACCCATGAACGCCCACAATACCAAAAGAATCATGGGTGCGTTGCCGACCTTAAAGGAAAGGGATAATTAAGGAATTGGGCCTCCGGATATCTCACTCACCGTACGAAACGCTGCTACTTTACGCCGGTTTTCTTCTGTGAGACAGTGGTAATGACCCGGACGACCCGGCCCATACATGCTGTAGACAAAAGTGTCTACAGCGTGGCTCTACCACTCAAAGCCTACCAATGTCTTCGTGAATTACACAAACTAGCAAACTAAGTAGCACCGACAAAATTGTCGCATGTGCAGAATAAACACACGACACGCGTACGACTGCGCGACGACAAACTTATTGTAAAATTGTTGACAGATCCACATTATGTGATTGTGTAGTACATCTGAGTTAAATCTTATCTGTTACATCAGGACAATTTTCTAATTGAGTGTATTACTGAGGTCTCCAGTCGGGAGCTGAATCCTTGACCGGTATGTGGATAGCATGCCAGAGCGTGGTCACTGGGTCAAGGATCTGTTCTAATAAGGGCGTACTTATTCAAATAGTACATAATTGGAGAATGTGTTTGTTATTACGAACGGGTTTGCGTAGACTATGTAATGATGTGATATCGATATATCTTTTAATGAAAGGAATTATTAGTATTGATCCTATTCAATAGTGTGGTTGGATTCCTGGACAATAACTGAACGTTTTCAGTGATATAAACATCATAATCAACCTACTGAAGTGTGCTGCCGCGGCCGGTGGCCTTGTAGAGTCTTCCTAAAGGGGTCTATCTGGCCCGATCTTGTTCTAATCTCGTGCAGTTATGTTTGCGAGGGACTTATGGTCCCACAACGTTGAGACCCTAAACAAATATTTGCGGATCTTTCAAACATTCATAATTAATGTTTCTCTCGCTTTTTATCCGTCCATTGTGCCACGGAAGCTGTCAGGAATAAGTTACGTGCATAATGCATCATAGCGTAGTGTTAATAAAAATAGCAATAAGAAATCTATTACATTTGGACTTAGATTTATATTAGTTACAAGCAGGTCACATTCATTAGCTAAAAAGTAGGTACTTTTGACCAGTGTAGAGTGTCTGGAGTCTAAATAACATTTTTAATTAATGAAATGAGAACACACGACGGTTTGCCAAAAATACGTCACCCTAATGGATGAACCACACCTTTTAACATTACCCAGAGGTTATTAACTTTAGATTGTTCCTGTGTATGGCCTATTTATGTAGTTGTCAAATGGGGATAATTCAGTAGTATATAATAATTCTTATCACGGTGGTAAAATAACAATAATTGTAAATTTTTACCAGACTATACGGCGGAAAAGGTATTATGAATCTCATAGGCTGTGTATGTATGTATGTACAGTACGACGAAATAAATCGTTTCGGCAATGTTCGGGTTATACGAACTAGTACGAATATGTAAAGGTTATCCGGGCCCGGTCAGTCACTTAGAGTAAGAGAAAAATTTGTATATAATCTAATGTTGTAACAGGTGCGTATTAGATTGTCATCACACGCTCGTATGAAGAAAATACGAAGATTGTCGAATAGCATACTTATTATTTAAATCGTAGTACTGTAGGTATGATCCTTAAGGTTCTCTCTAATCATCTGAAACAGATGTATATAAATACCATCGGCATTCACACCAGGAGCCTGCCACGGCACGGCGCGGCCTTCGATAGATCTGACGCAGAGATAACACGAGAAAACAAGTCGACAACATTTTCTCGAAGCGTTATGTTAAGTGCGTTGGGCTGGTATTTCTACTTAGACGTTACTTTATTCACTGAACGACATTAGTATTTCGTTAAGTTTCATTTAACAGGTTATTTTGTAAACTGAGGAATGTAGTCGCATTACATATTTTATTATGCTGTTTAAGAGAAAACACGATGCATAATTTTTTTGTTTATGTGTCACACATGTAATATTATTATTCACTTAATCATTACAATGACGCATAACAACGTGTTACTACGAGCATAAGCAATTTTCTTTATAATTGTCCCCCCATGACAGTTTGGTTTGCTAAATAAAACCACAAAAATACCTTCTTTTTTCAAGTTATCATTCGCTATCAAAAGTCATAACAACAGAAGTGCGAACACGAACAACTAACGAATAAGTATTCGAATCGAGAATGCTAGCATTTGTATGAAGTTTTTTTTTACATTTCGATACGAATACGTTATCGCAGGTTATTCGTGCTAGCCCCTTATTATGTATGACATATGAAACAGTACATAAGTTAACTATCTTTTGCTAATAATAACCAACACAACTAAACTATTCTATGAGGTTTCACATATTTTATCCAATAGAACTTTGAGAAGTGAAATGGTGGTGGCTACGGGCAGCCGACCTTATTTACATTCACCTTTGCATAGGTGGCAATTAAGTAGACAGGTATCAACGACCTATGAAATTTTGAAAAGTCAAATACATTTTCCCTAATAAGTCCTATCAACACTGAAATTACTAACGCGGGACAAAGCCGTTAGCAATCCCGAATTTCGTAAATGATTAATTTCCCTGACCACATATTTTATTAAGCTTTTAACTAATATAGCTTGAGATTTTTTCAATCAATAAAAATAGCCATGTTATCACGTGACATTTCGAAACATGACTCCCTGGAAGAATTGTAAATGTAGGGAAACTAGGAAAGATAGTACCACAGCTATACCTAAAGTCGACAGCCTCGGTATTTTAATACAAAAATCCAAACAATGTCCTGCTTTCCGGGCTTCGTCAGACACTTTAGAGAAAAATAAGTACATAATCTGTTGTTAGAACTGCTCTATATTGGGCCATCACCACCACTATGTTTTCCAAGATAAACGAGGGTTGTCAAAGCGCATAATTAAAATCATACTACTGTATTTTGGGTATATAATTTACGTTGCCTTATAGAAATGAGTGCCGTACATGTGTGTCGACAAGGGCCATCGTCCGACTGCGTGTGGCATTTGGCACATGCGAATCATAATACGGGTGTGAGCGACGCGTGTGGCGCAGGCGCTCGTGAAAACAACGCACCGTACTCGTACACTGTACACACTACACAACCGTTTACTGAATTCTGCACTATTGGCAACCCATCAGTCTGAATCTGTACTGGATAATATAGCTATTATATTTTTTTATTCTGGTATGGCAAAGTAATGCTGCATTGCATAAAAAAATTGATTTCACTACAATGTAGACCAACGAGAGATAATATCGAGTGTCGTCGAAATTATATTAGGCCATAGTGATTTCTTATTTCTTTCTTCTTTATATTAGGCCGTCAAATTGTTACCGGTTGAACCGACCGTGGCCCATTCATGCTGTAGAGTGTAGACAAAACTGGATACGGTGTGGCTCTGCTACTTATAAATTGTGTAGAATTCATTCGCGTAGGTTTGAAGCATACTCTAGTAAACTTACTACAGTAAACCTACTACTTCACAAGGTGGTAGGTCCCTCGTATGCGAGAGGCCGGGTTGGTACCACCGCTTTGTCTATTTCTGCCGCCAAGTTACTGTGTGTAAGCACTGTTGTGTTCCGGTTTGAAGGACATGGAAGCCAGTGAAATTACTGGGCATTATGAGACTTAACAACTTATGTCTCGGGGTGACGAGCGCAGTCCAGTGTCATGCAATGCTTTGTTATTTAAAGTTATGTGTGGTGTTGCTTCTGTTTATGAGCAAGCGTGGCGCTTACCATCAGGCGAGCGACCTGCTCGTCTCGTCATTTAACCAAAAAAATAAACTTAACGACGGTTTTCTGTAAGACAATAATATCAGCCTGATCGGGTCAGTCGATTCATGCTTATAAAACTGTCCCTTGTACCTATGTGTTTATCGTCAGGAGCTGAACGGGTTCTACATCCCGGAGATGACGTCGGTGGTGTGCAAGTCTGCCGTGGAGATGGTGCGTGTGATGCGCGCGGGTAACAAGCACCGCGCGGCCGGACGCACCGACATGAACGAGCACTCGTCGCGCTCGCACGCCGTGTTCCTCGTCACCGTAGAGACCGCGCACCGACCCACCAACCGCATACGGTACGTCATAACATACTATAACATACACCTGCAAACACTTTAACACCATAGACGGGCTGTTCAGAAGTAAAATTGTGTTGCAAACGCGGCTGGCGAGGCGGGAATGACGTCTAAGGCGTGGGAGCGAGAGGAGTTGAGAGTAAGCGAAATGGCAATAATGAGACGGCTGTTTTGTTTGGTAGGTATTAGATTTCATTCATTATAAATGAATTTTTCGATCAAACCCAAGAAATAATATAGTTACTTCTGTAAAATAACTTCATATTGAATGAATAACATATGCACGTAAATAATGACAATGTTTTATGAGTGACAATAAACAATTTCGTGTTAGTTTATCGAATTTAACGTTCGCAGCTATTCAAACAACAACAACTGCTCTTGTCGCTCTCTCGCGGGGGACTAAATGAGTTGCGGTCAATTGACCGTGACTAAGTGCGTAATTTCTTTGTACCGCACAGCTTGTCTAGTAGTATACATTAAAGTCTTTGTACACCTGTGACAATCATTAACGTTTAGGTCAATTGACCTACTCACTTAACATAACGCCTAGACCCGAGAAAAATGTGTTTACTTGTTTTGTCGTGCAATATGTCTATTTGAAGCTAACATGCTGGCCCGGTATTCACGCCACGAGAAAATCTCGACTAGTTTTCTCGTGTCGATAGATTATCTCTATCACTCTTTCTATGTCGTGGAGTTCACGTTAAGGTGCAAACGAGAAATTATTTGATATCAACTAAGTTATCACCCTCGCGTGCGGGAGTTAATATCTCATGTGTTTATGCTAAGCGGATTGCAATTGATGATTGTAATAATTCGTTTTCAATGATCCGGAGCCCTATGAATATAATTCAATGTTGGGATGGATTGATGATGGATTGCAAATAAAATTCAGTGAAGTTGAAATTGATTGAATGATGTCTGACAAAGGAACCGACCGTCATGTCGACCCGTCATGCGATATGCCTAATTCTCCATCTAAATACTATACGGCTCTGATACCAGCGTAAAGTCTTAAACATATGTAATTCTTGAAAGTTAGTCTGAAAGTTAAAATTAAAGTAATTTAATTACTTTAATTTTATTTACTACGATTTTACTACTGCGATATTACTACGATTGGAGCAGGTTTTGTTAATAACTCTAGACATTCATAATTTTCAACGAAGCTGTATAAGTTTTCAGAATACATCGGTAAATAATATTTTGCTTAGATAAAACACTTGGTTTGAAGTGTCACTTCACTCAAGGACTGATTAAAAGTGCTTGTTTCATTTCATAATAATTGTTTATACTCGTACTTGTACATGTTTAATTTTATGCATCATGTTATGTTGTATACATGTTCTTCTTTCTTATTTTTTAACACCAACGTCTCAATATACGTATCCTTAATGTGGGGACAGGACTATGAATGTGACTGCTGTTTGTATTTACTGGAAATCACGTGTAGCTAATGTTTTGATCAAAGCTTTAAGACATAACTGACTCACTCGGACTGCCTCGGTAGCGCAGTTGTAATGCGTACGCGTTACGACTGAGACTGACGCTGTGGTCTCGGGTTTGAACTCCGAGTCGGGAAAAAGTTACATTGGGTTTTTCTATTACGAAATGCTCAGTATCAGCCCGGGGCTGGAATTTGTGCCCGATATGGCGATAGGCTCGCCCCCTACCACATTATTTATTTTTTGACACCGTCAGGACAATGAATGTGACTGCTGTTTGCATTTATTAGGAATCACGTGTAGGTAATGTTTTGATCAAAGCTTTACCCATAAATATATTTTACAATAAACAAACGATGGTTGACATCGTGCACCTTGAGTCGTGATTTTTTAGTTTTTACACACGCCAGGTGTTCAGACCTGTTCTTTATCGCACAACAACTAACAAGAATATGACACAAACAAAACTACAACACTACAATGTCACGTGCACATGTACAATACACGACGCGAGCTTACGTGATGCACATCTATTTATAAAACGAGTTCCTATTAAACATTATTAACAAAATAATAATCGTTTTAGGTATACCAGTCGTCATTTAGAAAAACATAAAAAACACGGCAAAACAAATGTTATTCAAACACTAGCTGTTGCCTGCGGCTCCGCCCGCGTGAATGCCTATTTCCAGGATTAAAGTAGTCTATGTGGAATTTTCTTATATCGAAACAGTGGGCGCGGCGTCATCGGTGTGAGAAACGCGCTTGACAAAAATACTAATATCGATATTGAAATATAGGGGTTGATGGTAGAAGAGTGAAAAGTAAGTAGGGTTGTATGTATTTTTTAATGCCACATCATAATAAAATAAAAATAAATATTTAGGGGTGGGTCACCCTTATCATTAAGGGGTATGAAAAATAGATGTTGGCCGATTCTCAGACTTACCCGATATGCACCCAAATTTCATACCAATCGGTCCAGCCGTCTCGGAGGAGTTTGGTAACAAACACCGCGACACGAGAATTTTATATATTCAAACATATCTAAAAACCATCTCGATAAAATCAGTTTTAAAACAAAAATCACATTATTATTGATCAATTACTTTAGGCTTTACGATGATACACATACACACAGAACTACAGACAGACGAAGGGGTCAAATTTATAACACCTCTTTTTTATCAGGGTTAAAAAACCACTGCCTCGGTGGCGCAGTTGTAATGCGTACGCGTTACGATTGAGGTCAACGCTGAGGTCTCAGGTTCGATCACCGGGTCGGGTAAAGTGGTATTGGGTTTTTCTATTAGGTACAAAATGCTCAGTATCAGCCCGGAGTCTGGAATTTGTGTCCGGTATGGCGATAGGCTCGCCCCCTATCACATCGTGGGACGGAGATACGCTCGGCGAAATGCGGGTGTACGGTTACACCTCTGCCTACCCCTTCGGGGATTACAGGCGTGAGTGCGTATGTAAAAAACGATGTGGTCATATTATTCATGACAAGGTGAAGGGTCAGTTGTACGTTTATTTCAGTGGATTGCGTGATATCTGAACGGTGACCGCCCTTGGACTGGGGGCGGCTCTTAACTACACACGTATTACCACTTTGTCTGCTATCGATCCGCTAAAATAGCCATAAACAAGGCGGGGTGATGCAAATGTCGTAATACTTTTTCTATTGACCGATTAACCTCTTCAAAGGATATTTCTGTTTGAAAATTCGATGATATTGTAAGATACAAAAGATATGCGAGATTATTTGAATTGATCATAATTTTGACAGCCTCCGTGGCGCAGTGGGCGAGTAGCCGGCAGCGAAACGAGAGGCCGTGGGTTTGATTCCCACACCGAGACCAAATGTTTGTCTAATCCACAAATAATTGTTTCGTATCTGGGTGTTGTGGGACCGCAAGCCCCTCGTAGTTTCTGATACCCACGATACAGGTCAACCTAGTGTGGGGTCAGAACTAGGTGTGTGTATTTATTTTTATTATTATTTTTCTTATGATCTCGTATTAATTATGACTGCACAAGATTTACTAAAACTCACCTAAAATTGCCTCGGTGGCGCAGTTGTAATGCGTGCACGGTAAGACTGCTGTGCTGGGGTCTCGGGTTCGATCCCCGGATCGGGTAAAGTGATGTTGAGCTTATCTATCATAAAATGCTTAGTATCAACCCGAAGTATGAAATTGTGTTCAGTATGGAGATAGGCTCGCCCCCCCATCACATCATCGGATGGAAATAAACTCGGCGAAATGGGGCGGTATAATAGCTACACCTCTGCCTACCTCTTTGGGGAAAACGGGCGTGAGTGCGTATGTATGTATGTCATATAAAATTGTGTTCCCTATACGATGTGACATATTATGTTTGGTCACACCCTACTACCGTCTACTACCGTCTACTACCGTAATTGCAGAACAACAAGAGCTTTATATTGTTGTGATTCCTACACTTTTGAACTACATTATTGAATTGTACCTGTTTAGTGTTTACATACCACTTTCTACTCATAAATCACGTCTTAACGGCTGGACGGATTTGGATGAAATTTGACACACAAGTAGACCATGACCTAGATTAGGACATTGGCTATCCCGGATTTTTATCCGGGAAAACGACATTTACGCGAGTGCAGCCATGAGCAACCGCTTGTAAACTATATTTGTTAACTTTCGCATTACGAATCTAGACTGAAATCTCAACACCAACTAATTATAATCTCACTAATTAACGCATGTTCATAACTAATCTACAAACATTACAGTACAGAGTAACGTCCCCCCCCCCCCCCTCCCTGCGTCGCGCCGCGTCGTTCCCCGCTCACTAAGCATGACATAAGTTTACGCCTGTATCCCGATGGGGTAGTCAGAGGAGCAACTAGCGACACACCTATCGTTCGCCGAGCTTAGTTGAACGTAGTTAAGCAAAAAGGATCCAAAAGCTAGAAATACTGATTTAGCTGTGTTAAATTTATTAATTTAAACTAATTTTATTTCTTAGATTTATTGAATAAACGACTTAAAAAAATATGATATTATAATAAACTTAATTTAATGAAGATAAAATCAATATCCATCTGAACTTGCTGTTGGATCCTTTCTGCTTATTTTATGTAACTACGTCCAAATGTACCACTAGCGCTACAGTGTGGAATAACATAAAAAACAAAAATACTGCCTCGGTGGCGCAGTTGTAATGCGTACGCGTTACGACTGCGGCTGACGCTGAGGTCTCGGGTTCGATTCCCGGGTCGGGTAAAAGTGATATTAGGTTTTTCTATTACGAAATGCTCAGTATCAGCCCGGAGTCTGGAATTGTGCCCGGTATGGCGATAGGCTCGCCCCCTATCACATTATGGGACGGAGATACACTTGGCGAAATGTGGGTGTACTGGTTACACCTCTGCCTACCCCTTCGGGGATTACAGGCGTGAGTGCGTATGATTATGACAAAAATAGATAACTCCTTACTTCCCCATTTTGACAATAGTTAATAATGATCCTCAAATGTTTGGCTTCTTATTCTGTAGTATGTAGTACAAAAAGTCGGTTCGCAGTAAATTTTGTTACTCACACATCAGACCATTGCCCCCTCTTTGTTCCGATTAGAGCGTTAGCAACATTCGTCATGTTTCACAGAAAAACTGTAAAGAAACATGTTTTTCGGGCGCCAACAACCGCGAGGATATCGATGGGGCTGGCAAATTTGGAATTGGGCATTGTTTATTGTGGCCTCCATTCGAGAACTTTTCTGCCCCATCGGCTATCAGTTCTGCGAGCAAGCACGTACGGGCAAGCGCAACAGAGGGCGTCCACCTACAAGATGGACCGACGACTTGAGAAGGGTTGCAAGAAGCCGATGGATGCAGGCCGCTCTCCACAGGTCGGCCTGGAAGGCATTAGGGGAGGCCTATGTTCAATTTTTTTTTTTTTTTTTTTATAATATAGGCCGGCAAACCAGCAAGTGGGTCACCTGATGGTAAGCGATCTCCATCGCCCATGTATGCCCACAATACAAAAGAATTATGGGCGCGTTGCCGACCTTAAAGGAAAGGGATAAATAAGGGATTGGGAAGGGGAGGGGGATTTGGGCCTCCGGATATCTCACTCACCGTACGAAACGCAGCAGCAAGCTGCTACTTTACGCCGGTTTTCTGTGAGACAGTGGTAACGACCCGGACGAGCCGGCCCATTCATGCTGTAGACAATTTTGTCTACAGCGTGGCTCTACCACTCGTAAGCAGTGGACGTCTTGTGGCTGATGATGATGATGATTGTTTATTGTTGGCCTGATTTGAGACTGTTACAATTTTTTTGAACAAATTAATGTTAAAGGATATATGGATTGTGCCTATACATATAAAATGTTATTAGGTACTAAGTGTCGATCTTGTACTGTACTCGCTCTCCATCGCACCATGGAACAGAAATAAGCTCAGCGAAACGTTGCCTACCCCTCTGGAGATACAGGCGTGAGCTTATATCTATACGTATGTATTCGAATTGTAGCTGTTTCGTATTAGGTACATTTTAAGAGTATTATAGGGTCCAGCCTTATAGCCTATTTCAAGTTGTGGGACAGCAAAGCTGATTAAAAGCACCACAATTGTACGGTGTTGCTACATCAGCTCTAAAAAAACGAATGTCGAGATAGGAATGCTGCATCAGCTTCTCGAATTCGGGTATAGCGTGACGTCACAATGATAGCCCCGGTCCGGGGTATCGAATCAACACTGTGTAAAGTTGGTTGCTAACCATAAAACGTGAAATACTGGAGTACGTAGTGAAACTTCATGACTGTTCCCTGTTTCAAAAGTCATTATGGTTTTATGTATTTTAGTTTCGAATATCGTTCTATGTTATTCCCATGTACGTATTTTCCTTTTGTTTTACATATTCCTTACATTATAACAGCCTCCGTGGCGCAGCGGGCGAGTGGTCGTGGGTTCGATTCCCGCATCTAGACAAATGTTTGTCGAATTCACAAATATTTGTCTCGGGTCTGGGTGTTGTGGGTCCCACAGTTGGCGAGTAGCCGGCTGCGAAGCTTGAGGCCGTGGGTTCGATTCCCACACCGAGAGAAATGTTTGTGTGAACATACATTTGTCTCGGATCTGGGTGTTGTGGGACCGCAAGTCCCTCGTAGTTCCTGATACCCACGATACAGATCAACCTAGTGTGGGGTCAGGACTATGTGTGTGACTGTTGGGTGTATTTATTTATTTTATTTGGTCATTTTCGATTTATGCATACGTGCAGTTTAAACTTGTTTTTTATTATTGTATTCTGTACTTGTTTCTGTCTTTTTAATGTAACTCAGCTGAGAGAAAATATTTTCAAATCAATATAAAAAAATCTATTTACTGAATCTTGTAGTTTTTTTTTATTAGCTTGAATGACGAGATGAGCAAATCGCTCGTCTGATGCTGAGCGCCACGCCTGCCCATAAACAGAAGCAAAACCATACAGAACATTGAATTATAAAGCACTGCATAACATTTGACAGCGCTCGGCACCCCGAGACATAAGATTTTAGTCTCATAATACCCAGTAATTTCACTAGCTTCACAACACTGCTGTTTGGCGGCAGAAATAGACAAATCACAAAGCGGTGGCACCAACCAAGATGACTTCTCGCATACCTACCATTTAGTTTAAGTTATAAATTCTTAAAATCCAGTATCTTTTTCACCCTGCCACTTGTCAGTTTAGTTTGGTCGGTTTTCTTTAGAGAAAATTGGACAAGAAACTCCAAAGGTTGTTTTTTTCAACTGATAACAAATCTAAACATCGAAGTAAGGCTAGCCACATAATTCTATTGTGGCCCTTTCAACGCGACCAAGTCAGGATTCCGCGACGTGTGATGCGAATCAGGTGATAGCGACAAGTCCGCTTGAAACGTATGGAAACTGCCCGCGTCGCGGTGCTCTGTCTCGGTCGCATACCTCAAAACGTATTAATATAACTACATCGACGGACACGTGGATCTGTCGTCATGTGTCCCGGTCTCTTATCTCAGTCGCGCACCTCTAAACAGGTATTTAGATACGACAAGTCCTTACTCTCCAGAGTAGCCACTTGTCTCACCACTCGACCTTCAACGCCAATGAAAATACAAGTGTTTGAACATTCTGATATCGGCCACATATAGTTAATAGACGGTGGGTGTCGCCACTCAGTGATGATGCACAGGTCTTCAGTCATTACTCGGTATACAGTACAGTGACACTTTACCTATTCTACCGCATATATATTTCATATATCAAGTTGTTCGGTAGCGATTGTGTTTTATTTGTTGATATGGATTTTATCCCAGAATACGTCGGTTTGGTTACGGAGTGGTTGGACTGGACTCGTGACGGATTAAGTGACAGGTATTAAAACAAAATATACATTTTAATCCCAATTTTAACCTGAGCGAACTCTAATAATCGTGAAGTAGCAGCTCGATGTTCCGTTTCGTACGATTAATGACATTATCGGAGGCACTAATCCTCCCTTCCCTTTTCAATTCTTT
This sequence comes from Mimas tiliae, assembly GCA_905332985.1. NCBI lineage: Eukaryota > Metazoa > Arthropoda > Insecta > Lepidoptera > Sphingidae > Mimas > Mimas tiliae. Next base: position 14,190,192 of record HG995259.1, on the reverse strand, counting down.
TCGTTTAAGTTCAGCAACGAATTCTTGATTATTCTCGTATTGTGGATGTTCATGCACGGTGGAGATCTCTTAACATTTTTTGTATTTACGACGGAACCGTCTGCGAGTTGCACAGATGGGTGATCAGCTTGCGTTAGTGGAACTATTTCACCCTTATCATCATCACTCTTGATCCCACATTGTGGTTTGCGGCCTCTGCTATAAAATGATCTATCTAAATCTGAACCCGAGCCCTCCTAATAGACTATTTGCTCAGCTAAGTAATGGTTGATGTATCTGATGCGCCGTGAACATCATCAGTCCCAGTGGCGGATTTGCAGTCTTGGCCCCAGGTCATGTAGCAAGTACCCGCCCCTTTTTCAGCGCCCATCATATAATAATAATACTAGCCCTGTATTATATACGTCCCACTGCTGAGCACGGGCCTCTACTGAATGAGAGGGGTTAGGCTTTAGTCCACCACGCTGGCCTAATGCGGGTTGGCAGACTTCACATACCTTCGAAATTCTTATGAAGAACTTCTCATGTATGCAGGTTTCCTGACGATGTTTCCTTCACCATTAAAGCAAGTGATAATTAACAATTAATACATAATCAATATATAACTTAGAAAAGTCAGAGGTGTATGCACTTTGGGCTGGTTTTGAACCTGCGACTTTCGTCTCGACAGTCCATACCACTCCCCGCTGAGCTATCACTGCCCATCATATAGACTCTTTATTATCATCAGTGACTTTGTTTTCACGATTGGCCGCCCTAGGCCCGGGCCTGCCTTAGGGCAAATCCGCCCCTGATAAGTCCGGCCTTTTGATATGAAAAAAAATTACTCGCATGATGTACGTGTTAAAACTACACATTTCCAGTATTCCATTACAGTGATGAATCTACTCTAAAATTAGTGAAGTCATTCTCATGAGTAGTGTAATAAAAAGTGACTAATGCAGTAATGCCTCGTGCCGACCAAACTTAACTCATCAAATTGTACGTTTTCATTGTGCCAAAGATATTTAGTTTTTATGCGAATGCGATCTGATTTTTATCATCAGCATTATAGTTTTTTTTTTGCATTTGTGAAACTATGACTTATGTCCTACTGATAGCAGAAATATTTCTTTCAGAAATGTAAAATTTTTCTGCAAAACAAACATTGGCACGGACTTGTACAGTTCAGTAGGCAGTTTTCATATATATGAATGGGGGAGGGGGAATCGAATGTCGGCTGTCTCTACTATAAATGAAAGCTGCCACGTCACGTCAGTCTTATGTGAGACAGTAGTATCAATCTAACTAAGCTAACCCATTCACATATACGCACTTACGCCTGTAATCCCCGAAGGGGTTGATTTGATTGTGGGCTCCTTTTCTCCGCACTTAGCCCGTTGAATGTCGGGCCATTGTGCGTTCCCCGAAGGGGTAGGCAGAGGTGTAACCAGTACACCCACATTTCGCCGAGCGTATCGCCGTCCCATGATGTTATAGGGGGCGAGCCTATCGCCATACCGGGCACAAATTCCAGACTCCGGGCTGATACTGAGCATATCGTAATAGAAAAACCCAATACCACTTTACTCGACCCGGGGATCGAACCCGAGACCTCAGCGTTGACCTCAATCGTAACGCGTAAGCATTACAACTGCGCCACCGAGGCAGTCCATTAATTAACCCATTCATGCTGCAAATAAAACTGCCTACAGCATGGCTCTACCACATTTTAAACAGCATCATTCTTTACTCTCCTTTATAACATGGGCATGTTTTACCCGCTCCCAAATAGTATATTAAATGCCTAAATAAGCACGGCACATCCGAGCATGCGGTTCAATGACGGGCACAATTCACTCGCCAAATTGTATTTCATTGTGTGAGTTCGCGAAAGGGGCCACGTTGCGACGAGTCGGTACCCCGGGATACAAACATCTACGAATATTACCATAATATTACTATTCTGTTTATATTTACTTTTTTTTATTAGGTTGAATGAAGAGACGAGCAGGTCGCTCGCCTGATGGTAAGCGCCACGCCTGCTCATAAACAGAAGCAACGTCACAGAGAACTTTAAATAAAAAAGCATGACACTGGACTGCGCTCGTCGCCCCGAGACATAAGATGTTAAGTCTCATAATGCCCAGTAATTCCACTGGCTTCAATGTCCTTCAAACCCGAACACAACCGTGCTTACACACTGTGCTTGGCGGCAGAAATAGACAAAGCGGTGGTACTAACCCAGCCGGCCTCTCGCATACGAGGGACCTACCACCTTGTAAATACTTACTTATCGGTTTATTAGTTAATCTGAGTATTGATAGTAGCAGCATACTTAGACCCGTATTATAGAATACCCAAGTGAGCTCTTTGATAAGTGTCGATTTCTATACACGTGATTGGTCTTTTTTTGGCGCCAAACAAAAACGGACCAATCACGTGTACAGAAATCAACACTTAGCAAAGAGCTCACTTGAGTGTTGTTCTATAATACAGACCTTAGACTGTGAAATCGGTGAGGTCCTCAATCACCATCACCAATTACCCGTGATTTTGTGATTCCACACTAAATAAATTCCATATAATAAATCCACGTTGTGGCTGTAGATCGACTTCGATAGAACTTCATGCAAAAGACTCACGTCGGTTACGTAGGGTAGGTACCATAGGGGTAAGCAGAGACAAAGGATTTTCACTTGCTATAATCCTTGTACATTGCTTTGGCCTAATCCATTCTCATTACATTCAACATGCACATCATCAGTTCATGGTATTTTTGACCTGAGCCTTTCTCGAGAATATGAGATTTGGTCTGAGAACATTCGACGTTGGCTTCCCCTCCCAACTGTACCATTTACGCTATAAGAACTAATGTTGTCAAATATGTTTCGAGAAACTTCAGTATTGTGTAAAGCTTGTAATATAAATCAAATTCAAGTGTCGAGCTGACAAACGGTATAATACGATACAACAATACCTTGTTTTATTGGAATTGTGACGCTAAGTGTTGCCCGCAAAAAATAAATCGTACGGCCACTAAGGCCGTGTCCACATCATAATGGACAAGTTAGCGGAACTTCCGGCGTACAAAAACATCGGCGACGTCATCTCTTCGAAAAAACACAATCGCGAATCAATCAGCGCACCCGTTGTGCGCCAAATGTACTGCATATAGCCAGCCGTAAGTTTATCTAATATAACACCTCATTCCTTCGTCAATAGTGATGTCAGTATTCCTTCAACGGTAGACAGCGCGAGCGGCTTGGCTGTGCCCATGGCATTGCCGATGTTCATAAGCAGTGGTGACCGCTTTCCATCAGGCGGGCCGCTTGCTCGTCTGCCTTCTAGGCAATATAAAAAAAAAATTGAATAAGTAATTTTCGCTTACATTCGTTATCATTGGTAGTGAGCCCCACAAACACCTAATGAAGTTGAAATAAGTAAAACACGGCCGTGGATGAGCGACATTCGTACACTTGTACATTTTCTAGACGCGAGCCACCGCGGGCTTTTTAGTCGGTACACTGGCGTAAGAAAATTGGTTAGGGCTCCGATCTAGCAGTCACTGGGTGTGAACTAGATATTTGAAGTCCGACATAACCATCCCTCCACCCGCGGGTGGGGGGGATGTTATTAAGATGATTTTCCATGCGACAAAGGTAGACATTAATTTTTATTGAAAATAAAATTTATTTATGTAGGTACTTAAATATCCTTTATCCGATTCTGGCAAAGAACAAAATGCACTCTTAAACAAAAGGGAAAACTATTTAAAAAAGTCTAAAACTTCTATGGCTTGTAAATTACCGAATGAGGCTACCGAGAAGGCAATCTTACCGTAAACGACGGTCACTGGTCAGACATTTTGATCACTCATTTACCTCTGTATTCTCTATTTACTAATGATGTCAAGGCGCTGTGGATTGTGCGAGTCGTTACGTCACACGTGCCTTACATAATCTGTTACAGTGGGAGAATGGGTTACATTTAAATGTACATACTCGTACATACACAATGACGCCTGTAATCCTCGAAGGAGTAGGTAGCTGGTAGAGGTTTAACATGTACATTCACATTTTGCATAGCCACGGTTCCCGAAGCTTATCTCCGTCTCTTGATGTGATAGAATTTGAACCTACGAGTATCGCTTTAACAGACATCAATTCCAATCCCAAGTAACTCATGTATGAGTTTTCGAAGCGAAAACTCAATCATATATTGCGATTGCTCGAACTGGTGTACGCTGCCACTAGACCACTGAGGTGGTCCAACCCTTATTTATGAACGAGGCATTGACATAATTAATTAAGGGGAGACTTTATGGTCCAGTGGTTAAAACACCTTGGGCGGTCAGTCTGTGTTTGAAGCGGCGTGTAATTTGCGGCGAGCGGTTGCAATATGGCGCGAGGCCTGACCAGTGACCCGGCCCACTCATGAGGGATTAACCCTGTTTTAGACTGCGCTCAAATACGTAATGCATACGTGAACATAGCATTTTTGTTGATTCTTATCGACATAATACTCGTGTCTTCTATTGGGATATTATTATGAAATTTCAAATAAACCCTGTAAATAAATAAATAAAATAAATACATTAAAAAGTCACACACATAGTCCTGACCCCACACTAGGTAAACCTGTATCGTGGGTATCAGGAACAACGAAAAACTTGCGGTCCCACAACATCCAGACCCGAAAAATATATGTGTGGATAACACAAACATTTGTCTCGATGTGGTAATTGAACCCACGGCCTCTCGCTTCGCAGCCGGCTTCTCGCCACGGAGGCTGTCCAATTACTACGCATTATGAGATTTTCATTTTTCAGACGCCTTAACGGCAACACACACACGTGTTTTTTAATTTCTGCACATCCATCGCCAAGTACCTTTAAAAATTTATAAGTTCCATTCCTTCCTTTTTGTAATTATTTCTAAAAAAATGGGAGCACATCTATTGATGTTTGTATGTTAAATGTATATTTAGAACAGATTATCATATTTGGGCAGTTCTCCTCGCTGCACTATTAACAACTATCACACAACTAATTTATTACACTTTTTTATGTTTCTTTTATATAAATGTCAATGCTTAGACACGGTCAGCTAAATGTCACATTAAGTTTTAAATATATTTTAATAATAAGTACGTGTCGCCACCCACGAATGTCCAAAAAAATTATAATGATTCAGTTTTACCCACCCTCGTGTATATGTGTGAAGGATTTTATACTTCCGATTTATTAAGAGGTTTTTCAATTTATTTGGGTCAACAATTACATAACTAAATTGTTCCAAAAAGAAAAATAAACATTTCCAAAATATTAGTAGTAATCCCGTAGTGTCCAACTTCGACCTCTAATATTTATAAAATATTAATATACTTTTTTGTATTTTGTTTTATTACGTCAGGTACGAGCGCGACAGGTTATGTATTTGATATTTGTAGTGTGAGCGTAAATGTTCATTTAACGTATATTTATTATTTACAGATATTATTTAAATATATAAGTAGGTTTCTGCACTCATCCTCCATATAAACTCGTAACTGTATCACATCTCACACTCTTCCGTGCGCGCATATGGCTTAAAAAGGGGGCCAAAGTTTTCTCTTCTCGTATTAATTATCAAATAGAAGACGTAACCAAATCATTTATGAGTGGTAGAGCCACGCTGTAGACACTTTTGTCTATAGCATGAAAGGGCTGGCTCGTCCGGGTCGTCTCACAGACAACCGACGTAAATTAGCAGCTTGCTGCTGCGTTTCGTGCGGTGAGTGAGATATCCGGAGGCCCTAACCCCCTCCCCTTTCCAATCCCTTAATTATCCCTTTCCTTTAAGGTCGACAAAGCACCTATGATTATTTTGGTATTGTGGGCGTACATGGGTCCATCCGGTGTCCACTTGCTCGTTTACCGGCCTATGATATAAAAATAACTTACTTACTGTAAGAATCGAGTGACTGATAAAGAATTGTATTACCTTTAAGATGTCGTGTGTGCATTATTCGTAACTTGGGTAATAAATACCATGCACACAACACAACGCGTACATAATAACATCTTGTTATTTAGTGAAACCCTACAATGTCTACAGTGCACATATTATGACGTGCTTGCAACAACGGCTTACCATGAATGGAGTTCTCGCTGTCCTCTCGAGTCTCGCACGTGCCACGTGACTAACTCGCATGCAAGCTGCAACTCACACGCATTCTCTGACTCACCAGTCACCAACACTCTTAGTCTCGCCTAATATGTTTTTTATTTTTGCCAATGTCAACCGATCTGGCGATAAACCGAATAAGTTATTGTAGTCGCCCACCGATTGTTTTATTTTTTGCCATTCTATAGCAATTCATAATATTGGATGCACTTGTGCGTCATTAACGCTAGTCGCACAAATATATATTTTTTAACATCCATAAAGGTAATTGATCACCGCCGCCCATAATTCCAAAGAAATCGAGGGTGTTTTGAAGAAAGGGAAGGGTGAAAGTTGGGGGGTGGCATTCTTGGGCCCCAGCAAGCGATCTCACAAGAAACGCAATAGCTGTTAATACGCGCATGTTTTTGTAAGACAGTGGTACAATCTCGGTTAATGCGGTCCTTTCACGCTGTAGACAAAACTACCACATACAATCTTGGAATTATACATTATGCCTTATGCTCCATCGCCCTAGTAATTTGCAACATCAACTTTATGGTATTCAATACAATGAACATTTGTAGCAACACCACCGCCGGGCCATGCTACCACATCACGCTGCCATGGTCGCAAGTCGCATATTATGTCACTAAACATGTATTCAGTATATTACTCTGAAGCGTTGTCGTTTTGTGAAGAATTGAGTGTCTCTATTGAAGCGCAACGGAGATTGTGGTTTTCAATAATTTTGTGTTTATTTTGTAACTACACTGCCGGTAATAGTAAGTGTAGAGCCGTCCTAATATAGTGTGCAGGAACGAGTGACAATACCTCTCGATGATTGACAGAACAGCATAAGTTAAGTCAGCTTTAAAGCAGCATAACCTTCGGCTGCCTTACTTAGGTGGGCGTGTACCAGCTGATCCCAGAGCGAGCCACTATTGTTTTTCCATTAAATTCGATGGCTGGGTCAACGACCAATTTGTTTGGTCTTGTCACCGCACCGCTCAACCTATATTAAGTGGAAACACTGTAAATGCACCGCAAACAGATTGTATCATACATTTGTATCACAACAAGGCTACAGTACAACTCTGCATAACATTACAAACGAGCCGCTTTATAACATTTATTTGGCTTCATAATTTGCTTTATTGACATCATGACCTACACTAGTTCCTGTTTCCTGTTTATAAATATACGTGAAATATTGTTCAATATCCTTGAATTGACTTGTTTGAAGGGAGCCTGAAGGTGTATATAGAAATGTTTGCACCGTTATTTTGATATTGTTTCATTAAGGATTGATTAATCTATATTAGCATTGTAATCGATAGTTTATGCATGCAGCAAGCAATATATGTATGCAAAATAAATTATTACGTTAGTTTGTTTCGTTATTTATGAAACGTTTTGACCAAGAAGTAATTCACATCAATTGTCATTCGTAGGCCGCGAACTCCGGACAAGCCGCCAATAGCCCATGAGTTTGTTTCGGCATTTATTCTCATTGCTAGCCACGAAATGCCGACGTCATTAAACGTTATCTAGCTTAAAAATTATTGACATGTAAAAGTGATAATCCAATTTACAGAATAATTTATTTGATTTGGGGGCCTACTCTCAGTTGGTGCTTGGTACCTTGATTTTATTGTATCTGGAATTGGAATCGTGGACCGAGAGTTGCGGTACCTATAAGCTTAATTTTTTATATTTTTTATTATTAGTTAGGATTTTTGCCATAACACATTGTAAAAATGTCACCTAGCTACCTATTACGGTTCAGAAGATAGAGAGAGTATACTTTAAAGATAGGACAGACGAGACAGACGGACGGGCCCGGGCGCGTCGATCCGGCTTTGCAGCCTACGACTACTATAAAAGCCTCTGATCTCTAATAATATCAAGCTAGGTAAGTATTATTAGTTGTGGATGGATGATTCTTATAAAATCTGTATTACACTAAGAAAAACGTGAAACTCGTTCATGACTGAAGCTTTTAGCATTTAGTGAAGAAAGTAGACTGCCATATTGCCATAGTATACCAAGTACCGTCAAATTTATGGTACGAAAAGGCGGACCCTGGCATTATCACCGGGATATCGCCAGAAAATAAAAGTAGAAAAGAAGTGTATAAGATAAATGTCAAAACAGGGAATTGAAATCCCCATGGATTACAACCATTGTTGATTGAGTAAAATGTTTTTTACAATGTCTTGTAAGTTATATTGAGAAATATTCTACAGTGGTGATATTTTGCACTTTTAGTTTTTTTATATTTTATTTCGGGGTTTTTATTACATAGTAATATGTTAGCCCCATCGTATCTTATTCCAAGTTACAGGCTATGTTATAACAGGAGCTGGGCAAAGTCGTTGTTGGGTAAACATCTCCAGTAGGTCAAGTGCAAAATTTAACGTCGGTATCGCATTTTTAGTAATACATACATAGATACGCACTCACGCCTGTAATTCCCGAAGGGGTAGGCAGAGGTGTAACCAGTACACCCACATTTCGCCGAGTGTATCTCCGTCCCTTATGTGATAGGGGGCGAGCCTATCGCCATACCGGGCATAAATTCCAGACTCCGGGCCGATACTGATCATTTCGTAATAGAAAAACCCAATACCACTACACGACCCGGGGATCGAACCCGCGACCTCAACGTTGGCCTCAATCGTAACGCGTACGCATTACAACTGCGCCACCGAGGCAGTAATTTTTAGTAAGATTATAGGTATTCTTGTCTAGGTAACATCTTGTTAGTTAAAACTATATAAGGCACGTACATATCTCATAATGTATGTAGCCTTGTTATTTACGTCATCCGTTTTCATTTTATAATAAAGTTTTACCTTGTTGTTACAACTTATAGTGTTGAGGGGATAAGAGGACCAAACATCTTTCGAAACCTAAGCCAAGTGTAGTGACGTTTGTTGGTCTGATCTCTGAACCAGTACCTTGAATGGGAATGATGTTGTACCACAGCAGAGAGACGTAGCCTTTAAAAAACAAATGTGTAGTCGCGAAATAGCAGGATATTATTTGATATACCGTCAAACGGAGTGTGAAGAAGCAATTAGGCAGGCCGGCATAATTTTGCCGACCTACGATAGACACATCGTCTGTCGTTGGTCGACAGTATTCTTGGATTGCGCTGCACTTAACATCAGGTGTAGCGTAGTCACTGCCGCGCTAGTATTTAAAATAACACCAAATTATTATATATTCTGCAAAAAAAAACATGTGTTTATTCATACATCACAAGTAATTATATTTAATGAACTAATATTTAATATCACGTTTAGTCGAGTATTTGTTTCGTTTAATGAGATTCTGAGCAAACGTCTCGTTTCTCAAGTCAATATTATAGATCCTTGATTTTTTTCTCGTCCGAGTTGACATTGTTCTTATTCAAATATTATTGATTTTTCATTATAACCTCTGTGATTGTTGAGTGTTTATCTATCTGTATTTACTTACTATTGTACAAACGTCTTATATTTAATACTAACTTTTGCTCATGGTTCCGCCCGCGTAGCCTATGTCCTAATCTAGGTCAAGGTCTGTCGAGGTCTACTTGTGTATCAAATTTCATTAAAAATCGTTCTGCAGTAACTTATTCACAAACTCGAAAACATCAAAAGTTTTACATTTTTAAGTGATGTGAAATATTGCCTGTTTTTATCGACCTTTGCATATCCTAAGTTGACCTCTTACTAACGAATTATTCAACAGTTCAACATCAGTCTATTGTTTATTAAGGACCCCAAGTTAAGAAAACGTTAGTGAAATTAACTATAAAAGTATGCAACTTAAACAAAAACCCTAAGAACCTAGAATATACAATTCTGCAATATAAGGATTACAAGTCGTAAAGTGATATTAGTGCAATAAAAGTTATAAATATGTTTATTCACTCCGGTTTACATGAATCGTTTGATGTCGACTGATAACATATCGATAACATCACGTCCATTATGTATGTTGGTGTGTATGTGTGTAATGTAAATAATAATTAGGTTGTTATAATACGATCAAGGGCACTCAACTTGACGGTCATTTATATTTCAGCTTCAAATCACAGCTCGTGTAGAACATGCTTAGCATTTGATTGTAAGGAACTTGAACCCCGACGTCAATTATGGCCGTTCCCAATATTAATCTTCAATTTCACGATAGATAGCTATCGTCAAACATCCGTATTGTTCTATCAACTGCTTGGAATCGTCCCTATTTTTTGGATATGCACGTCGGATACTATGATAGCAATAGATAGGCAGTCTATCTGGGCCCTCTTGTGCGTAATGTTCATACAAGCTGAGAAAGAGGAACTATTGTTTAATTTATGTTAGAAAATATTAAGATATGATGTAGATTAGAAATATAAGTTTTAATTTAACATTTATCTATAATTCTTATTTTTTACCACTGTAAATTAAATAATAATAACGAAAAATACTTATTATGTTGCAAAACACAATGTAATAACGAAATGTTTTACTGTCAATACATTACGGCTCTGAATACAAGTCCTTTGAACAAAAATCCCAAGCGAATTCGGGGGATTTTACTGAAGTGGGGAATTATTTTGTTCGCATTAACAAATATTTATATGTCTCTTGCACTTAATTTAATTATCAAAACGGTGCATTATTTTTATTTATGGTTATTTTAGTTTTTTTTATATTTTCTTTTAGATTTTTACATAATTTATTTAGTTTTTTGTATTGCAGTGCAAGTGCCATGTAAGCCTTGTATACTCATCGCTATTTCTTCAAAATGCTTTATTTATTTAGTTTTTTTACAGCCGAGGATATCTGCTTATCGGTCAAAATCTACCGATAAAGAAAAAACTAAATAACTTTATCGACAGATAGCACATAAAAAATATTGGGACGCTTGAACTGTCATTTTCATAGTGTTGTATATCTGTAGTCAGCTATCAGTCCTCTCATCAGTAGACAGCAATGAAGAATAGGATTACCTATCATTAGTAAGTTTATTGGGACGGTAAAACGGAAAATAGATAAAATTTTCTATCGCCGGTATAGCAAAACTAGAGACAGACAGAATATAGGGAACGGCCATTAGAGAACGGTCTTTACTATCTAAATAACTGAACAGATTTTGTTCAAATGTAGCTAAGAACTATCTCAATTAAACCAGTTTACAAATAAAAAGGCCGTATTAAAATAGGATAATTGGTCGTGTCGTATCTATGTGTATATACACAGACAGACGGACAGAAAGACAGACAAAGAGGACAAACTTATAAAAACCTATTTCTCGGAGGTTAAAAGGTTTTACAATCTGTGTCAAAATGCATAATTCCTCATGATAATAAACCGTTAGAATATCATTGCCGAGAATTTGTTGACTTTTATTGTTTGTTATATTCGCGAAACTGACACGTTTCAATATAATTATTACTATACTAGCTTGTATTATAAACAACCTGTACTATGCTGGGCACGACCCTCTAGACGCTAGCCTAACGCGGGTTGGTAGACTTCGCATACCTGCAAAAATCCCATAGAGAACTTCTCAGGTACCTATACTACAGAGAAAATAATAATAAATATAATTAACAATGAATACACACGTCACTTAGAAAAGTCATGATGTTCTTGGGGCTGGTTTAAAACCTGTGACTTTCGTCTCTGCAGTTCCTACCACTCTCCGCCGAGCTAGCGCTGTAACACATTTTATAAGCCAAACAAAAACACTTTTTCCTCCAAAATTTACCTACGAATACGGTATACGCTCAAAGCGCAACAGCTCCATAACAACCTTATGTAGCGAAATGTATTCTCTCCAAGTAGCAAATACGATATAATAGGCGGTTTCTTGTTGAAGCTTATTTTCTTGGAGGGTTTAGGTAACATTAACTATTCTCCTCTCTCCCATTACTGCGATATTATACGTTTGTGAGATATCTGTTTTACTTAGTGCATGTTATACTGCGACGCTCGCTGCATTATTATCGTAACAGTTGCAGTGTGAACGAGGCTTTATTTACTCTTTCTTCAACAATTATAAAGAAAGGGCGAGACTAATTTCGATTAAAAAACCCCAGTTATCGCACGACTGGTGCAAGAATTTAACATAGAATTGTCATTCACAAAGTCGCGTCGTGCAATTTTAAAATAAGAATTTTATGACAAGTAGACATAAATGATAGTTTTCTGTGATATTCTCGCCTGTGTTGTATGAGAATATTTCTTCATTTAAATGGGGTGTTATTCTGAAATTAACATTGCTTAATTTTACAGCGTTGATATGTGGGATGTGGTCATTGGCGTCTCTGACATTCGGGTAGGTAGCGATCATGCTTGATGGCTTGATATCTAGATAAAGAGCGCGTTAAGCCGTACGTTCCGGCTTTAGCAAATTGGCTGTTAAGCCTCGTAAGCCTCGATAGAAACAGTATCATTGACTTTATGATAATGTCGTTAATTTATTTTATTAGCCTGAATGACGACACGTGTAGGTCGCTCCACTGATGAGCATAGATACTAATAACTGAACTTTTCATTCGAAGGTACGCACGCACTCACGCCTGTTATCCCCGAAGGGGTAGGCAGAGGTGTAACCAGTACACCCACATTTCGCCGAGCGTATCTCCGTCCCACGATGTGATAGGGGGCGAGCTTATCGCCATACCGGGCACAAATTCCAGACTCCGGTTGATACTGAGCATTTCGTAATAGAAAAACCCAATACCATACCCGACTCGGGGATCGAACCCGAGACCTCAGCGTTGGACTTAATCGTAACGCGTACGCATTACAACTGCGCCACCGAAGCAGTCATTTATTCTAAGGTAAAAATAAATACGCAGGTACTCAGTACCCATACATCAAAGAAGTGAAACACCTTCGTTAATTTTCTGGTACTACAGGTTTGTGCTTATGTTTGTCTAAAACATGTGCAGTGTCATCGTAATTTCAAAAATAAATCACTATATTATGACGTCATTGGTTAAAAAACATCTATTCTCATTGTAGACTAACTGAACACAACCATGACATGAGTGTGACATCGGCGCCGCGTGTAACTCCTATACAAACAGTACACATAGGGTTGACAATTTATGTACATTAAAAAGGAAGGTCAGAGTTGGAAAATAAATAGACTTTTATAATGAACTTGAATATGTAGTACTTCTTGGTGTCCACGAGGTGGCAGATAAATTGCAGGATTGTCGCTTAAGATGTCTTTGTAAAGTTTCAAGGAAACCACAGGTGTACGTACCACCACCACAATCATATCGTACCAAGGATACGATCCCGCGGACTCTCAAAAAGCGTATTTAGGTATTAGAGGAAGATATGGGAGCCAATAGTCTCATTACGGAGGATGCTCAAGGTCGGTCAAAGTAAGTGTATGAAGGCGGACCCTGGCACTTGTAGCCAGGATAGCACCAGGCCTAAAAAGAAGAATACGTAGTGCTTAACACCCAATTTACATGTTGTTGGGCCCCAGTGCACCACGTTTATTTTCATTTATGGCTCCGGATAGCAGTAATGATGAAAATAGTATTTTTATTGAACAGTAAATTATTTATCAATCAAAATAAACTATAATATTGTTTTTGGACAGTATAGTTGGCAACCCTACAGAGTACACACAGTTGCAACCTGCAGCGCGTGTGCAAACACTGCTGTTCCCTGTTCAATGTATAAACATATATTAATATGTATGAAGTATACGTCTCATATCAGTCACTGGGTCACTGGGTACTGGGTATACTAACATAACCTATAACATAATCTCCTGTATCCTCCATTCGTGCTGTAGACAAAACTGTCTAAAGCGTGGCTCTACCACTCACAAATGTCTCAAGTAACCTACCGCCATATGAAAGAAAGGAATAAAAACAATTTGTAACGACATACATACTTACATACGTATGTATAAATCAAATATGAAAAAACTTACTAATTATTACGCAGTTTCATGTCGTGACCATGACAGGTGGGTGACTACACAGCATATTGCTGTGCTGTTGCAGCGTATTTATGGTCGGGCGTATATTCACATCGCGAGCAACTTATATCTGATTTTTTAAAGACTTACCGCCTAAGTACTTGACCTATAAAACTAGTAAACCAGCCCAAGTCCAGTCTATAATAATAATCGATACGTCAGTACCACTACGACGCAGCTGTAAACTTTCAAAGGGAAATGCAACCTTCAGTTGTCCGAGCCAATCATAAACACCAGCTACCGAATTTATAGCGCGTTATGTAACTGCGTGTGAAAATAGAAACGTTAATAAACGTTTTGTTTGTCTGTCTGTACACAGCAAATATTGTTTAACACCAAGAATGATTTGGTAACTAATACACCGCGTGCCCGCACCACAGCGCACGCAGCCAACCTTCTATAAATGTTACGTAAAATCTTTGATTGTGACACCATGGCGTATTAAATCGTTAAATGAGGTAAATTGTGTCGATGATGCATTACACTCTGCTTTCATCTGTATCGGCCACCGTTATGGGACTTCCTTAAGTTTAGGGGAAGTTGGTTATAATGAACATCTTGTTCCTGCTGATATTAAAATGTGAAAGTTTGCTAATTTGTATGTTTGTTAATCAATCAGGCCTTAATGGCTGGCGGATATTAGCTTTAAGCCAGGATGATTATTTATTTATTTATTCCGTTTCGCGAAAAAAAAAATATTTACTCGGGTGGAGCTAATAATGTCATCATTTCAGGGTCGATTTGACGGCCAGTTTTTTTCATGTAACAGGCGCTCAAATATGAACATAAATAATTTGATCTGTGAAAGCCTCAGTGATTTGAGTACCTGTATTTGTACGTTCAATTACCACGTTGTCGACGGTCAGTTTGCTAACGTACGTCCTCGCAATATACAGTACCAACTAACAACAATTGTTGTGTACAGAGTGTAGTGTGTAGTATAAACGTCTGTTTTGAGGCACAAGACCGAGACAAGGAGACCGCGACGCATGACGCGAGTCAAGCGATAGCGACACGTTCGCTTTGTATTAAATTGTATGGAAACGGTCGCTCCTGTCTCCGTCGCGTACCCCTCTAAACATTTTTTAGCATAGGCCGGCAAACAAACCGGTGTGTCACCTGATTGTAAGTGATTTCCACCGCCCATGTACACCCACAATACGCGCGAATGATTCTTCTAATCATTGGCGTGTTGCCGACCTTGAATGAAAGGGATATATAAGGAATTGGGAAGGGGAAGGCAGCAGGCTGCTACTTTACGTCGGTTTTCTGTGAGACAGTGGTAACGACCTGGTCGAGCCGGCCTTTTCATGCTGTAGACAAAAGTGTCTACAGCATGGCTTTGCCACTCACTAAATGTCTATATACAATTGTATATAACGCGGACATGCCGCTGTTGTCCGCGTCCGTGCACTGGTCGTACGTCTCAAAAGGCTTTAACAGCGCGGTGATAATTTGTAAACGCTTCCTGTCACTCGTGCCGCTTCACGCTCGCGCTCGTCTGTTAGGGACATTATTCACGACAACGTGTGAAACGCTTGTAAACACTGCAGCGATGGAACACCACAGTTCCGCACAACGCATTATAAAGTTATTTTACACGAAATACTAAAATAGTGGAAAAAATAATCATTATGTTTTCAAATTGATAATATATTTGAAAATAATTTGACCTTATATTATTAAAATAAAATAATTATTTTTACAAGAAAAGTTTCAAATTTACAAATTGGATTTAGTTTTTTTTACTCAGCGCCCACTAGTGTGTGATCATAATTTACACAATAATAATGATTAACTATTTAATATGTAATACACGTCACGTATTAAATAATCATCGCAATAAGATAACAAGAAACGTAACTCAAGCAAAAAAATGACTCCACCAAAACTCTGTGCAAGGGGGCGGGGCTATAAAAATCTGTGCATAATAATATATAATTGACACTTGATACGTCTAATTTTTGGCGCGGTGCAGAACGTCGTATTAACTTTTATGAAACAAAGTTGATTTTGAACGTTCATTAATTTTTGTTGTGTGTATGAGTTTTGTGTGTGATTTTACCTTTGCATGTGGAGTTCTCTTTCTTTCTTTCACACATACACCGACGTGCGACTGTAGGATTTTGAAATAAAATGGAACTTAACTAAAACATCCTAAATAGATGTTAGTTTGGTCTTCGTTTAGTCGGGCGGCAACTAGCAACAGACACTATCATCGAATGCGCGTCGCGTCGCGTTGTGTAAATGTTTACTCGTGAGTCGCGGTGTTTATTTTGTCGAACACCTGCATCGGACAGCACATACAGTCGAATACAGTCAAGTAGTCGCTTGGCGCATAGTGCACACACACCGTCATTCACTATCTTGTATGAACCATTATTGCTGGCGTCAAAGGCACTACTCACAATCATTTTTTTTTTTTTTTTTTGATAGGAGTTTTATCTGTTTTTTATATCATAAATTTACGATGAGTCATATTTCCGGAGGGGACTCCAATTCCTTTCCGTCCATAATTCTTCTCGTATTGTAGCTGTACCATCAAGCGACCAACTTGCTGGTTTGACTGCCTCTGCTATAAAAAATCGCGAACACGAAAACCAATGTGATATGGAGTATCTAATATGCATTTTTCTATTCAACTTCGTTGAATTGTAAACATATTGAAGCTAAATAAGAAAGTTGTCCTGCAGCAGTAAGTACTATTTACCACGTGTGTAGCCTGTAGTGTATGTACTTTCTATCGCCTGTTAATATTGGCGCGTCCTGTAAATCAGTGAAAGTAATGTCAACGGTTAACACGCGCTGAACCTTCGTATGTCTGCTAATATGCGGAAAAAGACGTTTTACATACACGATTGTATTTTTTTATTATAGGGCGGCGAACGAGCAAGTGGGTCACCTGTTGGTAAGTGATCTCCACCGCCCATGTACGCCCACAATATCAAAAGAATTATGGGCGCGTTGCCGACCTTAAAGGAAAGGGATTGGGAAGGGGACTGGGGATTTGGGCATCCGGATATCTCACTCACCGTACGAAATGCAGCAGCAAGCTGCTACTTTACGTCGGTTTTCTGTGAGACAGTGGTAATGATCCGGACGAGCCGGCCCATTCATGCTGTAGACTGTAGTGTCTACAGCGTGGCTCTACCACTCATAAAAACACAAAGGTTTTTATTATATTGATATCCAGCTGTTCCTCCCGTTTTCACGCGCGTGCATGTTACTACTGCGCTCTCGCCGAAGCCTGAAATATTTCCGGGATATAAATTATTCTCTGAAAAGTCTTTAATCTCCCAGTGAAAATCTTGTCAAGATAGGTTTAGCCGTTTCGGAGATTAGCATGGATAACAGACAGTCAATTTTTTTAAAAAGCCTGTGTGGGCTTTGCTTACATGCGAATAACCATAGAAGGTTAAGAAAAAGATTTTACTTATTTCGAAATTGCAGACAGACAATCAAATTTTATTTATATGTAAGCAATCTTGGTTGAAATAGTCTCATCACTTGATATTATTGAATTACAATTGATAGATTGTATCAGACTAACCCAAAATGAGAAGCATCCGCTGACACATATAAAAAGTATGATGTGACTTTGTAGTTATGAGTGTAAGACCTGTATAATGTAACCAAAGTTACAACATTAAGCCCTGGAGCCCAATTATCGTTATTTTAAATGTTCAAAATATCATTCCGATCTAGTCTCAGCGTCAATAAAGTTGCAAATGGCATTCTCTGAAACCAATAATCAACGTCAAATGAACCTAGCATTAGCAGTAGCATTATACCGTTTTGGCTTCAGTCAACTTTTATTCTACATTCAATCTCATTACGATCTATATTCACACTTGACGTTGAATTGGCCTCCTGATATCGAGTGAGAGGAAGTTCGTTCATAATACACATCAATTAGTAGTCTACACCCGGCACCGTAATTACAATTGTAAGTACATGTGTAGCGTACTGCGTGCGCCGGCGCCGCGCCATATGTAGTACAGTCAGTCGCAGGCGCACGTGCGTCACAAGCGCAGACGACGATGCTTCGTTCAAGCGCAAACACACATATAAGTTCAAAGCTTCAGAAACCAACTTCAAAACCCGAATACGTTAGCTGTTTTCCATCATATCTTAACCAAATTTATATGAATGAGTGAATGAGGCCAAAGAGGTATGCAAGGATCGTAGCAAGTGGAAATCCGTTGTCTCTGCCTACCCCTATGGGAAACAGGCGTGAGTCTATGTGTGTATGTATGTAAATTTATATTGCACCACCACGAAAAAACAAACAAAAAATCATCAAAGTCATATTATTATATTGGTGTATGATTTGTCGACTTACATACCGGTGATGTATACATACATGAAAAATATATACGTACACATACGCACTCACGCCTGTACACAGAAGTGTGACCAGTACACCCACATTTCGCCGAGCTTATTTCCGTCCCATGATGTGATGATTCTATCACCATGCCGGGCACAATTCCAGACTCCGTACTGATTCTTAGCATTTCGTAATAGAAAAACCCAATATCCTTTTTACCCGAGACATCACAACAGTCGTACAGACAAATTGAGAACCTCTTCGGTTTTGCTAAAAAGTGATGTTCGAGTACGTCGCGCCGCGTCACCTACACCATCAGTATACGCACCACCACGTCATAACACCATAACATTTCAGATCATATTATGGTGTTGCTTTGTACAATCTTTGGTTTCGTTGCCTTCTTAGACACACACAAATGAATACAATAGGCCTAGCTTCTGTGACGTTAGTGATATAATACGTCACAAACGACCTTGTTACAATTTGAGGTGATCAAATACCATCAACGAGTGAAGTAGGACATGGTTTACAAGGCGTGGGCATGTTCAGAATCTAAGAGTTAATTACGAATGAGGTAAGGGTTTATTATGCCCATTGGCCATCATGCTCTCCGCTTTATCAGACCCTAAAGTGGTTCGGCCTAAAAATATCAATACCGGCCTGACACTTATTTTTAGAATAGAGCGACAACTCAGAGAATGTAAATGCGGAGACAGACACCTTTAACCCGTGATCGGCTCCTCTGCCCCGGTTCAGTGCCTGGAGCAGCGTCATCATTCACCATTTAGTAGTATTGGATCCCCCTGTGTAGGATCCGATCTGCATGCGTAGATCCAAAGGCAGATTCAATTAGTCTTTACGCCTTCCTGAGTCAATAAATCTGAGTTACTTTCTTCGGAACATAAATGAAATTACCGCTCTTCGAAAATTCTACGCAAATTGCCTCTCTCGCATTATATGAATAAAAACCTTTATCATTGATTCGCACCTATTTTGCAGAGCCTAAAGATACTACAGTCTACAATAATAAATAAAGACATAACAATGTAGAGTATTGTAGGTATATTCAGGTCATGGCGTAGGTTTTTTCAAGTAGTAGAGCCTCACTGTAGACAGTTATGTCTACATCATGAATAGGCCGGCTCGACCGTTAGTACCAATGTCTCACAGAAAACCGACGTAAAGTAGCAGCTCACTGATGCTTTTCATACGGTGAGAAAGATATCCGGAGGCCTCAATAACCGCGCTTAGATTGTATCCCTTTTCTTTAAGGTCGGTAACGCATCCATGATTGTGGTTTATCGGTGGAGATCATCAACTGACACGCTTATTCGTTTGTCGGGTTTGATAAAATAGTTTTTGCAATTCAGCGTAAAGTGATTTATGATAATAAGCAACTCAACGGTACTTAGACAGGTGGATTGGGGTAAACCTCGAGCACTCTTGTCTACGAGTTGAACGTGTCAAGTCTTTGGTACTTATAAACTTTTGTGACAGTTTTTTTTATAATGTATCATTTCACTATGATACAAGGCGTGCTTTCATTTCACACGTACCTTAAAATTATCCTTAGGGATTGCATTCTTTTTCTTTAAAGTTGGTAACATTGAACATACCGATGGTTCTGGTATTCTGGGTGTTCGTGGGCAGTAGATTTCACTTCCAGGATATCGCTTTACGGAGAATAAGTAGGCCACCAACATCTACCGCGGTTCGCCCTATATGGTACCAAATACTGTCAAATCTATGGGACGTAAAGACGTACCCTGGCATTAAGCCGGGATGATGCCAGGGAGAAAAAAGAAAAGACCTTTTATTCTTCCAGCTTTTGCTGTAGTTGAGTAGCCTATTAAGCTGAGAAGCATCATCCTGAGTTAAAATCGTATTGTCAATAGGGTAGTCGACTAGATTTTTTTTTATTATTTAAATAAATAAGTTACGTTAATTGACTGCCTCGGTGGCGCAGTTGTAATGCGTATGCGTTACGATTGAGGCTAACGCTGAGGTCTCGGGTTCGATCCCCGGGTCGGGTAAAGTGGTATTGGGTTTTTCTATTACGAAATGCTCAGTATCAGCCCGGAGTCTGGAATTTGTGCCCGGTATGGCGATAGGCTCGCCCCCTATCACATTGTGGGACGGAGATACGCTCGGCGAAATGTGGGTGTACTGGTTACACCTCTGCCTACCCCTTCGGGGATTACAGGCGTGAGTGCGTATGTAAGTTACGTTACTCAAAATCTACTGCAGAAAGAATTTTATAAATCGGACCAAAAATAAATAAGTTAGAGGGCATTCAAATCCTGTAGAAGGGGTAATTGTCAAATGACAGACGATGCAAACTTTGACCTCACTGTGTGAAATGTTCATTATGGTATGGTGCAAGCAATATAGTGAGATATCCCTACTACGCACCCACTTTTCCTCATACCAACATTTAAAGTCATAACTGCGGGCACATTTCTGAACCAATTTTGATTGTGTTTTAATAAAAAGGTTTCTTTTGCGTATCATATTCTGTTGCTTATAAAATAATGTATTAAATTCAATATAGGAAACTAGGTACCATATTGTGTATTACAGTGTTGGTATATGTTTGCACGTGTTCGTTCTCTTCAACATGGTAATACGTGCCGTATCATCGCCGCGCTGAACACTAATGTCTACTCTCAAAGTCTGTTTTGAGGTATGCGACCGAGACAGGGAAACCGTGTCGCGTGATGCCTTCGGATATCTCACTCACCGTACGAAATGAAACCGTTTATCCTTCACATTGGTTTTCTACGAACCGGCCCATTCATACTGTAGACAAAACTGTCTACAGCGTAGCTCTATCACTATTAGATCGGCCAGAGTACAATGGAAAGTTGAAAAATCAGAAGGCCAATTCTCGTCATTTTAAATGTTCAAAATATCATTCCGATCTAGTCTCAGCGTCAAGAAAGTTGCAAATGGCATTCTCTTAAACCAATAATCAACGTCAAATGCACCTAGCATTAGCAGTAGCATTATACCGTTTTGGCTTCAGTCAACTTATATTCTACATTCAATCTCATTACGATCTATATTCACATTTGACGTTGATTATAGGTTTAAGAGAATGCCATTTGCAACTTTCTTGACGCTGAGACTAGATCGTAATGATATTTTGAACATTTAAAATTACGAGAATTGGCCTCCAGGTATCGATGTTGCTTTTTTTAAATTTTAATTAGGTTGGATTATTATTTCCATACGTAGAGAAACGACAAAGATGTTATTTGATAATAATTCTATTATATTGCGGGAAAGATACCCGACCCATATACATTTGATACTGGTAAGTGGTGACACACAGACACAGTACAGAGTACAGACTACAGTTCCCATGAGAATTAAATAACGACAACTACATGCTAATGTTCCTGCACGATAATCATTTAAATTATGAATGTGATATGCTGTCGTTATGAATGTGATACCATAAATATCGAGATTTCATGTGCAAGTCAAGTGGTACATTCTTATAGGAACTTATGTTAGGAGTTTTTATTGTTTAATTCATTTTTAACATATGATAAATAACATAGTTCGGTAGCAAATGGATAGATTTTATTTATTTGTTAATTATAGCTCATGAGACTCGGAAATTGTGCTTTATTTTGTCCAGGTCCAATGATGTAGATACATTATGTACTATACACTATACCGACAGCCTCCGTGGCGCTGGGGGCGAGTAGCCGGCTGCGAAGCGAGAGGCCGTGGGTTCGATTCCCGCACCGAGACAAATGTTTGTGCGATCCACAAATATTTGTTTCGGGTCTGGGTGTTGTGGGACCGCAAGTCCTTCGTAGTTCCTGATACCCACGATACAGGTTAACCTAGTGTGGGGTCAGAACTATGTGTGTGACTGTTGGGTGTATTTATTTATTTATTTTTATGTCTTAGGCCGGCAAACGAGCAAGTGGGTCTATTGTTAAGACTTAAGATAATGTGTAAGGTGATACATTTAGTTCAGCGTGCGAAGGTGTCGCATATCACTCAGTGACGTCAGTCGGTCAGACCGTGACGCATTTAGCACTGTACACTACTGGACCAGACGCTCGGTACTGACGGCTCCAGACTGGTCAACTGAAGGTTGACTTTGAGGTAGGGCTAAAGGATCCATGCCCAGGACTATTATGATACAGGGGAGTTGAATGCAAGTTTTTAGGAAAACCGAAGTATTTAGTCCCAAGGATCCATTTGAAATAATTGCAGGTGATTGAGCGGGGAGATTCTGAGTCTAGTAAAGCCCAAGTACTTTTTGGAACAGACATAAGTTGGCACTGGACTGCGCTCGTCATCCCGAGACATAAGATGCCACCGAACCACAATAGTTATACAATGAATGCTGCTTGGCGGCAGAAATAGACAAAGCGGTGGTACCTACCCAGACGACCTCTCGCATATGTGGTACCTAGCATCAAGTGAAAAAATTGTTCCGCGCTTGAGTACTCTACTCTGCTATCTACCTTGTATTGAACCCCGCCCGCTCTGCTCTGAAGCCTCTGATTCATCGAGCACACCTGGACGTAGCCATTTATATACACGTGCCTTTATATGCAATGTTGACCCAATTATACACCCGCGAGCCAATTATATATCACGTTTACGTAATAATAGAGTTAGAAAGAAAAGCCATTGTCTGAATGAATAGGCCTTATAAACTTCATAATAATTATACCTACTTTAAATTGAAATAAGTAGGTACATTTACTACTTGTGCAATATGACACTTTTAATAAAAATAAAAATACAAGCAGCAGCGATAGCTCAGCGGGGATTGGCACAGACTGTCCAGACGAAAGTCGCAGGTTTGAAATCAGCCCAAAGAGCATACACAACCTTGACTTTTCTAAGTTACGTATGTGGTAATTGTTAATTATCGCTTGCTTTAACAGCGAAGGAAACATCGTGAGGAAACCTGTATACCTGAGCAGTTTTCCATAAAAAAACAAGTTTTAGGAAGTCTGCTGGCCCGTATTATGCCGGCGTAGTTGACGTAGTTCTCATCCAGGAGAGGAGGCCCGTGCCCAGCAGTGAGACGTGTAGAATACAGGGCTATTATTATTATTGAATTACAAGATCCTTAATTTTTAGATTAGTATTAATTATTACCTTCTACTAGAATATTTTTTTTCAATATTGTCATTACTGAAATTACTGTCAAAAATATTCCAATCATACCCACCATACTCATGAGTAGTCACACCTAATTATAGGCAAAAACTAACAACCGTTTAATACCATTATATCGGGATTTAAATAACGCGTTGGTGGCTTTAATAATGTGTTCGCATTAGACAATAACAACCGATAGAAACGGTAACTCACTGACATTACACTCTGGTGATGTGGGCACGGGGCGCGCGACCGTTCTACCGTGTCACGTGTCACGTGTGTCATCGGATTTAACTGTACTGATTAATTACATGTATACACGAGGTATACAACTGTTCAGTAATTATTGGTGGCTCAGTCAGTAGGAGTCGTTTATTTACGTGATTTTTTTATTGCATAGGCCGGCAAACTAGCCAGTGGGTCACCTGATGGTAAGTGATCTCCACGGCCCATGTACGCCCATGATACCAAAATAATCATGGGTGCGTTGCCGACCTTAAAGGAAAGGGATAATTATGGGATTGGGAAGGAAAGGGGGTTAGGGCCTCCGGATATCTCACTCACCGTACGAAACGCAGCAACAAGCTGCTACTTTACGCCGGTTTTCTGTGAGACAGTGGCGATGACCCGGACGAGCCGACCCATACATGCTGTAGACAAAAGTATCTACATCGTGGCTCTACCACTCATAAAATTATGCCAGTCTACTGTATTTTCAAGTAATTTTCTGCTTGGATTAGCAAATCTGTTTACATTAAGGAACAACAGGCCAGGGAACGATCAATGAGTGAGGCGTGTAAAATATAATTGTGCAGTGTCCCTCGGGTGGCATCATAGCTCGCGTGTGATCCCGCTACACGCCCACGCTGCCCCACTTGTCAATTGTTTGGACGAGACGTGCAAAAACAATTGAACGTTCTAGACAACCTCGTACGCATGGCTCTGCTAATCTAATGACGTGCTCCATCAGGCCATAGACAAATATGAAACTAAGCTCAAGCTTCACACCATTCAATTCTAGTAGTAATATTCAAATGGTGCTTCTTCTGAGACCAGTGGACATTTTCGAAGAACTGGTAGAATTTAAGCATGACATGTAGATGTGATCTTAGTGGCCTAATTATTAACAATTTGTATTTATTTTTGATTTACCTATATACTCGTAAATAAATAAATACACCCACAGTCACACATAGAGTTCTGACCCCACAGTAAGATACGAGTCTTGTGTCGTGGGTATCAGAAGCTAGTAGAGACTTTCGGTCTCACAACACCCAAATCCGAAACAAATATTTTAGGATCACCCAAACATTTGTCTCGGTTTGGGGATCGAACCCGCAGCCTTCCGTTTCACAGCCGGCTACTTGCTCGCTGCGCCACGGAGGCTGTTGTTGTGTATATCCAGG
This sequence comes from Mimas tiliae, assembly GCA_905332985.1. Taxonomy (NCBI): domain Eukaryota; kingdom Metazoa; phylum Arthropoda; class Insecta; order Lepidoptera; family Sphingidae; genus Mimas; species Mimas tiliae. Next base: position 14,165,194 of record HG995259.1, on the reverse strand, counting down.
TAGACAGGCCGTCAGGAGATGCACCGTCTTTCGTTGGTACTTATTACCAGGTCAAGAAAATTTGCCAAAGAAAATTAAAACTTCTGGACGCTTGATTCATTGGTTTTCTGTATAACTCAATCGTGGTTCATTGTACCTTCCTGTATCGGGCATTTCCCCTTCATTCAAGCATTAAACAAATCAGAGTCCCCTTTTGTCACAGTTTGAATTAACGTAAAGTGCAACGTTCGGTCTCGGTCGGGACTCGGGCGTGTGAACGGTACAAGAGGGAAGTAGTTAGCGCATCCGAGGGGCTCGCCAGTCGCCACGGATTTGGGAGCGCTGACCGATCACACAACTGTATAACAACTCTATAACATTTTCATGAGAGTCAACATTTTACGCAAGGTATTTAGGCAAGTTGTCTAAATAAAATAAAAAACAACAAAGGATGACTCATATGTCTATTGCGTTTATTTGCGTATTTAGGAATAATTTACGCATAATAAACGATAATCACTCGAAAGAAAATAAATGACAACTGCGCCACGGCGGCTGTTGAACGTCATTTCTTATTAGATTGTATTGAAATTCAAGAATGCTAAAATGTTTTGAGTAGGTAGTATAATAATATACTATGTATCTGCATTTCATCTAAATTCATCTCGTAGACTGAAGTGAACAACTGACGGGTGTTAGTAGGTACTTCATTACCCACGGCCGCGGCCCACGCCCACCCTCCGTCTAGACGAATAATTTCACTTCAAGGGATTTGACCCTAGCGCCGCACACTTATCTGATTTTATGCCTTTGTTGTTCTATTCTATACTCTACCGCAGTCGGAAGTTTTGTGTTTTGCGGGGTTTACGCGAGACAAAACACAACTCGCGATAATATCAGGATAATACAAGCTCGTATATTTTTCTTTATATACGAGTGTAAAATGATGGCCTGCTTTGACCAACCGTCTCTTGGCTTAAGGAGACTTTCCCCTTAAAGACCAACGGACGAAATAGTGGTTCGACGTATTTCGACATATTTTCAAATTCATGTGTGTTGTCTATTAAAAGTTCGCATGTGTCAATAGAATATTGGTGAAAACAGGCTAAAATAATCAGTGTTGTTCACTTATTGTATATGTCATCATCTTCACCATTATTCACTATGGTTATTGCCGCAAGGCTAAACCCTTGTTGATAATTTAAGTCCAACTTAATTCTGAACTTGATTGGTGACACATTGGATTGTCAATATATGTCACTGTTGCAGAAATGCTTATGCGATCGCACATATTTATAATGTAGATATTTGTATATGTATATCTCATATGTAAATCATACTAATATTATAAATGTAAGTTTGTTTGTTACGCTTTCACGCGAAAACTACTTAACCGATCATCATGAAACTTTGTACACATATTCTTGGAGGTATACGAAGTATCATAGAATACAGATTTAAGAAAAAAAATCTATTTGTTTGTTACGCTTTCACACCTAAATCACTGGACCGATTTTGATGAATTTTGATGTAGAGATAGATGGGACCCTGGAGAGGGTTATAGGCTACGTTTTATTTCGGAAAAGTCTATTCACGCGGGTGGGGCCGCGAGCAAAAGCTAGTTGTAAATAAATGAATATTATAATTGTGTTGTTTTGTTATAGCGTGGGCAAGCTGAACCTGGTAGACCTGGCGGGCAGCGAGCGACAGGCGAAGACGAACGCGTCAGCCGAGCGTCTCCGGGAGGCGTCGCGCATCAACCAGGCGCTCTCATCACTTGGGAACGTCATCTCCGCGCTCGCTGAGAACAGTCCGCACGTGCCATACAGGTAACACTGTGACTTCTTGTCATTGTACAATAAGGTACGCAAAGAAGTACACTACCGACCTTTTCAATGGATATACATGGACACTAGATAGAAAGAGAGGAACAGCTCAAGTTTCTCGATACCGTTTCTACATCATAAGTATAGACACTATTGTCTACAGCATGAATGGGCCAGCTCGTCCGGGTTGTTACCACTGTCTCACAGAAAACCGACGTAAAGTAGCAGCTTATTGCTGCGTTTCGTACGGTGAGTGAGATATCCGGAGGCCCAAGTCCCCCTCCCCTTAACAATCCCTTAATTATCCCTTTCCTTTAAGGTCGGCAACGCGCCCATAATTCTTTTGGTATTGTGGGCGTACATGGGCGGTGGAGATCACTTACCATCAGGTGACCCATTTGCTCGTTTGCCGGCTATAAAAAAAGATATCAAATGCAACATCTTACATCCCTATGACTTTTGACATTCCTCATCCAACTTTGGTCAGTCAGTTATGTGAATGTAGTGTTTAATGGTTTCCAGGGATTCGAAGTTGACGCGCATCCTGCAAGACTCTCTGGGTGGGAACAGCAAGACGATAATGATCGCGAACATCGGCCCTGCTTCGTATAACTATGACGAGACGATCACCACGCTGCGGTACTCCCATCGCGCCAAGGGTAAGTGCCACCATTTTTATGGTTCCGTACCAAACAGGTTCCAACCCTATTACGAAGCCTAAGTCGTCTGTTTGCCCAACTTTTAAAGGACTGAGATTTTCAGAGAAAATGTCTATAATGACTGCCTCGGTGGCGCAGTTGTAATACGTACGCGTTACGACTGAGGCTGACGCTGAGGTTTCGGGTTCGATCCCCGGGTCGGGTAAAAGTGATACTGGTTTTTTCTATTACGAATAGCTCAGTATTAGCCCGGAGTTTGGAATTTGTGCCTGGTATGGCGATAGGCTCGCCCCCTATCACATGGTGGGACGGAGATACGCTCGGTGAAATATAGGTGTACTGGTTACACCTCTGCCTACCCCTTCGGGGATTACAGGCGTGAGTGCATATGTCTATAATGGCAGACAATAAGTGTCCGTTTTAAATAGTATATTATACCGATATAATATTATTTGCAGCGATAAAGAATAAGCCGGTCCGTAACGAAGACCCGAAGGATGCGAAACTGCGCGAATACCAAGCGGAGATAGAGAGACTTCGCGCACTCATCGAACAACGCAAATCACTCACACTCGACAAGAAACCGAAGAAACCACCCAAAACTAGGACCCTGACGCAGGATAATGTACTAGGTATGTATATTTACTCGAGGAATGATTGCTCTGACAGTAATATAAGGCGCAGAACTCGATAAAAAAATACCTTAAAAAAATATCGGAGATTATAATCCCAAATGGGATTAAGAGACTATCGCGTCCACACACACGTCAAGCTCGGCAAATATCTGCGAATGCAAAGCTATCTTTATCTCGCAACGGTATAATTTCTCTATTCTAAAAAAAAGTAACTGGCGCCGCCGCCGCTGCCAAAAGCTTGTCACGCTATCTCCTCCGAAACCGCTGGGGGTATGGGTTCGAGATCGATACCAATCGATGCAGAATAAAGTAGGCAAGAAAGTAAGATATGTCTCATATTCGTTTCTACTTTAAGTTTTTTTTTATTTTATGTTTTGTGGAAAAACATGGGCAAAGCCCCTAGTCAAATTAAAAGATGCACATTTGATCAAATTTGCACATTCTTAACCTCTAGCTAAAAGCCAAACTGGCAGATCGCAAGAACCAAAATAAATAAATAAAAAAAAAAGATGGGGACGAGTTGAAATATTCGTTTTTTCATCTTACCTCTGTAGCAAAGTGGGAGACAAAATAGTGAACTCAAGAAGTATTAACATCAAGTATCCTTCTACTTCTTCTTCCTTAGTCCTTCCTTATATACAAGTGCCCTTATTATGCCCTAATTGTCCGAACTGGGGATATTCTCAAGTTTCGAAAACAGAATTCTGTTCTAGTCATTTACATTTTCCATTATATTCATCAAACAATAATTTCGTATATTTACAGTTGAGGAAGACACAATTAGTATAGAGACCGAACACATACTAGCCGAATCTACTATAGAACAAGAGAAGAATAAGACTGAAGAGTTGGAGCATCAGATCAAGGCGTTAGAAGAAAGATTAGTCCAAGGAGGGGGTGGTGGAAAGGACCTTATCAACAACCTCAACGAGAGTCAGATCATACTGGAACAGCGGAACATGGAGATCGCAGAACGGAAGAAGAGAGAAGTAGAGATGCAGCAGAGGATCGAGCTGGAAGAGGAGACCACCGCCAGCGTCACCAACACCTTCACCACGCTGCAGCAGGAGGTCGACCACAAGACACAGAGGTGAGGAATGTGTTAATCTTAATTTTTTTAGCTGAGTGTTACGAACTAGTAAGAAAGTTATTTGATGGTAAGTGGTCTTCACCGTCCATCAACATCTACAATTCAAGAATTATCTTAAGTGTATTGGTGGCCTTAAATTACGCTCTCTTTAAGGTCATTCTTTAATAATCCTTAGGAAAGGGGGGTGTTATTAGGCTTTGAGAAATTATACTCATCATGTGATACGTAATAACAACCTGCCATTTCCTGTGAGACAATCTCGTATCTATTTTCAACACTGGACACTCGACCCTCGGCATTCGACACACGCCACCTAATACTAGTCACTTGACATCCTACACTTTCTTGATTGCTAGCTTCTGATTCTCTTATGCAGTTTTCCTTTTATGTTCTTGATTTTAATCTCAATTTGAATAAGTCGTCCAACCACTACACGAGTGGGGTAAATGTAGCTATATATCGAATTGATTTGACTGTATGGTATTGTCAGGTTGAAGAAGTGCGTGTCGAAGTATCTATGGCTGCGCGAGGAGATGGTGGAACAGCGCGAGGCGCACGACGCCGAGAGACGAGACCGCGACCAAGCGCAGGCCACGCTACTCGCAGCACTCAGGCGGAGACTCCTCGTCGCAGACAGCTTCGTGCCCGACCACGGACGACCGGCCGTACTCAGAGCTCACTACTCCGACGACAACGACCAGTGGGAGCTCAAGCCTCTCGTCACTGCGCCGCTCGACACCAGACCCATAGCCGGCGCCTGTCGACGCAGGCCCATGTGTCACGCTGCACTGCACCAGAGACTCTCCAGACATAGAGCTGAGGATCTACTGGATCTGACGCCGATGCCGCTGCCGCCCACCACTAGAGCGTACACACCGCCACCGCCGAGACCAGCCACGCAGATACACCATCACGTGCAGGTAAATATCGATGTCTTTTTCAATATATTATATCGATATTTTTTTAGGTATATAGATTATAGTTTGATATGTCGATTTTTACATCAAATATCGAAATATATATAAAATCATATCGTATAAAATGTTGCTTAAAGCTCAGTGCGATATTTTGATATTTTTATAAGTTATTAAAAACATTGTAAATCGACAATCCAAAATATATATATTTTCTCAATATAACGACATCGACACTTTAAATACGACGACGAGACGACGCTATAAATGAATGATGATAAAAATGTGAGTTGTTGTGATGTTCCAGAGCGTTCCATCAGGTTTGAAGAAGGAGCAGGTGGTGGAGGGAGTGTCGGTGGCGATGTCGGTCGGTCGCAAGTCGGCTCGAGCTCCGCGACCCACCACCGCGCACACCGCTCACAGGCTCGGCACCGCCGGCGTGCGGTAGGCACTCTGCACATACTGCATACTGCATACTGCATACTGCCGGCACTAGTGTCACTAATGGCAATGCTGTGACTAGTGTCATTATTGACACTAGTGTTTCTATTCAAATGAATGTCACTAGTGTCACTATTGTCACTAATACAGGAGGAAAATGCCACTCGTCAAATATCTTTATCCAATAATTGATCAAAAAGATTGAATAAATTGTTTTTTTTTATTGTCACTAAAATAAACACTTCGTTTCATATAAAGTTGATCAATAGAAAATTCGACAAAGAATTTTGATGGTTCGCATACAACCTTAACGTATGATACTAGTGTGACAAGTGACACTAGTGTCGATGAATGTCACTATTGTTACTAGTGTAATGAATAACATTAATATTGCTAGGTACGGACAGCGTCGCACCACTGTCTCTACTCTCATCGGGCTAAAAATATCACTGAATCATATTATAAACATACCAGAAAGTGATCTTTTTAGTCCCCTCGCCTGTATCATTCTAACGTCGATTCATACAATGTTGCCACTCTAAAGGACTTAATATTCCCCAACTATACACTTGTACAATAATTTTGATGAAATTGTATGTGATGTCACAACTTGGATGGTATGTGTTAATTTGTATGTATAATAAATGGCCTCGGCCGCTACTGCAGTTCTATGTTAGGGCTTCGCCACATTACGTCGCCGGTATTCCGGTATGACGAAATTTCGTCCATATGAGTACTATCTTTTTGTATGGAACGTTAACTGATATTATACGACGGAATATCAGCTACGTCGTAACGTGGCGAGGCGCTGTTATGCCTAGTGGATAAGGTTTTTATTCACATTTACCGTCATACCAGATTTGAATCTTGGTTATAAAAAAAAACAAGTCGATTAGACTTTTTTATAAATTGGATGTTAACGCGATATAATTACTCGCCACCGAAACGTCCCGAACCTGCCCGAAAATATTAACTAAATAATAATGTAATATTATTCCTGGTAGTTACTCGTATTATGATATTTTTGTACGATTCTGAATGATTTCCGTGGATGGTGATCGCTTGTACAGCCATGTACAGGCAACAATTGAGGCGCAAAACGTGACGCTCAACATGCTTACAACATTCGCGACGTTGCAGATGATGCTCGTTATTTTCTTTTAACATGTAGTTTGCTAAACATAGGTTCTGCGTCGTTGTTCAACATGTTGTGCGACATATTACGCGTCAATTGTTACCATGTACATGCTTAACGGTTTAGTTATATGCTTACGAGCGAGGACGTTTTGTGATTGGTCGAAAAGCGATAACCTATGGCAACGACTTACGAATGTGTATATTAGTATGCAGTTTATTGTAAGTGTAATCCGTGCATTTAAAAATCGCATCAAAATGGTAACTTTTCAAGCTTTAAGCTTATGTATTAGTAGAACCGAAATTAGGTTATAGCAAAATCGTATCGTTTGAAAGAGTTTGGGTAGGCACGACCGCTTTATCTATTTCTGTCGCCAAGGAGAGTGTAAGCATAGTTGTGTTTCTGTTTGAAGGAAATTGAAATGACTGGGATTCATTAGACTTAACATCTTATGTCTCGGGGTGACGAGCGTAGCCCAATATCATGCAGTGATTTGTAATAAAAATTGTCTGTTGTGTTATTTCTGTTTATTGAGAGGCGTAATGCTAACCATCAAGCGACGAATTGCTCGTCTCACTATTCAGTTGTAAAAATGTTGCCATTTTATGTATTTATGTGTACGGGTTATGACAAGTCATCGTTCTCGTGGGTTATTGCTTTTAATGTAACATATTGCTATAAAATATTATAATGTTTTATATAAATTGTCACCTAATTATAACTGTAGGTTACACAGCCAGAGCTGTGAAGCTCTGGTTACCTAAACCACTTATATTATAATGAATAATAATGACAGTTCTGAAGTAAATCAATCAATTCTATTGAGTAAGGACCGCGCCATATCACGACGTAATTACGTTGCCCATCTAACCATTACCAGTAACACAGTATGGAAAATATACAACAGAGTGTGATACAACTGAATTATGTGTTGTCTTTACGCGGAAAAAGATAGACGGCGTAATTATGTTGTAAGAGGCCCAGGGTGTAAGGGTCACGACAAATTACACCGTAACTACATCGCCGATTATAACAACGCTTACATTGATTGCGTAATTGATAAAGTAAATCGGGTGTTGGATCGCGAGGTTCCGCCGTAATGTGTCGAGGTCCTGAATCAGTACTGTCCCGTCCCACGTAAAGTGTCACAAACGACGGCGTTACGTTGATCTCACACGTCTTACCCCAGTATTTGTACGGCAAAGACGCTTTGTATAATTTATTTTAGTTAAACGCGTAGACACTATAGTTCGTATATTTATAGTGAACGGCCGCGACTCGCGAATCATGTCCGCGTCCGACCATGCACTTAGTTTTTTTATCCGAATTTCGGTTTTAGTCAATTTTAGGTTGTCATTTGTTTTGTATGCGATTTTATTTTACCGTTGTTGTTTTTGTGAAAATTTTATTTTGTGCTTCGATATCTGAGTTTGTATTGGAGCAAGTGATATTAGGTAGTTTAATGTATTCATGTATTAAATTATAATGGTTAAATAATGATTTTCTTATTAAATCGTAGTATGTAGCGTAGTATACGTAACAGATGAGCCGAGACCCTTGTCGTCGCGTCGTATTGTATCGTCGACGGACGCGACGCGATACGATACGATACCAAATGTTTTGTTCAAACGCGTTACCAAAGATGGAAACGGTCCATTCCACGAGTTGAAGTCCATTGCTTTCGGTATTACCATTGATCATGTTCCTTTACATGTTAAATTTCATTTTATTGTAATATTATTATATATTTCCAGACACGGTTTCTAGTCAATGATTCTTGTATACAAATATTGTAAATATTATATTTTAGGTATCGGGAAATTATATGATAGTGTAGGTAGGGCGCTAATGTTCGCACAATACATTAACGACACGTCCGCTGTGTCGACTGTCGGTAACACTCTTGAACTCGTTTGTCCGCGAGACGACACGATCACGTGACACGTAGCACGTCACACGTGTCATGACGTCACACGGGCCGTTCCGTAATGATGGTAACCATATTCAAGATTATTTGCTGAAAGTTGTTAATCAGTTTGTTGTGCTATTTATAATCGTTTCTGTGTACGTTCAGTATTTTATTAATTGGCTTTACTATCATTTGGTAAATGAAGAATCATGTGATATGTTATTTGGAAACCGCTAGTCAGCTGTGCCGCATACACGCTTATACTCACTAATAAAGTATTTGAAATTTTTATTTGTTTTTATTTATATCCCACTACGTACGTAACTATCATATGTAAAATGTTTCCTTTGAAACAATTTTTAGTTTTTTTTAGCGAAGATTAAAACGAAGGAGATCTGAATACATAAAACCGGTAAATATGGTTCTATTTCGATGTTTCTTTTTGTATTAGATGGATTTACTTCAGTGGTGGTCCAGAATAAAATTTTAATAATATAATAGCATTCTATCTCTAAGGGGATGAATTAAAGACAAAAGCTTCGAAATGTATGCACCGATATTGATGATTCTTCCAATAAAAATAGTAATATAAAAACCATTCGAAAAACTGAAAAGCTAAAAATAAAATAAAACCATATTGAAATCATTCACCAATAAACTGCTACAGCACCTGCAGAAACTTGTTTAATTTTATTTTTAGCTTTTTAATTTGTCTGTTTTAATTTGAATAATATTTCACTATATTAAAATTATTTATTCTGATAATATAGTTGGCAAACCTGCGCAGATCCTGCGTCTGGCATCGCGTCGATCTACACCATTATTTTTCTTCTAAGAAGCCTCAACGCTACAAATACCTGAAGTTTGGGCAAATTACTCCAGTCTGGTATTACTGTGTTGGAATGAAGAAAGAAACCCTTAAAATCAAATTGAAAATGAGGGCAATAAAAATATTTTCTAAAAGATGATATTCATTAGTACTATAGATATCTAGGTGTACAGTAAAGATTCACCAGTGGATTTTTAAAGGAAAATTACACCCATATGGGAATCATATCGGGGATTACAGACTAAGGGCCGTTCCTTATAATATTTTAAAATAAAGAAAGATAGGTTAAAAATAGATTTGCTTACTATCAGTAGCCAGTAGTATCTTGACAGATTTTCTATACAAAATGTGTCAAAATGTTACTGCCAGTAAGTAAATCTGTCGGTAGACAAATTATTTGGAAAGGCCATAAAACTTTGCATTTATGTATCGATTTGATAATTCTTTCATTAAAATCTGTAAAATCGTTTACCGTGTGGAATTATGTTTATTATAGATCACCAAAACTAATTATGTTGTAATATTTAATTTAATTTATTTTAATGTAATACAAACGAGAATTTATTAAAAACGCTTTTCTAATATGAGGTTTTAGAACGCACATTTAGGGATGTGCATACCTCGATTTGATAAATCATACTTGAAATCTAATTGATATTTAGATACGGAGAATTGACAGATCGAAATGTTACTGCAAAATAATGTTGCCAATTCCAATTTTTTTTTAATAATTCTATTTTATAGTGATGAATTTTGTTCAGTTTTTATAATTTAAAAAAAAAAGGATCTTTAAATTAAATGAGCATAAAATTAATAAATATTACCAATGTCGCAATATTCTATCAATGATTTCAATGTATACTACTAGACCGGCTGCGCGGTGCATAGAGCTTATTATGGTTAATTCACCGTAACTCACCATACCGTTAACTCAACACTTAACGTTAGATAGATAGATAGATAGTAACTCTTTATTGTAGACACACAACAACAACAATAAAACAGAAAATAGAACAGCTTAATAATAAATGTGCCACAAGTGGCGGCCTTATCACTAAACGTTACCATCCCGCTTACTCTTAACTAGACCCCTCTCCCACTCCCTGTCTGTCAGCTATCGATCTCCTGTGTTATGTGGCGCAATTTTACTTCAGCCCATCTAGTAGTATACATTGAAGTCTTTGTATTCTATAGACCACTTATTAGATAGTAAATAATTCATTAGGCAAGAATTACAATTTTCAGTACGACTTCGGAATATGAACTAATGAAATAGTTGTAAATGAGTGAATAATGTAAAACACCAAAACATGAAAGAAGTAAATCTTTTACCACTATCTTTAATACAAATAAAACGAGCACCGTCCGAAATGTCGTTTTACTGAGATTAATTGTAATATCAGTTATATTATATGCCCTAATAAAGAGATAATACGATTAAAGATCTTAACCTTTTGACAATTCCAAAGCTAGATTACTTATTTCTATATTTTAATGTACTAATAAATAGAATATTAAAGATTAAGAATAATGTACTTGTAATCTAATATTTACTCGTATTTTAAGAATATTATTACAAAATATTAGCTAGCAAAATGATTTTGAATGTCATTTACCCCGAGTTTAGCATTAAAACTCTTTACATTGCGGGCTTACGTTTCTATAATGTCAAGTAAACAGCAAAATACTTAAGTTTAAGTTAAGGTAGTATTTTATTACCCTTTCGAATTCGAAAGCGGTCCCCATCCAGTATCTAAAGTAAGAACCCTAATCTTAGTCTTCTACCTGCCCTTATACCCACTCGCAGTAGGGTCGGCGCAACCTGTTTTTAACACATGTTACAGAAAGATTTAGCTAGTAATCTTTACGACCGGCTGCCAGTCTGCCGTCGTAAAAATTGAAAGAAATTTGAAATTGAAAGCTGGGTTAATCAATATGATTCTTATACATATATGTATACAGCCTCGGTGGCGCAGTTGTAATGCGTACGCGTTACGATTGAGGCTAACGCTGAGGTCTCGAGTTCGATCCCCGGGTCGGGTAAAGTGTTATTGGGTTTTTCTATTACGAAATGCTCAGTATCAGCCCGGAGTCTGGAATTTGTGCCCGGTATGGCGATAGGCTCGCCCCCTATCACATTGTGGGACGGATATACGCTAGGCGAAATGTGGGTGTACTGGTTACACCTCTGCCTACCCCTTAGGGGATTACAGGCGTGAGAGCGTATGTATGTATGTATGTACATATATGTATGAAAAAAACCATTCTGCCGTTTACAAAAATAATAATTCGGGTATCAATATATTCAGCCTTTATTTAAAAAAATATACACCCAACAGTCACACACATAGTCCTGACCTCACACTAGGTAAACCTGTATCGTGGGTATCAAGAACTACAAGGGACTTGCGGTCCCACAACACCCAGACCCGAGACAATTTTTTGTGGATCAGACTAACATTTGTCAAGGTGCGGGAATCGAACCCACGGCCTCACGCTTCGCAACCGGCTACTCGCCCGCTGCGTCACGGAGGCTGTCATCATTTAATAGGTCCTTGAATTAAGCAATAAATCAATAATTAATTATATTAGAGTTGTTACTTTAGATGAAAGCCACCGTGACGAGTTGCCGGTTGTGAAGCGAGATTTGCTTCGGGTCTGGGTGTTTTTTCTCCAGTGGGGTTGACCTTAGGCAGGCGGCCGATCGTAAAAACTACAAGCCAAATCATTATGCTGCGATGACCCCACTGCGAGTGGAATTACCTCAGATGGAAAAATAAGATTCTACTACCAAGCTGAATAGAAGAATAATCTTTATGTACATAATATCGATAATGGTAATCGATAAGTACAAGTGTTGAAATTTTATCGATTTATTTGAAAGGAGATGCTACACACATCATTATTTTCGTAACCGTCGTCCAAATTTAAAATTTCGTCGGCTTTGTTTCGGTCAAAAAATGTGAAATTCTGCGAAAAATCACATAAAAACCGCAACCATGTCGGAAAAATTAAAGGATTATCAAGTTATAGATGTTTTCTGCGGCGGAACATTCTATAAAGTGAGACACAAGGTCACCAACAACATTTTCGCATGGAAGGCGTACGATTGCTCCGCGTACTCCAACGAACAAATACAAAACGTCGTTAACGAAGTGAAAACAATAAGCAAAGTGGTATTGGGAAACTTACTGCGTTACTACGACACCATACTTCACGCGCCGTCCAAGACATTGTACTTTGTCCTTGAGTATAATTCTTGGCGCAGTGTACAGGAATTGATCGAGGAATGCAAGGCCGCCGACAAGTACATCGCTGAAAACTTTATCTGGCACCTGCTGCTCGAGCTGGCCCGAGTGTGTAAGGCGGTAGAGCCCTTTAGCGTGCGTGTGCTCCAAAAATGCATCACCACGGCGTCTATCTTTGTGAGCGACAGCGGCGAAGTCCGCGTCAACTGTTTCGATCTGACGCCCGATCCCAACACGGTGGACGTAATGCGACAGGTTGGAGACGTGGTGTACTCCCTTTGTTACCGACCCGGGCTGTGCGACGACAAGATTAAGGAATTTCGCTACAGTGACGATCTCAGGGATGTCATCAGCTTCCTCACTGACGACAGAGACTCTGGCTTGCGTCCCGATGTGGTTTTGTATCACCCTACAGTGCTGGCCAACTTGGAAACACAGTTGGTGCCTAAATGTTTAAGTGAAATACTTTTGACAACGGAATATACTCACACAACATCTGAAGTTAACAAATGTGACTCTGAGAAGGCTGTTGAGCTCTGTAGATCTATAGAGCCACTACCCAGGACTATATTTAATGTAGGGGAGAGTCCCATTTACTGCAACATCACTCCTAGAAAACCAACGAGCATCCAATATGTAGATTCACCTGCAAGTAATGGATGTCTGTCTCCTACACTGGCTGCTCTGGCACTAGAGCTGCCTGGGTATGTGCCACGATGCAGGAAACCCTACACTGAAGTTGTGGACAAATACAACTGCCCACAAAGAGTTTCGGAGGACACTTTAAGTGAGCAGTGGATGTCGCGCCTGATCGCGCTGCGACAGCGCGAGGAGTCGCTCAACAAAAGAGAAAGGGACCTTATAGCAAAGGAGATACTCAACAGTCCTACAACAAAGATAATTCCACTGAATGACTCGCAGGAGCTTGTCTCCAGCAAGCACAGTAATGGCATAACACTACCTCCAGTCATTACTCAGGCTAAAGATGAAAGACGCGAGTGTTTCCCGCGCCGCCGACACCGACGCACATCCTCCGTGCGCTCCAAGGGCAGGAGAAAGAGCTACGGGTATGAGGAGTTGGACAGCTCACTCTCAGCTGATGCAGGAGACAGCAGTATGGTTATAACAGCCACCAAGTTCACCAAGGAGAACATGCCGCGCCGCAACATCTTCCCTGACGTGTCCACCAAGAAAGTGCACTTTACATCCTCAAATCCATTTGTGGAAAGTGATGATAGTGTCACACTGACATTCTATGAGTTGGACAACACAAGCATGAGTAACAAACACCACCATGAGCAGGGTAAAGTGGCTAATGATATCACAAAGTTCAAGTACTTAGATTTGGAGAAACTCGCCACAGAGAAAAGATCAGCTATGGGCTGGAGTCACTCCTCGCCTTCCAAACAAGCTAAAACTACTAAGAGTTTGTTTGGAGACATCACTAATCACAGTATTAGGAAGACACCTTCAAAGTCTAGCATCAGTTCTCAGTGCACCAACTCTTCAAGATACTCTGTGATGTCAAGGAGTGAATGGAGTGTGGATTACAGTAAGGTAAGTGAGGGAAGTGTGTCAGACAGAACTCGGTCCAGCATGAGGTTAGCTCAGACACCCACTGCACCCCCTGACAAGAAGGGTAAGTCTCGGAAGTCATTGCTAAACTTTAAAACACCATTCAAGTTTAGAGCATCTAGGAACTGATCTAAGGTCTCATTGTGGTTGAATAATCACTTATAAGTGAATTTGTGTTTATTTTCTCTCATTAAGTTATATTTTAATGTATGAATGTGATCTCCATTCTTAATCATAGTGGTTTTAAGTTTGCAATATTTGATAGAAATATAAGTAACAGTAAATATACAAGAAAATTTATTAAATGAAATGGTGCAAATGCTAGTAATGTTTGTGAATTACATATTCATTACAATAATATGAAGAAAAATAATTTTAAATGGAGAGAATATGAAACAATCTCGTAATTAATATTTAGTTTTGACAATAAGTAAGGTTGTATTTTAGTCACAAAAGTTAATATTCAACTTTTGTCTTGTGTATCAAGTGGAATATTAATATATTCTAATATAATAATTTTTATATCCTTTTAAATGTTGTAAATCAGTGCTATAAAAAGGTGATTTTTATTGGAATAAAAATATTGTGCCATTAGATAACATTGGAACTCAAATAGAGGCCTACTTTGCGCATTGACTTAAATAGTTTTTAATTATTATTATACATTACACTTAGATAAAGGTTGTGGTTTATATTTAGTGTAGTTTAGTTTTTAGAATTGCTTAGCTTCCATTTCAGTTCCTGTGTGAATAATTGGAACTTTATCATTTTTATATTGAAGTTCATAACATTGATGAGATATGTTATTAACATGTACACAATGAAGTTTGTAAATTCAGTATTAAATATATACACAGACTGAAGTCCGGTTATCCGTTTCTAGACAGTTACAACAGTAAATAAACTCATGGGGTCTCGGAAATATGCATGTTCAATAATAGACTGATAGTGGTGTTGACAATTCAGATTAACATATTACATACATATATGTATATAGACTTACTGTCTGCATGTTTCCTTTAGGGTTAGGCAAATGTATTTCCACTAATATAGTGGCAATGAGAGTCAAAAACATTTCAACCTTTTTACAAAACATGAACAATTTTTTTTTCCTTTTTGTTATTAGCTTGAATGATGAAACAAGCAGGTCGCTCGACTGATGGTAAGCACCATGTGTGCCTAGAAACGTAAACAACACCACACAAAACTTTGAATTATTATTATATTTATAATATCTAGTTACTATCGCACCCTGTCTAGATAGTATAAATGCTATTTTTGAGTTAGTCTGTTTTGTAAAAGGTCTTTTGTTTTTTACGTGAAAATGAAATTTCCATTTAAATCCCAACATTTTTACAATAGAGTGTAAACATTGTCTCATCTATGTTGTGGACTTCATGGTATTTTATATTTTTTGTACATTAAATGAATACGGACATCAACCCACCCTAACATTAGAATAGCATTAGTATAAAAACAAATTATTTGTATATATTGGATCAAATTTTATACAAATTATTTTAATTATAGGTATATGGCATTTTTTTATATATATAAACAAATGGGCCCAAGGCACTAGTACTATAAAACTGTTATCTACCTAGTTTTAGATATTGAAGCTAACTTTCACCGACCTTTGCTTATCATTGGTTGAACCCTGACAAATCAAAATGGTATAACATAGGCACAAATCTAAAATTGTGTTGTGGCACCATGATTGATGTGTTATTAGGTGTTAAGAGTCAACGAAAATTAGCACATTTTGGTGAGTGTAGTTGGCATTTATTATACAATATACAGATATATTGTATATCATTGCATATAACATGATAGTCGATCAGTCTTCCATAAAAGCAAAATGTGTACATTGATAACAAAAGTGGCACTGGAAAAACTAAAATTTTACACTTAGTTTTGTTTTTCTTTTCTAAACTAAAGCTTAATCTGTCAAACTTAAAACTCCTAATCCCTAGAGGTCTAAAAAATTATAGCTTAAATTATACAGTATGCTACAGAAAGGTGAGATAAAATTTAAGCAACATATACACTTATGTGTATACAATATAAATCTCACCCCCCACCCCATAGTAGTAGCAAATACAATTGCATTGCTAGGACATAAATTAAGCATTTTCTTTTAATTAAATGAGTTATATGACTAGAGATATTGGACTTTCAACTTTGGACTACACTAATTGAAAAGCAGCAGAGCTTTTGATTCACTATGGCATTGTTATTCTCGTGCACACACTTCACTTGCTTTATAGGGATGTAATCGCTCTTATAGATGTAAACAAGTGATTAAATTTAGCGTGAAATGTTAGTATGTCAACATTTTTATAAGATTAGGTATTAGAGGTGTATTGTACCCCTTAAATTTGAGCACACCTTTCTGTAACACATTGTATTACATAGTTACAATCAGGGCTAAATAACTTGGCCGCGACGCTGATCGCGACTAAAGCTCCATTTAGATGAAAAGAGTTCCTCGTACGACATAAATGAGAATATAACAGAAAACTGACGTAAACGAGATCGTGTCATACAATTGTTTTTTTCAAACTGCATGACGCGGTATCATAAACAAGAGA
Organism: Mimas tiliae; assembly: GCA_905332985.1. Classification (NCBI taxonomy): domain Eukaryota; kingdom Metazoa; phylum Arthropoda; class Insecta; order Lepidoptera; family Sphingidae; genus Mimas; species Mimas tiliae. The sequence goes on along the minus strand of HG995259.1, from coordinate 14,148,363 downwards.
TTTCTGTTGTATTCTTATCTGTCATTCGATAAACTGCATCTAAATAGAGCTTAACTTCAGACCGGCCAATTTTTTTGCGGGTATTGCAACAAGGCTTAGAATTGACTGGCAATTTCGGATGGTGCCACTTTTGTTATCTATTGGTATATAGTTTATAAGTAACTGTGATTTGATATGAATGTGAGTTGCCATACATTAGCTGTATACATGTTTATAGAGGCATTTGTGTTTTCTGCTTAGTACTGTGTGTAGGGATAATTAATAAGCTCAAAATAAATGTAAAAACCTCAATTGAGTTTTATTTCATTTACACTCACTTCACTTAATTAGTCACTATGTATCACTTGTATATCTGCACTCTTCACACTGTTTTAACTGGAGTGAGCAGCAATTGCTAGGACATTGTTGGCATCGACACTTAGTTCATAAGTTATACAAATTCATATTATACTTTCTTTGTATTCAGCTCCATTGCTTTATATTATAGGATGACTTATCCCGGTGTTTACTTCTTCTTTTTGAGTGCCTTGTCTGCGCCTTCAACAAATTTCTTAGGTAGTCCATATTTTTCTATGAGCAATTTCGCCACAAAATAAGTCTGAAATTGAGATAAAATATATTTTTTTCTGATGTGATTGAAATTTAAGTATCATAGACACCCCCAACTAGAAGGATGGGGATGACGGTTTTTTTTATTGCATAGGCCGGCAAACGAGCAAGTGGTTCACCTGACGGTAAGTTATCTCCACCGCCCATGTACGCCCACAATACCAAGAGTCATGGGCGCGTTGCCGACCTTAAAGGAATTAGGGATAATTAAGGGATTGGGAAGGGGAGGGGGATTTGGGCCTCCGGATATCTCACTCACCGTACGAAATGCAGCAGCAAGCTGCTACTTAACGTCGGTTTTCTGTGAGACAGTGTTAACGACCCGGACGAGCCGGCCCATTCATGCTGTAGACAAATTGTCTACAGCGTGGCTCTACCACTCGGTTATGCTAACGGTTCTTGGGAGTAGTTCCGGAGTCGACATAATTTAATATACCTATGCGATATCCCGTTCCCTCATAGACGTAGATGTAAATAGACAACGCAAGTACTTAAAGCCGATATGTAAACCAAGCACGCCAAGTTTTATCAGTCCCGGATCTACGATTTTTTCGATCCGGGGCGGAAACTTGTTAGCGCCCCTCTCCAGCGTTTGAGACAAATTACTTAAAAAAAAACTCGATAAATATATAATGGTTGGCATTTTTCGTGTATGGGACAATAAGAACCCTTTAGAAGTACTTTTCACTTGTGACTGATGTGGGCCTGTGTGGTGCCTTTTTCTTAAGAATCGACGGTGAGCCAACCAGGCTTCCGTATGCTAGGCGCTTTGTGGAGCAAAATTTATATTTTTAATCGTATTATATTATGATCTTGGCGCCCCCTGAAATTGTCGCCCGGAGCGCGTGGATTCGATGGGATCTAGGATTTCGGCATGAGAAGCAGGTAAACTTGTGTTGTCTATTAAATCTATATCTACTTCCTCAGCTGTTTCCTGTTTCCTGGCTCAGCACACATATGTTCCTCATTGGCATAAATTGAGCTGCTCTAACTCTAAAATTAATTGTATGGCCTATGGTCCATATCGACCCATAAAAAAAGAAGAAATAATACTTAACGATTCTGGACTATTCCATAATAAAAATATTGTAAAATTTATAGTTGCCCAGTGTTTTTTGATGATGCTATGTATGATATGCATATTATGCATATTAGTTGATATGATTTCTATAATTAAGCTTCTTTATTTTGTACTGACTTGTCATAAGCGCTATTTTAATTGCCTACATGATTAATAAAACTTTCATTTCATATAGTAATGCTAGACAGTCATGTTGGAAAATTTACAGAATTAATTTGATTACATCCATGGTGCAAGAATTTCGAACTTTGAGATACGTAATAAAGCTGAAGTGTTTTAAGATGATTTATATTGTTAAAAAATACTTTTTAATTATCATCCAGTTACTGGAAAGTGGGTACATAGCACTTGAAGGTAAGTACAGAACAGTCTTGAGATAATGTCGACCTGTGAGAGACGTTTCATCCATCGGCGGTCAGTAGAATTATGTCAGCATGAAGTTATTCGATATAAACTGACTGAACGCCCGAAACGCGACTCGACAGAACGGGTTTTTACAATATTTCGTTTTTCACCAAAGATTTTTCACTCATTTACAACTATTTTATTAGTTTATATTCCGAAGTCGTACTGAAAATTGTAATTCTTGTCTAATGAATTATTTACTATCTAATAAATGGTCTATAGAATACAAAGACCAATGTATACTACTAGACGGGATGTTTAGAAGTAAAATTGTGTCGCATAACGCGGGAGTTTGACAGCTCACAAACAGGGAACGTGATAGGGGAACTAGTTAAGAATAAGCCAGAATAATCGAGCGAGCGATAATTAAGGGATTGGGAAGGGGAGGGGATTTGGCCCTTCGGATGAAACGCAGCAGTAACCTGCTGCTTTACAACGGTTTTCTGTGAAACAGTGGTAACAACAACATTGTGTTAAATTTACATTATAAATATTAAAAAAATACAATATAGACTAATTTTAAAGTTTAGGCGGTGAACAATTGTATACATTTTGTAGTCGTAGAACTTTCAACAGTTAGCTGATTTTCATAATGTATATAAAAATGCCGGTCGATAGTGTCTTCATCAGAAAACATCAAATGGGATTGTGCTTAGAGACGGTTGAATGTATGTCATAAGTTATATATACGCACTCACGCCTATAATGCCTGAAGAGGTAGGCAGAGGTGTAACCAGTACACTCACATTTCGCCGAACGTATCTCCGTCCCATGATGTGATAGGAGGCGAGCCTATCGCCATACCGGGCACAAATTCCAGACTCCGGGCTGATACTGAGCATTTCGTAATAGAAAAGCCCAATATCACTTCACCCGACGCGGGGATCGAACCCGAGACCTCAGCGCCAGGCTCCGTCGTAACGCATATGCATTACAACTGCGCCACCGAGGCAGTCCAGTCAGAGGCAGGCAGTCATAAGTTGTATAGTGATATGAACATACCTGGTCCCCTTGCAGCATGAGCTGGTCGGCGCTGGCGCCGGGCGCGCGGGTGACTCCGCACGACGCGGCGGCGGCCTGCTGCCACGCGCGGCTCAACCCCACCAGGCTGAACCCAAACGACTCCAGGTTCGATACTAATGTCACCTGGGGGCATTTCATCTCTTATTATTTTCACAATAATGTCTTCTTCTTCTTCTTCTTTACAAAAAAAAATTTGGCTTCCATCAGAGCGATGATGATTCCGCCAACAACGAAGTTTGCAATGACACTGTTGGAGATGTTGTATGATCAGTTTGTCGGACATCTTGAATTTTGACATTGGGCGGTTAGGATATTATTTCAGGGTAAGGGTAATAGACACAGACAAAATATTATGTATTACTATGGAATTCAGTTAAGGGAGGGACTGGTATTAGGATGGGGCAAACATATATTATTGGGGTTAGGCAATTTTATTGATATTAATAATAGATATAATATGATATATAGGGTTAGAAATAATTATAGTCTGATATTATTGATAGTTATAAACTTAGATAAGAGTTTGACAAACGAGGGGTCAGATAGGGTTAAGAGGAATAAAAGGTTAACTGGACGAGGAATTTCAGGAGGGAGCAGATCATATAGAGGAACATTTAGGTTTTGACAATTAAAGAATATATGGTCCAGAGTGCCATCCTCTAGTCCACATTCACACAGAGAACTATCTCTAATTCTAAGTTTAGCCAGGAACACAGGTGTACAAACATGACCCAGACGAAGACGGATAATAACGGAGGTAACCCACTTCTCATATGAACGGAATTTGGAAAACCAAGGTTTAGTTGGGATGTCAGGTTGAATATTGCCATACCATTTACCTTTTGACTGTCTGGTTTTATCCCATATCTTGGACCAAGATTCTACCATTTTCAATTTTGCCTGTGAACTAAGGTCTCTACCATATATTGCCGAATGGGTAGCTATACCATAATTAGCCGCCTCTTTGGCTAAAAGATCAACAGTTTCATTACCTGCTATACCCGTGTGACTAGGAATCCAGGCAAGAGCGACTTCTATACCCAAACGGTGGCAGCGGTGTAATGCTTGTTTGGTCATTAACGTAACACTAAAATTATCTTTTGAATGAAAAGGAGACTTTGCTAAATCAGTTAAAGAACTAAGTGAATCTGATAAAATCAAGGATTTATTTAGTTTGTGGGATTCACAGTAGAGAACTGCCTCCATGAGAGCTATGGATTCACCAGTAAAGGTAGAAAATTGAGAGGGACATTTGAAGCTTAGAGATATTCTATATTTGGGGATCCAGACTGCAATGCCAACATTCTTGTCCTTGGACATTTTAGATGCATCTGTATAAATAAGAAGCCAATCCTTCCATTTTTCCTCTATGAGGGAACAGAACATTTTGTCCGCACCAGGAGAATTTTTCTCAATACCAAAGTTTAACAAAATTTTAGGTTGATAGGTTAACGAATGAAAATCACACCCGAAAAGAGGATTTTTATTAAATTGCATAATTGGGAAGGGCAGAGATTTTAATGAGGAATAACTATTAATTAGAGGGGGGGATTCTTTATGTAACCAGAACGAAGATTCATTTACAGATACTGCTAGACTAGAAAGAGTAGACATAAGGGGGTGCAACGGAAATTGAGCAACTTTGGAAAGATATCGATCTCCTAGAAATTGTCTGCGTAACGCCAGTGGTGGATCAAGGCATTCAACCTGCAGGGCATTAATGGGAGAAGACTTCATTGAACCTGTGATAATGCGTAAACATTTGGATTGGATTTTATTCAGTTTATAAAGGGCCATCTTGTTGCAGGGTTCTAAAAGGAAGGAAGCATAGTCAAAATGGCTTCTGACCAAGGCATTATAAAGTAGTTTTTGACTATAGGGGTGGGAGCCCCAACGAACACCAGATACAGTGCGCATGATATTAACACTTTTTTGACATTTATCATAAATATGATTAATGTGATGAATTCCTGTTAATTTACTATCAAGGATAAGGCCTAGAAATTTGACTTTGTCGCTTATTAAAATTGATTCGTTATTTACTTGAAGATGTATATGGGGAATAAATCGTTTGCGCGAAAAAACTACCGCATTACATTTTGGGACGGAGAGACTGAGACCATGATCAGAAAGCCAGACATGAAGGTAATACAAAGCCGAGTTCAATCTGTTAGTACATTCACTGAAAGAGGGAGATTGGACGAATAAAGCAATATCATCAGCGTATTGTAATACATTGCAGAAAGAGTTAACTGAAAGCTCAAGGTCACGAGTATAAATATTATAAAGAAGAGGGCTTAAAACCGATCCCTGAGGGAGACCACTCCAGACGGTTCGAGGAGGAAGGATGGAATTATTACAGCGGATGGATATACGGCGACAGGATAAGAGGTTAAAAATAAAATTGACCAATCTCTCCGGTATATTCAGCTGGATCATTTTATCCCTGAGTATAGGGAGCTGGACGTTATCGTAAGCGGAACTTACATCAAGAAATATTCCTATTACGTTTTCATTATTGGAAAAGGCCAAACGAATTTTGGATGTCAAAATGCTTAAACTGTCACTTGTGCCCAAACCTCTTCTAAACCCATACTGACTGTTTGCTAATAAACCCCTGCTTTCTGCAATCCATTCCAATCTATTTTTAATGAGATGTTCTGCAATTTTTGCCAAAGTGGACGACAATGCAATCGGTCTGTATGAAGAGGGGGAATTAGGATTTTTACCTGGTTTTAAGATTGGTATAATAATTTGTGTCTTCCATGTTTCAGGTACCGAACCCAAAATGAAATAAGAGTTGATAAGGGCTAGGAAATATTCTTTAGCAACTTGGGGGGAATTACTAATAAAGGAGTATGGAATACCATCAATGCCCGGAGTAGAGTCCCTCAGGTGGTCAAGAGCACAACATAATTCAGCGTATGAAAAAATATCATTCATTTTATCGGAAGAGTTAGAGGAAGACAGAGGATGAGAAACGGGAATATTATCGAGTGATGGAACAAATGGAGGGGCAAGGTTATTCATAAATTGATCTATCCAAATACTAGCGTCATTAGTAGATACAGTGGAACTAGAATAAATTCTTCTAAAGGAATTTATCTTCTTCCATACCAGTGAAATTGGGGTACGAGGAGACAATGAATCGCAAAAATTGCGCCAACCTAACATTTTCTTTTTAGAGAGGATTCTTTTTGATTGAGCCATAACTCTTTTATAATTAATATAATTTTGAGAGTTCACATTATTAACAAAATTCTCTTCTGCGAAATTGCGTTTTCGAATGGCAGCAGTACAATCCGAATCCCACCAGGGAGGGGAAGGAATTAAGTCTGACGGTTTTTTCATGGGTATAGATTCTTTTGCAGCCTCACGCAAAGTGGTAACAAAGGAATCATAGGTTAAAATACAATTATTTAGATTAATCTCAGGAAGATGGGGAATTTTAGTTCCAAGAATAGAGTAAAATTTCTCCCAGTCTGCAAGGTGAAGTTTATATATTAAAAGAGGGCTGGGTTTAGGAGGAGGAGAGAAGTTATTGAATAACGAGATAAGGATTGGAAAATGATCGCTTCCATAAGAAAAGGGGAGGACAGACCACGTAAGGTTGGGAACTAAAGTGGGAGACGCCAGTGAGAGATCAGGAGAACTAGGATTTTGGTCAGGTGCTGTTCTACGAGTGGGGGTACCATCATTTAAAACACATAAATTATTGTCATCTAGTAAATCAAGAAGATATGATGAAGAAGCATCAATGGAGCTAGAGCCCCAAAGAGTATGTCTACAGTTAAAATCTCCTAATATAACTTTAGGGCCTGAGATAGAAGAGAGAATTGTGTTTAATTCTGAAATATTATTGTGATTAGGGTGAGGAATATAAACAGATAAGAATGTGGAGTTCCACGCTTTGATAGCCACAATATTTATATTAGAGGAGTGGGAGGGCATAGGGATTTGGGAATAAGTAATGGTTCTTTTAACAAGAAGTAAACAACCTGCACAACCATCATCCCTGTCATCCCGCAGGCAGGCATATCCAGGGACCCTAAAAAGGGAGCCAGGCTTCAGCCAAGTCTCAGAGATGGCAAAGATGTTGGGTTTGTATTGGTTCAATAGATATATGAGATCATGTTTCTTGGGCCTGACACTTCTAGCATTCCAATGTAATAGGTAAGTCGTCATTGTGAACAACCAGAGAAGATAAGAGTTTCTTAACCAAATCTATGACATTGTACGGTAGGGGAGAATTAGAACATTTTGAATGTCTATTATTCAGAGCACAAGTAACCAATTCTATGAGATTGTCATTAAAGGATGAGGAAAGAGGAGATTCTTCTTGCGGAGGATTATTTCCATAGGCACACCCATTGGGCAAAGAAGAGGAGGGAGTACTAATAATATCATTATGGGCTTGAATGATATGGGATTTTCCAAATTCGGGTCTAGGGTGAGGAGTTCTAAACACAGTTTTTTTATATGAGGTAACAGTGGAAGGTGGAAGTACGGGAGGAGCTAACTGAGAGTGTTGAATATGTGATGGATTCTGAGTATTTATTGGAATTTGGGAATATTGAGGATGAATAGGAGTGCGGGTGATTTCAGAGTAGGATAGGCTTAGAGAAGGAAAGCGCTGAGAGGCTTCTGAATAACTCAGGTTGTCCTGAGACATCAGCATTTTTATTGATTTCTGGCGAGAATATTCAGGACATTTATTGTCTGTAGCTTTATGAGCACCTCTACAAAGCAGGCAAGTTGACTTGTCATCTGGCATATCACAGGTATCACCTGTGTGTTGCTGGGCACAACGATAGCAACGTGGTTTAGATCTGCACTGAGACCGAACATGACCAAACCGACAACAAGCATGGCATTGTATTGTGGGTAGTTGATATATAGATACCGGTAAGGAAGAATGGTAACAAAATACTTTATCAGGGAGGTTTTTACCTAGAAAGGTTAAAACAACAGATGTAGATGGAACCCAACCTGTTATACCATCTTTATTAACTTTGGTATTTAATCGCCTAGCTTTAATTACTTTCCCACCTGGAGACCTAATGCCCCCAACCAATTCTTCAAGTGTCCAGTCTGTTGGAATAGCACGGATAACACCCATCCTAGATAGTTGGAATTTAGGGATAGTTGCGCTAAATTTGTTCTCAGCGAGAATAGGGTTTGTAACAAAATTGTTAGCTGCAACAGCAGATTTGAATTCGACAGATATCCTATTTCTACCAAGAGCACGTATGCCCCCATCAACAATGTTAGATATATTATGCTTATATAGGAATTGGGCGAAACGTAATATTCTTATAGACAGTCCAGCAGAGAGATCTGGTTGTACCCTGACAACATGAACAGAGAATGGTGCATCATCTTTTTCATTATACTTCCAATCTGTTTCAGATTCGAACTCGGGGAGTGTGTATGTGTTCTGAATGGAGTCACTAGGAGGGGATCTTTTTTTACCTTCACTAGACAAAGGTTGATCTGTAGGACGTTTTAAGGATTTTTGGGAAATCTGATCATCAGGTCGGGACATCTCAACCTCATCTAAAATATTTGACTCATACCCCCTATCAGGGGGTTTATCTTTTGGGTCCATAATCAGATGATTATGGACCAAAAAACATTAAATATATACTTACGGAGTAGTTACCGACAGACAACACAGTTACACCACAACCAAAACAACAATATTAGTAACTTAACACAGGGATATGAGAGAGGATCGCCGAAAGAGATCTCGCCGGTACCGCGTGTCAAGCCGAAAACCCACAATAATGTCAATTCTCTTTCACAAACTAAACAACGAAAATAGGGTAGTTTTATTTCAAATAAGTTACGTTACTCAAAATCTATTGCAGACAGAATTTTATAAATCGGACCAAAAATAAATAAAATAGAAGCCATTCAAATCCTGTAGAAGGGGTAATTGTCAAATGACAGACGACGCAAACTTTGACGTCACTGTGTAAAATGTTCATTATGGTGTACGCGTGCAAGCGAGATAGTGAGATATCCCTACTACGCACCCACTTTTCCTCATACCAACATTTAAAGTCATAACTGCGGGCACATTTCTGAACCAATTTTGATTGTGTTTTAATAAAAGGGTTTCTTTTGCGTATCATTTTCTGTTGCTTATAAAATAATGTATAAAATTCAATATAGAAAACTACCCTATTGGACAAAAATAAATTAGCCAGATGCAATGCGTAAATACCTGCTCTTTACATTCAGTATTTCTTCACCCCTTTTAAAATTGTCTTATGTATTCATTTTTTTTTATAGCATAGGCCGGCAAACAAGCAAGTGGGTCATCTGATGGTAAGTAATCTACAACGCCCATAAACGCCCACTCTACAAGAAGAATCATTGGCGCGTTGCCGACCTTAAAGGAAAGGGATAATTAAGGGATTGGGAAAGGGAAGGGGATTTGGGCCTCCGATTATCTCGCTCACCGTACGAAACGCAGCAGCAAGCCGCTACTACTTTACGCCGGTTTTCTGTGGTAACGACCCGGTCGAGCCGGCCCATGCGTGCTGTAGACAAAACTATCTACAGCGTGGCTCTACCACTCAAATTCAAATTCGCCACTGATATAAATAAAATAAATAAATATATACACGTCCAACAGTCACACACATAGTTCTGACCCCACACTAGGTAAACCTGTATCGTGGGTATCAAGAACTACGAGGGACTTGCGGTCCCACAACACCCAACCACGAAACAAATATTTGTGGATCGCATAAACATTTGTCTTGGTGCGGGAATCGAACCCACGGCCTCACGCCCGCTGCGCCACGGAGGCTGTCATGGCGGACATGTCATGTGATGTACCTTTTTGTTGCCGCTCCTGTTGACCACTTGCATCTTGATGGGTTCTAGTCTGGTTTTAGTAAGTTTGAGAGTTCCGTCCGCGAACCTCATTTCCGTGCTGGCGGTCATCTTGTTCTGTACACACGACATCACCTCGTCCCACTTCACACTCTCCTGCATTTCGAAGGATATCATTACTATTCGTTGTGTATGTGTAACTTTATGTTTGTTGATTTTATACTCTGGGTGTTTTGGGCTGTTGAGGTCGGTGACATAAATGTCAAGTTTGACAGATACCCGTTTGGCGCCAGAACGACCAGAGTCATAGGAGATCTTACATATAACCTTTAAGTTGAAGCACAAAATATACTAAAATAAATAGTGTTCAAGATAGCCTGGATTTTCATTACATAAAACTATTGTACGCCTGACTGCCTCGGTGGAGCAGTTGTAATGCGTACATGTCGGCGCCGTATCAGAGGTTCCTCCCAGATCCATGATATAATGCAAAACACTGTCATTTTATAATGACTTTATTCGTTACCACACGAGTTATAGAAAATTACTGTACCTTGCTGCTGAACAGCAATGGTTTAAATAGCAATTCTTACAATAGAAATCCCTTCCATCTATAGTGACAATCAATCATATATCTGTATTTCATTTGAAACTAGTTTAAACAAAACAAATTAATATTATAAAATTTAAGAGCTCTTTAAACATATAATTGGACAATTGTTATACATCACAAATCAATTATAAACTATTTTATAACAATAATTCAATAGTAGCGGATGTTAGCAAAACACTATTTTACAATAAATAGGTGGTAGCAATAAAATCGTTGCTTTTACAGTCTGCGCGATAAATTAAAATCAAATCTTTACAAATATGTAAATCACATCAAAGTAATTTGGCGTAGATTTAAACATAGTTCCTAATTAAATAATTCGTAATTGGAACACATTTCCGGTAGATGAAATTAACTTTGTAACATAGCAGTATAAACAAGTAAAAAAAATATGAAAGCATGTAGATAAATTGCCAAATAATTTGAAATGATTATTGGAATTTATTTAATTACATCATTACATCAATGTCAATACTTCCGGGTATAATAGTTTTATTTTTATTTGTCATCAATAGAGGGCGGTCTGAAAGTGCGCCCATATACATGTTATGATTAAGCTAACGCTGAGGTCTCGGGTTCGATCCCCGGGTCGAGTAAAGTGGTATTGAGTTTTTCTATTACGAAATGCTCAGTATCATCCGGAGTCTGGAATTTGTGCCCGGTATGGCGTTAGGCTCGCCACCTATTACATCATAGGACGGAGATACGCTCGGCGAAATGTGGGTGTACTGGTTACACCTCTGCCTACCCCTTCGGGGATTACAGGCGTGAATGCGTATGTATGTATTAATTTACAGTAAGTACAGTATTTTATGCCTTTTTTTTACAGTACCTGTTCTGGTTTCCCCACAATTTTGGCAAGCAGTGGATCGAGTCTGACCGCACCTTTCATTCGCGTGCAGTTCAGATTGTGTGTCTTTACATACTCAGTGACTGTGCTTCTTATTTCAGCTGATGATAACGCTGTACCTTTCCTGTAATATAATATAGTTTGTACCTCATTTTATGGTTTCTAGTTATCTTAAGGACCCCGACATACAAAAAATATACAACAGAATTCACGGGTCATCTATTTTCAGATTTTTGTAAGGGAAAATAATAAAATGGAACATTGAGATGCCTGGTCCATTCCGTTCTGTGATAGTATGACGGGGCCCTAAGAGTTGTTGTCAGTGAATAATCTCCATTGATAGTTACCAAATTAATGGAAACATCGATATTATGTATAGTACGGACATAGCAATAGCTATTCTATTGTCACCCAACTAAACTAAAACCAAATCTATATACAGTATGTCACAAAAACCCTATTGTCCCTTTCTAGGTCGTGAAGATAGTCATATAGACACCTTAATAAAAATAGAAATAAAAAAAAACAGAAGCGAGATATTATCCTTACACATGTAGATTAGAAAAATGAACATATTTAAAAAAAAAACATTTTCATCTGACAACTGATGAACAGCTGACTTATGTGTCGTACTGACGTAGCCGAACGCGCACGCGGCGCGGTGCGTTTGATGCACGTAGACGCCGCAACTTGCTATCTCGCTCTGGCTCCGCGACATCGCTCTTGCAGAGGTCATCAATCGAAATACGGTTTACAAACAATAAAATAATTAAAGTATTAAAAATACATATGATTATTTTTATAGTCGAAAATTGGACATGCAAGTTATTTCATTGCATTTGAATATCAAGTCTGATATCGCGTTGAAATAAAACTAGTTTATACGGATTTTATCGCGGTTTAATTTTTATTTTAGTCCCGACGTTTCGAAAGCTTTTCAGCCTTCGTGGTCACGGGAGAGACTGAGGTGTAGGTCGTCTCGAAAAGTTAATGTTACAATGGCTACCTCATTTTAAAATTATACATTTATTTTTAATTATTTAAGAAAGTTAGTTGACACTAGTCCGATCTACGCAGAAAGAGCTCACAGTACCTTGAGGTCTGGCAGTTGGTCTTCCTCAAGACCTCAAGATACCAAGACTAGTGTCAAGGCTGAAAAGCTTTCGAAACGTCGGGACTAAAATAAAAATTAAACCGCGATAAAATCCGTATAAACTAGTTTTATTTCAATGTGTAATATTTGCGTAAACCTAAGAAATCACTCTGATATCGCGGTTAAAACGCCCAACAGGGTTTTTGTTACATATTGTATAGTCCCGAATCTGACCGACTTATCCTCACCCAGTCCAAACCGTTAAGTATAGAAATCATGTTGACGCACAGCTGGTGCGGAGAGGTTTATTTATTTATTTATTTAATAGCAATACCATTAGGTAAAACACACTACTAACATAATATAAAAATCAATTAAGTAACAAATCATGTGTTATCTTTTAAAGGTATTTACAGCTAACACAAAAAAGGTACAATGTCATAATAACGTAATAATAATTATTATAAATTATAAGATATAAGTACTAGTTTTAGTTTCGGATGCCCAAACCCCCTCCCCTTCCCACTTACTTAATTATCCCTTTCCTTTAAGGTCGGCAACGCACCCATGACTCTTTTGGTATTGTGGGCGTACATGAGCGATGGAGATCGCTTACCATCAGGTGACCCACTTGCTCGTTTGCCGGCCTATGCCATAAAAAATACTAACTTGAGCGGTGCAAACAGATCCACAAGTGCAGCGGTGAGGCAGTACAGCTCCCGTACTACAGGGGGCTCGTAGTCTCTCTCCTGTTGAGTGTTGTCTCTCTTCTTCTCTTGTAGTTGTTCTCTCAGGCTGGCAGGAACACGATGCTGCCGTACAGCTGGTGCGGACAGGTTCAGAGCCACTAAAGCTGACACGCCTCTTTCTATCTCACGTACTTCTAGTAACCGCTCCTGTGGTAATGGATTGTGAGCAGAACATTTTAAGCGCCATAAGAGTTTTTATTTTATTATTTGAAACTAGGTTATACCTTTGACTGCCTCGGTGGCGCAGTTGTAATGCGTACGCGTTATAATTGACGCCAACGCTGAGGTTTGGGTTCGATCCCCGGGTCGGGTAAAATGGTATTGGGTTTTTCTATTACGATATGCTCAATATCAGCCCGGAGTCTGCAATTTGTGCCTGGTATGACGATAGGCTCGCGATAGGGGTATCACATAAGGGACGGAAATACGCTCGGCGAAATGTGGGTGTACTGCCTACCCCTTCGGGGATTAAAGGCGTGAGTGCGTATGTATGTTATACCTTTGTTTAATGTAGTGCATTATTTACAGAATATAAATACGAAAAATATATTACCTCCTGCATGGCCTCTAGAAACTTGCCCATCTTCTTGTATGATGATTTCTTTACATCCAGTGTTTGGTCGGAAGGACACAGAGGCATCAAATGATTTCTGAAAAATTCTTACAATTTATTGAAATTCAACCTTGAAAGGGGTGTGGCAAAGTTTGTATGAGAATTAAAAATATTTTAGTGCGGACAGAGCCGCAGGCGAGAAGCTAGTACGTTATAATGTTGTCGCTGATGTTTAATGTCTAGGGTCGATCAACTCCGTAGCTATCGCACCATATCCCATGCGGCGACTTGCGCGTTGGCGGCTCCCCTCCATGGGATCTGCAGGCCGGAGCCCGGAGTCCATGCGTCGATGTACGAGTGGCGCATGGGACTTCGGCTCCAAAGAGATCAGCCCCACCCGGGGGAGATGCGATTGCGGAGATTCCACGCTCGACAGTACATATATTACAAAATATACATTTATATCGGCATAATAATGTAACTTTGTGGCATGTCCACTTTTTGACATATAATCGGAATTAATTTAAAATTAATTATTTTTGACGCGATCTAATGATCTAAAAACAACAAAATTAAAAACCCTAGAAACTATGTTCACATAAACAAGTGTGTGTTGTCTGTGGAAATTTAATGTCTGTGACTCGACAAGATGTAACCTCAAAATGTTGCCTTACTTGTACAATAAGTTAGTCTTGAGCGGTAGTTCTATACTTTTCCCCTCCAACTTAAGGAATGATAGCAAGCACCATCTCAACAATCCATCCATGTCGGTGGGAACATCCATCACCATTTGAGAATCATCTGGAAACAATAAGAACATAATATTTTTTTTTTTTTTTTTTACACCCAACAGTCACACACATAGTCCTGACCCCACACTAGGTAAACCTGTATCGTGGGTATCAGGAACTACGAGGGACTTGCGGTCCCACAACACCCAGACCCGGATCAAATTTTTGTGGACCACACAAACATTTGTCTCAGTGCGGGAATCGAACCCACGGCCTCTCGCTTCGCAGCCGGCTACTCGCCCGCTGCGCCACGGAGGCTGTAATATTGTAATATTATTTGCATGATCAATACTATATTGTTAGAACTATTACCCATTAGCACTCTGAATGAGTGCTTCTAGGCAACAATAAGTTCAACTGAGCCAGTGTAACCACGTAGTAATGTATTCGAGACTGGTGACTGATTACCGAGAACCAAGAACACACAGAACCCAGAGTGCTGCGAGTGCTCGCAGTACTCACAGTACTGAGCTCCCAATGTCGGAGCGCTCTCTTTATAAAGCAACTGTCACCCCACCAGCCGTAAAACTTGTTTACTACTTGAATGGCTATTATTTTAATCTACCCGGCATTACATTCTCGAACACCTTCATTATCAATCGATAAATGATAAATGGGGAGTCCCCAACAAGTCTGGTGTTGCGATCTAACAAATGTTGCCTTACAATATCATTAGTCTGGTGACAGCTTACCGAGGCAGAGAAACCGTGAGGTCTTTTACATACGCACTCACGCCTCTACTCCCCAAAAGGGTAGGCAGAGGTGTAACTAGTACACCCACATTTCGCCGAGCTTATTTCCGTCCCATGATGTGATAGGGGCGACTCTATACAGGGCACAATTTCAGACTCCAGGCTTTTATGGAGCATTTTGTAACAGAAAAACCCAATATCACATTTACCCGACCCGACGGTCGAACCCGAGACCTCAGATCGGCAGTCGTACCGCGTACGCATAATAACTGCGCCACCGAGGCAGTCCTTTTTGTTGTGTAAAAAAATACAAAATTAAACATAGAAAACTACCTTCTATTATATGCAATAAGATTCAATATTAAATGGCGGCGCGGCGTTCACATCAGAATCGAAGATCGCTAAATTCAAATTCAAATTCAAATCATTTATTCTGTAAATTGGATCATAAATATCACTTTTACATGTAATTTTTTTATGTTACATTATATTTATGACGGCATGATATATAATTATAATTACCTCCAACACACTGTACACTGTCATCCATTTCATCATCTCCATGTGTGTCTATGGTGTCTTGGTTGTTACTAATAGGTTGTAAATTGTCCTCTGCAATAAGTTGTGGCTCATTGGGCACATGTGGTGGCGGGTTGGGTTGCTTGCCTAGTGATGGCCATTCTTCTTTTATCACTGGTTGAATGTTGAGCTGAAAATATAATATTAATTACATATACCTTTTGTCTACAGTATGAATGGGCCGGCTCGTCCGGGTCGTTACCACTGTCTCACAGGAAACTGGCGTTAAGAAGCAGCTTGTTGCTGCGTTTCGTATGGTGAGTGAGATATCCGGAGCCCGAAGCCCCCTCCCCTTCCTAATCCCTTAATTATTCCTTTCCTTTAAGGTGGTTAACGCGCCCATGATCCTTTTCGTATTGTGGGCGTATATGGCCGGTGGAGATCACTTAACATGTGGTGACTCACTTGCTCGGTTCACACAATTCTTTTGCTGTTTACGTGCCATTTTGGAAACGTAACCCCCAATGTAAAACGTACTAATACTAAATGACCCGCTCGCATTACCGCGGCATCAATACTCAGTAGGCATATCGCACCGTGCGCCGCGCTGCACATCTGATTCCGAGCGACAACAATTTTTTTATTGGCTGTACAAAGGGGCTAGCACGAATAACTGGCAAGAAAGTATTCGTGCTCACTGTTTAGTTATTATAAAAATATGATTTTAGTTATTATTTGAATGAAACATTGTATTTATTGGCCCAAACAAGCCTGCTTTTTATTTCGCGATTTTAGTGCTATCATCTATGTAATCACCAACGCTACCACCTGTTTTCGTTTTCCGAAGTGTTTCCCTTACACCCAATATATTAAAACTAAAAAAACTAAATTGTCGAAGCGCATAAATTTTATCACGGTATTATAACTTTTCAACTATTTATTACCTGCTCTACAGCATTTGCCAGATTGAGAGCGATCTCGCCACTAGCATAGGACGGTGGGCCCAGTTTTGGTCTCTCAATTTTGGAGAATTTGGGATCTTTGCATAGTAGATCTCCGTATACATGTAATGTATCCAGACATAAACCTCTGTAAATATAAAATTATGATGGATTAATATTATTACAACTGTCGTTTTTCAACCGACCTAGAAAAAAGGATAATAAATAAATAAATACACCCAACAGTCACACACATAGTCCTGACCCCACACTAGGTAAACCTGTGTCGTGGGTATCAGGAACTACGAGGGACTTGCGGTCCCACAACACCCAGACCCGAGACCAATATTTGTGGTTCACACAAACATTTGTCTCAGTGTGGGAATCGAACCCACGGCCTCTCGCTTCGCAGCCGGCTACTCGCCCGCGGCGCCACGGAGGCTGTCAAATGTAACACATGAATAATGTTCTGTATTCATGTGTTATTTATATTAGTAGTAGGAGTAGAACTAGCTAATGCTTGTGGCTACGTTTGCATCAGCGTTTTCCAGGATATAAATTAGTCTGTGTCCTTCCAGGTTATGGTCTTCTTGTGTGCCAAATTTCATTCAGCCATTAAGGCATAATTGACTAACAAACTTCCAAATTCATAAACTTACAAACATCCAATCCAAACTGTCACATTTTTAATAGTAAATGTACACAAAAAAAGCAATGAAAAAAGGCATGTGTATTGTGTAATACTCACGCAGCCCTGAGCAGCATGTCGGCACTGGACATGGTGGTACGTCCAACCACCGCAGCAGCAGAGTTGTCACTAGTTTGCACAGAGACTATTGAACCTCGTTGGAATAGGGGAAAGCCCATTCCACCAGCTGGTAGGACCACACCAGGGAGGTAGAGAGGAGCTCCTCCTTGCATCTGGAATCCATACATATTACATCCTTATACTTTAAAAAGTCTTTATCTTTTGAACCATAATTGGTAGCCAGATAAAAATGTTTGCAGGATTTGTATTATGTTCTAAAAAATAAAAAATAGAATAAAAAAATTGTAGAATACAGAACAGTTTTTTTTACCAGAACCAGTTTTCTATATGTGTAGCCAGCTATTTGTGTCTGTCTGTGTCATTAAACAGCTTTGAAGTCTGAGGTTTTACAGTTGAATAGATAAAATAAAATTTGTTTTAAAAGAGATACATATGTAACTTTTGGGTTACTATTTCTCACTTGGGAGCAACCTTTTGGCAGCCAGATGTAAGGCTATATCAATACATATATTGATAATGTATTTTTATAAATGGTATAATTACATCAAATAGATATTTTTTCCCTGTGTCGGTACCTACCTGTGTAAAAGAGGCCAAGTGGTTGTAATTTTGTAAAACTCTTGTGGTCATATTTTGATTGGCAACCCGGAAAAGCCTTATTCATATTTGATAATTACAACAATTTAAATATTATTTAAGAACAGATGGACGTAGAAATCACGTAGTGGGGTCTTAGACATTACTTGCATACCTTAGATAACACCGGGGAGTGAACTACGATGGCAGGAACAAGTTCAGGCGCCTTCCACAGCGCACAGACAGTCGGAAACATCCCCTCTGGCGTCTCCACTATCATCGGCACCCCATCCACTGAATACACATTTATCATCTCTCCAGAATTCAACACTAGCTTCATGCAAATACAATTAGACTTTCCCGGCACCAACTCCCGCGCTTTTTCCTCCGTGATAGATGGAAACGCACCATTTAACCTCTGCAATAAACACTTCCTAAAAATAAAACAATTATGCTCAGAATTCAAGTCAGAAAAATAATAAGATTCTGTTTGCTTAAAACGTGGCCATACTTCTCAGAGTTCTTCAGTGTGTTGTTAGATTTTAATTTGTACGGTTTGGCAAACATCGTGGACGATGTTTATGACCGAGTTACGGTGGAAATTTTATGAATTTTCATGGAAATTCACTGTTTTTGTAAGTTTGCGCGGTGTCCGGTGCATGTGTGTGACAAATTGTGACAGCTGTTAGCTATAACAGCTGTCATCTTGACAGTGGCAGTAACTTTATGTTCGGAAACGATGTAGAACATGTTGCATGATGGTTGCATAAGATGTAAATATTTTATTATGAGGTTTCTTATAAAATGTGTAATCTAAAATACTGGAAGGCTGTGTTTGTGAGTTTGAAGCGGCCTCGTAATCGACTCATTGGTTTAGTGGCAGCGTAGTAGTCTGAGAAAACGTGGGCTTCTAGGTTCAAATCTCAGGTTAGACAATTACAAATGTTTGATTTTAATAAAACAAATACACAATTTGATTTTCTTGGGATTTGAGTTTGTACCTCGGCGACGGGTGAACCGTGGGCGCTGTTTCTGAATCTCTACTTACCCGTTCGGAGATACAGGCCAGGCCTTATGTAGATATGTATTGGTAGGTAGTAGGCCTCTCGTATTTTTTTAAAACAAAGGCCGGAAAGCGAACAAGCGCGTCGTTTAAGTGAGGCGGTCTGGCTTAGCTCCACCGCTTTATCTATTTCTGACGCCAAGCAGCAGTGCGTAAGCACTGCAATATTTCGGATTTAAGGACATTGAAGTTGGCTAGGTGTTATAGCTCGGGGTGAGCGCAGTACATTACCCTATGAGCTTTGTAATACAAGGTTCTGTGCGATATTTTTTCCGTTTATGGGCAGGCGTGGCGCTACCATAGGACGAGCGAACAGCTCGAAACGAGCTAGTCATTCGGGCTATAAAAAACTACTTTAAATGTACGACTGATAGACACAGGCATAGTCACTAGTATGGAAGACGAACGACGCCGCGCTTAGTGATAGGGTTCCGTTGAGTACGGAATCCTAAAATCGATCAAATGCGAGTCGCGCACGAAAGAGAGTGAATTACAGTCAAAAAATTCACTTTTGTCTTTTTCTTTGAACTGTATAAATATTCGCCTTAATTACACAAATATAATGTGCAACGGGTTACAGAAAGGTGTGGTTACATTTTACCACCGTATATTGTAATTTCGATGACAGTGTACGTGATATTATTATATCACGTACACTATCATCGATACTATTAGTATAGGATCCCGTCATACAACGACCTGCACCGAGATGCTTATTTGTTGAAACGTATTTTATATTTAATTTAATATGTCAGTAAATATATTGCATATGGGTTGCCTAACAAATTTCAGTCCAGGATATGATTACGTAATTATTAATTAAAAAAAAAAAAAAATTACGTTTCACCGGTTTGATTATTAGACAAATTCTATACCAATCGAAAGTATGAAGCAATGAATTTTAATTCAATAATCAGACCGGTGCAAAATGCTAGTATCGATTTACCTGTTTATACCTGGCTACGCGAGAGTTGTGACCGGAAAAGAATAGGCAACCTAACGTTTGCATATTCTATGGGCTTCACTAATGAATGATAAACAACTGAGCTTTTGTCTCAATCCAGCATAATCATTGGTGTTCTTGCTCACGCACTTCACTTAATTTATTATTATTTTTATATCATAGACCGACCATGTACGCCCACAATACCAAAAGAATCATAGGCGCGTTGCCGATCTTAAAGGAAAGGGATAATTAAGGGATTGGGAAGGGGAGGGGGTTTGGGCCTCCGGATATCTCACTCACCGTACGAAACGCAGCACCACGCTGCTACTTTACGTCGGTGTTCTGTGAGACTGTGGTAACGACCCGGACGAGCCGGTACATTCGTTCATTCTGTAGATACATGTGTCTACAGCGTGGCTCTACCACTCAAAAAATATAGGAATTTGATCGATCTTATCACGAAACTATCCCCAGACATCCGCCCCTGTAACTCCTGTAAGCCAGGATCGACAGTGGCACGTATATTTCGACACCGAGCAATGAAGCTCGGCGAGTCTCTGGGAATGTAAATCTGTCTTTATCCTGCGACAAAATGAATCAAATAGAAAGTTAAAGAGGAGTTAGAAATAATAATTGTCCACTTCCCTCCATAACAAAGCGGGAGACAAAATAATGAATTATGGAGGTCTCAACCTTAGGTACAAGGACATTTACAACTGGAGAAGCCAGATGTGAACCACCACGGATGTCATTAAGTAGGTCCTATCACGTGAGCTCTTAAACTTGATTCCGATAATAGATATAAAGTTATGGCAAAAACGCTCTTATCAATCGTAATAAACGAGATGAAATTTTAGGATGTCAAGATATTAATAAGATCCGGTACATAAATACCCCCGTATGTAATGAGCCTCAAACATATTACTAGCTACCTATTATTATTGATGGCACCCTTTAGAGTCGTACACACTAAAAAAATAAAGTATAAAGGCAAATATAACCGCATAAATTCATGGATTGTTGGCAATTTTCCAAACTTCCAATCCCATTTAAAAATTGTAGTGGTTGACTGATCGGCGCGGCGCGGCGGGACGCAGCGCTTCCCGAGTCCCGAATCCCGCAATGCAGGCTTTCTCCCGTTTTCGATCGAACCGCGTCCCGCCCCCAGGGTTAGACTGCATAATTTATGTCGTTTGTATACTCAGCAGTGCAATTAAACGATAATTCGGAATTATCTTATTTTCACACACAAGTCATACTTGTGTTATTGTATTTTATTTTTATATAGAGCAGAAAGTTGTTTTATTTTGTTATGTTTATGATTCTTTATTTGATTTTGTATCATTCCAACATTATTCAAATTTAATTATTTTTTTCACCTTATTTTTATATTTATCTTTTTTTAACAGAAGTGAAACCGTATGCCCCTAAACGTTGTTTAAAAACCTGGTAATTGATCTCAGGTCCTTGCGATACAAGCTTAGCTTAGTGCAAGGACCACCGTCCTATTGAATAAGTTTCAACAGTATTTTGCTAAGTAATATTTTAAGTCTACTCCTAAGAGAAATATGGTAAGTATGGTAAATAAAAGAATATTATTATTATTACCTATTTATTTTTATAGCAGGTTCTCATAATGTTTGAATGTTGAGTGTTTTAATTCATTGAGAACAACATACTATTTATAAGTAGCGATAGCTCAGCAGGGAGTCATACGTACGTATGACTGCCTAAACGTAAATAGCAGGTTCGCAACCAGCCCCAATAGGCCAGCATGGTGCACTAAGGCTTAACCCCTCATCAGTGGAGGAGGCTTGTGCCTAGAAGTGGCACAGTGCAATACAGAGCTGATACCTATTATCTTAGAGTAATAAAACACCTATTATTATAAAATACAGTTTATGTTTTGTTTGTATTATTGTTTGATAAAATTAGGGAGATTTCTTTTGTTAGATTTATCCCCTGTTTGCGCTCTAATGAGAGCCGTAGCTGAGCTGAGTCCAACATCCAACATGCTCGCTCGGAGTGTATTTACTGTGGGATGGTATTTATTTACCTACATATTATACAATAGATTAGATAGACAAATAAAATATAAACACACCCAATGATTACATAGGCACATATTTAACAAATAAATGACTTTTTGTAACTTATTACATAAAATTAATCCACCATTTCTTTAAAATATGATATAAATATTATTACAAAGAAAGTTATAATATAATTATAACGATTTTATGTTTATAAATAACTGAAGAAAAATACGGCGGGCGGACCTACTCAATTCGAGACAGTTTTTTTTAAATTGTATTGTCACGCATAATTTTTTCAGAGTGATCCGTTTTTGATAAAAATTTTGGAATTCAGAGTTAGTCCCATTTATATTACATGAAGGAATTCCACTCCTGAGAGATGACATCGTCATCCGGGAGGGAAGACTGAAACTTCATCATTGATTGATGGAATCTAAATAATGTATGTCACGTGTTTTTCTTAAAAACTCATTCCAGCCACCCAGGCAGTCCATAATACTAAAGACATATACATTATATTATAGTGATTTCCTATTAGTGCCCATGCATGGGTGCGTTTGAATACTCGAGGCCCCTTCATAATTCATATCCGCAATACTCAAGTTCGGAACAAATATTTGGAGATCAATATTTACCCTGCTGCGTGAATACAGACCGAGATCACTCATTTCGCTACTCGTACATTGCAACACTGAAGTCTATTTTTGAATTTATATAGGTATAAGTTATTTACAGACTTTGCAACCCCTTTCTTCCCTGGCTGTTTTTGTTGGTGCTTCTTCTCAGACCAGTGGGCATTTGCAAAGCATCGGTAGATTCTAAACCCGACGTGTAAAAGTGCCCTTGGCGGCCTAATTACTGAATAATTGATTTGATTTGATTCGCTGCTTGAATTTTGATAAATCAATGACTACAGTATAAAATTAACCTCCTCTAACTAACTAATATAACTATAATGACTTACAGATTAGATTTTTTTTTCAAAAGGGAATCCGGCGCAAGTTAATAACCAATTGCGTTAAAATGTTACCTAATTTTAGAACATTTATATTTATACAGTAAATCATAATACCTATTTACTTATTATGACAAATTTATAAAGGGAAGCCGAAAGGAACCCTGTTGTATGGAGCATTTGCCACTAATATGTATGAAGTGCCCACTTACCACTATCGTTTCCTTTGCCGACCTATATCGCTATATCGTATCGTTAGTTCCAGATCTATTCTAAGTAAAAATGCCCTGGATAGAAGTCGTGCTCATCCCGCAGCACAGTCAACAGAACCGATGAGTGTCCCCACTTGACCGTGTTCCCGTGTACTCGTGACATGATACCGCAACGTAACATTTTCATAATGCCGCCTTTTAAGCCCCGAGCCTATTCGCTCAAAATATGAGTGACTTGAGACCCAGTTTGCTTTAGTATGAATGGCGCGCGAAGTCCTCTTTTTGGTGTTGAATGTGAACATAGATCGTAATGAGATTGAGTGTAGAATAAAAGTTGACTGAAGCCAAAACGGTATAATGCTAGGTGCATTTGACGTTGATTATTGGTTTAAGAGAATGCCATTTGCAACTTTCTTGACGCTGAGACTAGATCGTAATGATATTTTGAACATTTAAAATTACGAGAATTGGCCTACAGATGTGTGGAACACGCCCAATAGGTGCTTATTGTGAAAGGTTTGCTCAATTTTAGTGGAACATCCGTGTATGCTGAAAAGCCGTCGTTCCGCGGTGCGTCGGGAATGCCAATTTCACTAATGAGCTTTTCACTCAGAGGATTTCACTTTTGAATGGCATTTGGCCAGCTCTTCCGCCTCAGTGTACTTAAAAAATAGCAGTATACATTTCTATTTTTGTGCGGTTTTCAACGCCTTCTTTCTTTGTAAACGTGTTCAATATATTTGACCGACACTGTGTGTGTAACATGCGTTTAGTGGTTTTTTTATTTGTCATATAAGTTACTTGACTATATAGTGATGATCCGGACCAAACATAATCATGTTATAAGTTT
The DNA here is from genome assembly GCA_905332985.1 of Mimas tiliae. Classification (NCBI taxonomy): domain Eukaryota; kingdom Metazoa; phylum Arthropoda; class Insecta; order Lepidoptera; family Sphingidae; genus Mimas; species Mimas tiliae. The sequence goes on along the minus strand of HG995259.1, from coordinate 14,124,191 downwards.
GATCTCTTCTTTGTCTATGGCGTCGTAGCGCAAAGACGGCACAGATTTGAATACGTTTTTTATTTGTATATTTATTTGCGAGTTTTGATAAAAAAACTGCGTCATTGAAGCCTTTTTTCATCCTGGCATGGTAAAGCGACTCGAGAGACATTGCGTCCTTCGACTGCTAGCAGGAATAATCCTGTATGGTATGGCTTAGGCTGGTATAATAATAATTAGGTATACCAGCCTAAACTTATTGGATATATACTGGCTGACTCCAAAGCGCGACACGCTGGAACGAGCCGCTCTGTGGCGGATTTAACACTATTTACGTTAACTGTCAAATCCAATATACTCTATTGAAATATCTTTAGATCTTTTGAATGATTGAATAGCTAATAGTAATACAAGCGTAATAAGTTAGTAAACAAACAAGCCACGCCACGCCCGCGTGCGGCGCTGCTGACACAGACCTACAGAATATTATTGAATAATGATACAAAATCACTCACAGTATAACGTCTGCAGCGTCTGTCTGTAACTTTCCGGAGATCCGTGTTCGGCGGTGGGATATTGTATATAATGCAGGGCAAATATTGTACATAATTATTATAAACAACAACAACTCTACTAGTTATGTCAACTAGTTATCTTCTTTTTTATATAAAAAGGCAAAATTCTGAATCATTTCTATTTTTTTTCTTTAATTACCACGGTACTTAAACCAAATACAGTAATTACTTAAATTAGACATTTCGGAAATTTTAAAGATTCTAACCCCCTATAGGAGTTAAAGCATGTATAGTAGTTTTGTATGTAACGCGGGCGGAGTCGTAAGCGGGAAACTAGTAATTAATAATGACCATAACCCGAGCCCATGTGTCCGCATCCACGCCCACGCGCGTGCGATTTATTGGCGAAGCTGCGTAGTACTAGCAGCGATTTCACGGTCCACCTTCACGGCTAAGTGATATGAAGTACGGTCACAGTTTTTTTAAACCTAGCCAATCGGTCTTAGGTTCTGTGTGATGTTGCTTATGTTTACGGTAAGCGTGGCGCTTACCTCCAGCAGCTCGCCTCGTCAAACGTCATGCAAGCTAATAAACAAAACGAATTGGACTCGCGCACGGAGGGTTTCGTACCCAATTAAATTGTTACTTAAACTTTGTTGAATATGTCTTACCCAGAAGTCAGAACTAACTAACTGCTGTACTCAGAGACTTTAATATCTTCTTATACCTATATATAAAATTCTCGTGTCACAATGTTCGTTCCCATACTCCTTCGAAACGAATCGACCGATTTTTATGAAATTTTATATGCTTAATCAGTAGGTCTGAGAATCGGCTACTATCTATTTTCAACCCCCGAAATGTTAAGGGTGGTCCACCCCTAAATTTTTGTTTTATTTTTTAGACAACATATTTTGTTTTTATTTTTTTATGATACAGCATTAAAAAATACATACAACCCTAAATTTTCACCCTTCTACCATCAACCCCTATTTTTTAATAGTCATTTTAGTATTTTTGTCAAGCGCGTTTCTCACCGGGGGCGCCCACTAGGCTACTTTAATCCTGGAAATAGGCATTCACGCGGGCGGAGCCGGAGTATTCAAGCAGATATAACAGCTTGTTTCTGAAACATAGCCAGTTTTTTTTCTATTTTTGTTACCTGTTCATTGACACAATATTATTATTAGTAACAGCACAATAAGTGTGCATAAAAACGATCCGTCTGCAGGGGGCGCACTCGGACGTCCGGCCGCGCCCGGACACCACACCGGGGGTAGGCGCCAGGGATGGACTTAATTTCGAGGGACATATTATTATTAAGAAATTGAGGACTACAATGGAAATTATTTTTCATTAAATATAATCAAAGTACTTAGTTAGTAATGTAAAATATTTTTCGGTAAAACAGTGCCCCCAAAAGTTTATATTTGGATGAGACGAAACTATCTATAAAGTCCCTGAAAATTTACACATATATGACTTTTAAGTCGATTTTTAAGTTTTAGTTAAGTACCTGTTTTTGATCATGACCCAAAGTTGTTATTCGGCAACGTTATTAGTAAGTACCCTACAGGTTCACTTGGGTCGTAAAATTTCTCGTAAGTATGGGAGGTCATGGGTCCCCTTAAACCCTTTTAAATCAACCCTGGACGTTTGGCACCCAATGCCGGCGCACCTGTTGCGGCACGCAGGTAATTCCATTAATGCATGGCGTGCATACTATACGCAATATACCTAATATATCTCAACCCGCTTTTACAGTTTTTATTAGTGCGTTAGTAGTACATGGGATTTGGTAATTATCACTATGGTCGTTGTACGCAACCCGGTATTGTGGAGGAATGTGTTGATTGTTTACAGGTTAGAATGACGAAGAAGGGTGTTAATTAGTTTTTTAAAGCAAAGGCCGGCAAACGAGCAACTGGGTCATCTGTTGGCAAGTGATTTCTACCCCTCATGGACATCCACAATACCTGTAGAACCATGGGTGCGTTGCCGACCTTAAAGAAAAGGGATAATTAAGGGATTGGCAAGGGGAAGGGTATTTGGGGCTCTGGATATCTCACTCACCGTACGTAACGCAGCAGCAAACCGCAACTTTACGTCAGTTTTCTGTGAGACAGAGGTAATAACCTGGTCGAATCGGCTCATTCATACTGTAGACAAAACTGTCTGTAGAGTGGCTCCATCACTCAAAAATGGTTAAAAAGGCCAGTGGGAGGATTCCTGATACATTGTGACAATTGTAATAGAAAATCGCCCAATGAGCCTTTTATAACAGCCAGCTTTTTATATGTATACTAGCTGTCCCGCGCGGTTTCACCTGCAACTACAGCAGCGCCACCTACCGGGTCCAATTGTGAAACCGTTTAGGAGGAGTTCAGTCACATACACACGTACAGTAGAATTATATATATAAAGATATACGCACTTACGCCTGTACACTCTACATTTCGCAGAGCTTATTTCAGTCCCATGATGTGATACTGCGAGCTTATCGCCATATCGGGCACAACGGGACTCCGGATTGATTCTAAGCATTTGATGATAGAAAAACCCAATATCACTTTACCCTTTTTTTACCTGACTGTATTCAGTCTATCTGTATATCTGTCTGAAGCGACGCGACGTAACATAAACGAATGAGACGTTTGAAATGTGAAATAATATTGGAATCGTCGTTTTATCGATATGATTCTTAGTAACAGCTATGTTTGAAGAATATCTGAAGGCCAATCCTCGTAATTTTAAATGTTCAAAATATCATTCCGATCTAGTCTCAGCGTGAAGAAAGTTGCAAATGGCATTCTTTTAAACCGATAATTAACGTCAAATGTGAACATAGATCGTAATGAGATGGAATGTAGAATAAAAGTTGACTGTTCAAGCCAAAACGGTATAATGCTACTGCTAATGCTAGGTGCATTTGACGTTGATTATTGGTTTAAGAGAATGCCATTTGCAACTTTCTTGACGCTGAGACTAGATCGGAATTATATTTTGAACATTTAAAATTACGAGAATTGGCCTGCTGTTGAAGTCGGAGCTATTTAACGGTCTGGTTAGTTATTTTACTACTGTTCAACAATGTCGAACAGAGTAAACAAACCAATCTACTTTTTACTTCCCTATATCCCCAAAATTAGTTTTGATATCTACGATCTCGTTTCTTGCATTCGCATTTCATGCCGCTTTATCCAACTCCCCTCGCAGATTTAATCAAGGAATCTGGCCAGGTCCGCGTCTGAGTGTCGCGGTATCTCTGTCCCTAATTGTAGGGGAGACGAGAACCTGCAAGCAAAGCTGCAGTCTCATGGACACATATACGAGTATAACGCGATTTACAATGGCCGGGTTCGAACGAACAAGTTTTGCTTAGGTTTTTTCTTTATAGCAGAGGTCGGCAAACAAGCAAATGGATCACTTGTTAAGTGATCTCCCCAGCCATCAACACGCAATAGAGAGTTGTCACTACTACCACTTTTGCTTTTTTTACTTCACTACTATTTCGTCGCTTTTCTATGAGACAGTGGTAATAATAATCCGGCCGAGCCATAAGTTGGACAGACTCTAGACATTTTTTTAAATTTTTATTTGCTTGAATGACGAGACGAGCAGTTCGCTCGGCTGATGTTAAGCGTCACGCCTGCTTATTAACAGAAGCAACGTCACGTAGAACTCTGGATTATAGAACATTGTATGGCACTGCATTGAGCTCGAAATACCGAGACATAAGATGTTAAGTCTCATAATGTTCAGTCATTTCACTGGCTTCAATGTCCTTCAAACCGAAACACAACAGTGCTTACACACTGCTGCTTGGCGGCAGAAATAGACAAAGCGGTGGTACCAACCCAGACGGCCTCTCGCATACGAGGGACCTACCACCATTGTATAAGACAGTTTAAATTATTGACATTAGTAATTGTTTATTGGTTCAATATAATTACCAATACAATGATGCTAAGCAAGTTATGGTTTTCCGGATGAAAATCAAGTTAGATATACTGAGAGTCTAACTTAGATTACTTAGAACTTTGTTCGTCCCAACAAGCTCAGTGTAGTCGTTGAAAGTGGAAGTGGCGCAATCTGTGTGGTAAGTATAATACATTCATAGAGACCACCTTGCAAACCACCGTGGAATTAGAATTTTGAGTTTTTTAACTGGATAATACAGTAGAGAGTAAAGTTGCGCTGCGCACAGCACTGGGTGAGAACCGCCTTACTTTATTTTATTTTATTTTATTATTTAAGGATTGCCAACAAAGTTTACAATAATACATACGTACATTAAATATTAACACTAATAACAATTGAACCTAATGCAACTCAAATTACAGGCAAACACAGCATGCATAAATAAATACAATCTTATATACGTACTTAGTTCAATTAAATTAAAATCAGAAAATTAGAGAATTAAAATTAAATATTAAAATAATTTGCAAAATAAGATGGTCAGTATGATTTATCAGAATGTTAGGAAGGGATACGTAGAAATTTCAGACTCTTCTAGAAGAGTTTTCCTAAATGTAGGGAGCGAATCATGGAATATGTCAAGTTTATTAATTTTTCTGGAAAGCTGATTATACAAAGCTGACATCCGAGGTACGGGGGAGTGTCTTCCGACGTTAGTGCGACAGCGGCGGACATGTAACGTAGGGGGGGGGGGGGGGGCTTGCTTACCAATGGACTTTAAAAGCTGACCGTGAAGTAACGAATAATGCGAATCGTGCTCATTTCAAACACTTAAGGAATTATGGTAATATTACTTCGGTTTTATGCATTCTTGGTACCCACAACAATATGCAGAATATATCCCTTCTTTTTATTCTTTTGTACATTTTATTACTCTGCATTCCTAGCGAAATTGAATGCTACTTACTTTTTATTTAGCAATCCGATGTTCCCTATATGCCGCTTTATATCTCGTCCCTTGCAATCGCATTTTGCATTTCCATTGTTTAATATTTAAATGAGGTATTTTTCAATTAAGGGCTATATTGTGTTATTTTCTCATGGTTTATACATGTGTCATGTAAAAATAATATGTATGTATGTACTGCACTAATATTCAAGACGTATACAATAAATACTACGATTAAAGTTAGCATTTCGGCTTTACTTATATCGGAAATACAAATGCTTACAACTTAGATTACAGTACTTAATGCATTTATTATTCTCTGACTCGGCTCTGCCATCTGGTAGGTTCCTCGTATGCGAGAGGCCGTCTATATTGGTACCACTGCTTTGTCTATTTCTGCCGACAAGCAGCATTGTGTAAACACTGTTGTGTTCCGGTTTGAATATTGAAGCCAGTGAAATTACTGGGCATTATGAGACTTAACATCTTATGTCTCTGGGTGCCGAGCGCAGTTCAATGCTATGCAGTGCTTTGTAATTCAAAGAACTGTGCAGTGTTGCTTCTGTATATGGGCAGGCGTGACGCTTACCATCAGGCGAGCGACCTGCTCGTTTCGTCACTTAAGCTAAAAAAAGAAAACATGACCACCGCTCGGATATCCGGACATTTATTGCATATTCTGCCTAGGTATTACAGTAATTTGTAAAAAACAAAGATCGCTGAACCATAATAATATAACTTTAATTGTAGACTATATATTTTCTAATATATAGTTAATTATGCTGAAAACAAACATACGTTCGTTACTCGTCGTTTTACTTACTCATCAAAACGAAACATAACCCGCATTGCTTTTAAACTGCTTTGTAATTACATTGTTTACTTTTTCATCCAGTTTATGTAGGATTTTTTGTTTTAGTACATACATACATACGCACTCACGCCTGTAATCCCGAAGGGATAGGCAAAGGTGTAACCAGTACATCCACATTTCACATACAATCCGCCATAGTGGCTCGTTTAGGCGAGTTACGTTCCAGGGTCAACCAATGCAATGACATAATCTTCTTCTTCCATAAGCCCTTACCCCAGTGGGGTCGGCGCAACATGCTTTATAACACATACTACTATATAATACATATACCTATAATGCTGCGGGACAGCTATATTGTAATATCCGTGACCGAATATTCAAAACCAAATTCGATCTAGCGAGTCACATTTGGGCACACGATAGGAGGTTGAATTAATATATTTAGGGGTCGCCGGCATCGAAATCGATGAGGAGGACTATATATATATACTATATAAAGATTTGGCTTGTAGTTTTTATGACCGGTCGCCTGCCTGCCAAAGTGCCAACCCCTTTGACTCTTAAACATAATATAAACTCTTAAGAGGAGGCTCCCAAAATTTTACGTGACTTTGGATAAATATACTGCATTAATTATATATCCAATCAATGTCAAATTTTGATATATGTTTTTTCAGGCCTTATTCTATCGGTTTTCAAGCCAGTTACGCAATTGGATTATTTTTCCTCGATACATTTTTATTTCGAAAACGATGTCTTTTCGGGAGAATTTGACATTTTTCTAATAAACGGCTTGAGTTTTGTATTTAAAAAAAATACTCAATGATAGTAAATACAATTTATTATTTGCCATCAAGCCAAAATTTACCTAGATCAATTAAAACTCATAATATAAATTAAAATAGATTTGCGACTTACGTCATTTACTTCTGTGCATAGTTAAGGTTCAACGGTGCGCGCAATATTAAACCTAATGTTTTTACTCTTAGTGTGTTATAGCAGTGCTCGCTAGCGGCTAACTCAGTACCGCCCCGTGCGCCAAGGAGAGAACATGTGTTTTATTGTATGCCGTACGCTCTGCCCGAGTGTTATTAATTATTATACAAAATAGTAACATTATTTCTAAAATAGAATTAAATTATTTACATTATGAGAACTTATTGTTAATACGATCATAATAATGACTTGTTTACAGTTTTTTTAGTTAAATAATTAATGACAAATCGTTATGATTTCGGAACAAGGAAAGCCAGTGGAGTCGCCTCATTATTTTATTTAGTTGCTACTAATGTGATCGCGGATAGGCGGACTGCCTCCGTGGCACAGTGGGCGAGTAGCCTTGAAGGGAGAGGCCACGGGTTCGATTCCCGCACCGAGATAAAATGTTTGTGTGATCCATAAATATTTGTTTCTGGTCTGGGTGTTAACTCCCCTTAGAGGTTTACGTCAGGCAGGCGGTCGGTCGTAATAACTACAAGCCAAATCTTTCTGTAACATGAGTTAAAAAGCATGTTGTGCCGACCCCACTGCGGGTGGGGTAAGAGCAGGTGGAAAGAAAGAATAGAAATTTCATATACAACGTATTACAGAAAGGTGTGGTAATATTGTAAGGGCATTACATAAAACTTACATTAAGTATGTACCGGCTCTTTTCAAAACCGAGACATCTTAAAATTTTATGTTAATTTTAATCACCCGTTTATTAAGATCGATAAGATTGATCACATCACTGTTCATTATTTATCGTGGGTTTTATAAGCAGTGGAGATCACTTACCATCAGGTGATTCACTTGCTCGGTTGTCTGCCTATGCTATAAATAAATGGATAAGGATGAAAATTATGATGATCTTGAGTGGACTTGAGCCTCATGTATAGATAGTCAAATCTACCCGCGATCATTCCCAGAATGGTCATTCCCGATCATACTCGCCCTAATCCTGCGCACCAGAGATGCACACCATTTGCGCATAGTGGCATAGAAATTATCCACTCTGGCCTCGGCAAACATACCCCATGCGCTACAGAAACGTGGCAGTCCCAACAGTATCCTGAAAGCATTATTATACTGGATGCGAAGAGCGTTGTACACTTTCTGAGTATACCCAGATATATCTGGCCCACAAGCTGCACGTATAAAATGAGCTTTACTCATTTTATACGTGCTACTACTATACTATACTGGGGTCAAAAGATGGCTTAAATATTTAAAAGCATATACTCGCCTTAACCCTTAATTTGACATGGTGAGGTATACTCAACACTAATTTCACATAAATATAGCCGTGCATCTTATCAATTAATGTATTATTATTTTTATTTGTAACAGATATTGGTATTATTGAATTTGGTAGAAAAAATATTTAAGCCGACTGGCAATACTAAATTTGACAGTAGTTTACGAAAATGTCGGCGAGACGGTGCACGTTGCGGACAGTGAAGGTAAATACCCAGTTATTTATGTTTAATTTGACCAAATGTAATAAAAGTGTTATATAATTATCTTGTCTAATGTATTGTCAATACTTTTAGACTATTTTCATGTCTGTAGTCACCGCAACATGGATGTAACAGGTCTGTAAACGTGAATGTTAAGTATAGTTAACAATATTGGGTGGTGGATAATTTACTTCAATAGACGTGTGTAGAGTATTCTCAACAAATCTGCATGATAAATGATTTGGTGTTTGTTATGTTTGTTACGCATACTCAACATTGTCATGGGCATAAATGTAATGTCTGCATTTTAGTTGGACTTTGTACGCGATCACATAGTATGTCTTTCATAACATCTATTAGCGCTACATACTAACAATTTTAATATTCTTAATATATTTTGTTGCTATGCTTGTTTGCTTACAAGAAAATAATATTTCAGGATACTAGGTCGAGCCGTATTCTAGCTCTTGTACCTAAAAATAACGCTTCATCCGATGTAAGTGGAAGTTCAAGCTCGGACAATGAAGAAGTGCAACGTATTGAGTGCCGCGCTTCCGAATCATCTGAAGCACCGTCGATTGATTCGTCACTGGAACGACTGAATTTGGATTTTTCTGAAGACGACCAAATAGTTACAAACATAACGTCTCCTCCCCCATCTGGTTATGAAAATGGCATAGGTAATAACGAACACAATAATATCTGTGATACTGAACACGTTTTGCCATCCATAAGTCCCTTGCTAATACTGTCTCCTATGTCAAACATACCTTCGGTCACGACATCATTCATACTCAGACAAATAAATGGCACTCCTCAACAATCTCCACAAAGTGTTGCTACAACTACTCATCTAGTGCGTACACGACGTAAACGTAGTACGCAGCGCGCTAATGCGGTTAGACCGCGTTTGTTGATCAAAAAGAAAAAAAAAGACCTCAAGTTTGACTGGAAACACGGACGATTTCAACATCGTGCTGAGCTTGAACCCGATAAGTTTGTAAAGCCTATACCTGACAATAAGACACCTTTTGATTATTTTAGCGACTTTTTTTCGGAAGATATTTTTGAAGACATGTGCCAATACACAAATATGTATTCCGTACAAACAATTGGTCGATCCATAAACGTGTCTGTAAATGAGTTGCATAAATTCATTGCTATAAAAATTATCAAGGGCATAGTGTCTATGCCATCGTATTTGGATTATTGGGCTACAGACACTCGTTTTCCTTTGATCGCAGATTTAATGCCGTTGAAGCGCTACCAAGCTCTACGCAGATACCTTCATTTCGTTGACAATACAGATGTGGACTCTGATTCCTATTTTAAAATACGACCTATATTGGAAAAGGTTCGACGAAACTGCCTAGACATTGAAGAAGAGAATAGGTTTAGCATTGATGAGATGGTCATTCCATATAAAGGAACGAAAGCTGAAAAAAAGCGGGAATATAATCCACGAAAGCCACGAAAATGGGGATTTAAAAATCTGGTGCGAGCGGGTGCATCCGGGATTATTTATGACTTTTTTCTGTATGCTGGTAATGATAAATTTGAAAACTGTTTCTTTACAGAGGAAGAAGAACAATTGGGCTGGGGTGCCAAAGCTGTTTTGAGACTTTGTAAAACCATTAAGACTAAACCTTGCGTTGTTTATTTTGATAACTTTTTTTCTTCATTAGAACTCATACACCACTTGAGGTATTATTATGGAATTTTCAGTCTTGGCACAATGCGTACAAATCGCTTAAAAGACGCGGCAAGTAAACTTAAAACAGACAAGGCTCTCAAAACTCAGGGTAGAGGATCGTTCTGCCAAACTGTGTGCAACAAAAATAAGATCTCTGTTGTAAAATGGAACGACAACAAATGCGTTGTACTAGCTTCTTCTTACACAGATGCATATCCAGTGACCAAAATTAAGAGGTACTGCAAAATTAAGAAGGACAGGATTCTAGTAGACTACCCAGATATTGTCAAACATTACAACGCCCACATGGGAGGTGTTGACTTAGCAGATATGTTGGTAGCGCTATATCGTACCGAAATGAAGACTAGACGTTGGTATTTGTCAATTTTTTCTCAAATCGTAGATATTTGCGTCAACAATGGCTGGTTAACATACAGAAGAGATAATAAGAGACGGGGACAGAGTAAATATAAACATCTCAAACAATTTCGACTGGAGATTTATAAGGCATTAGTGAAAAAGGGAATAGCCGTAGACGCCAACGTGAAAAATATCGCCAAAGAGAAGAAACTTTACAAGCCCACTCGTGCCATCCCAGCAGATGACGTAAGATATGACAACATTGATCACTTCCCAGATCACGGTAAAGATTATGGTCGGTGCGCTTATTGCAAAAAAGGCTTTACCACTGTTTTTTGCCTAAAGTGCAATGTGAGACTTTGCCTAGTAAAAAATCGCAATTGTCATTATAATTATCACCATAAAAACCCTGAGAACTATAGTTTTTTTTTGTACCGTCATGAAAAAAATAAATTTAATATTATTTTGATATAAATGACTACTATTATTTTAACATCCCTAAACCATTTTGTTAAGCATTCTTAACACTCAAAACTCACTGTCTTTCCTTATCCAATAATATTTGTTAAATATGCTCAACATTCGGTTTCCACGAGCACCTTGAACCATTTTTTTTTTAAATATTTTTTTTATAGTCTTATATTGCCTAACGTTAACATAATTTCACTACAAGTGAATAGCATTAACTTTTTTTGCATGCCAAATTAAGGGTTAACGGCGTTCCGTACAAATACACAGACTGCATTGTTTTCGGACTTTTACCCCTAGACTCAAAGACCATGATCTCATTTTTTTACGTTATAAAGGAGCCCATGGCTTTTGCATATATTTCACATATAGCTAAAAGTTTACGCAACCCACAGAGTGAGGCGCTCAGTAATGCCATATCGTCCGCATAAGAGATGTTATTGACACATATACCATCTATGTAACATCCGACCCTGGTTACACTGATCTCTCCGATCAACTCGTAAACGTATAAATTAAAAAGCGTAGACGATGTTAATCCCCCATGCCTTACCCCGCATTCCAACTCATACGAGCGCCCTACAGCCCCTGCACATCATACGCTATTAACCTGGTATCCGTACCAATATTTCAAGATATTGGTAATTTAAACCTATGCAATTTTTTCCATAAAATATCGTACGGAACCAGGTCAAAGGCTTTGGAAAGGTCGAGAAAGCAGCAATAGACTGAAGTACTGCACTTCGCGTAATAATTGACAGCATGCTTTAGACACAGAATAAAACTCTCCGTTGAAAGCGTGGGGCGAAGACAAATAGATTTTCATGAATTTTAATGTGCTTATTTAACTAAGCATTAAGCATGCCGTCTAACACCTTTGCAATGACAGTGGCCAAGAAGATTTATTTTTGTCTAGATATTGCCTGTTTTAGTTTTTACGATTTTACTACCACTGTACGCAAGGTAGACCTGTGTATGTAACTATGATTGACCCAGAAAAAAATTAAGTGTCTCTTTGCTGTTAGCTATGAAGGTAATAAACTAAAAGTGGAAATTTTTGAAAAGGACGACGAGTTTTGGAGAAAGGAAATGGAACCTAAACTTGTCTCTTTTTATATAGATTGTTTACTACCCGAGTTAGTAGATCCCTTCTATCCAAAGAAAATAATGATACAGAATTTAATCGCAAGAAGAAACGGGCTCCGAAGGTGAAAAAGCATTTGAATCTGATGATTTAAAAAAAACTGATATTTTAGAAATTGACAGATTAAATTTTAATAAATTTAAAAAAAAATTGTTTTAATTATTTACATATTATACACATTATCACAAAATAAAAATACATTTAATCAAAACTTCAAAAATTAACACTCAAAAGTCGCAATTAACATTAATTTAAACTATATTTTTGTAATCGCCGGTGCTGATAAAACTAAATTGGACTGAATTCATGATGATTGGGCTACTCTAGTATTCTGACTGAAAGAAATTCGTGTTATTTGTGATTGTAAGTTTAAATTTTAGAAGTCTAAAACTTATTAACATTTTAGACTTACCCACTTTTCTAGGAGATTGCCAACTTTTACTCGTACTCTTTCAAGTGTAAGTCAAAGTCTAAAGTCAACCTCACCTGCACGTTCTGCTGATTAACGGACGAGGCAATGGCGAAACTTGGTTCCCGTTGCGGGTTGTGGGGGTCAGATGGCGAGTCGCCCCATATAATACCAAATAACGTAAAATTTAACCACCCTTCTGCTGAAGGTGCACCCTGGTGTTATGCCGGGATAATGCGACAGAATGAAAAAAGGCTTTCATCATAGCTAAACTCAAATTATATGGGATTTTTTATGTGTCTAATATTTTTGTTAAAAAGTTTTTATTTCACTATTTTTAGTGAAAGAATCATCCGAACCGGTGTATAAATGTCGACGGTTTAATGTTTTATCCCTCGATTTCATAACCCTTAAGTTTCTTTCTTCATAATTAAACGGTACCACCATCTGAGTAAGCAAATACAAAATATTTATCCAAGTCGGCGGAGTTGTGAGTGAACATACTTAAAAAATATATACATAATTCACAGACGATTGATTACCATCGGTAAAAAAATATGTGAAAATAACATCAAATACTCTAAGTTTAGAAATATGGTAAGAAACTGCGAAAGTCCTGTCCAAATCCATTCAGTGGGTTTTGTATAATATACGCACAAACATATAGACCAAATAATAAAAAAAATTAATCAGTATCGAATACATAGTCAATCTTTATCATTCTACTTCCACCTGCCCTTATCCCACTCGCAGTGGGGTCGGCGCAACATGCTTTTTATTAATACATGTTTCAGAAAGATTTTGCTTGTGGTATTTACAACCGTCCGCCTACCTGACATCAACCCCTCTGGAGACTGATTTATCATTACTTTTTAAATATCTCAAATACGGCTCGAATACTATTTTTTTTATATTATCGACAAAATATTTATCTTTAAAATCAAAATATATTATTAATAAAAAAAATAGTCGCATAAATCTCCATGTTTTTATGTTCACTATTACAACTTCAAGAGCGCTGAGACGCCGCGCGACGTATAAATTGAGCGGGTAGCGGGGTGGGTGGGCGGAGCTAACGGCTGGGAATATTTTTGACTGCATGGTCTTAACTTAACATAAGGTCCAGTGTAGACACTTTGCCATATCACATACATACATTGCCATGGATAAATAAATCAGTTTACGAAATACTCAACTAACAATCTCCTTATTATATACTAAATATAAACTGGCTCGATATCAATGTCTGTCATCAATTGATCAGCGTTGCTATCAGAGCGACGTTTATCCAGATGCGTCAATATTTGATCTTACCATATTAGAGCGTTAAGCTGTTGTATTACATGAAATCTTTTGTGCACACTTATTTCGTTGAGTCTTGGAGAATATAATACAATCTAGGGTATATATTATAATAGTAAAGAGGAGATACCACTTACCAGTACCGAGAAATTTTAAGAGTAGGTACTTACCCAATATTGCCGTCGCGTGTGTCGGAAAATATATAGAGATATAGATATAATATATAAAAGTATAGAGTCAGGATTTAGAGTATATTTAATGAAAGTACATTGCTATAAAATCCATCAGGGATAAGTAATTTGTAACTATCTGTAATATTACTACGACATTTTAACTTATCTGAGCAAGTAAATCAGTAGGTAAAACAGGAAATAAAACATAGAACATAAAGTTAATATCTTTTAATAAACTACCACCACTTCGTAATATATAACTGTGGGGAAATAGGTGGCGGAACCAAAACCCAACAGTATATATGATTTATCACTGTACATATGTATATAGAAAACTAATGTAATACCAATACATAAGTCACGAATAATACTTAGCTTTAGGTAATCCTTCAACAATCACATAGGTATCCAATTGTTACAATTTATTTCACGTGCGTCCATCCCTCTCTATATATGACAGTCTCCGTGACGCAGTGGGTGAGTAGCCGGCTGCGAAGCGTGAGGCCGTGGGTTCGATTCCCGCACCGAGACAAATGTTTATGTGACCCACAAATATTTGTTTCGGGTCTGGGTGTTGTGGGACCGCAAGTCCCTCGTAGTTCCTGATACCCACGATACAGGTTAACCTAGTGTGGGTCAGGACTATGTGTGTGACTGTTGGGTGTATTTATTTATTTATTTGTTATAATTTTCAACGAAAGCAATAACTGCGTAGCTTGAAAATACTAGTGTCATTATGATCAGTGTAAAACCAGCCTATCCTGCATTATGCCCATCGTAATTTTTTATGTCTCCAATACACGACACGCCACGTTGTTTGTTCAATAAAACCAATGTTCTACTCCCTTACCGACTGTAAACTATACAGTACGACCGCACCCAAATCTATTACTGTTTACTTAATAATACTGATGGATTCACTTGATCTAGACGGAAGTTCTAGACAGCTACTGAATCTCACTGCAGACAGTGTTTAACGTACGGAAACCTACGACCTCTCGTTTATGTCTTCCGAGGTCTCTAGTCCCTACAGGACCTCCCCACAAAGCTTCTTTGTGTATATGTATATATATTATAATAAATATATATACATAATGAAATGAAAGAATGAAAATCAGCGGTATAGCTTATGTACACTGCAGCACTATGCTGAGATGATTCAATTTTGGTTGGTCATTCTTTTTGTAAGTTCCTTTTAATATGTACTATTTTATAAGTCATGAAAAATCAAATAAGTTCTTATTTATACAGAATGTAACAAAAACCCTTTTGGCCCTTTTTGGGTTGCGAAGATAGACATATAAACAGCATAATAAAAATAGTTAAATTAAAAAAATTATAAACAGAAGCGAGATATTATCCTCACACGGGTAGCTAATAAAACAGAACATATTAAAAAAAAAAAAACATCTGAAAAGTGATGAACAGCTGACTGACGATGGTCGCGCACGCCGCAACTTGCTATCTCGCGCTGACTCCGAGTCATCGCTCTTGCAGTGGTAATGAATCGAAATACGGTTTACAAACAGTAAATTAATTCTAGTGTAAAAAATAAATGTGATTATTTTTATAGTCCAATTTTCGTATGCAACTTTTTTCATTATGTTTGAATATTGATTCTGATATCACAGTTAAAACGCCCAACAGGGTTTTTGTTACATATTGTATAGCAATAGTATAGTACCGATATGGTGTATAGTCCGAGAGATAATTACGAGACATAACTTAAAGGAAGATAATTGGAGAATCCCGATGGAAATACCATGAATGTTATTTAGTGCTTCTATCATGCGATCTGTTAAATTTGATCCCACTAATAGGTATGGCAAAAACAAAAGCAAAAACAATGGCGGAAAGCACGAAAATTCTTTCTAGTTTCTATAATATATCATGAATGTTTCTTCTTTATTACATATAACTCCAGATGTTATTTGCCTAATATTGCGCCTATATATCCAGAGACTACATAGAGAGACAGGGAGGAGTTGGCAGTATGAAATATTCTTTCGTTTCAAAGCCAGTTGTCCACTGCGCCAGGGAAGTTGTCGCATCTCCTGTCTCGCGATGTATTGTGGATCACATAAGATATCGATCGATGGGTGACATCCCAACTTTGACGGACCACAAATGATTGGGCTCAACAAGAATAACAAGCGGGTTTGTTTTCACAATGTTTCCGCTCTCACGGTATGTCGCGTCTCGAGCGTCGACCGCGGCGGTAGCGCGACGCTATACAGGGTCGGCAAAAGGACGCGGGGGTCCACAACTAACATATATATTTTTCAAACCTCAGGGTGATTAAGTAAATAGTGGATGTTATAAACGAACTAGCTTTTGCTCGCGTATACGCCCTCGTGGCAGTCTGTCCCGTCATATTTTCGAGATAAAAGTAGCTTAAATGACTCTCTGAAAAGTTCTGAATCGTCTGGTGCGCCACGGAGGCTTTCCGATGGAAGTATTGTGAAGATACAGGCAACAATTTTGAAAATGCGTGTTTTGTTTTGGTGAAGTGCAAATAACCTATGCATAAGGAGCTTTAATTCGAAATCACAGAAATACACTTCAATTTTATTTACCTATATACTTATTTAGTACAAATATAATGTCGATAAAAGAAATTTCGTCCTTTGATGGTCGGCAGAATGATGCCGGCCTGAAGTTGCTGTATATACAGTGTCTGACTCTTGAACGCAACTCGCGTGAACAAGCCACTATGGTTTATTTTTCACCAAGGGTGCGGTGGGCGCTATCCAATTATCAGATTGGACAACAATGTATTTCCACCAGCAGATATTTTATTTTTGCGTGTAGGTTTAGCAAATATGACCATGTCGGTTAATTTATTAAATTAGTATGCGTTAGTAGCCGTTTAATTGCCCATCCTACGCGATAGCCGCCTAGCTGTTTTATATACGAGCAATAATATTATGATCGATTAACTTAGTTCAGGTCATATGTCTTGTTTACAAGATCTATTTACTAGATTACAGCTAATTCCCAGTACACTTTTATTCGGTTTTACGGCTACAATGCAATTCAGTATCTTCCTAATTGTTTAAACATACCTAATAATAAGGAAGCATTTTTTACAGTAGCTAGCAGATTCGGCGTAAACAATGTTGCGATTTTGTATGTGTCGCTCCTATAAATGGCATCATGATCTGCGCCAGATGCCCAATAAATATGCTTCTTTATTATTTGATCTATTCTAGCTTTACCTACTACATGCAAGTGGTGTAACCGCTATTGAAGCTAGTTTTGTCTACAGTATGAAAACACCATAAGGTGGTGACTTTGTTCATTTGCTTGAATGCTCTAGAGAAAGTTAATTGGTCTATAGCAGCATTCTAGATTTTGGTGTCATTTGTACCCACCGATAAAAGGAAGGGTGTTATAGGTTTGACCCTTTTGTTTGTCTGAGGCATTAGAGTGCCTTTTATTTGATTCAAACGCGCTTTTATGTTGTGATGTTATTCGAGATGACTCTAACCTATATTTGAAGAACATCTGCTCAGCCATTTACAACTTTCAGATGTTTTTATAACTGTTGTTATAACGATTACATTTTTAACTCTTTTAATAAATCTGAGTCCGGCCACCATTACAGCCTGGAGATTTGAATGCGTCATCCATTGTGTCCTCTCGGATTAAACTGTTGGTTTTGAGAACACTATTCATAATATGTAATTATGATTTACTCGTTAATTAGAGTGAAAACAGTCGTGTGTAGCGTTTTATTGTACATTGTATCACAAACGATTTTCTTATTTATTCATTAACGCTGACATTATATTTTGGCGAGTGCTGAATTGTTTAAAGAATAAAGGGTACTATGCATTGATAGTACTATGTTGTTTTATTATTTATCGCCTAATAGAATTGGTGCCAGTCGGTGTTGCCAACTTAGTGTATTTACCACTAGAACTGGTGGTTTGGGACCCTGGCTAGTGGGGGAATTTTCCTCGCTTAGTTGTTATGGTCATGCTTTTCCACTTTCTTTCTTTTTGTCTATTCCGGTTTAATGCCAGGTTCCGCCGTCTCGTACTAATGTAGCTACTAATGTACTAATGTAGTTGTAGCTTTTTTTATTAGCGTTAATGACGAGACGTGCAAGTTGCTCGCTTGATGGACAGCGTCACGCCTACCTAGACACCAATCAGAACTTCAAAATATGAAGTACTACATGGCATTGGACTGCGCTCGTCACACCAAAACATAATATGTTAACGCTCGAATAAACGCAATTAAGATCGTGTTAAACATGTTGAGACGCTCTTATTTGTCAAAATTTTATGAAATAAGTAGCAGTTAGACAGTCGGCCGTTGAGTAGCGTTTCAGTATCCGTCTTTAGTCTCATAATTCCCAATAATTAGTATAAATGTCGTTCAAACCAGAACACAATAGTAAAGTTTGGCAGTAGAAATAGATAAGACAGTGGTACCAACCCAGACGGCCTCTTGCATTCGAGGGACGTACAATCTATCAATAATATTGAGTATCTCAATTATTTGAACACTAAAGGACTGTTGATTTATGACGCCCGCAGGATTTCTTAGAAAAATTATCCTAAGTTACATAAATAATACCAAGAGCCCTTTGGCCTCCCTTTATCAATGTTTTTAAATAGGGATCTGTCATCCGTTTTTCTTTATCTTTGGTAACCCGCCGGATAAACTAAGGGTAGGTATACTATCGTCCCATCATTAATGGCTTTTGTAACCTTCAAACTTTTACCAATAAGTTTGTTTGATATGAAATCTAAGCACTTAGCCCTTTTTTAACCGATGAAAGAAAAAACGGAGGAGTTTCTCAATTCAACATACTATGTGTATATAAATATACTATATGTGTACATATTACAGCCTCCGTGGCGCAATAGGGAAATAGCCGGCTGCGAAGCGAAAGGCCGTGGGTTCGATTCCCGCACCTAGACAAATGGTTGTGTGATCCACACATAATTGTTTCGGGTCTGAGTGTTGTGGGACTGCAAGTTCCTCGTAGTTCCTGATACCCACGATACAGGTTAACCTAGTGTGGGGTCAGGACTATGTGTGCGACTGTTGGATATATATTATAAATGTATTAAGTGTTAGTATATTTTATATATGTGGTCGCGTAGTGGTCTACACCTTACCTGATTTTGTTCTATGACGTCAGCTGCGAGATATGACATTAGCAGCATAACTTTAAACAATTAATGTTTTATTTTACTACAAATATGATACATATTAAATAGCATTCTACACTCCTTCTCCATATAAACTTTAACTGTGCCAAATCTCACAATCCTACGTGCGCGCAATATGTTTAAAAAGGGGTCCGAAGTTTCTCTTCACGTAAATATATAAAAAAAATGTATACTAAACTAAGCATAACTTTTCACTGTGGTCCGATTTTGATGAATCTTTTTTCATTCGAAAGAGTATATATAGCTCAATGTTGGTCCTATTTTTATGGCCGAGCTCAACAAACAAGCATCTCGTTCAACAGAGTGATCTCCACCACCCACAATGCCCACAACAACAGGACAATCATAGGCACGTTGCTGACCTGGGCCTCCGGATATTTCTCAAAATGCAACAGCAAGCTGCTACTTCATGCCAGTTTTCTGTGAGACCCAGTCGAACCAGCCCATTCATGCTGTGGACAAAACTGTCTACAGTATGGCTCTACCACTCTTAGTTCAAGGTTCTTTCAATCTGAAATTGCACCACTAAGGGAGTGGAATCGGGGATGAAAGACTTAAACTCCGTCATTTAGGCATCGATTCTGATTTACTGCTTTCGTGAAGCAGTGGGCGAGTTTTTAACAAAAATAAAAATAATTAATTTTTAGTCGGTACTTTCTATCAAAATTTAGCATTAAATTAGCAATAGTACCAACTCAAAATTGAATATGTACTTTTATTTTTATTATATTTCTGATTGAGGATATGTTTCGGTAGAAGAAAGAACCGAATAAAGTAGCGAAAATATAACCCAAAAGGAAGGGTTGAAATTACAGAATTGTGTACAACAGTCATATTTATTATAATCCTGGATACACATTTAGTCGTAGCCCTTAGAAACTGCTAGCGCTGTGGACCCTGAACACAAAACACTCAGAATAAATAAATATTTAGTCGAAAATTATTACATTTATTTTCAAACTATTTTATTATCTAAAGTTATATTATGTATATCCTAGAGATAGAGAAGATGATCCCTTTCCCATTTACAACCCCATAAAATAATATGATATAGTACCGGGATAACATAAAATAAAATCGGTACCTAAAAGTGCGAGAGGCGCAGTTCGACAAATCGAATGCCGCAGGGTATTCCAGTTTGGAACTTGGAAGCATCAAGCAAGTCATATCGCACGGCAACGCCGGAGTGAACGTACGCGTTTTATGTCTCCGCGATCACCCGCGCGTATTACTTCGCGAATATATCGCAATTGTTTCACTTAATAACAGTATTTTAATTAATTTGTGAGTGAGAGTTTCATGACGCCCGGTCATTGTAGTGGAACTGCAGTTATGTGTGGTGTTTAAACGCGGTGCTAACTATTTTGGGTGAGTTTTTAATTTTTTGACGGTGTTATAAACTTTATACGGAAGGAAATGTTAAACGTTTTGTGATTAATTTAGGTATGTTTTGATATAATTTTAGGTTATTATTAAGAGATGCAGATTTCACCACATTTTTCGATCGTAATAATGTAAAAGAAAGTGTTTTAACTACGTACCTCTACTTAGTTTAATGCGTTTGTAATATTGTTTGGATTATAACGCCATGCACTTTTATTTTTATGTACTTATATTTTTTGTGATATTTGAACGTAGACTAACAAATGGTTTTAGAACATAGGGTAGTATTTGGAATGATTAAGTGATTAACATTCGCCCAGTGTGGTAGACTAAAATGGTGTGTGGTAGAAACAGAGTTGTATGATCTATCCAAAAGAACTTTAATGAATAGTTACGTATTGAAATATTCGTAAATAAATTAAAAACAATAGCTTTATTGATCACGTAGGCATATTAAAAGGCGCTTAAAATAAGGCAAAGTACAAAAGTAAGTAAGATTAGTAGAAAAGTAAATAAATGTAAAAGGGCTAGATTAAAATTTTTAGTCCACTGGCTTTTCTTAAATACATACATATAACAACATCGTCTGTATATTAACATTTGGTACATTTTTAAATAATAATTATACTTTGTTTATTTTGTTAAGTTTAGGGAAGTAGGTAGAATGAGAAGATAATAATAAGAATATTGAAATTGGTCTAGTACATAAATACGTTAGTTAATAAATATTAATTTTATCATTGGTATGAAATACTAGGGTAGCATAGAAGCATAGGATGCAAATACACACATAAAGTTCAGTATAACGTTCATTGCACCGGTCGCTGATAACAGCGTGTTGTAATCTTAATCTATGTTTTTGTTTGGACTCGTTGACCGTCAGCCGTCAGGTAAAAACCAGGTAACTTTTAATGGCTTTCTGGAAATTTTCTATTGTTTCCTTTACAGTTGGATTCATTGTAATTCTAGTAAAAAGGTTTTATTGTTGAATAGCTAAATGTTTTGAAAACGTCTTAATTTTTTAATAAGGTGGCATTTACATCGCGAAACTGCAGTACTTACCTATATTAGGTCAGGCGCCCCGATGGACTGTTTTTTAACGTGATAAAATTGGTCTTAAGACAGAATACTAAGGCTGAGAACCGCGAGATCATGGGTTCAAGTCCCAGGCCGGGTAGTCAGAATTTGAGTGTGAATTTTCGATTCGAAAAATCATCCTCCTGAGGAAGGACATAGGTTACTTTTTGTCCCGGAAAAAGACATTCAGACGGGCAAAAAATAGTAAAACATCAGAAAAATTGGCTTTATGTTTCAATAAAATCTCTGATGAGTATTATCCCAGAGTTTGGGAATATATGCGCCGTTATTAGTATGTACATTCTTTAGCCGTTCTATTTGAACACTTAATGATGCAATTAACCGTGAGTAATTGCATATCTCCAGTGATTGGCGAATGTGAGTTAATTATAATTAATATTTATTGTGTTGAATACCTTTTGTCGACATTCTGAAACACTCGTTATGATCATGGATGTTATTAAATAAGACATCATTTATTTAGATACTTAATATCCGGTAGTATTTTTTAACACTGCCTCGGTGGCGCAGTTGTAATGCGTACGCGTTACGATTGAGGCCAACGCTGAGTTCTCGGGTTCGATCCCCGGGTCGGGTAAAGTGGTATTGGGTTTTTCTATTACGAAATGCTCAGTATCAGCCCCGAGTCTGGAATTTGTGCCCGGTATGGCGGTAGGCTCGCCCTCTATAACATAAGGGACGGAAATACGCTCGGCAAAATGGGGGTGTACTGGTTACACCTCTGCCTACCCCTTCGGGGATTACAGGCGTGAGTGCGTATGTATTTTTTAAGTGCTAACACCTAAATAAATATTTTATTAATTGTAACGGGATATAATAGACATAATGTTAGATCCGGATATCTGTAGCGGTGGTGTAATAATTTTAATAGGAAGTACTAGAATTTACAGTTAAATCGCTAATGAATTTTTAATTTATTTATAATTCACTCTCGCTTTTTTATTCTTTTCCTATCGGTGCCGCTGCCGGTCAATAGAAATTGGTCCGACTCCAAAAAAGTCTAGAAATTGTTATTTTTGATTTGTCAGCGTTTTTAAGTATTTAACAATTTTATGTGGTAGGTAAATTTAAGGAATTTAAATTCCAATACAATAACACAATCGCAGCAAGTGTGCTATTATAATTTAGTTTTATTTATATACACCGTACCCCGCCATCAGGTCTTAACTAAATTTATATGGGACTACATCGCAGCTTATTAAATGTATTATTTTCTAATAAAATCCAAAATTAATTTATTGTCTGTTTAATTAAACTAAATTGTTTTACCTAATTTGAGCACTACTTATATTAGCACATGTAAAATGTAATACACGTGAATTATATCAAGTTGGTCGATATTCAATCAATACCTTAGTGATATATCCAATGTCGAAGTACAAAACCGCAATCACGTACGACTTCAAAAAAACTAGACCAAACCCAAATATTTGTATCCTTACTACTAATTTGCAATTAAACTTTTTGCTATGTTAAAAATAGAGACGGCGTGCGTGTGATATTATCGATAAAAACCTCGATACGTTTACATATCGGCAGGACATGATCGATTTACAAGGATCGGTCATTGAGGCAGGAGTTGGGTTTTTTTAAATTATTGCATAGGCCGGCAGACGAGCAAGTGGGTCATCTGAAGGTAAGTGATCTCCACCGCCCATGTACGCCCACAATACCAAAAGAGTCATGGGCGCGTTGCCGACCTTAAAGGAAAGGGATAATTAAGGAATTGGGAAGGGGAGGGGGATTTGGGCCTCCGAATATCTCACTCACCGTACGAAACGCAGCAGCAAGCTGCTACTTGACGTCGGTTTTCTGTGAGATAGTGGCAACGACCCGGACGAGCCGGCCCATTCATGCTGTAGACAAAATTATCTACAGCGTGGCTCTATCACTCGTAAAATGTATTATGTTATGTTATGTGGGTAGGCAGTCGATCCAATACACTTTTTACCGGCCACTTCATTAGCACAACATTCCTTATGTGCAACAAGGTAAAAAACTAAATTGTTCAATCGTAAAATTGCTAATGGTATCTCATTGTTTGTATTTTGTCTGTTTATAAAGCATGAGCCGATGTCGTGATGTCGGCGGCTTTATGCACATATTTCGTTTTAAACGACTTAAAAACCGGTCAAGAGCGAGTCGTAGTCGCGCACCGAGAGATGCCACACCCTTTTAACTTTTTGTTTTTTATTTGTTAGGACATCCGCCATAAAAACACATATTTTGTAAAAAAAAATCGGCTATCTATTACGGTTCAAATGATAGAGCCTTTGAAAGACAGACAGACAGACAGATGGCGTACCGCGCACCCTTTGGGTTCGGAACCCTAAAATAGGGGATCTATTCTGTACTAGTTGATTGGACTAATATTGTGCTTAATATATCGCGCTTATACATACATTGGTACAGAAGCTGCGGCCTTTATCCTCGAAGGGGTAGGCAGAGGGGCAACCACGTTTCGCCGATCCCACCTATCGCCGTACCGGGCACAAATTCTAATCCCGGGCAATTCAAGTGTAATTTTTCGAATCGAACACTCAAACACAAATTTGCCCGACCTGAGTATTAAGCCCAGGAGTTAACGGTTCTCAGCGTTAGTACGCGGCCACTAGACCAATGAGACGCGCCTATAATGGGACTAAAAAAGTTCCAATGCTGCCTATACCTTCGGAGATACAGGTGTAAGCGTGTGTGATACTCGTATCTAATCAGTTAACAAACATCATACAACCAAAACTACCAAACACTTGAATTCAATCCAAAGTAAAGTTGCTTTGAAATAAAACTCCCGTCGCTCCCATGACCACGAAAGCAGTGACAAAAGTTTTCGAAACTAAAATAAAATTAAACCGCGATAAAATCCGTATAAACTAGTTTTAATTCAATGTGTAATATTCGCGTAAACATAAGAAATCACTATAAAGTTGCTTTTTAATAGCAGAGGCCGGCAAACGAGCAAGTGGGTCATCTGATGGTAAATGACCTCCGCCGTTCATGAAAATCCACAATACCTGAAGAATAATGGACAAGTTGTCCAATATGTTATCTTTAAACCAGTACTTGAAATGTCTAACAACAAGGTGTAATAATCTCGAGTATATTTATGCTAACACGCGTACTACGTGGTGGACATTACATTAATATGCGTGGTCGCCCACAGTCCGCCCCCGCCTCGTGGCTCGCACACTTCATCAATGATCCACTCGTCACATGGCAGGTGACATCGTGTACCCACGTTGACTATCGGTACATATTGACGCAGTTAATAACAGTCTTTCGGCAATGGTAAGTTATTTCTTCCTGCTTTAAGAATTGGTAAATCCAACAAAAGGGTTTTAAGGACTAAGGGTCCAACATAAGGGGTGTAAGAGGGTCAACCAGTACATATCCCTTAGAGCTACACTGTAGACAGTTTTGTCTACAGGATCAAATGGCCGGCTCGACCGGGAGTACTACTGTCATTGTCAAGAAAACCAACGTCCTTGCTGTGGCTTGTAACTTTAAGTGCGATTTCCATAGACCAGAATTACCCCTCCCCTTCCCAATCCCTGTTCCTTTACTTTATGGTTAGCAAAGCATCCATGATGCTTCTGGAATTATGAGCGTTCATGGGCGATGGAGGTCACATACCTTCAGGTGACCTATTGGTGATATGCCAACCTCTGCTATAAAAAAAAAGTGTCGAGCATCAGAAAAATTTGAGACTCCTTCTCCACACCTAGACATTTAAAAAGCATAATGCTTCTTCTTACTGCATACGTATTTCAAGATAGCAAATTTAAAGTAACCACTATATCCCTCTATAAGTCTATTAAAGATACTAACATTTTGGCCACGAATCAAAAAGGTAATCGCAACCTGCATTTTTATTGCGTCTAGACTTATTCGCGATTTTATTATATCGATTAAGCTATACATACCTACCTCGTCATCAAGGGCGCCTTACTTATAATGCAACAGTATTTATTAAGTAACGTTTAATAACTTTCGGAAATCATAGATTAACCTTTGTTTATGGTGTTTGCACGTCCTATGCCATGCTTTTGTTACGCGTGGGAATATAACCGGTATGATATATAATGGTGATTATGTCAGCGATGATTGTGCTATGTGTAGTTATGTACAATAGCAGCTTATCTTATCGATAAGCGTTTATTTGCGTCTGAATACATTTGTAATATCTACAAAATATCTGGACATATTGTATGATAAAAATCAATTTAAATAACAGACTGAAAAATCGTGGATAATCTTGAAGGTTACCTAGTTGTGATCCTATTAAAGGAAGCTGGAATATGAAAAAATTACAAAAAACCATAGACTTTAATGTATAATACTAGACAGGCTGTGTGGTACAAAGAAATTGCGCACGAAGTTACGGTCAATTGACCGCAACTCATTTAGTCGCCCGCGAGAGAGCGACAAGAGCAGTTGTTGTTTGAATAGCTGCGAACGTTAAATTCGATAAACTAACACGAAATTTTATTGGCACTCATATAACATATTTACGTGCATTATTATTCATTTCAATAAAAGTTATTTTAAGCAAGTTACTATATTATTTCTCGGTTTTGATCGAAAATGTCATTTATTGTGAATGAAAACGAATACAAAACAAAACAGCCGTCTCAATATTGCCATCTCGCTTAATCTCAACTCATTGTCGACGTCATTCCCGCCTCACCGGCCGCGTATGCAACACAATTTTACTTCTGAACAGCCCATCTATAGTATTAAAGTCTTTGCAAAAAACTATTCTTAGAGCATCGTATACAATGGTGCGAATGTTTTTTTTAAACAATACCTATATTTGTTTTTATTTTAACGACTGCCTCGATGGCGCAGTTGTAATAGCGCGCAGGGCTTCTGTGCTGAGGTCTGGAGAGGGTAGAGTAAAGTGATATTGAGTTTTTCTATCATGGTATGCTAGGAAATTGCCGCTTTAAAAACGAGATATATTAGGTTTGTTTCTTACTAAATGTCTAATATAATAAAAGTTGTTTGTTCATTGTGTTTAAATTATTTTAGTACCCACAGAGGGCAACGAACTGCGTGGGTGAAAATAATAGTTTATTGAAATCTTTAATTAAATGATATTACTTAGCCACTGTGAGACGGAACCGTTATCATTTTGTTAAACAGTACCTTCGCACTCACGCCTGTAATCCCCGAAGGTGTAGGCAGAGGTGTAACCAGTAAACCCCCAGGTCAAGCGTATCTCCGTCCCATGATGTGATAGGGGGCGAACCTATCGCCATGCCGGGCTATGCCAGACTCCGGGCTGATACTGAGCAATTCGTAATAGAAAATCCCAATATCACCTAAAGGTCGGCAGGTAGAGAATGCCTCAGGCATTATGTCCACCTTTATACGAAATTGTATAGAAGTATAAATAAATAAATATCACTTTTACCCGACCCGGGAATCGAACCAGAGACGTTAGTCTCAGTCGTAACGCGTACGCATTACAACTTGCTCGTTTGCCGGCCTATGCTAAAAAAGGGAAAAAAAACAAAAGTTAATAAGAAATTTCGTGGCGAAGACGCGGCATTCAAATGAGATGCACATAAAATTAATTTAGACCGCGTCCTGCTGTCGACGGTAACGGAAATCGTCATAAAATGTCCACGTATGTGGTTCCGCGCATAATAATTCTTGCTTTCGAGCGTTAAGTTTGTTTTGGTCGAAGATTCATGGCGATACCACGGACCAGGCCGCCGCCGCTGCCGTGTCATAAAACACCATATGCTCTCATAACCAATAAAACAATATGTAATATATTTACTTTCGTTTTCCATGTGAAATTCTTTTATTTACGACTGAGGCTGAGTTCTCGGGTTCGATCCCGGGTCTTGTAAAAGTGATATTGAATTTTTCTATTACGAATTGCTCAGTATCAGCCCGGAGTCTGGAGTTGTGCTCGGTATGGCGAAAGGCTCGCACCCTATCACATCGTGGGACGGAGATACGCTCGGCGAAATGTGGGTGTACTGTTTACACCTCTGCTTACCCCTTCGGGGATTACAGGCTTGAGTGAGTGTGTACGTAAATTCTGTAGAGGCCGGCAAACGTGCAATGTGGGTCACCTAGTGGTAAGTGATCTGCATCGCCCGTGGACATCCACGATACCTGAAGAATCATGGACGCGTTACCGACCTTAAAGGAAAGGTATAATCAAGAGATGAAGATGATAGGATAACTGAGGAAGAGGGGGTATGGGCCTCCGGATATTTCACTCTCCGTAAGAAATGCTACAGCATGCTACCATTTGACGTCGGTGTTCTGTGAGACAGAAAAAATAATAATATGCCCGGTCGAGCCGGCCCATTTATGCATAGATAAAACTATCTACAACGTGGTTTTACCACTTAAATACCGAATGAATAGCCAAATCAATAGCTTGAAAGACACATAGGTGTATGAATTCCCGGTGTGGCTACATTACGAGGTGTAAAGGCTGACCGCGCCCGACGTACAGAAATAATAATGGTTGTCTATAAACGGTGCCACCGCGGAGACTGATGCGGCATCTAAAAAAAACAAGCACATGCTCAGAATTCATACATATTAGTGCTGACAGATTCTGAATAACTTACAAGAGATGCAGCTTGAAATACAACAAGTATGCTCTATGTCATGAAATGCTCTATGTTTTTAGTGGATATGTATTTGGATTTGACTGGATAGCGACCACAATACAAAACCTGCCACTGTGGCTCGTTTCGACGAATCGCATTCCTGGGTCAGCCAGGGTGTATCCAGTAGCTTCAGGCCGGCAAGTCAGCCGACCTTCGAGGAACGAAGGATAATCCCTCCACTGTTGACATAAATTGATAGCACCGACTCAAAATTGGTTAATTTTATTTTACATACATACGCACTCACACCTGTAATCCCCCAAGAGGTAGGCAGAGGTGTAACCAGTACACCCACATTTCGCCGAGCGTATCTCCGTCCCACAATTTTTTTATCGGCTCTATTTTTGTTAAATTGTTTTTATTTTACTATTTTTAATGAAATAATCTTCACAGTCGGTGTATAAATGTCGAAGTATGAGTCTCATCGCCTAGTTTCAATTTCGGTTGGAACATATTTGAGCTGTAACCCTGTTTAACAAAAAATCATTACAATAGGACCACTCTGTGAAAAAATACACGTATTTATATGGTTATATTACGTAAATTTTTATGAAATATTTATATATTGTGTATTTACAAGTTCGCAGAACACAAAAACATCACGAAACATATGTATTTATATCTATTTCAATTAACAATTAATAGTTACAATTGTTACAGTCCTCAGTCATGTTTTTAGACTATTAGGTACCACATAAATGCTCGTTCCTTGGTTTATTCTATTAGTGTTTAATTATCCCTATAACAATTAAGTTCAAGTTACAACACATCTGGCGAGGAAGCTTCCGAGTAATAAATATCTAATCAATAGAGCTATCAATAGCGATTCTATGTAGCCTGCTCACAGAATTGAAACAGATGCCTCAGTTTCCTTAATAATGGCAAATGTTAGGATTTCAGCTGAATTACTATTTATACGGTACGGTAGTGGTAAATATATTTACCGCCGCGAGTAAAAGCTAGTACAGTGGACCCCCGCTAATCCGGCACCCCCTGTAATCCGACATGTCTATTTTATTATTGAATATTTTTTGACAATCTTCGCTAATGTAGATACTCGTAATGCATGATTGAACAGGTTACAACTTGTACGCGCCACTACTATTGTTGTGTTGTTTAATTTACTAAATTCGACATACATAATGAAGTATGATTTGTACGAATCTTATCATTGCATCTGTGATTTGTCGGATTACAAGGTACTCTTTTGTAAAAAAAACAGGATTATAGGGGGTCTTAGGCAGTACTCTATAATTCGACAAATTCGATAGTTCGACACTGCCCTGCAAAACGTTTGTCGGATTAGCGGGTCCACTGTACTTACAAAAATAAATCTACAATGTTGTGTCTAGTTTAATCTGAGGTCATTCAAAAAGGCATCGTTTAGGTTGCTCAAGTCAGCGATTAATCAATTGTTTCACAACTGTCCATGTATCCATTGGCCTAACACCCCTCCCCCTTTACGTGATCCCCTCCGTCCCATTGTTGGACGGCTGTTCGATGTAGTTTTTTTGCTGGATCATCTGTTACGTCACGTTAGCACCTGCCGAATAGTTTGTTGTGTGATGCGGTATCTTATACTATATGTTGTAATTATGTTTTTACTAGCTTTTGTTCAGTCGGCCCGCGTGAATCTTTAGTGTTTTAGTGTTATATTCGTCAGGAACGTAATTATTAATACTTTACTACACGGCAAAAATAAGCGAACGTAACTTAAAACTGTAAGGTATAATCGGCGGTCTTATCGCTATCGGCGATCTCTTCCAGACAACCTATGTCTTACCAGGATAAAAAAAACCTTATGTCCTAATTCAGGTCATGGTCTCTCTGTGTGCCAAATTTAATCCAACAGCGTTCACCTGTTATGGCGTGATCGACTAACAAACATCCAAACTCACAAACATCGAAACTTTCACATTTACAATAGTATTAGGATAGTAGGATTAGTAGGAAGTGGGATAAAACAGTGAGGAAGTGGTTAGAAAGAAAGAAAGAAAGCATTTATTGGCAGGCGTTAGGTGGTACATGTATACATCTGATGTAGAGAAAAAAAAACATTTTTATAAGTAGTAGGTGGGGGGGTACCTAGATACCCACCCACTGTGGACGGCACATGTCCCACCACGACCGCGCC
Organism: Mimas tiliae; assembly: GCA_905332985.1. NCBI lineage: Eukaryota > Metazoa > Arthropoda > Insecta > Lepidoptera > Sphingidae > Mimas > Mimas tiliae. The sequence goes on along the minus strand of HG995259.1, from coordinate 14,093,581 downwards.
TAAAGGAGCCAAATCAGCTTATGCCAAACATTAAATGCTTGGCTAGTTGTTTTAAAGTTTATAGATGTTTGAATGTTTACGCATTGCGATTATTTTTAAACAAATATAATTCATGGCCTTTAATCCAATTAATATTTTCATAATTAATTAATAAAAAATAATTGTAGTAATAATAGTTACTAACAATAATAATATTGTGGGACCGGAAGTTTTTTTATTGCATAGGTCGGAAAACCGGTGGGTGGATCACCTTATGGTAAGTGATCTCCACTGCCCATGCGCACCCATAATACCAGAAGAATAGAAGGAAAGAAAGAAAGAAAAGAAATGGGCCGACCTTAAAGGAAATAAATACATTAGAGGATTGGGAAGGCGAGGGGAATTTGGGCCTCCGGATAACTCACTCACCGTACGAAACGCAGCAGTGAGCCGCTACTTTACGTCAGTTCTCTGTAAAATAGTGGTAACAACATTCATGTTGTAGACAGAACTGTCTACAGAGCGGCTCTACGATTCACTAAAGTTCCTCGTAGTTCCTGATATACGATACAGGTTTAACATAGTGTGAGGTCAGGACTATGTGTGTGACTGTTGGGTGTATTTAATATTTTTTAATTTATAATCCAACTAGCTTTTGATCGCGGCTCCGCCCGTGTGATTGTACTTTTCTGAGATATTTTTTTTACCCAAAACAGTTCAGCTGATAAGGCGTGATTGATTAACAAACACTCAAATTCACAAACTCAGAATCATCCAAAGTAAGATAGTAAGATTATCACATTATCACACCCATATAATTTTTTTTTCACCCATTTACCGACCTACGATAGACACTTCGTCTGTCGTTGGTCGACAGTTTTTTTGGATTGCGCTACACTTACCTTCAGGTGTAGCGTAGTCACTTTGCCGAGCTAGGTTAAAAAAAAATAGAGTATCAATAACATCCGGGTACTTCAGTTAATGCGTGCATGTTCATCTAGTTCACTTAACGAAACAATGATTTAAGCGCCTGCCATTAATTACCTCACCGCGGAGCTCGCCACCTCGCCCCTGGGCTCTGTGGCGCCTGGACACATAGGGTTAGCGCGTGTCAGTTTTTAATCAACTACAAAAAGGAGGAAGTGTTCAATTCGTCACGCGATATTTCCACCAAATTTAGACCGATTTTGATGTTTTTTTTTGATCGATCGAGTTTGCTCCGAGGGTAGTCCCGTATAAGTTTAGTTATGATATAACTACTGTTCTCGTCATCACGAGACATAAGGTGTTAAGTCTTATAATGCCCAGTAATTTCACTGGCTTCAATGTCCTAACCGAAATAAAATAGTATTTACACACTATTGCTTGGCGGCAGAAGCAGACAAAGCAGTGGTACCTAGCCAGACGACCTCTCGCATACGAGGGCTCTACGTACCACCTAGTAAAAGGCACCGCGATTCTGGTATTAAAATCAGTTTTTAACTTTACATTGTTTATGGTGTCGTGCTTTGCTCCTGATCACATAGGTACTGATATTTCCATATCAGTGTACTGGCCATGACCTGAGGATTTTTCAGTCAACTTGGCACAAGCCTTCGTAGGGATTTAAGTCAGTATACCGATGGAGATTAGAAGAGGAAAAATGAAAGATGTCGGAATCTCGGATGACAACTGCAACCGCAAACGAGCGAATACGTCAGCAATTTGGACCTCCGACAATCACTAACCTTACGAAACGCAACACGACCTGCTGCATACCGTGGTTTTCTGTGAGGCCACTCCAGCCCATTCATGCTGTTGTCAGAACTATCTTTTTTTTATTAGCTTGAATGACGAGACGAGCAGGTCGCTCGCCTGATGGTAAGCGCCACGCCTGCTCTTAAACAGAAGCAACGCCACACAGAACTTTAAATAACAAAGCACTGCATGACACTGTACTGCGCTCGTCACCCCGAGCCTAAGGTGTTAAGTCTCATAATGTCCAGTAATTTCACTGGCTTCAATGTCCTTCAAACCGGAACAGTTGTCTGTAAGCACTGCTGTGTTCCGGTTCTATTTCTGCCGCCAAGCAACAGCTTGGCGGCAGAAATAGACAAAGCGGTGGTACCAACCTAGCCGGCCTCTCGCATACGAGGTACCTACCACCTTGTTATCTACAGTGTGCCTCTACCACGATTTTTGTAATCTGTCAGCCCTACAGCCAGTGCTTTGGTCTCGTAACAGCCGTAATGTCTTCTTCGCGGCCCACGCACGCCCACGCTTGTCCATTGTCTTCAATTATGTCGGACAATGTTGGGTAACTATAGCTGACCTGACAACATTCACCAACACCTAGTAATTTTTCTACTTAAACCTTTTCTTTCACCTGTCCTTAACCCACTTGCAGTGGGGTGGGCGCATCATATTTTAACACGTGTTACAGAATGATTTGGCTTGCAGTTTTTACGACTGGCCGCTTGCCTGATGTCAAGTAGTACGGATATCTACTACTTGAACAATAATTCAAAGATGCAAATGTTACTATCATAGTTTACCATAAATAGTTCAACAATCCATAATATGTTGCACTTCTGCAAGTGGTAGAGTCACGCTGTAGACAGGTTTATCTACAATATAAATGGCTCTCTCACAGAAAACCAATTTGAAGTGGTAGCTTATTGCGTGTCATAGAGTAAGTGAGATTTCCGGAAGCCCGTAAAACCGCCTCCCCTTTCCAAACTCCATTCCTTTCACTGAATGTCAGTAACGCATCCATGATTCTTCTGGTATTGTGGGAGTTCATGGGCGGTGGCGCTCACTTAGGATCTTGCTTGAAGCCGGCCTTAGCTATAAAAATGTTTACTGGACTTATTTCAGCACCTCTAATTTGAGCAGTTACTCTTTACACCTTCTTTCACATAGTCTACTAGGAGGTCGATTCCCAATGTTATGGCTATGGAATGCTTGCAATTTTTTATATTGATACAATTTTTTAACGACCTCTATGGCAGATTCACAAACGGCTTCTATTTCTCCATCGCGTCGCGTCGGGACTAATGTCTCATAGCTCTAGTGGCAGTGTTACATGATATAGATTGAGATTTTATCCCATTAGGGATGGAATTACTTCGTAAAATTTAAATGCGAACAATATCGAGCCTCAAAAATAAAATTAAAAAAAAAACATTAAAATCATAAAAAATAAATAATATAGGTAAGTATAATATACGCGTCGAGTTGAAAACCTCCTCCGTTTTCGTAGTTGAAATAAGCCTATAGAGTGGTTTCTTATCAACATCATCTAGTTTTTTGATTTCTCACATGCAAAAACCACAAAATTATAATACACATTTAAACACAGCGCGTAGTAGCATATTCATGAGTTACGTATGCGTTAGCAAATTATATGGTTTATAAGTAATTCAATAATTATTCGTATACGACGTCGACACGGTAGTTAAACCCGATGCTTGTTATTTGATACGTCCATATTCGCACTTTCCCTGCTTGTAATTCCGCAGCGAATATTTATATGGAAATGTACGTTAGGAGCGTTAACGTACGTAATTTTATGTTTTTAGAAAATACTTGCAAGTTTGGAGTTAAGTTCACCATTGGCGTAGTTACAGCATTTATGAACAGAAAGGGAGGTCCTGGATTCGAATGTCAGGTCGAGCAATTGCAATTTTCGATTCGAAAAATCACATGATCTTTTTCTAATTGATGTCGGGGTTTCATTTGAAATACACTCAGTTTGGATTGCACCAAACTTCGGTAAAAGCTAAAGTTAGTGTGGCAAACGATAATTTAAGAATTTGACATTTTGATAGTACTGAAAACAATTATGATACAGCCTTTATAAGGTCAACCATTGCTTGTTATTGTATAACTTTAACGGACAGTTGGTGCCATCCACACTTAAAACAAACGCTTTATAACAATGTATTGACAATACAGTAAGTATGTAAGTGAAGCTGAGTTACTTTTGCGGCGGTCATTAAGGAATATGTACTGGTCACTTAGGTGGCTACTGAAAATCAGCGCTGTGTTATGGTTTGTGCCGCAACACAGCATCATGCTGAGTTAGCAATCTAGTTGTCACGGAGCAGGCGTGCAGCATCTTTTTATTTTATTTACCCTTAATAAATTTATTTATGTTTTGTTTTGTTGCATGCGTATCACTGGAGACAATAACCATTTTTCTTTGTTTCTTGGTCCACCGAGTACCCCCCATAAAAAGGACGCCTGATACATAATAGCCTGGACATAAAAGTTAGCCTGCCAGCCGCATACTAAACACGGTATATCATCGGAATTTAAATCTTTAATATCCTTCTAAATCTAAACCTCTTTTAGAACCCCCGATACAAAGAGAATGATTTAAGGTTGATCCCTTTGTCAGTCTATCTGTGTTTTTGTAGCGCCTAATCAATTTTTTTTATTCCCTATTCAATAGTGGGATGTTATTTTTTTACCAAAAGAATTATGGGTGCGTTGCCGACCCTAAGGGAAAGGGATAATTAAGGGATTGGGAAGGGGAGGGGGTTTGGGCCTCGGATATCTCACTCTCCGTACGAAACGCAGCAGCACGCTGCTACTTTACGCCGGTTTTCTGTGAGACAGTGGTAACGACCCGGACGACCGGAGCAGAATATAATATATCTGCTATTTTTAAAAAACAATAGCAGATATATTATTACCTTTAGATTCATTGATGATCGGGAATGTATGAAGATATACCTGACATAAGACATTATCCTCTTATGTCAGGTATATCTTCATAATAGAAATAATCTTTATAACAGAGGCCAGAAAACGAACAAGGAAGAAAATACTTATAAACGCGAAGATTTGGGAGTTATTCTAATTCTAAAGCACTATTCTATGCTATCATAGCTTTGTTCTGGACAGCGATATCCATAATTCGTAAGATCAATACTAAAGTACATAGGCACTCACGCCTGTAATCCCCGAAGGGGTAGGCAGAGGTGTAACCAGTACACATTAGCCGAGCGTATCTCTGTCCCACGATGTGATAGGGGGCGAGCCTATGGCCATAACGGGCACAAATGCCAGACTCCGGGCTGATACTGAGCATTTCGTTATAGAAAATCACAATACCACTTTATCCGACCCGGGGATCGAACCCGAAACCTCAGCGTTGGCCTCAATCGTAACGCATGCGCATTACAACTGCGCCACCGGGGCAGTCTAAAGTATTAACCAGTTAATGACAAATCTCGACGCGCGCACGGTAACTCGTATCCCTGGCAACAGGGAAGAAAGACCGGTTCGGGCGGATGCTGATACCAACTCGGCGCGAAACCGCGTACGCTTAAACTTCGGTCATAACGGTGTACTTAGCAACGCTGTACTTTGATGTTACATCACATTCTTACCATTGATAGCAGTGGAAATTGAATGCGTTCAGAAACTCCGGTAACGAAATTGAGTACGTTCCTTAATTTATATAGAAAGAAAACATCATACTAATATTATAAATGTGAATGTAAGTTTATTTGTTACGCTTTCACGCGAAAACTACTTAACCGATCATCATGAAACTTTGTACACATATTTCTGGAGGTATCAGAAGTAACATAGCATACTTTTATGAAAAAAACTATTTGTTTGTTACGCTTTCACACCTAAATCACTGAACCGATTTTGATGTAGAGATAGATGGGACCCTGGAGACGGTTATAGGCTAATTTCGGAAAAGTCTATTCACGCGGGTGGAGCCGCGGGCAAAAGCTAGTATATGATAACTTATTATATTATATCACAGTGATTGATAGCAGTGGAAATCGGGTGCGTTTAGAAACTAATCTCAAGATACTCTTGCGATGACCAAGTTGTCGACTTTATGTAATTGATAACGAAGTATAAATAAAACTATGGAGGACTTCCTTTGATTATTCTTAACCTAGCAGAGAAATGAGAATTAAAACCGGAGGAAGTTTTTTTTTAATAGGCCGGCAAACGAGCTAGTGGGTCACCTGATGGTAACTGTTCATCACCGCCCAACTATGCCCACAATACTAAAATAATCATGGGCGCGTTGCCGACCTTAAAGGAAAGGGATAAGTAAGGGATTGGGAAGGGGAGGGGAATTTGGGCCTCCAGTTATTTCACTCACCGTACGAAACGCAGGAGCAAGCTGCTACTTTACGCCGGTTTTCTGTGAGACAGTGGTGACGAACCAGACGAGCCGTCACATTCATGCTGTTGACAGAACTGTGACTCTACCACTCAGTTTTGTCAAAAAATATAAATTCGGTTAAGACCAGAGGGCCAATTCTGCTATTTTAACTGACACTGCGAATGAATTTTAACCGAACTGAGATTACATTTTGAATTAATTAAAAATATGGCATTCTGCTCCTTTAAAAATTCGATATCATCTCAGTTAAATTGCATATAAACTGTCAATTCGATCAACTTTCAATGTCTTTCTTTTGTTGAAAATATGGCTTCGCATTATTATGCATTTCGCCAATGACAAGTATTTTACCGAATTTTACGTATCAGCTGCCATAGACTAAATTCTAGAAATTAAAAATGACTTAAGCGACAAAACCAATGTTACCAACTCACAATAAAATACCCACAATATGACTAATTTCAGTGATTAAAAAATTACGTAACTGGAGGTTATGATTTTTTAATTAATTGATTTGACTAATTCCATGTATTTTATTTATTTCATTAATTTATCTATTCCATGGCATAACTGAAGGAAAACGGCACAACAGCACCACTCAGGCAGTCCTTTCCGGAAATAACCACAATCGCGATTATTTTATTGAAATTTGAAATTCTACCGAATTGCGGTTTTTTTATTTTGCAACACTGCTGAGGACATATCTATACTAAATAAAAATTGTACGAGAGTTTTGGCGGGAATTTTGACAGTGCGATTGCTCTCATCTACACTAATATTCTAGAGAGGAAAGATTTTTTTGTATTTTTGTATGTAACAAATAAACTTAAAAACTACTGGGCCGATTTCAAAAATAATTTGGCCGTTAGAAAGCTACATTATCACTGAGTAACATAGGCTGTAAACTCATTTCTAATACTTTACTGGAATAACGAGCACACAAAGTCGCACAATTTTGACTACTATTAGTTGCTTGCAGTAAAAGAGAATAAAGTTAACTGAATTTGTCTGCAGTTAACTCACAGTCACTTCACCTCAGTGTTGCCAAGTCAGATTTTTGAAAATACCGTGTTGTCCACATTAAAATACGGCATTTGCGTCAAAAATACAGTGCTTGATGGGAAAAAATACAGTCTATTTTACAGTGCAATAAAATGTCATACAAAAAAGGAAATAATTATATTATTAAGTAAAATATAAATTAATTTTAAACTTTATATCCTAAACTAACTTAACATTTTATTTGTATATATCGATCGCTGCAGAAATGGATGGCTGCGATGATGATGTTATCGGTTTATTTTTTTTAATGTGTTTAATCAAAGAGTTTTATGTATACTACTAGACAAGCTGCGCGGTACATAGAAATAGTAGTATAATAAATTGTAGTATAGTAAATTAGTTGTATTACTAAGTTGCAGTCAATTGACCGTAACTCAATATTATCATCTCGCTTACTCTCAACTAGAACCCCTATTGCGCTCCCTGTTTGTGAACTGTCAAACTCCCGCGTTATGTGACGCAGTTTTACTTCTAAATAACCTGTCTAGTAGTATACAATAATAATACGAAATTTTGACTATAAAAAAATACTGTGTCTCCATATAAGGTATTTATAAAAATACCGTGTCCAGTAGATGGCATGAAAATACGGCAGATCTGCTGTAATTACAGTGCACTTGGCAACACTGCTTCACCTTCAGTCACATTTCGTTCTCAATATTTTGACGTTTGTCTGTAGACGAAATGCATTTTATATAGTTAAGTGTCTCACAATGGACACTGGCGAAATCACCAATCTACGGTGGAGCCAAACACAATTAAAAGAATAAGAAGATAGTTAAGTGTCAAAAGTGTTACCAGAATGCCGTTTTGGTTCAGTCAACTTGTATTCTACTTTCGATATCATTGCGTTCTAAGTTCTTGAATATTGGTTTAGCAGAATACCATTTGCAACTTTCTTGTCGCTGAGATTAGATCGGAATGATATTTTGAACAATTAAAATTACGAGAATTGGCCCTCTGGTAATAAAGTACACGGGAAAAATAGAAGATCCTAAACGGATAACAACAACACGAGACGTAGAGCCACGCTGTAGACAATTTTGTCTACAGCATGAATGGGCCGGCTCGTCCGGGTCGTTACCACTGTCTCACAGTAAACCGGCGTAAAGTAGCAGCTTGCTGCTGCGTTTCGTACGGTGAGTGAGATATCCGGAGGCCCAAATCCCCCTCCCATTCCCAATCCCTTATTACCCCTTTCCTTTAAGGTCGGCAACGCGCCCATAATTCTTTTGTATTGTGGGCGTACATGGGCGGTGGAGATCGCTTACCATCAGGTGACCCACTTGCTCGTTTGCCGGCCTATGCTATAAAAAAAAACAAAAGTAAATGACAAATATAAAATTAATAATAATAAATTTGCATTAAGTACTTACCCTTGATGACGAGTTTAATGAGTTGTTATGAGTATAATTAACACAAGGCTGCTCTTAGAATGTTATTGTCAATGTTTCCAACATTCGGTGGAGGCTGTTGTATTAGTTAGGTTAGTCGGTGACTTATTATTGATGATGACTTATGAAAATAATTTAGTGGTAAAGGTGAATAGTGTTTTAAGGACAAGGTCGCGGATTTAAATTGGTAAATACTAATTTAAATTAGATGTTTATTTATAATACAGATGTTAAAGATTGCAAGAATGTTGTATAAGCATGGTACTATAATAATAAAGATTCAGAAAACTGTGTTATTAGTCACGGCACGTATTGTGAGGAAGTTCCTCACTCTGGGATCCAACTCCCGGTGGTTCGGATCCTAGGTCTCGCCATTGAAGGGTGATATTTTTAAACAGTTTATTTTTATAAATGTAATAATAAAAATGTAAAACCTTTTAAAATAAAGAGTATTGTACAACGTCCGGGATTTAATAATAATCGTTTATTAACAAAACTACTACAATATGAGTAAAAAGAACTGGTCGCTTGCCTGATGGTAAGCGCCACATCTGCTCATAAACAAGCGCAATACCATGCCGAACTTTGAATTACAAAGCACCTCATAGCATTAAAACGCGTTTGTCATCCCCGTGACATAAGTTGGTCATAAGAAAATAAAATAAATAAATAATGTCCAGTAATTTTTATCGCTTTGTCTATTTCTGCTGTCAAGTAGCAACTTGACGGCAGAAATAGACAAAACGATGGTAACAACACAGACGGTCTCTCGAGAGACCTAACTTCTTGTAAACGTCTATATGTAATGGCGTCTAAAACAATTTAATGATCACTGTTAATGAATTCACAAATAACATTTATCAGACTGACAGATATATATATATATATATATATATATATATATAAGGGATTGCTGTGGTACTAGAGAGTAGTCTGTACTTAGATTCTACGTGGCCCTTTCATACATATATATATATATATATATATATATAGAATCTAATACTGTATGTATATATGTAGAATCTAAGTACAGACTACTCTCTAGTACCACAGCAATCCCTTGGATGTTAAAAATATCTTGAGGAACGCAGTCATAACAATAATATTTACACTACACTGCATTCATTTCTCTTCATTTGAAAGTGGCAGATCTTACAGGAGGGTTGAAATTGTAGCACTTGGGTGACGGAACCAACATTATGAACCATTTTAGATCGTTTCTTAATGTGTTAAGGTTTTGAGTCTAATGAGGAGTTCTAGAGCGATAATTATTTATATTTACACGGTTTTGTATTGCTTTTATTGACATGAATGACCATGAATGACTATTTGAAGATGAGCAAAAATTACACGTTTTGTAGGTTTTATTATAGCCTAGGTCGACAAACGAGTAAGTGGTCACCTGATGGTAAGTGATTTCCACCGGTCATTGGGATGGGGAGGGGGATTTGGGTCTCCGGATATCTTACTGAGCGTATGAAATGAATAGCCGCTCCTTTATGTTGGTTTTCTGAGAGACTGGTAACAACCCGGTCGATCCGGACGACAAACTAAACAAGACTGTAGACAGTACTGTCTACAGCGTGGCTCTACCAGTCAAAAAGTAAGAAATAGAATTGCTTACGGCAGCAATTCTATTTCTTACTTTTACTACTATTATTATAATCGATTCATTAAATACTATTTGAATGAAATTCGAATGGTGTTTGCTTTTTATGCTATTTATCAATTAATGTATTATGGAGATATTTTTGTTTAATCGATTAACATCCGAATGAAATTTATCGAAGCATGGCGTGAGCATTAAAGTTGAAACCGATTTGGTTATTTAATTCCCGGAAATGTAAAATTTTTACGGCCTATTTAATACTCATGGATTTGATTTGATATACTTAAACAAGAGTATTTTTCTATGGAGTTAGCAGACAATTTAAACAAACGTTTGCCCAATAACTCGTCATGAGCTTACATAGTACATCATTCAATGGTTTTAATCCACGTAGTCATTAGTGTACGTAGTTTTTGAGTGGTAGAGCCACGCTGTAGACAGTTTTGTCTACAGCATGAATGGGCCGGCTCGTCCGAGTCGTTACCACTGACTTACAGGAAACCGGCGTAAAATAGCAGCTTGCTGCTGCGTTTCGTACGGTGAGTAAGATACCCGGAGGCCCAAATCCCCCCCCCTTCCCAATCCTTTAATTATCTGTTTTCTTTAAGGCCGGCAACCTCCTTTTAGTATTGTGGGCGTACATGGGCGGTGGAGATCACTTACCATCAGGTGACCCACTGGCTCGTTTGTCAGCCACTATTAAATAAAAAATAAATAACAAAAACTTTTCTCTCTTATTTCGACTTTATTCTTTCCCAATATCTGCTTTCGAATTAGGACTTCGAATCTTTGCTTACTGTTAGAATGTTGTTGTTTCGTTTCTCGTATTTAAGTTTCTGGGGAAAATATTTGGAAACTAAAAAAAACAATTCAAGAAAAGAGATGAATATCAAAAAGGGCTATCTATATCTCTAAATAATCCATCGTCATGACAGTTTAGAATTGCTTCTTCGCGGCCCATTTAATAGATCTGATAGAGTTTTTGGTATGTAAAGAAGGGAACATTATATTTGTAACATTTTAGGATGCTTACCGGTTATGCCATTCATTAAAACAACATTTCGTTTTAATAATTTGATTTCGATATTGGATTTTTGGCGAGTTCAGATCTAAGTACTTAGTTCTAGTTCCTATCTAGGTTCTATCTAGGTCCTGAGTTCGGTCCCCAGGTTAGTCAATCACCTATCACATTGTGGGTAGGAAATAATCTTTGCAAACCGTGATTGCACAAATGCCGCCTCTGTCCACCCCTTCGGCAATATAGGCGTGGATTTATGAACTTATTTTATATTTTCATCAATTAACTAACGTCCCGAGTGAAATATCATTCGTTTCTACATTTGAGAGAGTGTCGCGGGTTGTTTGATGGTTATGTAAGTAGACATAGTTATGATAGTAATAAGAGAGGTATCTATCTGGTTATGGTTATTTTTGATGGCTCTTCTAGTTACTCATGGCACGCATCCCGCATCCACAACCCGTTTTCAAACATGTCTATGCGTAAGTTCTTTTCATTCTTGCCTTTATTTTATTATTGTTGTAGTAGAGGTCGACAAGAGAGCGAGTGGGTCATCTGATTATAAGTGATCCCTATCAACCAATAACAACCAGGGTTCCAGAAGTATCATGAATGTGATGAACTTAAAGAATAGGTATGGGGAAAGGGAGACTTGGATCTCCGGAAACCTAATCAGCGTATGTCAGTTCAAATATTTAATTCAATTAATTATCTATTTAAAAGATCAGCTTAGTCAAATATAAGATAGCTCAAAGTGATTTCTAGTGAACCTACACCTCAGTGTCCTATGTGCCCACGAAGGCTGTAAAGCTTTCGAAACGTCGGGACCAAAATAAATTTAACCGCGATAAAATCAGCATATATAAGTTTTATTTCAATATAAAATCCCTCAATTTAATTAATTAAATGGAGTGATCTTAGAGTGATATACCTACCCATCTAATTAATGATATATATGCCACTGTTGAGTTCGCAATTTGTTTATCTTTTAACTGCGTTTTTTGTAAATTTACCTAAAATGTTTGCTTCTTTAATATTTGGGTTTATTTTGCGTTCACACAAAACGTTTTATTTGTGGTGGTGTTGGTTTCAGTACTTTAGTTATGGGAAGGGGGAGGAGCGGGGAGCGGACACAGGGACACAAATATTTATATTTTTATCCCGGCACGTTGTGGTAACACTTCCTCTGGCCAGCCGTCAATTACGGACGCTCTCAGCTTCACACAGAAATAGAAGATATTTTTTTGTTTCGATGTCAGTCGTCAGAGGAACGTTACGTGGACGTAAATAAACAGATTGTAGATATGCATTAATTGCCTTAGTTAATACTTTAGCTGGCTCGTCGGCCATTACATTCGCCGCTTGTTTTTATGTCATGTAAACTTTGTATTGTGATTTTTTATAGCCGGCCGGCAAGCCAGCGAGTAGCTCACTTGATGGTAAGTGATGTCCATCGCCCATGAACACCGCAGAATAATTATGGACGCGTTGCTGACCTTTAAGGAAAGGAATTTCATGACTTTTTTTCTATTTTAACCGACTTTAAAAAGAGGGTCTCGCATATTATTATTATTGTGTTGCGTTTTCTGAGTATTTACAGCGACTGGGTCGATTTAGTAAAAGAAATCGATCGATAGACTTTTGCTGCGATGTGGTCTTATGTACATTTTGTTCTGATTTGATGATGGAGTTAAGAGTAATAAAATAACAGTACACTCCTTTGGATTGTGTTATTCTTTTGGAATTTACATGCCATAGCTGTATAACTGTATACCACTACAAATTGTTAAAGAAAATGAGTTTAAAACAAACTTAAAAATAACTACAAGATATAACACAAAAAAATACAATTTCACATTCGACAACAGTACCGGTACCTACTACAGAACGACCTTTAGAGATTATTGTTATTTTTGCCTTTAGGTATTATTTTTTTGAAGTAATTTCTTTTCATTAGCACACCATCTGCGTATGAATCGTCTGGCGTTGTTTGTACCTAATGCATAATGTCCCATTTGCGGGTTCATGAGCATAAATTCAAAGTAACCCCTTAACGTAATGAGATCAAGGGGTAATGTGCGACGCGACGACGCGCTCTTTGAGAGGGAAGATATTTTGATGAGTTTTCAGACGAATTGTAATTACAAACACAGCTTCTATGGTGTATTGGATATGAACCGGTTGTGAAACATAACTCGTGGGTTCAGACAAATGTTTGTTTGGTCCATATCATTATTCGTAAACATTTGTTTCGGGTCTAGGGATTGTGAGTCCTGTCTCGCAGTTTCTGATACCACAACACAATAGAATTATAATGAATAAAAATAATATAATTCACAATGTAATTAATTAATTCTTATTAGAGTCTATATTTATATTACTGCCTCGGTGGCTCAGTTGTAATGTGTACGCGTTACGATTGAGGCCAACGCTGAGGTCTCGGGTTCGATGCCCAGGTCGGGTAAAGTGGTATTGGGTTTTTCTATTACGAAATGCTCAGTATTAGCCCGGAGTCTGGAATTTGTGCCCGGTATGGCGATAGGCTCGCCCCCTATCACATCGTGGGACGGAGATACGCTCGGCGAAATGTGGGTGTACCGGATACACCTCTGCCTACCCCTTCGGGGATTACAGGCGTGAGTGCGTACGTATGTATGTACTTATATTATACAGCCGAAGAGTTTGTTTGTTTGGTTGAACGCGCTTATCTCAGGATCTACTGGTCCGATTTAAAAAAAACTTTCAGTGTTAGATATCCCATTTATTGAGGAAGGCTATATAAAACTTTTATCCCGGAACAGGCCGTTCACGCGGGCGGAGCCGCGAGCAAAAGCTAGTTTAGAATATAATTCGATCGTATTGTAGAGTCAGAGGTCTAGCACGAACTTACAAATAAATATTTATTTTATTTATACAAATAAATAAATAACCTGTCTAGTAGTATACAATAATAATACGAAATTTTGACTATAAAAAAATACTGTGTCTCCATATAAGGTATTTATAAAAATACCGTGTCCAGTAGATGGCATGAAAATACGGCAGATCTGCTGTAATTACAGTGCACTTGGCAACACTGCTTCACCTTCAGTCACATTTCGTTCTCAATATTTTGACGTTTGTCTGTAGACGAAATGCATTTTATATAGTTAAGTGTCTCACAATGGACACTGGCGAAATCACCAATCTACGGTGGAGCCAAACACAATTAAAAGAATAAGAAGATAGTTAAGTGTCAAAAGTGTTACCAGAATGCCGTTTTGGTTCAGTCAACTTGTATTCTACTTTCGATATCATTGCGTTCTAAGTTCTTGAATATTGGTTTAGCAGAATACCATTTGCAACTTTCTTGTCGCTGAGATTAGATCGGAATGATATTTTGAACAATTAAAATTACGAGAATTGGCCCTCTGGTAATAAAGTACACGGGAAAAATAGAAGATCCTAAACGGATAACAACAACACGAGACGTAGAGCCACGCTGTAGACAATTTTGTCTACAGCATGAATGGGCCGGCTCGTCCGGGTCGTTACCACTGTCTCACAGTAAACCGGCGTAAAGTAGCAGCTTGCTGCTGCGTTTCGTACGGTGAGTGAGATATCCGGAGGCCCAAATCCCCCTCCCATTCCCAATCCCTTATTACCCCTTTCCTTTAAGGTCGGCAACGCGCCCATAATTCTTTTGTATTGTGGGCGTACATGGGCGGTGGAGATCGCTTACCATCAGGTGACCCACTTGCTCGTTTGCCGGCCTATGCTATAAAAAAAAACAAAAGTAAATGACAAATATAAAATTAATAATAATAAATTTGCATTAAGTACTTACCCTTGATGACGAGTTTAATGAGTTGTTATGAGTATAATTAACACAAGGCTGCTCTTAGAATGTTATTGTCAATGTTTCCAACATTCGGTGGAGGCTGTTGTATTAGTTAGGTTAGTCGGTGACTTATTATTGATGATGACTTATGAAAATAATTTAGTGGTAAAGGTGAATAGTGTTTTAAGGACAAGGTCGCGGATTTAAATTGGTAAATACTAATTTAAATTAGATGTTTATTTATAATACAGATGTTAAAGATTGCAAGAATGTTGTATAAGCATGGTACTATAATAATAAAGATTCAGAAAACTGTGTTATTAGTCACGGCACGTATTGTGAGGAAGTTCCTCACTCTGGGATCCAACTCCCGGTGGTTCGGATCCTAGGTCTCGCCATTGAAGGGTGATATTTTTAAACAGTTTATTTTTATAAATGTAATAATAAAAATGTAAAACCTTTTAAAATAAAGAGTATTGTACAACGTCCGGGATTTAATAATAATCGTTTATTAACAAAACTACTACAATATGAGTAAAAAGAACTGGTCGCTTGCCTGATGGTAAGCGCCACATCTGCTCATAAACAAGCGCAATACCATGCCGAACTTTGAATTACAAAGCACCTCATAGCATTAAAACGCGTTTGTCATCCCCGTGACATAAGTTGGTCATAAGAAAATAAAATAAATAAATAATGTCCAGTAATTTTTATCGCTTTGTCTATTTCTGCTGTCAAGTAGCAACTTGACGGCAGAAATAGACAAAACGATGGTAACAACACAGACGGTCTCTCGAGAGACCTAACTTCTTGTAAACGTCTATATGTAATGGCGTCTAAAACAATTTAATGATCACTGTTAATGAATTCACAAATAACATTTATCAGACTGACAGATATATATATATATATATATATATATATATATAAGGGATTGCTGTGGTACTAGAGAGTAGTCTGTACTTAGATTCTACGTGGCCCTTTCATACATATATATATATATATATATATATATAGAATCTAATACTGTATGTATATATGTAGAATCTAAGTACAGACTACTCTCTAGTACCACAGCAATCCCTTGGATGTTAAAAATATCTTGAGGAACGCAGTCATAACAATAATATTTACACTACACTGCATTCATTTCTCTTCATTTGAAAGTGGCAGATCTTACAGGAGGGTTGAAATTGTAGCACTTGGGTGACGGAACCAACATTATGAACCATTTTAGATCGTTTCTTAATGTGTTAAGGTTTTGAGTCTAATGAGGAGTTCTAGAGCGATAATTATTTATATTTACACGGTTTTGTATTGCTTTTATTGACATGAATGACCATGAATGACTATTTGAAGATGAGCAAAAATTACACGTTTTGTAGGTTTTATTATAGCCTAGGTCGACAAACGAGTAAGTGGTCACCTGATGGTAAGTGATTTCCACCGGTCATTGGGATGGGGAGGGGGATTTGGGTCTCCGGATATCTTACTGAGCGTATGAAATGAATAGCCGCTCCTTTATGTTGGTTTTCTGAGAGACTGGTAACAACCCGGTCGATCCGGACGACAAACTAAACAAGACTGTAGACAGTACTGTCTACAGCGTGGCTCTACCAGTCAAAAAGTAAGAAATAGAATTGCTTACGGCAGCAATTCTATTTCTTACTTTTACTACTATTATTATAATCGATTCATTAAATACTATTTGAATGAAATTCGAATGGTGTTTGCTTTTTATGCTATTTATCAATTAATGTATTATGGAGATATTTTTGTTTAATCGATTAACATCCGAATGAAATTTATCGAAGCATGGCGTGAGCATTAAAGTTGAAACCGATTTGGTTATTTAATTCCCGGAAATGTAAAATTTTTACGGCCTATTTAATACTCATGGATTTGATTTGATATACTTAAACAAGAGTATTTTTCTATGGAGTTAGCAGACAATTTAAACAAACGTTTGCCCAATAACTCGTCATGAGCTTACATAGTACATCATTCAATGGTTTTAATCCACGTAGTCATTAGTGTACGTAGTTTTTGAGTGGTAGAGCCACGCTGTAGACAGTTTTGTCTACAGCATGAATGGGCCGGCTCGTCCGAGTCGTTACCACTGACTTACAGGAAACCGGCGTAAAATAGCAGCTTGCTGCTGCGTTTCGTACGGTGAGTAAGATACCCGGAGGCCCAAATCCCCCCCCCTTCCCAATCCTTTAATTATCTGTTTTCTTTAAGGCCGGCAACCTCCTTTTAGTATTGTGGGCGTACATGGGCGGTGGAGATCACTTACCATCAGGTGACCCACTGGCTCGTTTGTCAGCCACTATTAAATAAAAAATAAATAACAAAAACTTTTCTCTCTTATTTCGACTTTATTCTTTCCCAATATCTGCTTTCGAATTAGGACTTCGAATCTTTGCTTACTGTTAGAATGTTGTTGTTTCGTTTCTCGTATTTAAGTTTCTGGGGAAAATATTTGGAAACTAAAAAAAACAATTCAAGAAAAGAGATGAATATCAAAAAGGGCTATCTATATCTCTAAATAATCCATCGTCATGACAGTTTAGAATTGCTTCTTCGCGGCCCATTTAATAGATCTGATAGAGTTTTTGGTATGTAAAGAAGGGAACATTATATTTGTAACATTTTAGGATGCTTACCGGTTATGCCATTCATTAAAACAACATTTCGTTTTAATAATTTGATTTCGATATTGGATTTTTGGCGAGTTCAGATCTAAGTACTTAGTTCTAGTTCCTATCTAGGTTCTATCTAGGTCCTGAGTTCGGTCCCCAGGTTAGTCAATCACCTATCACATTGTGGGTAGGAAATAATCTTTGCAAACCGTGATTGCACAAATGCCGCCTCTGTCCACCCCTTCGGCAATATAGGCGTGGATTTATGAACTTATTTTATATTTTCATCAATTAACTAACGTCCCGAGTGAAATATCATTCGTTTCTACATTTGAGAGAGTGTCGCGGGTTGTTTGATGGTTATGTAAGTAGACATAGTTATGATAGTAATAAGAGAGGTATCTATCTGGTTATGGTTATTTTTGATGGCTCTTCTAGTTACTCATGGCACGCATCCCGCATCCACAACCCGTTTTCAAACATGTCTATGCGTAAGTTCTTTTCATTCTTGCCTTTATTTTATTATTGTTGTAGTAGAGGTCGACAAGAGAGCGAGTGGGTCATCTGATTATAAGTGATCCCTATCAACCAATAACAACCAGGGTTCCAGAAGTATCATGAATGTGATGAACTTAAAGAATAGGTATGGGGAAAGGGAGACTTGGATCTCCGGAAACCTAATCAGCGTATG
Source organism: Mimas tiliae (assembly GCA_905332985.1). NCBI lineage: Eukaryota > Metazoa > Arthropoda > Insecta > Lepidoptera > Sphingidae > Mimas > Mimas tiliae. Next base: position 14,075,224 of record HG995259.1, on the reverse strand, counting down.
TCAGTTCAAATATTTAATTCAATTAATTATCTATTTAAAAGATCAGCTTAGTCAAATATAAGATAGCTCAAAGTGATTTCTAGTGAACCTACACCTCAGTGTCCTATGTGCCCACGAAGGCTGTAAAGCTTTCGAAACGTCGGGACCAAAATAAATTTAACCGCGATAAAATCAGCATATATAAGTTTTATTTCAATATAAAATCCCTCAATTTAATTAATTAAATGGAGTGATCTTAGAGTGATATACCTACCCATCTAATTAATGATATATATGCCACTGTTGAGTTCGCAATTTGTTTATCTTTTAACTGCGTTTTTTGTAAATTTACCTAAAATGTTTGCTTCTTTAATATTTGGGTTTATTTTGCGTTCACACAAAACGTTTTATTTGTGGTGGTGTTGGTTTCAGTACTTTAGTTATGGGAAGGGGGAGGAGCGGGGAGCGGACACAGGGACACAAATATTTATATTTTTATCCCGGCACGTTGTGGTAACACTTCCTCTGGCCAGCCGTCAATTACGGACGCTCTCAGCTTCACACAGAAATAGAAGATATTTTTTTGTTTCGATGTCAGTCGTCAGAGGAACGTTACGTGGACGTAAATAAACAGATTGTAGATATGCATTAATTGCCTTAGTTAATACTTTAGCTGGCTCGTCGGCCATTACATTCGCCGCTTGTTTTTATGTCATGTAAACTTTGTATTGTGATTTTTTATAGCCGGCCGGCAAGCCAGCGAGTAGCTCACTTGATGGTAAGTGATGTCCATCGCCCATGAACACCGCAGAATAATTATGGACGCGTTGCTGACCTTTAAGGAAAGGAATTTCATGACTTTTTTTCTATTTTAACCGACTTTAAAAAGAGGGTCTCGCATATTATTATTATTGTGTTGCGTTTTCTGAGTATTTACAGCGACTGGGTCGATTTAGTAAAAGAAATCGATCGATAGACTTTTGCTGCGATGTGGTCTTATGTACATTTTGTTCTGATTTGATGATGGAGTTAAGAGTAATAAAATAACAGTACACTCCTTTGGATTGTGTTATTCTTTTGGAATTTACATGCCATAGCTGTATAACTGTATACCACTACAAATTGTTAAAGAAAATGAGTTTAAAACAAACTTAAAAATAACTACAAGATATAACACAAAAAAATACAATTTCACATTCGACAACAGTACCGGTACCTACTACAGAACGACCTTTAGAGATTATTGTTATTTTTGCCTTTAGGTATTATTTTTTTGAAGTAATTTCTTTTCATTAGCACACCATCTGCGTATGAATCGTCTGGCGTTGTTTGTACCTAATGCATAATGTCCCATTTGCGGGTTCATGAGCATAAATTCAAAGTAACCCCTTAACGTAATGAGATCAAGGGGTAATGTGCGACGCGACGACGCGCTCTTTGAGAGGGAAGATATTTTGATGAGTTTTCAGACGAATTGTAATTACAAACACAGCTTCTATGGTGTATTGGATATGAACCGGTTGTGAAACATAACTCGTGGGTTCAGACAAATGTTTGTTTGGTCCATATCATTATTCGTAAACATTTGTTTCGGGTCTAGGGATTGTGAGTCCTGTCTCGCAGTTTCTGATACCACAACACAATAGAATTATAATGAATAAAAATAATATAATTCACAATGTAATTAATTAATTCTTATTAGAGTCTATATTTATATTACTGCCTCGGTGGCTCAGTTGTAATGTGTACGCGTTACGATTGAGGCCAACGCTGAGGTCTCGGGTTCGATGCCCAGGTCGGGTAAAGTGGTATTGGGTTTTTCTATTACGAAATGCTCAGTATTAGCCCGGAGTCTGGAATTTGTGCCCGGTATGGCGATAGGCTCGCCCCCTATCACATCGTGGGACGGAGATACGCTCGGCGAAATGTGGGTGTACCGGATACACCTCTGCCTACCCCTTCGGGGATTACAGGCGTGAGTGCGTACGTATGTATGTACTTATATTATACAGCCGAAGAGTTTGTTTGTTTGGTTGAACGCGCTTATCTCAGGATCTACTGGTCCGATTTAAAAAAAACTTTCAGTGTTAGATATCCCATTTATTGAGGAAGGCTATATAAAACTTTTATCCCGGAACAGGCCGTTCACGCGGGCGGAGCCGCGAGCAAAAGCTAGTTTAGAATATAATTCGATCGTATTGTAGAGTCAGAGGTCTAGCACGAACTTACAAATAAATATTCGAAGAATGCTACAATTTGTATGAAAATTTTCTTTTGTTGACGTTTTGATGCGAACACTTTTTCGCAAGTTCATGTCTTGGGTTATGTGTATGACTATTGCACGCTTATTGTTAATGGTCTGTTATATTTTAATGTAATAAAATATTTTAATTATATCCGAAACGGTTAATGAACTCTTATGAACTTAATAATAATAATACTTGATGCAGGAAAGCCTTGCCTTTTGTCTAGCACCCGCATTGGGCATACCTGTTTAATTATGCAACCCTCTGCAGCAAAGAGGAAATCCCTGCATTGCGTCACGTACATACATATTAAGTTCACTATTAGATCACTAAAGAGGTAGACAGAGGTGCAACTAGTATACCATCCTTCGCTGATTTATCTGGCACTAATTCCAAACCCACTTCCAGGTTGTAGTGGTTTTACTAGATAGGTCTTTCGTAAACGAGAGGCCATCTAGGTAGGTACCACCGCTTTGCTTATTTCTGCCGCCAAGAAGCAGTGTGCAAGTACTGTTGTGTTCCGGTACTGGGCATTGAAGTCGGAGAAATTACTGGGCATTAGGACATTTAACATCATATTTTGGGGTGACCAGCGCAGGCCATGCAGTACTTCATAATTTGAAGTTATAATTGATGTTCCTTCTATTTATGAGCAGACGTAATGCTTGTAACAGGCAAGTGACTCTTCATTAACGCTAGTAAAAAGAAAAGAATAAACAAACCAATTACTAAAATATATGATTGCTAGACTTGGGTTTTGACCCTATGACCACTAGACCAATAAGGCGATACGTCAATTTACGTCATGCGTCACGAACACCAATTATTTCTCCAGTATTGTTCACAACATAAACATAGACATATCTTAAACAAAATGAAGTGGTCGTCGAGTGATGAGGGTATCTCAAGTGTTCCCGGGAAGGCCCGCATCCTGGCTCCAATTATACCATCAGCTTGATCGATGGCGAGGTGTTAAAACGTTATGACTCGTGATTTATGCCCCGAGATCCAGCAACATGGACCACCCAATACAATCTTTAGATCAGATTTATATGTTCGGTTGTATAAATTTTATTTGATGCTGTGGTAAGGGGTAAAATTAATATTACAATGATTTTTAACCTGTTCTTTCTTTTTTTATGTGTGTTAGGCGAAATTGAAATGTAGATCGATTTCGATGATTCTATTTTTGAATTCGATTGGGTTGAAATCGGGGATTCAATACTAAAACTCCGGCATTTATTCACGGATTTTGATTATTTCACTAAGTGCTTAGTGCAAAATAATAACTTATTAACAAAAATGTAAAAAAACTTAAAATGTGCAATCTCATTTGCTCGACAGCTGCAACGGTATTGACTCCAGAAATACCTATAGAAATTGTTGTTTTTGAATTTTCAAAGTTTTTTAAGTCGGTTTAAAATCGACTCAAAATAATTAAGAATTATCTGCTGATCTAACTAATGGGTCTGTGCTTTTAATCGTTACATAAAACAGTAGATATTATTTTTGGCTTTTTAGTATTCTTTGATACAGATTTTTGATAAAAAAAATTATGGTTAATTACTTTTACTAATAATAAATACACGCGAAAATATCATATAAGACCGTTCGCATCGAACATTAAAATTTATGAACCGCGCTACTTTCCATAAAGTTCTATTTACGTAAAAAGATTTAACTAAACATCTGTTAATAAATCTTGTCTGTCTTCTTTAAATAGATTTCACGTGAGGTTTTAATAATATTGAAAAGGCGTTAATCTTCTACGTTTATAAATTAAATAAAATAGTTTATAAAAGAAGATATTTACCTTCTATGGACGATTATCTAATAAATAGATTACTCGAGGTTGACACCGTATCCATATTGGCAACACCAGCTGTCAATGGAAACGGAATTTACGAGTTCACAGCTAATTTAATGGCTTGGGATTGCCTGATCGATAAATAATGCTATAGTTGCAATGCGTAATGCAGATAGTAGTTTGTTTTATCTTTGACATTTTCATGGGGTGGTTTCTTGGTGGTTTATTAGTTAAGAAAAGACAAATCATATTGTTTCATAATATATTTCGCCAGTCTTTTCATATGGATTAGTAACGAAAATAAAACAAGATATAAAATTAGAATAAAATAAGTATGTATCCTCAAAGGGATAGGTACAGGTGCAACATGTGCATCCATAGAAGAATTACACGAGGCCACGCACTCACTCGCTGTCTACTCAATCCTGATAGACGCACGTATCAGGCATTCATAAGCAGCTGAAGCTTATGAAGTAATTAACTACGATCCGTATATAGAACGGCATTGAAAATGGAGCATCATAACTTTATGAATTGCATTAGAAATATTTCAAATTATGAATACCGTGTTGGTTCTATAAATCGTGTATGACATAAAGTGTCTCGGATCGCGGGGGTTAAGTTTATTTTAGTTGACGTCGCGACAGGGTGCTTCCGACGGGAAGGGACTCTTCGGTGCGTGCCGACTGCCGAGGGTATGACCGACCAAGCGCAAATTGAATAGGCTTGTACGAGTATGAGGTAGGCTTAACTCATAACAAATGGAAGCTAACAATTCTAGCAATTGTGATTTGATTTATTTTTGTTTGAATATGAATACGGGTTGTGTCCTTCAATAGAGCATGTATTGCACGTTAACGAGTTTGTGCTTATCTTGTTTATGTTGCTCGTTTCTCATAAAAGTAACCCTTTGAATATTCAATACAATTTTATGTCGAATTGACGGGAGGCAGCACTCACAAGTCTTAGGAGTAGTATTAACGTATAACTAAAGATTATTATTGGATCTTTCTACCGCATTTTAGCCATTGCAGTTATTTCTACTTTCCCCGAACAAATATGGTGTTCACAGAGGTAATAAAAAACCGATGTCAGTCGATGTATTATAGCTTCAATCGAAGATTTTTACTGTGACATGATTAAATTGGATTTCAATTACTTGGCAGTCTCGGCACCATGTGTGGTGTAGTTACATCAGCACTTTCCATGAGCCGATTCAAATTGGTTTATGTGACAACTCGGCACAATTTTTCTCGCTGATGCCTTACATATTTTATCGACCAACCTTGTTTATTATGCGTGATGTCGCAAAATCGTGTTTGGTAAATCATATTAGATACATTTTCAATTTAATTCTTTAAAATATTAAGGTTTATTGAATTTAACCGTTGTATTTTTTCATACATAAATATCGCAACAACACGATTAAATTCTTTTAGTACGCTACGACCATTATTTATTTATGTGTGTCTCGGCTGCAGGCAGCAAGGGCAGGCACCGAGAGATAAAATTTAGTTCCTTCCCGCTACCAGGAAAATATAAATGTAAGACGTGTCACAATTTCGCTAATCCACGCACACAGTCACACGTGTGTATGCCATAGTGCGGGGCAGACAGTCTGGCGTGCGTGCAGGAGACAATGGCGCGGACTGGGCGTTGGCGGGCGGGCATAGTGAAGGGCCCTAGCTGTTGCCCGTCCGCGCTTGAGCAGCGTTGTCGCGAGGGCAATCAAGGGCCTTCACGCCGCGTTACAGGCTGATGATGCATTGTTTAGTCCGTGTATAGAAAATGGGAGTGGAATGTCCGGACTCGTGTGGAGTTCAGAATTTGTTGATTGAGTATTATACATAGATCATGCGTAGAAAATGTTGTTAGTGGTGTCTATTTATATTTTATTAAACCTTATATTGTTTAGTCAAAGACTTCTATGTATAATTCAAGCCATTGTGTTTAGTATTAATTGTCAATATCTTGTGCATATTTTGAATAAACTGCGCGCATAAATACAAGTTTACATAGTACACACTGATATTCTGATGCCTGTATCCTCGAAGGTATGCAGAGGTGTAACTAGTACACTCACAGTTCGGTCAGCTCGAGCTCTCACAATATGATAATTGCCGAGCCCATCCATCACATTCATCTGACAAAAAATCCAGTCTACAATGGATTTGAACTCAGAACCTCACCGGTATCTCAGTCTAAGTACGTTGCCACTAGACCAATGAGGAATAGTCCACTTTTAACTACCTATATTATCATAATTCAGCACACCTAGAAAAACTAACCGCAAAATGAAATCATTACTTACACAGCTGTTGCACTGTTGTTTTCCAACTCTCTGCGTATGTGTGTGTGTGTGTGTGTGTGTTGTGTAATTGAAATTTATTCCTCATCGTTCATTGTCTCCACTGTTTCGCATTTGTAATATTTTCATGTCAACAGCGAATCTGCCAGCTGTTTAAATTGTAACGTGTACAGGAAAATGACGATACCTGCTATACGTGAGCACGTCACTTGGGCCGTGTGTCATTGTTGATACTCTTTGCACCTTATGCGCGCCTGGTACTTGTGACTTTATACTGACATTTTTATTTCAGTGTTTTTCTCCATTAAAAATAATAATTATTCATTGTGAAAGTCGCATTTTGTAGGAGAACCTATTTTAGGGAGGACCAAAGAAAATAAGAGCGTAAAAGAGCAAACAACGCAATTTGAATCGTAATAATTTCATAATATCCTGCTGTCTGCCACATGTTTTATTAGAACGACAATCAAATAAAAAGATAATGTAACCAAAAATGCATCTACGTACCCATGTAACTCTTGTCCGGGATTATAACACATGGGTCCCAGTTTATAATCAGCCTACGTCGACATGTGGACCCCACACGCGAGTCGCGAGTCGCGACCGTTCATACATCCAGCCACGACAGTAGCCCTAGTACGTGTTACAAATACGTTCGCAGTTTTCGACCTCGTATAAAATTACTACCGTCGAAGTATCAAACTAGTAATTCATACGATAATAAAAAAAAACATGTGGGGCAGTCTTTGGGGACTGCCGATAGAAGTTAAACTTTTTTTCACATTATAGACATTTAACTAAAAATTTTTGAAATAATATTACATTAAACACTAACAAAAACAAACTGTAGAGGAACGGGTGCTAAATGTTCCTCCAGCGAAGGGGAGATCTTCAGTCAGGCGGATGTTGTACCTGATCTCCCCTTCGCCGGAGGAACATTTAGCACCCGTTTCTCTACAAAACAAAATAGCGTGCGAACTATAGACGCCGCCATATTGGCCTTGGCTGCTCTGGCGAGCGCCTTTCACTTTATCCCTACTCCGCGGCCGACCGTCACGCGACATGCAACACATAGGCCAAAAATTTTGAGACGATCTAATAAAGTTTCACTTTAAAATAGAAAATAATTTTTAATTTAATAAATTTGAATTAAAAATAGTGTTATAAAATAAATAAATATGGCGCGTAACGGAAAAATGTTACCCAGAAATTAAAGATGGCGCGGAACAGAAAAACGTTACACTATAAAATTTCACCCATACGCCGATAAAGAAGTTTTACTTCAAAAAGAATCGCTTGAAAACAAATTTCATTTTGGACTAATATGAAATAAAATTAACCATATTATTCATTTTAATTCATCATAGTTCCCACTAGTGGCTACTAATACTCGACGTAGAGAAGACGAAAACTTTCATCGTTTAGGAAAACTATTAAAACTTGTACTAGGTCTACAGGTCGCTGCGAATCATCGGAATTATTTATTATGGCTTAGTCCATGAGTCTATACAGGGTCAGATATAAAATGCATTGTGTCGTCACAGGTGAGTTATTTTGGTTGAAATATTAGATTATTATTAGTAGGTAGGTAGGTATATAATATTTCAGTTAACATTAATTTGGATGATGTGAGTTGATCTTTATTTGTTAACGAACATTTATAAGAACTATGTTTTAACTGTAAAGTACTTTTTACATAATGTAAAAGTATTTTTAAAGAAACCCGTTGAGTGCAAATTGAACTCGCGCACCGGGGAGGATTAACCACACCCTTAAATATGTACGTTTTCTTTTTTTCTTTTGTTAGTCAACAGTCAACATATAATGTTTTTTATTTTATTTTTAACATACATAACATGTTACATGCTGTCGGAATATCCGCCTTAAAAATATACATTCTGTGACAATTCCAGTCGGCTACCAATTACAGTTCAAAAAATAGGAACTCAATAACAAACGGTAAAGGCGTTACTAGGGTCTTGTTGGCAATTTATGGGTGCTTTAAAAATAACAGCTAACAAGAGCTGAAATGAAATTAAGTGGAAAAATCAAAGACTAAAAATGCCTTAATTTTACGGCTTAATAATTTAACAATGAATGCACATCACTTTAATCCCTTTTGTGAATGCTTTTTTACTAAAATACATCCAAGCAAAGCAAATGAAACCATAATTCACTCAATAAAAATAAACGGCAAGTAGCAGTAAGTCGACTGCGCAACACAATGAAAGCCGAGTGCATAACACATGTGAGAAAAATTATAAACAAATTGTCTAAAATAGAAGCGGGAAGGCGGATTCCAAGCCGGCCATTTGAACCGCGCGTTTTATACCAAACATCAGTCAACGCGTCACGGAGATCAAAGATGGACTTTCTTCAAAATATGGTTTCCTAGTAAACTGATTTTATCGTAAAAGCATTGCCGAGTTTGGATTTAAAAAAGCAAATATCATCATTGTAAGCTAGATTTAACGTTTGATTAAATAGGTATTATTTGGATTATGATGTGTAAAATATATAAAACAAACTGCCCGGTGTTTTTGTTTTACGGTTATAAATCTGGAATTTATTATCGTGTATCACCGTGTAAAATACACAATAGGTAATTGTCACGTTTTTCTATACAAATAAAGTAGACTTACATTTTGTTACTGGATTTATCGTCATTTGCAACACAGTTCTTGCCTAAAACATAAAATGAAAAAAAAAAAACAATGGGGTGAACGAAAACCATGAGAAGAGGAACTCATAAAGTCAAAGAAAGCCAATAGGCTAACTTACGTGGCAGTTACCACCAATAAGGTCGCGTATTAAGGTTTTCTATAGAAATATTATAAATAAGCTAAGCATAATAAAGGAGTTTGTGTAGGCTTAATTTTGCGAGACGGTCCCGCCGCACTGCGCTGGCTGCATTTGTTATTAGTGTTTACGCACGTCTAGACAGACTGGCCTGTACCACCTACGGGAAGGGTTGCTATAGTCAAAACATCAAATAACCAGACAACAAGGCAACCCAATCAAATAAAATTGAATTCAAGGAATCTTGCGTATTTTCGAAAAACTTTACTTAATCTTATCAGGTATTTTTTCATTAATCCGGGATAACGCCAGGTAGAAAGAAAGAAAATATTTCAAAACGTAATAAATACCGAACTTAAAAATAAAAATAAATTAACAATTGCTTATATTAAACATTTCTTTTACGTTCTATGAAATTTCATAAAATTTAAAAATAGGTACAAAAATGTAGCGTCGAATTAAGAAACTCCTCGTTAACAAAAATACGCTTGTCTTTTTTATTGACTAGATATGTTTTAGACAGGGAAAACCCAGTGTACACCCATAAAGCATATATGCTTGCAACCCCATCTCCATACAGGCTAACATACACAACATAGTGCCGGTATAGCACATTTCCGCTGTGCGGTTGTTCTGCAGTCTGCAGACAATGTGCCGCACAAGGATGAATATTTCAACCTGCGCCTGACGTATTAAGGTTTTGTTACCAGGAATACAGAATGACGAAGAATTTTCTCCAAGTTGACAATGGGAAGTAGTAAGCAGTGGTGAGGGGAGCCGACGCTATTATTCTTTGCCTATTGAAATAAAAATGTCTAAATAATAGGATAACAGATTTATTACGAATCATTATGAATATGATGCAATAAATGTGCGGCCATTCGAGTCTGATCAGTCACTTAAGAGAAAAATAAGTACATAATTATAATGTTATAAAATATTAGAATTTTATTAGATCAGAATCACGCGTTCGTATGTCGCAAAACTTTAACCTTAGTTAGTAGATAAAAAAAAAAAATAAGACCTCAATTTTATTGTGAGTTATGACAATTTATATATATGAAAATACTTTATGTATAGGAATAAAGGCGCCCAGCCCGGTCTAGAGGCACTCTTGCATGTCCATTCTCTTGGTTCAGAATTTAAATGAAACCACGGGCAAGGAGCGTCAGACTTTGAACTCGCATCATCCTAAAACTAGTTTGGTACTGGGTATATTAGTCACTTATTCACGAGCGGGAAGCTTTTGCACTCTGTTAACTTTCACGGTAAACAATTATTCATTATTTGCATAGGAGTGTGGGCTGGCGGCTGGCGGCTGGCAATGCCTCCTCATACAATGCATTGCTCTCGTTATGGTATGGGGTATTTAAATAAATAATTCTGAGCGCTGGTACAGTTTCATTTAGATAATTTGGTAATTTCCGCTAGCCTGTAATGTTACAGGTTTATTTTTATAGAGTTAATAGTTCTACCTACTTATTACGAGTATCTATTTATTACTGTGCTTAGTTTTGAATACATTGTATACTAATGTATATATCGTTCCACCAAGCCCATTAATTTTTTCATTTTGTTATTTTTCTTAGTGCACATAGATTGTTAGTTAAGTTATTGGATGACAGACCTTAACTTTAGTAGAGAAGGCCCGTGCCCAGGAATGGGACGTAATGGAATATAGCCGCTGATATTATTATTTTTTCTTCTTTCTGGGTGGCATTATTGCGGCCTTTTGCCATGAACCACCATCCAAAAGCATAAGTCAAACGCTTCAACTTCGTCCAGTTTTGAGCATCCCCAGTAGTGAGACTATTCCTGGTCCTCGCTTACATTTGGTTAATACGTTAAGCCAGCGCTCTTTGGTCCATGCGCGGGATTGAACCTCAGTTACGATCTGGTTACAGGCTTTGCGACTGACGCACTCCTGCTGTCTTCTTAAACCGTGACCATACCACGAGGGACATTCTTTATTTATTATCATTTATTGGTATCTTCAGACGCTGCTTTGAGTGATAATCTTGATAAGCACTCATTCAATGTTGCACAAATAAGTGGTTGTGATTAGTCAATTGTGATTTATAGCTATCAGGGTCCAGTGCAGCGACCAGCCCGCATGCCTTTTGTTGATAGACTGTAATTTGTTCTACCCCAGTTGAGTCAGCTCTCTAGAACTTTATTCTGATGCAATGGTACATGAATTGTTGTATATTGCATTGGTATGTAGTCCATTTATATGCAATACGCGATCTATAGAAAATATAGATTTTTTACAAGTAAAATATTGTGTACTTTGTTCTTCTCGAGACCTGCTCCATTCAGCCTACTTACTTAATACTGGATTTTCATTCTAAAACATTTTCCAGTACGACTGCGGATACTGAAAAATATCACAAATATTGACTTAGTTTTTTTATAAGTAGATACAGCAGCACCCTCAACAACGATCAGTAAAACCAAGTATCTGTATTCTAGTAAAATCAACATCAATATCGATAGTAATACATCTCTTGTACAAATGAATGGTAAGAACCTGTTTTACTTTTAAATAAAATAAAAATGACTGTCGGATATTCCGAACGCGATCTTAATAGACGCATACTTACGAATGGATATTTTAATATCTAAAGCGGTTACAAAGTTTGCTCTTCACATATTATATAACCCGTATGGCGATAAGCTCGCCCCCCATGGGATGGAAATAAGCTCGACGAAACGTGGGTGCAGCACTAGTTGCACTTCTACCTACCCCTACGGAGATAAAGGTGTGAGCTTATGTATGTTTTAATATCACCGAACTTGTATACCTTTATATTATCGAATCATTATTACGGAATTACTGTTAATTAAGTTTAAATAAAAAGTTGTGATTCATATTAAAAATAATAATTTGTATAATCCATTTTACTAAAACCATGAAGATATATATGTAGATACCTACCTAACCACTGAGGTTAGGATTGTTGTTTAAATAAAAGAATCATCCAAATCGGTTCACCCAGTCCAAAGTTCTGAGGTAACAAACAAAAAAATACAGACGAATTGAGAACCTCCTCCTTTGAAGTCGTTTAAAAAGTATGGCTACATTTGTGACATTTCACAGTACCGCGACTCGGTGACCGTGAGTACATGAGATACGCGTAACAAAAACACAAATGTGGATGGTTTAAAATGTTAAGACTCGTGCCATGACGTGCTCCGTAACACAATTTTTTGCCGTATTTTGTCATAACTCTCGTTCAGTAGCTACACGAGACACAGATCCACCAAGCGCCGAAATGTCACAAATGTGGAAGCCACTTTACTATTATTGAAAATCAGCGAAACATTGAAGGCACATGTGTTTTGTGGCCAAATAATGTTATTGTATAGAAATAAGTATGATATCACGCATTTGTCCACATGTGGTACGTACCAACGGACTTGCCAAGTGATACGGGACGAAATATTTTGAGAGTTGACACCCTCCGTGGCGCAGCGGGCGAATAGCCGGCTGCGAAACGAGAGGCCGTGGTTTCGATTCCCGCACTGAGACAAATGATTTTGTGATCCACAAAATTTTGTTTCGGGTCTGGGTGTTGTGGGACCGCAAGCCCCTCGTAGTACCTGATACCCACGATACAGGTTAAACTAATGTGGGATCAGAGGGGCTAGCACGGAAAACTATCGAAATCGTAATGTAAAGGTATCGAGGGCTCAATAGATAATTCCTTAAATATCATTGGTCTATATTCCATATAAATTAGTTTCTTTTACGTACGATAGAGGCGCTGTACTAAAATCTCATAGAATTTGTTGTCGATGACAGCTCGAATAACTTTTCGCAAGTTTTCGTGCTAGCCCCTCAGGACTATATGTGTGACTGTTGACTGTTGGGTTCGTTTATAACAGTAAAGATTTTCTTACTATGAAATACTGTTTTGACAGATCTTCTACACCTTAATTAACTGCCAGTAAGCAATTTAGCCGGTAAACAGAATATTGAGAACGGCCCAGGAACGGCCATAACCATTCGATATCGATAGATAGAATCAGAGGGGCTAGCACGAATAACTTGCGAGAACGTATTCGTATCGAAATGACAATTTTTTTTTTATCCTTCATACAAATGCTAGCGTTCTCGAATACTTGTTCGTAAGTTCTTCGTGCTCGCCCACCTGGTGATTATAGTAAAGTCGTTTACTGTATACTATAATAATTACTACGTACATTTTTTTTTTGTATGAACAATGTATCATCTCCGTATAACACTTGATACTTACCGTGTGCAAAGTCTTCAAGCGTAAAGGCCAACCTTTGTACGTAAGGTCATCTAGTCTCCATATTATAGAATTGATACATACATACGCACTCACACCTGTAATCCCCGAAAGGGTAGACAGAGGTGTAACTAGTACAGAAGTTACAGCCGAGGCAGTCGTGACGCAGTTGGAATTGATATACTTCTATTATACCTAAAGAGAAATTCGCCATATTTTTAATTGCAGGTAAATGGGCCATTTCATACGCACTCACATCTGTAAACCCCCGAAGGGGTAGGCCGAGGTGTAACCAATACACCCACATTTCGCCGAGTGTATCTCCGTCGCATGATGTGATAAGGGGCGAGCCTATCGCCATACCGGGCACAATTCCAGACTCCGAGCTGATACTGAGTATTTCGTAATAGAAAACCCAATATCACTTTTACCCGACCCCGTCCCCGAACCTCTACTTCTTTTTCTCAATTCCTTTGGTATTATGGATGTTACGATGTATTCGTAATATAAAAATTTCATTTTATAAACTCGTAATCGTATATGAGGTCTCGGGGTTTAGAATTTTTGCTCGCCCTTTATCATATCATGGGACGGAAGCGAGCCGTGGATGCTGCACTAGTTGCTACTCTACTTACCCCTTCGGGGATATAGGCGTAAATTAATTTGATTTGATGAGCCATATATATAGTGGTGAGCACAATGCCGTCATACTCTTAATTGTTACTCGAGTACTTGGCGGGTCAAATGTGTGATATATAATAATATATATGTGTAAAACTGCGTAGGTCGTAATTAACAACGTTTATGAACTAGGTGACGCCTGTGTCCTAGATCCAAGTCTAGATTGGAGACCTACATTACTTTCGTAATTGTTGAAATGTAATCTATGAGACGAGTAGGTCGCTCGCCTGAAACCTACTCAGACGGCCTCACACATATGAGGGACTTGCCACCAAGTAGTAATTACTCTGACCTCCCAATAAGTACAATAGGTATAATTCAAAAGTGGGTAGACATTTATGTTTACATTAACTTCTGCTCGCGGGAACGAACGGGTGTCCGGAACATAAAGGAGCTTAAGTCCTAATCCAGATCATGATCTACTTGTGTGTCAAATTTCATCCCAATTCTCAAACTCACACACACATATCCAAACTTTCACATTTAAGGTATACCTAATACTAATAGGATTTACTCATTAAAGTTTATACTATATGTCTCGGCAATCTTCGTATAATTGGGAAATACAAACGTGTGATGATGATGACCTAAAACAGATCTGTTACAAGTTACATTAGTTTCTTTTTTTATTAGTTTGAATGAAGAGACGAGCAAGTCGCCCGCCTGATAGTAAGCGCCACGCCTGTCCATAAACAGAACCAACGCTACACAGAACTTTAAATTACAAAGCACTGCATGGCACTAGACTACGCTCGTCACCCCGAGACATAAAAAGTTAAGTCTCATAATGCCCAGTTATTCGTTCATAATACATTTCGTACGGTGAGTGAGATATCCGGAGGCCCAAATCCCTCTCTCCTTCCCAATCCCTTAAGTATGCCTTTCCTTTAAGGTCGACAATGCGCCCATATTTTTTTTGTATTTTGGGCGTACATGGGCGGAGGTGCCCGCCTATGCTATAAGAAAAAAAAACAAAAATAATTACACTGGCTACAATGCCCTTCAACCCGGAACACAACAGTGTTTACACACTGTTGCTTGGCGGCAAAAATAGACAAGGCGGTGGTGCCAACCCAGGCGGCCTCTCGCATACGAGGGACCTACCACTTTGTTTACCTTTTCTCTTGAGTGGCTGACGGGACTCGGATGGACAAGTCTATGAAATGCATAACTTAATTTCGTAGTCCTGTATGTTGTTTAGAGTTTTTGTTTAACATTTTTATTTGTACGCAATATTCTATAGATTTTTTTTTTGTTTCAGATCACCGTGTCTGCAAAACAACTATATGCTAAAAAGGTAAATATGGTGGTATGGCTGATGATATGGTACCTGATATATATATACCTGATAGGCCGGCCAACGAGCAAGTGGGTCACCTGACGATAAGTGATCTCCACCGCCCATGTACGCCCACAATACCAAAAGAATTATAGGCGCGTTGCCGACCTTAAAGGAAAGGGGTAGTTAAGGGATTGGGAAGGGGAGGGGGATTTCGGTCTCCGGATATCTCACTCACCGTACAAAACGCAGCAGCAAGCTGCTACTTTACGTCGGTTTTCTGTCAGACAGTGGTAACATCCCGGACGAGCAGGCGCATTCATGCTGTAGACAAAAGTGTCTACACCTGACCTGGATATTGAACTCGAACCTCACTAGTATTGTTTAAGTGCCAGTTGCCATTAGACTGAAAGGCAGTTCAAACCATTTTATGGCTCTTTTAAATCCCACACATAAGGAGTGGACACACAAGCCGTTCATTGCGTGGGAACATACTCGTGAGGGGTGCGTTATCGTCCTAATGTTATTTATAGTTTTTAAACTAAGTTATCTAGCACTTGACGCGTTGTTCTGTGGAACGTCGTCTTTATTACCGTATTTATTGTTACGTCATAAATGTCAGTTTTTAGGGCTCCGTACCAAAAGGATGCCAATGAAAATTTATATTAGATAAACCTATGTTGGGGTCGTCTGTCTGTCGTGTCTTTTAAATGGTTCCGTTGAACCGTCAAAGGTAATGGCTGAAATTTTAGAGAATAATATGTACATACACCTGTAACCCCCGAAGGGGTAGGCAGAGGTGTAACCAGTACACGCACATTTCGCCGAGCTTATCTCCGTCCCATGATGTGATAGTGATAGGGGGCGAGCCTATCGCCATACCGGGCACAAATTCCAGACTCCGGGCTGATACTGAGCATTTCGTATTAGAAAAACCCAATACAACTACCCGACCCGGCGATCGAACCCGAGACCTCGGTATCAGTCTCAGTCGTAACGCGTACGCATTACAACTGCGCCACCGAGGCAATCAGAGAATATGTATTACTATAAAAAAAGCTTACAAATTACAATAAATATAAAAAAGTAAAAAATAAAGGTGTGGTAGGTACTGAACCCTCGTCGAGGGAATACGACTTTCGCTTGAACGGTTTTTGAAGTGTATCTCTCAATATAGAATTTTGGGTCTGATCCGGAATGACAAAAATATATTTTTTGTGAATGTAAAAAGTATACCAAACTTTTTTACAACCATATTAATATGAATTGAAGTTATGTATTTTTTTGTTTGTTTTTGGACAACATTTAAAATATTCTAAGTTTGTCTGGAATAGACCACTATTAGCGATAATACCGCCCATTGTAACACATTGTTATTTGTATATTTTATTTGTTATTTGTATATTTTTCCCATATTGTGTTTTGTATGTGTTTGGTATACAATAAAGAGTTATAATCTAAATCTTTGTGTTTCACCACTGTCTCCGTGGCGCATTTGTAATGCTTACGCAGTACGACTGCTGTACTGAGTCCTCGGGTTCAATCCCCGGGTCGGGTAAAAGTGATATTGGGTTTTTCTATTACGAAATGCAGTATCAACCCGGAGTCTGGCATTGTGCCTGGTATGGTGATAGGTTCACCTTTATCACATCATAGGACGGGAATAAACCTGGCGACAGGTGCAACCTCTGCCTACGACGGCTTCGGGGATTACAAGGGCGAGTGCGTATGTACGTCTGTGTTTTTTATGACACAACATTGCAGTTTTACTTTTTAAACCTTTCACTTTTCCCTTAATATTATGTTTATCCCCGCTTATTCAACCATTGTAATCTACTGCAAAGGGTCCTTCTTTCTATGGCACTTTTCCAAAAGCAAACGTTGCCGGGGTCTTTGCCCTAATAATCGGAAATAATATGCCAGGGGACGAAATACAAAGCTCTTGTGTTCTTCAAAATTACTGGATTGTTTTGATGATTGTTTTGATAAGGAAATGATTTATAAACTTTTTTGCTTATACAGAGTAGGAACTATTTTAAATTGGAAAAGTACAATAAACAACGCCATTTTACGCAGCTCTTAATACATCAACCAACACTTAAATAGCTCTTTATACGATGTATTCTCATTCTATCGAGAATCTCGAATACCTCACTATTTCTGTTACTATCTCTATAATAATATATCGATTGTAGCCCTTTTACATAAATCCGTCTGCCCTCTTATATTCGGGGGTGAGGACTTGCGCGCTGCGGGATGTTTTGTCTCCCGCACTCTTATAGCGAAAGTGGTAGAAGCGAGCGAAAGGTCCGATTACGAGATTGATTCACGTGCTGCAGATGCTGTGGATTGGGATATGCTCTAATGAGTCATTCATTTTTTTTACTTATGTAATGCTATAGAATATAACTAAGCAATAATAGCTAGGTATTTTTTAATAATTTTTCGCTGTAGACACTTTTGTCTACAGCATGAATGGGCCTTCAACCGGGTTATTACTACTGTCTCACATAAAACTGACGTAGTTTAGCAGCGTTTCGTATAAATGGTATTACCGTAGGCTCAAATCCCCTACCCCCCATGCCCTTCTCAATCTCCATTTTTTTGCTTTAAGGTCTTGTAGTATTGTATATGTTCATGGGTTGTATAGATCACGTTTGCTGACCTCTGCTATAAAAAAATATTTTTTATCAAAATACAAATAATAATAATACTAGCCCTGTATTATACACGTCCCACTGCTGAGCACGGACCTCCTCTACTGAATGAGAGGGGTTAGGCCTTAGTCCACCACGCTGACCTAATGCGGGTTGGCAGACTTCACATACCTTCGGAATTCTAATGAAGAACTTCTCAGGTATGCTGGTTTCCTCATGATGTTACCTTCACCGTTAAAGCAAGCGATAATTAACAATTAATACACACATAACTTAGAAAAGTCAGAGGTGTATGCTCTTGAGGCTGGTTTCGAACCTGCGAATTTAGTCTCGACAGTCCATACCACTTGCCACTGAGCTATTACTACTTATTTTTGATCAAAATATAGACATTATTAATTAATTATAATAAAAAGCAAATAAAAACAACTGTAGTTGTACCTCAAATTGGTAAATATTGACTCAAGTTTGTGACGTTGCCCTTTACGTACGAAGCTATTGAATAAAACAAATGTCGAACATTTTATTGTATTAATACAATTTATGGGATATTGTTTCAAGTCGTGGTTGAAATAATTTCAATTTGATAGAAATATGTGTATTACGCATGTTTGCATTCGTTTGACGTGTGCTAGGTACAATATTATAGAATTCTATAATTATTTTTATTTAATTACATATATACGCACTCACGCCTGTAATCCCCGAAGGGGTAGGCAGAAGTGTAACCAGTACACCCACATTTCGCCGAGCGTATCTCTGTCCCACGATGTGATAGGGGCGAGCCTATCGCCATACCGGGCACAAATTCCAGACTCCGGGCTGATACTGAGCATTTCGTAATAGAAAAACCCAATACCACTTTACCCGACACGGGGATCGAACCCGAGACCTCGGCATCAGCCTCAGCTGTAACGCGTACGCATTACAACTGCGCCACCGAGGCAGCCTTTTATTTAATTAAATTAAAGAAATTGAAATTTCAATACGATAGTTAATTTAAATAAGACATACGTTAACAAGCTTTTGTCCATATACGACTTAAGTCCCTTGTAAATATAAATACTATAAGAAAATCACTCAACACCCAAATACCCATGTAAATGTAGCAAACACTAGAATATAAACTATCCATTGTTATTCCTAACACGGCGACCTGGATGTTCGCCCTCAAAATCTGAACTTGACCTTCCTTGTTCGCTCCAGCACAACGCGGTCCACTTTCCCAGATGTCGCCGTGGTTACTCGTACGCTATTAGTCGTGGCGCGCCGTTGCACGACGCCGTCCGCGCCGCGCCGCGCCGCGTGTCGTAGCGTGCCGCGAGGTGTAAACTCGCCTTAACTTCGGCTGTTATGTGGTTAGTGATTTACATTAGTGTATATTCTATACGCCTAAATCTATATATAAGGTAAGTTTATGATATTTCTGTGGTTAGCTGTTTGGTGTACGCACTCTACCGCTCGAATGATCTTTTAACTATCAGTTATATTGACGTTATAAAAACTTTAGAAGTATATTTAACTTCTTCTTCTTCGTGTGCCTCTCCAACTAGTGAAGGTTGGCTGTCAGCTTGGAATACTCTTCTTTATCTCTTGCGAGGCGAAAAAGTTCTGCAGATATATTATTATTCTCTTTCTATATTTAACTAGAATTGGTTAATAGTAACGTTGAATAAATCCCCCATCAGCTAAGTAGATGTCGATTTTATTTAGTTGTTTTTTTTTATAACCTAAGGCCGATTTTGATATCTCCAAGCACGTAAACGTTATTTAACAAATAAGATAGGTCACAAGGTGGTAGGTCCCTCGTTTGCGAGAGACGGGCTGGGTTGGTACCACCGCTTTGTCTATTTCTGCCGCCAAGCAACAGTGTGTAAGCACTGCTGTGTTCTGGTGTGAAGGACATTGAAGCCAGTGTAATTACTGGGCATTATGAGACTTAACACATTATGTCTCGGGGTGACGAGCGCAGTCCAGTGTCATGCAGTGCTTTATTTAAAGTTCTGTGTGGCGTTGCTTCTGTTTATGAGCAGGCGTGGCGCTTACCATCAGGCGAGCGACCTGCTCGTCTCGTCATTCAATCTAATAAAAAAAAAGATATTAGACGGCAAAATACAACATTATCAATATATATGGAGTTGCGTATGTCAAATTCAAATTCAAATTCAAATTCAAATCATTTATTCTGTAAATTGGATCATAAATATCACTTTTACATGTCAATCATTTTTTAAGCTATATTACATTTACGACGGCATTTCAGGGCTAGCCATGAGAAGAAATGCCGAAACAAACTCATGAGTTATGGCCTCTTTTAATGTCCAGACATTGTTTTACAGAAATTATGCGAGTGTAATGTACAGAAATTCCTGGCTTGGCCCTTTCAAGAGATAGCCAAAAGTATATCAGACATACGTAGCACTCGCACTCACATTAAAAAAATAAAAAAAATAATTTATAACAAAAAAAATCAAAATGTCAATATTCCTTTACATACTAATATTGCGCCAATAGAGCAGTCAATATTAAATAATATAATATATAAAAAAAAGAGAACTATGTACATCCAATTTTGTAAGGAGTGAGGGGCTTAATTCCAAGCTGTTTTGTTTTCCAGGTAATCTTTCACATTATAATAACCTTTTTGGCAAAGCCTGAGTTTAATACATAATTTAAATTTATTAAGGCCTAATAGTTGAATATGGCTTGGAATTTTGTTGTAGAAACGTATACTTTGACACTTGAAGGAGTTACTAATTTTTTTAAGTCTGGTCATGGGCAATATCAGTTAATTCTTATTTCTAGTATTTATCTTATGAATGTCGCTGTTTGTTGTAAAAGTATTAATATTCTTTTTTACATACATCAGGTTCTCATATATATACTGAGAGGCGACAGTCAATATATTTATTTCTTTAAATAAATCCTTTAACGAGTGCCCACGATTTAGTTTGTAAATTGATCGAATGGCTCTTTTCTGCAGCACAAAGATAGTTTGAATGTCGGCAGCATTCCCCCACAATAAAAACAAACTGTACTTCAAACTGGTACTTCTTTTAAATTTTTTTATAGCAGAAGTTGGGAAACGAACAAGTGGCTCGTGATCTCCACCGTCCATGATCATCCACGATACCATCCACAATTGGTTGTTTAATACATCATCTGTCAGATAAAAAGTTTGGAAACTGAATAAAAACTTTTTGCGTTTCGTACGGTAAGTGAGATATCCGGAGGCACATATCCCCCTTTTTATCCTCTCCTTCCCAATCCCTTAATTATTCCTATATTTTAAGGTCGGCCACGCGCCCATAATTCTTTTGGTATTGTGGGCGTACAGTATCTTGTGCAGAACACTTACCATGAGGTGACCCATTTGCTCATTTGCCGACCTATGATATAAAAAAAAATGCTATTAGGTAATTTATTTTTGACTACGTAGTACCACTGCAAGATTTTGATAATATTTTATCTATATAAAGATAATATTTGACCGTAAACATTGCACCCATGCTAAACCTCTGTATTGATAACAAACGCCGAGATGAAGGTCATCGTTGAAGGAACGAGTTTTTCCTCCGCGTAACTGATAAGCGTTATCAGTTATCACAGTGCAGAACGAACGTGGAGAGGTACGACGCAGGTGTATGTACTTATGTTACACGTGGTGCGGGACCGTAAGTCCCTCGTACTTCATATAAATAAATAATAAATACACCCAACAGTCACACACACAGTCCAGGAGGCCAATTCTCGTAATTTTAAATGTTCAAAATTTCATTCCGATCTAATCTCAGAGTTAAGAAAGTTGCAAATGGCATTCTCTTAAACCAATAATAATCAACGTCAAATGTGAACATAGGATAGAAGTTGACTGAAACAAAAACGGTATAATGCTACTGCTAATGCTAGGTGCATTTGACGTTGATTATTGGTTTAAGAGAATGCCATTTGCAACTTTCTTGACTCTGAGACTAGATCGAAATGATATTTTGAACATTTAAAATTACGAGAATTGGCCTCCTGACCCCACACTAGGTTAACCTGTATTGTGGGAATCAGGAACTACAAGGGGCATGCGGTCCCACAACACCCAGACCCGAAAAAAAATATCAGTGGGTCACACAAGCATTTGTTTCGGTGCGGGAATCGAACCCACGGCCTCACGCTTCGCAGCCGACTACTCGCCCACTGCGCCACGGAGGCTGTTGACATAAATATTTGTTGATTAAATAAAAAACCGTGGGGTTTTTCTGGGTTCAGGCCATGCAATTGCAATTTGTGTTCGAGTTTTCGATTTGAAAAATCGCAAATGATGTGCACGGTATGGCGATAGGCTCGTCCCCTATCACATCATGTGACGAAGATAAGCTATTTTTACTGACTTCAAAAAGATTTTATTTTTATTTACATACCTTAATGACGAGACGAGCAGGTCGCTCGCCTGCTGTTAAGTTTCACGTCTGCCCTTAAACAGAAGCAACGTCACACAGAACTCTGGATTAAAGAGCACTGCATGGCACTGAACTACGCTCGTCATCCCTAGACATAAGATGTTAAGTCTCATAATGCCCAGTAATTTCACTGGCTTCGATGTCCTTCAAACCGGTTTTTTTATGACCTTGCTTGGCGTCAAGAATAGACAAAGCGGTGGTACCAACCCAGACGGCCTCACGCACACGAGGGACCTACCACCAAGTGTTAGCCAGACTAGTTTAACATACATAAATACATACGCACTCACGCCTGTAATCCCCGAAGGGGTAGGCAGAGGTGTAACCAGTACACCCACATTTCGCGGGCGTATCTCCGTCCCATGATGTGATAGGGGGCGAGCCTATCGCCATACCGGGCACAAATTCCAGACTCCGGGCTGATACTGAGCATTTCGTAATAGAAAAACCCAATACCACTTTACCCGACCCGGGGATCGAACCCGAGACCTCAGCTTTAGCCTTAATCGTAACGCGTACGCATTACAACTGCGCCACCGAGGCAGTCCGCCAGAGTAGTTTAACCCAAATCATTAATTCCACGAATCGATCTAAAAGTCACGAGCACTCAAAACAATCCATATTCTCGATGTAGGTATCGGCAGTGTTCTTTCGCACTGTGCCATTATGGCGGGAGGGGGTGGAGGGGGGGGGGGGTCTCGGGAGGTGGAGCGGTCAGCGGCTACCACCGTTATGTATTGTTATGGAACAATGGATGTCTTTCTGCGCCTTTGTTGCGATCAGTGCAAAGCAAAGCCGCTTTGATTCGATTATCGGGTCAACAAAATAGTTCTTCTGGAAATTATGAGCCGAGTCCTTATTATATTTAAATAACTGCCTTGGTGGCGCAGTTGTAATGCGTGCGCGTTACGACGCTGAAGCTGAAGTCTCGGGTTCGATCCCTGGGTCCGGTAAAAGTGATATTGGGTTTTTCTATTACGAAATGCTCAGTACCCGGAATCAGGAATTGTGCCCGCTATGGCGATAGGTTCGCCCCCCTATCACATGGGACGGAGATACGTTCGGCGAAATGTGAGTTTACTGGTTTACACCTCTGCCTACCTTTGGGGATTATAGGCGTGAGTGCGTATGAATTATTTAAATTAAGCGGTAGAGCCACTCTGTTGATAGTGTTGTCTACAGCATGAATGTATTGGTTCTAATCTATCAGAGTTAGTGCAAATAATCCTTCTAATAGAACCTAATTAGTTTGAGAGTGTTCATAATATCTAGTTCTTATCAAAAATGCAAAGCGGTAAGAAACAACTAGACAACACCATATAGCTATAGTGACCATCACAGTTTAAAAGTTCTTTTAACAATTATTCTGTCCCTATAAAATATCGATAACAACGAATAAATCCGAAATAATATAGCGATTAGAAACCGCAATTCTGTAAGGTCAACATATCAATTGAAGGGGTAAAATCGAATAAAAGACGTAGAGCTGTAACAATCGAATGTATGTAACACATATTAAGGTTAATGAATATTTCGCAAGCGTCCCGATTACCGCTCATGCAGTCATGCTTTAATAAAGCGGATAATGGCTGGCTGTAACTGATCGTATTATAATGTCGTGTGCAGTCGGATGTATATGCAGCCCTAGGTTGAATGAATAGATTAGCTGTATATGTCTGTTAGAATATTAATTTCTTTGCTATATCTATATCATAAAGTTTATAGCAGTTAGGGTATAAACGGAGTGGGACACACTTGGTTTCAGTGGATTGTAAATTAGTTTGGTGTCCACATACGCGATAAATATTATGCTGACCTGAGTGTTTTCAGGTTTTAAGAAGATGTTACATTGCTTATTATTGTAAAGTAATGCACGAATGTTCAACCGAGAATCATTGATCTTTCGTATTTAACAAAGGCTGCATGTACGACAGACGCAAGAAAGCAACTACGGTAATTTGTTCCCCTAAGCTATTCCCGGTGCTAATGTATTTCATGACGTAAACGTTTTGCCCCTGTTTTAACTCAAGGAAAAAAAGAGGAGGAGGTTCTTTCTCCATTTAACGCGTATGTTCTTTTTAAATTTCTTATGTAATGTATGACCAAGAATAACTTTTCACTGAGTTGTCCGATTTTGGTGGTCCGTTTTGCATTAGATAAGATTTAACACTTTGTGATATTACAAGTTTATACCATTTAAAAAAACTATGGTAGAGCTGCGGCGTAGATAGTCTCGGGGTCGCATTTAAGAAAATGTACGAGTGTTCGTTACAAACGTAAATAAGCCGCACATCCCCTGCTATGCGGCCGCGACCCCGATGTCCCATTTAGTCGCTTCTTACGACAGGCAGGGGATACCGTGGTAGAATTCTTTAAATGCCCCCAGTCTACAGGGCAGTCACCGACGTCGCTGACGCCAAACTGCCCCTCCGGCCTCGTGTGTTAATCAGCTTGACTAATAGTTTGGGCCTAAGATATTGGTGGCCCACTAACACTGATTCAACTCCATTCCAACTCCTCCTTAACCTTCTATTTGATTAATTTCGTTGCGGTATAAAGACACATTTGTATTCCCAGAGACTCGCCGAGCTTCATTGCTTGGTGTCCAAATATGCGTGCACTATCCTGGCTTACTGGAGTTACACTGGCAGGTGTGTGGGTGGGATGGTCTCGTAACACTGATTCACAAAATTTGTTTGCAAGGAGGTCCTTCCAGTTTTTTGAAGCAGTTTAATTTTGTCAAAAGTTTAATATGAGTTCGTGTTTCTAAAATGGGTACTTACTTACTTACCCGTATTTTACATATATTTCGTAACAATACAAAAACGATTGTAATACTTTAGTTCCCATGTTGTAAGATGATTCAGTCTCAGTTAAAACAAATGTTTGTATTAGCCACGGCAGTTCAAACATAACGAGCGTTCATAATCTATTTGTCAGCATGTATTGTATGGCGGTCGCGATGCCTTGTTACATTTATATCGTGGAACTAACTTTTAATATTGTGGAAAGTTGCTAGTTTTAAACTGTGGTTTTGTTCGTGTACACCCAAAAATAAAAAACACTTTTTATCTCCTTCTACAGTAAAATAAAATAAATTAATTATTCTTAGATCGACGATGTCCGTTCCAAAATAAATATTTTGTAATCCGCGGCCTGGGAGGACCGTAACTCCCTCGTAGTCAAGTACATATTACGAGCAAGTGGGTCACCTGATAGTAAGTGGTCTTCAACGCTCAATACCATTTTTTCTGGTATTGTGGGGTAGTAAAGGGATATTAAAGAACAATAATAATAAAAAAACTGCCTCGGTGGCGCAGTTATAATGTGTACGCGTTACGATGGAGGCCAACGCTGAGGTCTAGGATCGATCCTCGGGTTGGGTAAAGTGGTCTTGGGTTTTTCTATTACGAAATTCTCAGTATCAGCCCGGAGTCTGGAATTTGTGCCCGGTATGGCGATAGGCTCGCCCCCTATCACATTATAGGACGGAGATACGCTCGGCGAAATGTGGGTGTACTGGTTACGCCTCTGTCTACCCCTTCGGGGATTACAGGCGTGATTGCGTATGTAATAGTAAAAAAATGAAGGGATAAGCGCGATTTGAGCCTCCATATATTTCACTCAATGTACGAAACGCAACAGCTAACTGATACTTCACGTCGGTTTTCTGTGAGTGAATGGTAACCACCGGTCAAGCCGGCCCATTCATGCTGTAGACAAAACTCTCTACGGCTCTACCACTGACCAAATAACCAATCATAAAATATGGATTAGGATTATTGACTATCAAATATTTCGCAGTTACTGATTTTACAGCCATATCTTTTTATAATCAGATTGATGTTTGATTGTATTCTGCGGTTGTGATGTTTATATAGAATGGTTTTTGATTGCTCTTCACGACCACTTTGATTTTACGGGTAGTAGTAGATGGTTACTAAATATTATGTTCTAACTACAGCTCGTTATTTCCCACAATATATCAGACTTGATTCTCATCATCTAGGAATGCTGTTCGAATTCTATTTGTTCATTTGCATCGAATACTATGCAAAGGGTGATTGTTTAAAAATAAATAAATAAATGCACCCAAAAGTCACACACATGAATACACTAGGTAAACCTGTACCGTGAGTATCAGGAACTACGAAGGACTTGCAGTCCCACAACACCCAGACCCGAGACAAATATTTGTGGATCAGACAAACATTTGTCTAGGTGCGGGAATCGAACCCACGGCCTCACGCTTCGCAACCGGCTAGTCGGCCAATGCGCCACAGACGCTGTCAATATGTTATAGGTATCTTATAAACCTCCGCCTGCCTTGGCGCAATTGTAATGCATACGTGATACGACTGCTGTGTTGAGGTCTCGGGTTCGATCCCCGGGTCGGGTAAAAGTGATATTGGGTTTTTTTATCACGAAATTCTTAGTCCGGAGTATGGAATTGTGCCCAGTATAGGCTCGTTACACCTCTGCCTACCCCTTCGGGGATTACAGGCGTGAGTGCGTATGTATGTCTTCCAGAACCATAACGAACAAAACAAAAAAGACTAATTGACAGCCTCGGTAGCGTAGCGGGTGAGTAGCCGGCTGCGAAGCGAAAGGCCTTGGGTTCGATTCCCGCACCGTGACAAATGTTTGTGTGATCCATAAATAGTTGTTTCGGGTCTGGGTGTTGTAGGACCGCAAGTCGTTCGTAGTTCCTGAAACCCACAATACAGGTTAACCTAGTATGGGGCCAGGACTATGTGTGTGACTGTTGGGTGTATTTATTTATTTAAACCCCGAAAAAAGAGGGGTGTTATACGTTTGCCCCTTGTGTCTGTGTGTATGTGGGTTTTGTATGTGTCCGAGGCTGGAGGCATCGCAACGCCCAAGCGACTGAACTGATTTGAATGTTTTTTATATTAAAATCTGATTTTATGGTGATCGTTCTTAGCGATGTTTGTAAACATTCAGTCGTTTTAAAGTTACACATATATTTCTAATTAGAAAGAAATAAATAAAGCAAGATTTAATTGTACGGTATAAACCCGCAACATTATAAAATTACCATATTATGTAAAATATAGGTTTGGTTAAAAGAAATGACAATAATAATATTTAAAACTGGCGTAAAGTAGCAGCTTGGTGCTGCGTTTTGTACGGTGAGTGAGATATCCGGAGGACCTCCCCTTCCCAATCCCTTAATTATCCATTTTAAGGTCGGCAACGTGCCCATCATTCTTTTGTAATTGTGGGCGTACATGGGCAGTAGAGATCACTTACCGCCAAGTGACCCACTGGCTCGTTAGCTGGCCTTTACCATAAAAAAGTACGTTTTACGTTTACGTAATTGACGTTGAGTTGGTTTTAACGGTTAGGTTATTATTTGTAGGTAGATTCGTAGTTCAGACAGTTTTGTTTACAGCATGAACAATCTCCACCTCCACTACTGTCTTACAGTACACCACCCATCTCACCTTCCGAGACCATGTTTCTTTCCTTTAAGATAGGTAGATAGAATATTCTTTATTGCACACTAAATAAAGTAGGTAGCTTATAAAACGAGGATCATACAGTAAGGGTGATACAATGGGCGGTCTTATCGCAAACAGCGATTTCTTCCAGACAACCTTAAGGTCCTTTAAGGTCGGCAACCCATATGTATGCGTATGGATGTATGAAGTATGGACTTCTTCAGGTACCTATAATTGTAGGTTTTCACTTATCGTCAGATGACTCACATGTTCGTTTCTCTCTAGGCCCATTTATGTCCACAAAACTAGAGTGATTATGTGCGCGTTGCCGACCTTAAAGGAAAATGATAATTAAGGGATTAGGAAGTAGAGGGAGATTTGGGCTTCTGGATATCTCACTCACCGTACGAAATGCAGCAGTAAACTACTACCGCTACTTTACGTCGGTTTTCTGTGAGACAGTAGTAGCGAACCAGTCGAACCAGCCCATTCGTGCTGTAGATAAAACTATCTACAGCGTGGGTCTACCACTCTATACTATTAAATATTCAGGATAATAAATAATCTAACTAACTTTCGTTTTCAAATATATAAAATAATCAACAGTGTTTATGAGGTAGAACGATACTAAATATGATTACAGAAATACCAGGCAATCATAAATGCAATAAACTAGCGATTTCGGAAACGCTAATTCTGACAGGAAAAGTGCGAGCGCAGAGCATGAAATTCGGAATTGTAATTGGGGGAGATGAAAGCAGCGATCACGATTCACAAATAGTTAGTGCAATACCGAGTTCACTGTTCACTCGCGATGAATTGTATGTGCCACGTTAAATAATAACGCTCAAGTCTTACGTTCTTGAAGATGTTTGTTTTCCTCATGAAGGAGGAAAACATTCCTTCATGCTTCTTTCATGTGACGATTGTAAAGTGAAATTTATCGCCCAAATAAATTAAACTAATTCAGGTTAGGGTTTTTTTATCAACTGAATATTATGCAGAACAATTTCATTATTTAACACAGGTAAGGTAAGTAATTAATTTCATTATAATTATATTGAAATACGTTGTTCGATGAGTACGGACGTGTGTTTTGCTCTATCTTACTGCCCTAATAAATTGGATTAGTGGTTTATAATTCATATTTTCAACTGTGAGCTGATATCGGATCCTCCTGCTCTCGCCTGAGAGTTTTGTCACTGACGACGGCGGCCATCTTTAGAATCTGCGCTGGTGAGAACCTCTCTTTTTAACCCGTTCTCCGCTTCATATAAATATCCAACGCCGCCGTTACTTGAGCTCCGCACAAATTTCAACTAAAATTGAAAAATATTTCGTCTTGGATTTGAACCGCCGGTGTTGTCGACGGCACAGCGTCTGGCGCCCTGCGACCTCAAGCCGAACCGCCGCGCCAAGATTGATTGTGGCATCGTGACGAAATTAGCGCATCGTTTGTGCATTTCTTTTCGTTATTGTTATTAGAATGAAATGCAAAGCTTGCTACTCGCTCATCAATAGCATTGAATTCATCAAATGTACTGCTTGCAAAGGCTCTTATCACATTGAATGCCTGAATATAAAAAAGGAACAATTCCTGAATTTACAACCTGATTTTATTGAGTGCTGGAAATGTCCATCTTGTTCCAACATAACCCGCCGCAAACAATCGAACCTCAATACTCCAGTGCAAAGGAGCCAGTTACCTTTGTCCGCAGATTCAATGGACATATCTTACGAACTTTTGGAACAACCATATCAATGTTCGAATTTGAACACCTCCATCAAAACATCACATACCGATGTCACAATGGACAAATTTAGCGAACTCCTTGATCAAAAGCTCAAGTCGTCTTTAGCCGAATTCACAAACAGTTTTAAACAAATTTTAAAAAAGGAAGTGCAATCATTAGTACGTTGCGAAATGGGCTGTTTGGCTGATAATTTAAAGGAGGAATTCACTGCCACTACGGATTTTTTAGCGGCTGAACAAACAGATCTTAGACATGAACTGAATACTAAAGCGAAAATCATAAAGGACCTTGAGTCTGAAAATAATAAGTTGCGCGATGAGATAGTCGCTCTTACCAAACGTATATCCGTTATAGAAAATAACTCACGAAGTATGAACCTTGAAATTCAACTGATTCCTGAGAATCGGAATGAGAATGTCTGTGAACTGTTAAAAAAGTTGTGTGCGATAATTCATGTTCCATTGAATGACTCTGACATCCGGGCTTGTCGTCGAGTTGCTAAGCTAAATAAAAATTCCGATCGTCCTCGGAATATACTTGTAACTTTATCATCCACCATTATGCGTGACACCATACTTTCTGCCGTCCATCGTTTTAACAAAACCCATGCCAAGGATGTTCTCAGTGCTACCCACCTTGGTCTAACCGGAGGGAGAATATATGTGTGTGAACATCTTACACCCGAAATGAAATTGTTACATGCTGCTACTCGAAAAACTTGCAAGGAAAAGAATATTAAATACGTCTGGATAAAATTTGGTCGATTATACGTGCGCAAGGATGACAATAGCAGTGCCATCAACATCAAGAATATGGAATCACTAGAGAAGCTGTAAAATATATTTTATCAATTACACTTTAACTTATTGAGGCCTAAATGTGGTGCTTTTCAACTCAGCATGCTGTTATATTATCAAAATGTTAACCGACTTAGATCTAAGATTAATGATTTTTATATGAATGTTGTTAGTACTGATTTCGATGTCATATGTTTGACTGAAACCAACTTAGTTGCCAGCATTTCAGATAGCGAGCTCTTTGACGAAAGGTTTAATGTTTTTCGCCGGGACCGTTCCAGTACAAGCTGCGTTAAATCTGACGGTGGAGGGGTACTGATTGCCATTAAAAAATCATTTAATACTATTCGCCAACCGTGTTGGGAAAGTGATCTTGAAGATGTTTGGGTTAGCATACTTCCCAAAACCTACGGTAATCCTAAAATTCACATATGCGTCTGCTATGTGCCTCCTGATACAGTTTATGTCGACAGAGCAAGGCTCTTTGATCACATTCAAAATATTATTCTAAATTCTAACGATGAAAGTGAATTCTTGATTCTTGGTGACTTCAATACCCCAAATATCACATGGACAATTTGTCCATCTTCAAATAAATTGTTGCCATCTGAAGCGCATGGTGGAAACTCGGACTTACTTTTGGATTTGTTGTCAACATGTAGCTTATCTCAATTTAATAGTATAGCAAACAAACATAATCGATTTCTTGACTTAATTTTGACTACTTCGTATACCCTTCATGTTCAAGCGACCAATGCGTTGAGTAAAGTTGATTATTACCATCCACCAATTTCAATCAGAATGGACGTGACTAATTACAAGCATTTGAAGGATAACAATATCCAAAGGATTGATTTCCACAAGTGTGATTATGTGGTACTGAAATCGGAGCTCAGTAAATTAGGCTGGCAAGGGCTACTAAATATGCCCGATATCGACTTAGCAGTTCAGAATTTCTACACTATCGTCAACGGAATTATATCTCATAATACTCCTCTTACAAAAAAGAGATTAAAGTACTATCCGATTTGGTTTAGCCCACCGCTTATAAAGTGTTTATCCGAGAAAAATAAATACCACACTAAATACAAAAAGTACAAAAACCCTAGAGACTACGATACATTTGATTTACTCAGATCCAGATGTAAGAACCTAATAAAATCGTGCTACCACACCTTCATCTCTAATATTGAGCACAATCTCGGTCACAATATAAAAGCCTTTTGGACTTTTGTCAAATCGAAACGTGGCTGCAATTCCGTTCCCCAAACTATGAAATTCAACAATATAGTATCTTCTGATCCTAAAGAAATCTGTGAATTATTTTCGACTTTTTTTGTTTCAACCTTCGAAAATTCAGTTCCTAAAGCGGTTGCTAAACACGAACATGCAAGCTGTAATCGCTCGATCTCACAGATCCACATAAGTAAAGAATATATACTTCGTAAATTAAAACAAATTAATATTAAAAAAGGAGCTGGTCCGGATGGAATTCCTCCAATTTTTCTGAAGTCTTGTGCTGAAGAACTATGTACACCCCTTTACATAATATTTAATAAGTCTCTCACAGCTGGTATTTTTCCAACGGAATGGAAAAGGGCTTACATAATACCTATATATAAGTCGGGTGATAAATCCCTTTGTTCAAATTATCGCCCTATAAGCATCCTTTCTTCCATTGCCAAGCTCTTCGAATCCTTAGTATACGACACGTTTTATAATCACGTCTCTCCTTTAATATCCTCCAAGCAGCATGGTTTCGTCAACTGTAGATCGACCGTGAGCAACCTGTTACTATATAAAAATTATTTATGTTCTGCTTTTGCAAAACGTAAACAAGTGGACTCGATCTATACCGATTTTCGTAAGGCGTTTGATAAAGTAAACCATGCGCTTCTTTGCAGTAAACTAAGCGCTCTGGGTATCTGCGGCGACCTTTTACGATGGACTACTTCATATCTATCGCTCAGAAGTCAACTGGTGGCATTCAAAGGTTTTCTATCTTCTGAGAGTGTTGTAACGTCAGGAGTCCCTCAGGGTTCGCATCTGGGCCCTTTATTCTTCATTATTTTTATAAATGACCTCATAAACCAGTTGTCTTGCCCATGTCTATTATATGCTGACGACCTAAAAGTATTTACCACAGTTGACTGCGCTAAAGATGCCTCGCGTCTTCAAAGCGATCTTAATACAATATCTCAATGGTGTCGACTCAATAATATGTCACTGAATGTAGATAAATGCTATAGTATTTCCTTCACCAGGAAGCTTAATAAAATTAACTTTTCATACGATATAGAGAATCACACTCTCCAGCGTAAAAAATCGGTAAAGGATCTCGGTATTATATTTGACGATCAGTTGTCTTTCCGTGAGCATTACGATTACATAATTACTAAGGCTAACAGACTACTTGGTTTTGTCTTCAGAACCACCAAACCCTTCAAGAAGACTAAGAGTTTACTTTTACTATACTATAGTTTAGTTAGATCAGTTTTAGAATACGGATCTTTAATTTGGAATCCTTTCTATTCTGTTCACGTTGATCGAATTGAAAGCGTGCAAAACAAATGCCTCAAAGTTATTTGTTATCGTAGTGGATATGGCCGCAGCTTTTCGACATATGATGACAGATTGTCCAAGTTTAAGGTCCAAAGGCTAGATAATCGACGTAGATATGCAGATCTGGTTTACCTACATAAAATCATACACTCACAAATCAACTCTCCTGAATTACTATCACTAATTATGTTCAACACTAAATTCAGAATGCGTAATCCCAACATCTTTGTGCTACAAGTTTGCGTTAACAATACCTCTTATTACAATCCTATTACCCGAATGTGTCGCTTGTACAACGATCTGGCAAAAAGGCATGAATCTATTGATATCATGAATGGCAGCTCTGCGAAGTTCTTAACATGCATAAGGCAAATACTGTTTTAAATATTGTTCTAGATTTCAATTTTATTTATTCCACTTCTACGTAATTATAGTTCATAGTATATATCCTTGTAGCTCTATCTCGATCTTCAAAGTATTCGGTAGTTCTATGTACCTAAGATCCGGTTCCTTGAACAGTAAGTAGTTTAATAATTAATTTTATTAATATAACTTAGATCTCACACGTATATGTACAATAACCATGATTAGGGTACATCTTTTGAATGCAATCTAGCTGTAAGCCTATTAACTGATGTATTTTATTAATTCGTTTGTGGTTGTATTCTGTATTGTGCCTTTATTAAAATAAAAATAAAATAAAATAAAAAAATATAATTGACGCTAACATAATGAAATCATCCCCTCATTGATCTAGTGGACTCTAGGAGCAGCTTAGTTCTGGTCCTGAGTTCAAATCACAGGTCGGTCATTCGTAATTTGTTTGAGAATTTAAATTTGAAAAATTTAATGTGAAAAAAGATTTTTTATTCTTTCAAGTATCTTTAAAAATATTTGTGATTTGTAAGTGATAATTGCTAAGCTGATAGATTTAAGTTTTCACAGATATTTACCTAATTGTTGCGTCATCAAACATCACGTCACTTATTTCGCGAACGGCGCGGCTGTTCATAATTAGTTATAAAATAATTATTTGTCTTGCGCAACAATAACAATTAACAGCTTTTCAATTAGCCATAGCGAAGCAGGTCGTTGCGGGTCTGCTCGACGGTGCGTGCACCGCGAACCGTTTTGCAGTATCGTTGAAAAAATAACGGAATACCATAACTGTTACATAATCGTTACGCTTCAAACTATAATTATAGCACAACGGTTTTGCAAGTATGCTAATATCACAGTCTAAAACCACTTTTCTCTCTCTATCTATCATCTAAACCATAAATGGAGAGAAATTTTGCGACAAGGTGGTAGGTGCCTCGTATGCGTGAGGCTGTCTGGGTTGGTACCTCCGCTTTGTCTATTTCTGCCGCCAAGTAGCAGTGTGTAAGCACTGCACACAAGCACAGCACATTGAAGCCAGTGAAATTACTAGGCATTATGAGTCTTAACATCTTATGTCTCGGGGTGACGAGCGCAGTCCAATGCCATGCAGTGCTTTGTAATTCAAAGTTCTGTGTCGTGTTGCTTCTGTTTATGAGCAGGCGTGACGCTTACCATTAGGTGAGCGACCTGCTCGTTTCTCCACTCAAGCTAATAAAAATAAATTAAAAATAAACTTTTTCTGACTTTTTTCTTTGACTGCCTCGATAGCGCAATTGTAATGCGTACGCGTTACGATTGAGGTCAACTCTGAGGTCTCGGGTTCGATCCCCGGGTCGGGTCAAGTGGTATTGGGTTTTTCTATTACGAAATGCTCAGTATCAGCCCGGAGTCTGGAATTTGTGCCCGGTATGGCGATAGGCTCGCCCCATATCACATAAGGGACGGAAATACGCTCGGCGAAATGTGGGTGTACTGGTTACACCTCTGCCTACCCCTTCGGGGATTACAGGCGTGAGTGCGTATGTATGTAAAAATAAACTTTAAATATATGTTAACATGTTTTCACATATAAAAAATTGCAAAATGTATAAAGTTCCTAATCTCTGTGCTGCCAGATCAGTAGTAACAACTACGTAAAATTACTGTTTGATGACGACGATCGCGGAATACTCATGAGTTATACAGAAAGGGTTGTAATGGCAGCAGCCAGATTACTTTGTGTACAAGTGTCAGTGTGTCACCTGATGGTAAGTGATCTCCACCGCCCATGTACGCCCACAATGTCCAAAGAATTATGCTCGCCTTGTCGACCTTAAAGGAAAGGCATAAGGGATTGGGAAGGGGATTTGAGCCTCCGGATATCTCACTCATCGTACGAAAAAAATTGTAGTGGACTATTAACATGTAAGTTTCAATGTTGGCACATAAACCTCTGTGCTAGGTTCAGAGCCCTGTGTTACAGAAATCAGTGTCGTTTATCATACTTCAATGACATTTATCTATGTAAATATGTAGTGTAGTATGTATGAGTTATATTATGGCGTATACATTAAGTTTAGTCTCCACGTTCAACCATAAATTGATGATTTTTTTTTTATGGTATAGGCCGGCAAACGAGCAAGTGGGTCACCTGATGGTAAGTGATCTCCACCGCACATGTACGTCCACAATACCAAAAGAATCATAGGTGCGTTGCCGACCTTAAAGGAAAGGGATAGTTAAGGAATTGGGAAGGGGAGGGGGTTTGGGCCTAGGGATATCTCAATCACCGTACGAAACGCAGCACAAGCTGCTACTTTACGTCGGTTTTCAGTGAGACAGTGGTAATGACCCGGAGGAGCCGGCCCATACATGCTGTAGACAAGTGTCTACAGCGTGGCTCTACCACTCATAAAACTATCAACACTCATATCAACTAACCTAACCCCTTTTACAATCCCATATTAGATATCGTTTCCCGGTACTTATACGAAATGAACAATTAGTGGCAATTAGTGAAATGGACCGTCAGCAAATTAACGTAATGTACAGCTACGTGAGTTATTACGAGGTGAAGTGCTACGGGCGCGGCTAATTTGTTTGTTGGCCGTAGCTATGATAAACTTATGGAAGTGTAGCTTTTGTTTCTCCCCAGAGGGGTTGGCGTCAGGCTGGCGGCCATTCGTAAAAACAAGCCAAATCTTTCTGTAGTATGTATTAAAAAGCTTGTTGCGCCGACTCTACTGCAGCGAGTGGGTTAAAGGCAAATGGAAGAAGAAGGAGCTCCGCCCGCATTTTTTTAATAGGCCAGGAAACGAGCAATTGGGTCACCTGATAGTAAGTGATCTCCACCGCCCATGTACACTCAATACCAGAAGAATCATGAGTGAGTGGCTGATTGATAATAAATTATGGGATTAGGAAGGAGTGAGGATTTGCGCCTTCGGATATATCACTCACCGTACGAAACGCAGCAGTAAGCCGCTACTTTACGTCGGTATTCTGTCAAACAGTGGTAACGATCCAGTCGAGCCTGCCCAATGATGCTGTAGTCACAGCTGCCTACAGCATGGCTCTACCACTCAATGTACTCGCTCACGTATGCATTTCTTTACAAGTTCTATTTAATCTTCACGGGTGTTATGCTATCCAGGTATTTCGATTTGGTGGTGCGAGTAAAAACAAATATAATTAATTAATTTCGTTTGATAAAATAAAAAAAAAAAAATCGTGAAGGTTTCATAATGTAACGTAATTGGTATTAATTAATTACGACGTATTTATATTACTCAGTAATGGTAAATCTTTTAAATTATAAAACTATCATAATACCGCTATTACCTATTTAAAGTCAGAACACACTAACTAATATTTCAATACTGTAATTTGAACATAAACCGATTTTTTTTAATTCTGGCACGGCACAGTGTAAAAGTAAGTGTGTAAGTACAGTCTACTCCTAATATAGTAGTAACCATCGAGAGACATTGCATATATCGAAGGTTCAACATTTCTCAGAATTATGCTGGCCTGACGGTACTGTTTGACCCCGGAACTGACGCCTAAACGAGCCCCTATCGCTATCAAGTCGGGTAAAAAATATTTGTAGTACATCTATCTAGCCTCCAACCGCCCCTTAAAGCTAGACCCCAGACTGTACATTGCACAACACGCTTTATACACACACGGATACCATTCGATTATTGGTACCAATATTAATACAACTTTGGTCAGCAGAGAAATGGCTTCTCCGTAGTGGCGAATGTTTTAACCGACTTCAAAAAAGGAGGAGGTTCTCAATTCAGAGTTTTGTTTTTGCTTTTTTATGTTTGTACATGATTTCTCCGCCAACTGTGGACCGATTTTGTTGAAAAAAAAATCATTCGATAGAGTTTAGCTGCGATGTGGTCCCATATAAACTTTGTTAGGATCTCCGATGAAACTCCTCAACGGACAACAGTACACTCGTCGCGATATGTTATTGTATTTGAATTTACATGCTGTTACTGTACCTACCATTAAACATTTAAAAATAAAACATATAAATTGTTATTTTTGAAATTACAGTATTTTATTTTGAATTCCGTTTCTAAGTTTTGTTAAAACCAATTTTATTATTAGGTGTTATT
Source organism: Mimas tiliae (assembly GCA_905332985.1). NCBI lineage: Eukaryota > Metazoa > Arthropoda > Insecta > Lepidoptera > Sphingidae > Mimas > Mimas tiliae. The sequence goes on along the minus strand of HG995259.1, from coordinate 14,037,693 downwards.
TGACGTAGATCTCATACATATTATGATTTACCATTATACTTGATAGTACCACTAGTATGTTTGTACACCTAATAGCTGTAGACCACATCATTCATCGAAATTGTTCTTAACTATGGTTATAGAAAATCGGTTTAGCCATTCAGAAATTACATTTCTAATGGACGTCGGGGATTTTCAACAGTTAGGTTATTTACCTAGTAAATCAACCCGGCGCAGCTCGGCGTGTGTATGTGGGTCTCTAATTAGTGCCAGTTACGGCTGGCACAGTTTTATTACGTTTAACTGTTATGTAAACTTCAATACAACGTGGCCTTTGTTGAGAAAACTATTCGTACAAGGGTTGCTGTGTTTCACTATAATTGCTCGTTTATAATAAGCATATTTTCGAGTAGTGTTTTAAATGCATAAGCTCATGCTTGTATACCAATTGCAAAATGAATGAAATGCTTGAATGTTACATCAAGCATTCTTTTCAAGCACGTAAATGCTTGGCAAGAAATTTTGACTGCCTAGGAAGTCCATTATTCCATCAATTTTGTTAAAGTACCTCATCAGGTCAGCGCTCTGCATGTCGCCGCGAATTGATTTTACATCTTAAATAAAGTGCCTCGGTGGAACAGTTGTAAAGCGTACGCGTTACGATTGAGGCCAACGCTGAGGTCTCGGATTCGATCCCCGGGTCGGGTAAAGTGATATTGGGTTTTTCTATTATAAAATGCTCAATATCAGCCCGTAGTCTGGAATTTGTGCCCGGTATGGCGATAGGCTCGCCCCCTATCACATCGTGGGACGGAGATACGCTCGGTGAAATGTGGGTGTAATGGATACACCTCTGCCTACCCCTTCGGGGATCACAGGCGTGAGTGCGTATGTATGTATCTTAAATAAATTCTGTAAAGTACAGCAATCACTTTCGCGGTACATTTCATCCTTCGCGACGTTGCGTCGTGTCGCGTCGCATCGCGTGATAGACGATAGACCAACGAAAATATTTACCAATCGTGCGTACAATTGTCAAACAGAATTTAATTCCGTGGAAATAATTTATATTAACTACAAAAATAAATGTATATACAACGTGTTACAGAAAGGTGTGGTCATATTTAAGGGTCATTACATATACCGTACAATTAGTACTTATGTACCGGATCTTTTCAAAATCAAGACATCCGAAAATTTCACGTAAAATTTAATCACTCGTTTATTAAGATCGATCAGATTGATGACATCACTATTAATTATTATGAACGATACTCACTTTTTAATAAACTTGAATAAGATGCACGTAATTCTACGGACATACGTACTTAACTTGTAATTTAAACACAAATTAACACCTGAAAGAGATTGTGTGTTGAAGACAAATAGTTACCATCCTTTAGAAGCATGTTAAAGACTTCATTCACGGGTCTTCCATCTATGAATTTGGCTTATTACAGTCGACGATCCTCTTAAAAACTTTTATCAGTTACACCAATACATAATACTTGTTTTTAGTCAATTACAACATATTTTTTAACTCGTAATCATACTTCATAAAATCAGAACTTGCCGAACTGACTGCGTCAAATAATTATTGACATTTGACAACTGTTTAATGTTTTTTTAATTATAAAATAATTAAATGAAAGGAGGTCTATAGTATCATTGTTTATCATTTAGTGTTGTCCAAAGTTGAAAGTCGATATCGACATGTTACTCATTCGATAAAAAAGAAAATTCTATAATTATTGTACTAGCAATGCAATCGGATTTGGTACTATGAGAGATAAATACTTATACTCTACACTATACATTGCTTAAATTTGCCCGCCCCTTTCTATAACACGTTGTATATGCAATGCAACATTATGTATGTACTTAAAAGTGTTATACGTTTGATTTCATTCATCAAAATCATGGCTGTATATATAACATAACGTGGCTTACCTCACACAACGTAACGTAAAAAAACATTAACAGCCAATAATTTACACGTAAGACTAGGCAGTATGGTCGAAAGACTATAGCCTGTCCTTTGGACGAATAAAAATAAATAAAAACATTAACAGCCAATAAAATCCGCCGCAGCACTGCACAGATAATATCTACAATTATTAATCATGTTAATGTTTAGGTTTGAATAACAATTTCGCGATACAAGCTGAGCATAGTGCAAGGGCCATTATCCTATTGAATAAGTTTCAACAGTATTTTGTTGTTTGTTCACTTAAGAGAAATATGGTAAGGTAAATAAATAAAAAAAAAATTAGGTTACTCCGTACGAGTTTAAAGCCCGAATAATGGAACGCTACTCAACAGCCGACTGTCTTACGGTTACTTATTTTAATACAATTTTGACAGTTAAGAGCGTCTTAACATGTTTACACACACACTGCTGCTTGGCGGCAGAAAAATACAAAGCGTTGGTACCAACCCAGACGGCCTCTCGCATACGAGAGATCTACCACCTCCGGGGGCCTCTCGATTCACAGTCTGTTATGGCGATAGGCTCGCCCCCTATCACATAAGGGACGGAGATACGCTCGGCGAAATGTGGGTGTACTGGTTACACCTCTGCCTACCCCTTCGGGGATTACAGGCGTGAGTGCATATGTATATGTTTATGTATGTATTTGCCCGCTGCGCCACTGTGGTTGTCCACTGTCAGCTCGTTCTGTGTAACCGAGCCTTTAGATGTGTTTGCATCTATCGGCGAGTTGCGACCGATACGGTAATGCCAACAGAACAAAATAATTAACCTCATTATGTTGGCCACGCGGGCCCTGCCCTCATTGTGGACAACGTATTTTGTAAAGCCTGCGGACAGTTCTGGGCCGCGCGATTCATGTATATAAATTTAATTATATTGAAGCATCTATTGAATAGATCAATTAAAGACTACTTAATACTTTAAATTGTGTTTGCAAATAAACTGACTCAACACCCAGACCAAACCGATGGACATAGGAACCTGAAATTTTTATAGCGTATTCCTGTAATGATAGTTAACCACCTACATTTTTTTTTTGATATTTCATCCTTACAGAGATGACAAGACGTGGGAAAGTTTGTAGGAAAAATAATTTTTTCTAAGGAAATTTACCGGAAACTTGGTAAATGCACTTCAACATATTTCGGTATTTCATATTTATACAGACACGTATTTCGGTGATTTTTGAAATTCTACCCCTAAAGGTAGGAAATTTTGTATGTAACATAGTTTACTCAAACATTGCAATTTTAAATTAATGTCAAATTATCTTTGTAACTAATTAGGGGCATTAGATAATTATTATTATATAACGAAAACAAATTATGCATTCATTCAACAAAGAACAGTATAATTGCAATATTAATTAAACCTCATTAAATATTTGTGATTTTTTCTGGGGAAAAGCCGTGTATTATGTAACCAGTTACTGGTAGAGCGGTGAAACGCGGTGGTCAATGGTGGTCACTAGCTGGTACTGGTAGTGGTCGACATGCGACGGCCGGTTTCACTCTCGACGGTTGCCGCCCTTTGCTCACGGTCAAGGCGAGTCGCACGGTCGGAGCACGCCGGGCGCCACTCGGACGCGGGCGCGCCGCGCGGTGTCAGGCATACTTGCCTACAATCTCTTAATAATATTATAAACATGAAACTTTACATAAATAAATACACCCAACAGTTATACACATAGTCCTGACTATCGGGAACTGCGAGGGACGTGCAGTCCCACAACATCCAGACACGAAACAAATGTTTGTGGATTACACATTTTTTCCCGGTGTGGGATTCGAACCCACGGCCTCGTTTGTATGTTTGTGAGTGCGTTTTGTAGGGGAAGGGAGATTTCCAGACGCCCAAATCACCAATCTTCCAATTCCTAATCCCTATTCCTTAAAGGTCGGCAAGGGTTCCACGATTTTTCTGGTATTGTGGAAGTCCATGAGGTTTTAAGCGGTGAAGATCACTTACCAGTTATCTAGAGGTAGCACTATTGCTATATTAGTTTGCTATGGCTTTGTTTATTTATAAATTTTATTTTTTTATTTTTGGGCCTCCGGATATCTCACTCAGCGTACAAAACGCTGCAGCAAGCTGCTACTTTACGCCAGTTTTTTGTGAGACAATGGTAACGGACGAGCCCGCCCATTCATGCATGACAAAACTGTCTAAAACGTGCTACCACTTTTATTAGTACGTAATATGTATTACGACTGCCTCGGTGGCGCAGTTGTAATGCGTACGCGTTACGACTGAGGCTAACGCTGAGGTCTCGAGTTCGATCCCCGGGTCGGGTAAAAGTCATATTGGGTTTTTCTATTACGAAAAGCTCAGTATCAGCCCGGAGTCTGAAATATGTGCCCGGTATGGCGATAGGCTCGCCCCTATCACATCATGGGACGGAGATACGCTCGGCGAAATGTGAGTGTACTGGTACCCCTCTGCCTACTCCTTCGGGGATTACAGGCGTGAGTGCGTATGTAATATGTATTTGCATATGTTAGCAATTTTTGCGCGATTTTTGCTATCACAAGATACGTGATAGACCCGTCTGTTACCCATAGTTGCTCGTTTGCTGGCCTTTGCTATAAAAAGACAAAGGTATTTAAGTTAATCAAGATCCTGCTCTAATAACCTTGCTCTGACAATTCACGATACCTACAAATAGTTGATCTAAATACATCAAGTCAACCTTTTTAATGTATTTGGACGCGTGTTTACGAGCGCCCAGGGTCGGCTGCGTTGTGCAATGCTTGACCTTCGTGTCCCAGGATATGGGCCAGCAACTAGCCTGGTACATTCCTATCACGATCAAGTAACTAGATGATGATTTAAGGACCATTTATTCTAGTGTTAACGGTATTCAAAGATCTTTATTTAGCTCTAGCAATTGAAAGCAAGATAATGCGATGTTGATCTCAAATTAAAGATATCAGTGTAAACGTGCGTATTAGCAATAATTGCGTCGGTACGGGCTGAGATGCGATTCAGCGCGCTTTCTCCGGTCGTTCACAGCAGGGATATCCGTTCGCATTGTATAAACATTGCAATGTATTGAATGTTGCTGTTTTTAACCCCCAAAAAATACGGGTGCCGTGGGTGCGTGTGTGTTCTTTTTTTTATATATTATATTATTTAATATTGACTGCTCTATTGGCGCAATATTATATGTAAGGGAATATTGACATATTGAATTTTTATTATTAATTATTTATTTAGTACGTAAGGGAGTATTAACATATAAATTTTTATTAAAAAAAATTTTTTTTTTATTATATTTTATTTGTGTTTTTGTGACATTCGGTAGGCAGCGGCTTGGTTATGCCCCTGGCATTGCTAATGTCGATGGGCGACGGTAACCACCCATCATCAGATGGGCCGTCCGCTCGTCTGCCTTCGAAGAACAATAAAAAAAAAACATAACACCTAAACTAATGGACCGATTTTTTTTTCCAATGTTAGTTTGATTACATTTAAAAATACTTTGAAACTTTATTTGAGGAATTTAGAACCATCAATGACATCACTGAAATGACGATCGACACAACGACATTGCGAGATTTCCCGACATATGAGACGCTCGGATTGATCTAATGTCCGGGAAGGTTTCCGGGAAGGAGAATCGAGAGAAATTGATTTGTCGGCAACACGCCCATGATTCTTATAATATTGTGGGCGGTGGAGGTCACTTACCATCAGGTGATCACATCACCACCACCACCATCTATAATAAAAGCCTCACAGAAAGTTATTAAGAAACACGAGGAATCTTCGGTTTCACAACTAGTCATAACATCCCAGTCCTGTAACACATATTTACGGATCACACAAACATTTGCCACGGCGCGGGGATCGAATTCGCGGACTCTCGTTTCACAACCGTCTACTCGTCCACTGTACTAATGTTGTCAAAATGCTACTTGGCTTGTTCAGAATGGCTCATTGAGATCCTTCAAGCCAGTCATTTACTGAGTGACAGTATGAATTCTGTACTTTCTGCGCACGTTCACCACTTTGTACAAAGAGGTGGGAATTTGTCAAGTGGGTGAGTCACAGGGACCAGGACTGAGCTGTCTTGCAAAAGAATATGTACAGTCAATTACTTTAAAATTAATTATAATTATAATTTATTTGTGATGTTTTCTTATGATTTTAATTGCAAATTGTCCTGAATCCAAATACAATATGGGCCCATGTGTGTCTAAAATCTTATTTTAATTTAATTAATTAATTAATCTGGCAATGTTTCTATTTACACTATGTGTATGTAATATAATGACCGTTTGTTTTTGTTACAGTTAATCCTGATTGTGTATGATGCGACGCGCGTTCTGAACCGCGGTAAGTTATGATTTAAATATTACATACCATAAACTTACTCCGATTAGTATGCATTAATATGAGTTCACTTTTATGAAAAATTTTACTGTTTTCCAAGTTCCCTAAAATTTCGATTTGCGATCGTGCGCAAGCACCTCGGGCTTTTTGTCTCTGAAAAATACACATCTAATGAAACAATAGGGCATAAATTCAAATAATTGTTATATCTTACGTATAATTAGAACACGACGTATAAATCAAGCAATCACCACAGTCCCTTGAATGAAGTCATAGACTATAGTAACTTCTAAATATGCGTGAAGAATTAGCAGTAATTATTATTGAGGTCATGTCGCGCATGCGCCGCTCTCATTGTTAACTGGTCAGTATTGCAGAGATCGAGTAATCTAAAATAACGCGCTCAGATACTCAATTATGAACCTCATGTCATACAACATTGTGTGTTGCGAAGATTGGAGGAGCGCGCTATTTTAGATGAAATAGTTTTACTAAACGAGAAGCTTACGTAACAAACCTATATGGCCTAGTGCTGAATGACCGTCACATTACTACCTCCTCGTAATACTTACACCCTGGTATACGGATTTAAATTATGATATAAAATCAGCTTTCTACGCGTGCCCTGAATAGTTATGGTGAACAGGTGCGGATTAAGAACAAAACGATAAGGACAAAAGGATAAGGTAACAAAAAATCATAACTTCGCCTGCCTAAAGTGCAGTTGGGCAGCGCGTCTACCGAATGCAATACAACTTGTGTATGAATAGTTCCATCCAGTAGTTTCCATTGGAAATAACCATTTGGATGATTCAGGTGGCGGCGAAGAGACGAGCTTAGCCCCTACCCTAAACAACTGACTTGTAGTATTGTAATGTCGAGTAATAGTGGAGAGAGTGGAAGGAATTGTTACTTTTGCATTGGGTCATGGCTTACTAAACTTTTATTAAGTATCAACCTATGCATTACGGAACCTAGCGTCCAATGTATTGTTTTTAAACATAAAAAAACCGACACTCATCGCAGGCGTTCCGTGAAAAAAACAAGTTATTACTAATTACATTATTATTACTTAATTCTTTACTATGCTACTAAAATCTAATACTCGTTAACAGGATTACAGACTCAACCTTCACAAATAAGTCAGACTCGTCAGTAGTCACATAATCTTATATTACATTTATTATTAAATTCTCACTAATCTCTTATTTCGACCCTGGCACATGCTTATGAGCAAGCAGACTTTATCCGCTTATCGGCGCACATAATGGGTGGCGTACCATCTTTGGCGAGTCCAAATGACCCACAGCTCTGTCAACGAATTACTGCACTGTTTATGCCAATCCGTTTTTGAATAATTGTGTTCGTATGGTGACTTTCGACTCCATTGTATTATGGACTCCTGGTATTATAGGTATGCATTGAATTATGATGAATAAATGAGCAAAATAAGAAAAAATAAAAACTTGGTCAAGATGCCTTTTTTATTCATCGAATGTAGTATGCCCCGATATTATCGCGTCGCGTCGTCCTGACCTATGAATGAAAACCTTATAAGATATACCGTTATAGGGAAAGAAAAAACTGCGCTTTACTAAAATTGATTACCACAGTAAAAGTATTTTTCCAATTAGACGGCTAGGTTAGACGAACTTATGTTACCTATACATCTTATATATAAAATTCTCGTGTCACAATGTTCGTTCCCATACTCCTCCGAAACGGCTGGACCGATTTGTATGAAATATTGTGTGCATATCGGGTAGGTCTGAGAATCGGCCAACATCTATTTTTCATCCCCCTAAATGTTAAGGGTGGTCCACCCCTAATTTTGTTTTTTTTTATTTTTTAGACAAAATTTATTGCTTTTATTTTTTTATGATACAGCATTAAAAAATACATACAAGCCTAAATTTTCAACCCTCTACGATCAACCCCTATTTTTTAATAGCGACATTAGTATTTTTGTCAAGCGCGTTTCTCACCGGGACTCGCTTGATGCGACTAGACTACTTTAATCCTGGAAATAGGCATTCACGCGGGCGGAGCCGCGGGCAACAGCTAGTACTTATATAGATTTTTTAATTCTTCATCATAAAAACGTGATGACAAACATTTTTTCATTCGGTATACAGTACAGTCACGTGCCCATCGTAATTGGCCGTTACAAGTATAATTTACACGGTTTTTGTGTTTAAATTGAAAACTTGAAGCCAGCCATCATGCCTTCCGCATAACATCATTACACTCATGTTTGTATCCAATTCGAATCCGTCAAATGCCTTGACTCCTTAATTTCGGCGCATCATGTAATACTGATTGTGATGAAAATTTAAATGTTATTAGGTGATGTAAACTGGTTATTTTTAGATTTGTTTATTTAATTGATATGAAGTGTGGGTTGCACCTTGCGTTGGTTAAAGTTAAAAGTTGTTTTAACAAGCAATGGTCCGTTATTTAAATTTGTATTTCAGAGTGGTAGAGCCACGCTGTTGACAGTTTTGTCTACAGCATGTATGGGCTGGCTCGTCCGGGTCATTACCTCTACCACTCTGAAATACACATTTACAAGGTGGTAGGTCCCTCGTTTGCGAGAGACCGGCTGGGTTGGTACCACCGCTTTGTCTTTTTCTGCCGCCAAGCAGCAGTGTGTTCCGGTGTGAAGGACATTGAAGCCAGTGTAATTACTGGGCATTATGAGACTTAACACCTTATGTCTCGGGGTGACGAGCGTAGTCCAGTGTCATGCAGTGCTTTATTTAAAGTTCTGTGTGGTGTTGCTTCTGTTTATGAGCAGGCGTGGCGCTTACCATCAGGCGAGCGACCTGCTCGTCTCGTCATTCAATCTAATAAAAAAAATAAAAATAAAAAATAATGTGGACCATTGCTTGTTTAAATAAGTTACCACTGTTGGTAATGCCCACTGTCTCATGCGAGAGGCCGTCTGGGTTGGTACCACCGCTTTGTCTATTCCTGTCGCCAGGTAGCAGAGTGTAAGGCACTGTATACAGGCGTGAGCATGCAATGCTACAAATATAATAGATTTGTCTAATTTTTATTTTACCCGTGTATTCACTGTCTTACATATTATCAACAGCTACAAGCTGTGTCACTCTGGGTGTAATTTCGTCAATTGTCACAAAATGGACCTTCACAGACTATTCGACACAGTTGTATCGGAAAGCGGAACCGGCGGTTGCGTCAGAGCACATCTGCCGCGTCCGGTCTCGTGTGGTCACAGGTTTTATTCGCAAATACTGTGTAATTTGACTGCTCTTGCAACTGTTGTATAGATAACTACTGTTGATTCGGGACTTTTTTTTACAGCATAGGCTGGCAAACGAGCATGTGGGTCACCTGATGGTAAGTGATCATCACCGCCCATGTACGCCCACAATACTAAGATAATCATGGGGGTGTTGCCGACCTTAAAGGAAAGGGATAAGGGATTGGGAAGGGGGAGGGGAATTTGGGCCTCCGGATATGTCACTGACCGTACGAAGCAGTGAGCTGCTACTTTACGCCGGTTTTCTGTGAGACAGTGGTAACGACCCGGACGAGCCGGCCCATTCATGCTGTAGACAGAACTATCTACAGCGTGGCTCTACCATTCACAATAAGTATAAGTTATGAACTCGTTTACGACATAAATATTGCATTTTAAAGAAGCACAATGCACTTTACCAACATTCTATTTAACGCTTTATTAAAGGTTTAAAACAGTACTCCAGTTTTCTTCATCCATTAACCTCTTTTTAACATCTGTGTCTATATTAATTTCTATACATATTAATTAGAACATTTCAGTAAATTTCACTAGAACGATCGTAAACTCAATACAATATATTTGCAATTTATACACTCACGAAAGAATTTTGGAAATATCTCTGATCATTGAAAACAGTTATTGGTTCACGAAAGTCGGTTTATTATAAACGATTACTATTTTCCACACTACACCCAATCCGAATCGCATACATGTCTGTCTGAACTTTGAAGTAGCCTTAAAACTATTTATTTGTGTGAGGGGCGCAATAGACCCGATTTCCGTGTTCCTTTTTTTTATCAAATATTTTGGGGGCTATTGGTGACATTTTCACTATACCAGCCCCATCGTACCCTAAACAAAATTTTGCTTTTCCTATCTAATATATCAATTTTGATTATTTATTTATTTTATATCATAGGCCGGTAACCGAGCAAGTGGATCACCTGATGGTAAGTGATCTCCACCGCCCATGTACGCCCACAATACTAAAAGGATCGTGGGCGCGTTGCCGACCTTAAAGGAAAGGGACAATTAAGGGGTTGGGAAGGGAAAGAAGAAACGCAACAGCAAGCTGCTACTTTACACCGGTTCCTGTGAGACAGTGGTATTGATCCGAACGAGCCGGCCCATTCATGCTGTAGACAAAACTGTCTACAGCGTGGCTCTCCCACTCAAAAATGCAATTTATTTATTTTTCATATAATATAAATTGCATTTAAATCAGTCCAGACAAAGCAGTTACACAAAACCATTTTTTTTGGCAGGAGTTTAAATAAATCGTTAACGCATATAATTATATAGTAAAAAGCTAGTTTAATAAATTCATGTTTATTCAACATTGAGCTTGGTTTGATCATAATGGCTGGTATGTGTTAGTGTGGGACATGACTAAGGCTGCAGTTTTCTCAAGTTGAAAATCTATCACCGACAAGAAAGTAATGTCTCAGGAAAGACATGCATTTCGTAATTACAATATTCTAGTTTATGGTGGTGTTAAGTATATGGTTTACACTTTACGTAATTGGCCGGTGTTACGAACTTTATAAGATTTGGTTATGTTCTTAATATAGAAAACAGTGGTAAGTTTTCGCTAGAATCCTTACAGTAACCTGGTCCTTCGGTAAACTAGGCTTCGTGACTTTTTAAATTAATAAAAAAATAAACTTGACTGTATAAAAAGATATACCGGCTGAGCTATCCTTTTTCACACGGGTTTTAGATTAGTGGATTAAAACGAGAATAAAATATCAATAAACCTTGGAACAGCTGATTCCATTTTTTTTTAATTTGCGTTAATGTTGTGGTCAAGTGTGTGAAATGTTAAAATGCTGTGTTGTAGCAAAATACAAATAGTTTGTTTTCAGTATCGTTTATTAATAAAAAAATACAAAAGAGATCTTACGTCTAAAGATAATTAACTCCGTTATAAAAGAGCAAGCATTTTATATATCGAAAATAAAAACAAGAGCAAGTTCTGTCGCCGAAGTACTAGCTTAAGATAAACCTATTTATTGCACAGGTTAAAACACAAAAATAATTTTAACTTGAACAGAAAATAAGCTTAATTATTTTGTCTGCCGATGTTGGACATCTCAATAATCTCCAAAAAATGAAATCTATTTTGTAGAAACGCCTTCAGCTGTTCCCAAGTCGGCAACTCATCCGCCCCCAGTTTAACAACTTCAGACACCCACTTTAGGTGGGATTCTTGGTCCAACTTCGATTCTACGATATAATTAATGATGGGATCCCACGAGCTGACGTCGACTTCAAGAGTCTCCAATGACGCCAAGCATCCGATCGTCGTTATCAACAACTGGTTGATGTCTTTTGATGAATCTTGCCTCATTGGCTTTAGCGCAAAAAGCCGCTTAAGCACTTCGTTTGTATTCCTTTGCCTGTTGTTATAACGCTCGTTGATCCTTTTCCATGCATCTTCATAATTGTATCCTATAGTTGATATGTACTTCAGTTCATTTTTCGCTGCACCTTGCAAACAACTCTTCAGATAATAAATCTTTTCATACGAACTTAGATTATAGTTGTCGTGGATTAAAGATTTGAACATACTGCGAAAGGAAAGCCAATTTTCGTAACCACCCGAGAAGCGGGGTAATGGTATTTCTGGCAACATTTCTCTGGGCACGGATGACGTGGACGATTTCGGCACCAAAGCGGTGTTGTGCTCCCTAGTTTTCGCTTTATATTTGATGTACATTCCCTGGAATTTTTGGCATAAATCCTCGGTGAAGTAAGTTAATTGTCCCTTTTCGTCTTCTTCTATCGACATCTCTATTTTATCGTGTTGTTCTTGAAACTTCTCGTACAGCGCCTCCAATGCTTCATTTCTCATCTCGAAGCACGACGAATTTGTTTTTGTTGACTTAATATAAGCATCTGATAGAATCTCAAGTAGGGCTTGTTGTTTGCCGATTAAAGATTTTACTGGTGTTTCTAAAGACATTATTCTAAAATGTTGTAATATTTCAGTTCAATCGTCCCGGGTTGCAGCACTTAGTTCGTTTAGTTGGGACAACAAAATGAAACAAAATCAAACAACTTGCACTAGTTCAAATAAACGAATGGAATTTAAATCAGTCTTATGTCCTTACATATCCGAAGAGAATTAAGTCAGCGCGATGTAAAACGCCCCTGGCGCCATCTAGGTTGCTTTATGGAATTAACAAAATGATGAGTAGGCGCATTGTTTACAATAACACTGAAGGTGTTATGTTTCTTATCAGTTTACAATAAAGTGTTAATATTAATAATAATTTATGTTGTACTTTTGTGAGTGGTAGAGCCATGCTTTAGACAGTTTTGTCTGTGAATGGGTCGGCTCGTCCGGGTCGTTACCACTGTCTCACAGAATACCGGCGTAAAGTAGCAGTTTGCTGCTGTGTTTCGTACGGTGAGTGAGATATCCGGAGTTCCAAATCCCCCTCCCCTTCGCAATCTCTTAATTATCCCTTTCTTTTAAGGTCGGCAACGCGCTCATGATCCTTTTGGTATTGTCCAAAAAAAAAACAAATTTTACATATTAAAAATTCAAAATATTACCTATTTGGATCAAAATCGTCACATTGCACTTCAAAATAAATTGCATGCATTAATTTTGACTTAGACATAGTTAAAAGTAAAACGACCTTCACTGTTAACTTGATTCTTACTAAACACAACGTTGAATGGAGCCAGGATGGATGGACCGTGTTTAATATTAAATGTGCCAAACTATATTGGAACTAAGTCACATTTAACCGGGTTTTAGAATATTTTAGATGTCTACGCATTGATTATTTTTAGTTATCGCTATTTTAATAATCGACATCAACGAAAATCTATGGGGCTATAATTTAAAAATAGAATAGAATTGACATTTAACCGAGGATTATCAACGCCAGTGCCGCACACGCAGCAAGGTCGGCAGGCAGGTTGGCAGACAAGTTGGCAGACAAGTTGGCGCGACGACAACACACTTCGTGAATGTCAATTAATCTAGTTCGTGATTGAGGAATCTATTAATTTGATATCCTTATAAGGTAGTACATGACCTTAGGCCGAGTTGTGAAACTGCTGCACTGGTCCGCTCATGAGACACGATTTCGGCGCCTACATTATGTGTGAAACATGTTTGGTTGAATCGTATTGGCATTTGGCAGTTCAGGCTTGAGACTAGGATGGAGCAAGCTTTTTTTTATTAGCTTGATTGACGAAACGAGCAGGTCACTCGCCTGATGGTAAGTCTGCCCATAAACAAAAGCATAACCATGCAGAACTTTAAATTACAAAGTACTGGATTGCGTTCGTCACCCTGAGACGTAAGATGTTAAGTCTCATAATGCCCAGTAATTTCAGTGACTTCATGTCCTTTTAACCGAAACACAACAATGCTTACACACTGCTGTTTGGCGGCAGAAATAGACAAAGCTGGGCCTTCTTAATTTACTTTCTTTCTTCTTCTATTTAGTTTCGGCTGCATTTTTATATTATATTACTCCAAAGTGTTGTTAAGCATCACAAATTTCATAAAAGATAAGTAACGTGATGACTCAATGAGCGACTCAAGCAAGATAACTACTAGGGCGTCATAATATTTGTGTTAGAGAATTAAGTCACCATTTTCCAGTTAGTTTACAGTGCTTTATGAAATATGTCATCATTATTTAACTAGTGTTTGCTCGCGGTTCCGTGTGAATGTCTTATTCAGAGATAAAAGTAAACTATATTCTAATCCAACTTATTGACGACTTGTGTGTCAAAATTGATCTAAATCTGTTCAGCCGTTAAAGGGTGATTAACAAACATATAAATTCATAAGCGCACAATCAACAATATACGCATAGAATTGAAAACCTCTTCCGTTCTTTTTTTAGACTTGTATTACAAAATATGCAAAACATGACTTCCACGTGTAGTTAACCCCACGTGCAGCTAACCCACTTGCTCCTTTGCCGGCTAATGCTATAAAAAAGTAATCATTAGCAAACTATTCTTCCATTAACATCCCTTCTGTGCTATACTTGAAATAAATATCCTTATGTCTTACACGTACATAATTCAACCTTGATGATTAACAAAGACGAACAAAAGATTACTGCCACTGATATTTGACACAAAAACTGATTCTAACCACTAACGTGACGCAATCAGCTAATTAGAATACACCTTAATTTAGTTTGTGTTAATTTACGCTTTTTTGTTTATTTAAAAATAGCTCCGGACATGTGGCGTCGCATGTGAGACTACCCAGAGATCGGGTATTTGGGGAATGTTATTTAAAAGCGCGTCCTTGACGTCCTTTTGTGTTATGTTTGCGATTAAATTGCGTATTATTTTGTGTAATAATTCATATTACTTACTTATTGTTGGCATTTACGAATGAATGGAGATTACATTACATTTAAAAAACAACAATATTTTTTTTATAAATTCAAGAGAATAGACGATAAGCTCAACAGGGAGTAATATGGACTGTTAAGACGAAAGTTGCGAGACGAAACCAGCCCCGAGATCATTCATCTCTGACTTTTCTAAGTTACGTATACTGTATTCATTGCGCTTTAACGGTGAAGGAAACTTCGTGAGGAAACCTGCATAGCTGAGTGATGTCTACAAGAATCTATTATTTTATTATTATTTAGAGAACAGATTTAACTACAATTTTAAGCACCTTGAACTGTCATAAAGTACATCAATAACGGTTTTATTGTAATGAACTGCATAAACTGTTATTTTCTCAAGTATTTCACAACAATATGAAAGTTGTTTGTTTAGACTGAGTGCAAATTCGTATTGAAAATAACTTTATTATATTTTTAACTATGCAATGAACCATGTACCCATCCATACAGTTAACAAATTACCTCTGTAAAAGGCAATCAAATTATCATGAAAGGTTTTTGCACTGCATATTATAATAATTATAGTTTCTATATGCGGCTTTGGTATATTTTTAGTTAAAACTATTAATTTGTATGCAAGGCACTTAGGAACAAGAATTCTATTGGCAAAGGTAGAGTAAGTAACAAGGCAACAATACTAGGAAAATATTATTAAAAAGTAATCGCGGGCGCTGCTGGCGCTTCGCCAGAGAATGAATGCTCGAAAAATGAGTTTACTCCGGGTCAGTTACCAGGATACCAGCATTTAATGAGATTGTTTACAAGTTGTACTACGGTAATGAGATTTCAAGTTGGGAGTTCAACAGAATAGTGATCCTCCCCTTCAAAGGAATGAATGAATGGCTTTGTGATTTCTTTCAGCCAGAAAGAATAAAAAAGGAATTTTAGATTCGGACTGGCTGCATCAGAAGTGTGCCATAGATTTAGCACACCCGGATATAATAAATTCGAGGAGGTTGCATTTGGAAACAACTCGCGTAGCTAAACCCAGGGCATTAGGTTACCAGGGTATTAGCATGCGCGGCCGCAAATAGGTACCGCTACGGATCGCTTCTGCTTTTATCATCGCGGCCATTGGACCGAGACCGTGCTCCGCCGAGCAAAACAACTGCCTAGCGTTTATGTTAGCCCATTATACAAACACTGATTAGGATATTCGGATAAGTTTTACTTACCATCTAAGGGTCTTGAGGTCACTGCTTTTTACATAATTATAAACATTTACGCATATTGTGCAATAGGCCCTTAATCAAAGAAATTAAAAAGATATTTGATGTGGGGCACATACCACCGTTATAAATGAGTTATTCGCAATATTACCAACAGGATACAAGAAGACAAGTAAGATTGACAAGACGCTGGGTACTTGACCGTTTAACTGATGGATCATTTCCCCGTCGAGGGCCTACTGAGTATAATGTCGAGTGGGCGTCATTGTGCGCATTGTGTTGCTAATGTGCAGTACTGTAACTAGATAATGGCGGTCTTGAGGCTTAATTGATAACAAGTTTGTGTCCGTTCCTGTGGGTTTGAAAAGACGAGAAGACTTACTTCATAGACGGGAAATATTAAGGATAGGTTTTAAGATCATTGGTCGACCAGCCAATAAACCTGGGGTTTTAGGGCTCGTAAATCTCTTTTTATATCAGAGCCCAGCAAACGAACAAGTGGATGCTTTGCTGGTGAGATATCTGCACCGCCATGAAAATACACAATACTAGAGGAGTATAGATCACCGGGATAGTTGGCGCTCACTTGGAGAGTGGACGGCAACAGGATGAAATGATCATTCACATCATTTTACTGTGGGGCCATAGGCCACATGTGCTACACGATGTAATTTTGTCGACTCGTTTTGTCGTGAAATACCTGTTTTATCTGGTCTCTATATGTATATCAAAGCTAACTTGACATGGAATAAAGTAGAGAAAATAGTACTTTAATCTCTCCGTGTTATTTCGTCTAAGAACCCTAACATGACAATATAATTTTATCGAATGTTGACCCTTTTACCCGAGATATTTGTCGTCGATAGTTTTCTTTCTCGCGCGCGAGATATCTCGTGTTGCATATGCTAAGCCCGCTGGTCATAAGAATTTCGCAGGTATGTATACCAACTCGCATTAGGTCCGCGTAGTGGACTAAGGCCTCACTTCTCATTAGTAGTAGAAGCTCGATGTACTATTCTGGTGTACAATAAAGTTTTTGAATAAAATAACCTTCGGTTTCATAATCTTCGTTACAAGATTCATACGTCTACGTACATATTACGAACTAGCTTTTGCTCGCGGCTCCACCCGCGTGATAGTTTATATATATATCTCAGCCTGTTGTCGTCCACTGTTGGACGTAAGCCTCCCAAAGTGAGCGCCAACCATCCCGGTCTTGAGCAGCCCGCATCCACCCGCTACCCGCCAGCTTTTTCAAGTCGTCGGTCCACCGTTTTTATATGTTGAGGATAAAATGTAGCATGCGTCATTCTTCGGCTCAAACTATCTCTGTCCAAATCTTGTCGATCGCTTGGTCCGTTGCTACGTGAAAGAAGGACAAACCAACAAACACATTTATAAAGTTAGTAATTATAGATTTCACTACACTCATGATGTCTTCCTGACTATCACCAAATAACCATGTTACGATGCCATTTCCCGGAACCATTGTAGTTTCGCATTTCTATTATTTACTCAACACGTAACCTAAATTACTTGTATAGTCGTTGAATGAGTATTAATAGCATATTTGCGTTGGCTTGCAGTACCTATTCTTTAATAGTTATTGTGGATATCCACGTGCGGTGGTGATCACTTATCATTAAGCCACTCATTTGCATATTTTCCCCCCTTATTGTATAAATGCCAAAAACATATTTAAGCGTCGAATTGAGAACCTCCTCCTCTGTTTTTTTCGTTGGTGAAAACTGCGATATCAATAAGAAAAAGATGTATAGTTTTTAAATGGCTGAAAGATTTTCTTCAAACTTTAGGTCTTCAATTCAAAATATTCTTAATATGTAAATTGCAGACTGCAGTACTACAGTTATCAGTGTGATGTTACGAGTAGTTGGTTCACATTGTTGAATGGTTATTTTGTGAGCAACTCAGTGTGAGCAACATGGGCAATGCCCCTAGTATATTATAAAATGTTGTTTTGCATAAACATTATTATGTGGTGACACAATTCACCTCCATCTGGGGGTTGGTGGAATGAGGATCCTCCTTACGAGTCATGCTGTCTTAGTATAAGTACCAAGTATGTTGGTCAAGGCCCTTTGGTTATTTATACAAAATAAGCAATAATAAATAGCAAAAGCATAAATTTAACAAAAAGTACATATTTAGTTTTGATATTTTAAAACACACCCGATGACATGTTGTTTATATTTGAATATACTCGTATTATATAATTCATTTGATTGTCAAACATGTCAATCTTCATGTCAGATCAAAGTCAATGCAAACTCCATTTCAAGTGAACTTTGTTTAACGCCCGGCGCCCGTCTTACAACTATCCAAACGAAATAACATTGAGATTTGAGATGCTCAAGTAATGCTTGTTATAAAGTGTTAAAATTGGATTTATTTGCCACGTATGTATTTGTTGCCGGACTGCATTGGACTGCCGGACTGACTAGCGTAATTATTTATTTATTTATTTTATTAAACTTTTTATATTTAAATTAATGTAAAGGCAGACTTAATGCCAAAAGCATTCTCTACCAGTCTACCCAAGGTAGTGCAGAGATAAAAGACAGTAGGCATGTAAAAAAAAACCAAACAAGCAACCAAGCGGTGTAGAAAAAGAAAAAACAAAATAAAATTGCTATTAATGCAAAGTAAATAATACATATTATTAATGTGAAACCAGGCTAGGCCAGTCAGGCCGGGTATCAAAATTAGTATTTTTCAATTCGGTAAATTTTCATTTCGGTTGTCTCTGTGTTTAGAATTTATACGAGATTTGGCGACAGCACAGAATGATAAGCTCGCTCCCATTCACATCATGGGACGGAAGTACCACAATGAATACTGTCAGCGAACTACTCTTTGCATATCTGTCGGATAAAGGCGTGACGGAATAATTAAATAATAACAACAGTGATCCATAACAGCAGCCGAGTACCAGGTTAGCATGACGCTCAAGAATTAGCGTTATAATAGCGCTTTGATCACGTTCACGCACGGGTGCGTTCGGCCTACAATACGTATGGCAGAGGTAAGCGTACAGATGAGTGCTCACTAGTCGCGCGGTCGTGCCATTGATTAGATGCACTCGATTCATCAATGAACACCATAGGCGAGGTCAGGAGAGCTGCGGGGCTGCGGGGCGCGGGGTGAGCAGTTTCCGCCGCTACACCCCTTTGCTTGTGGTGCAAAGTGATTAGTAACAGGGGATTGTTTATGTAAACACGCAGAAAGGTTTTTTGTTGGTTATATGGAACAAGGAATAAGATATTATCTTATTTTTTGAAGTTCAAGTATAAATGTAATAACCACCAAACAAAATGGTCATACGCACTCACGCCTGTGATCCCCGAAGGGGTAGGCAGAGGTGTATCCATTACACCCACATTTCACCGAGCGTATCTCCGTCCCACGATGTGATAGGGGGCGTGTGATGTGCGAGACTATCGCCATACCGGGCACAAATTCCAGACTCCGGGCTGATACTGAGCTTTTCGTAATAGAAAAAACCCAATATCACTTTTACCCGACCCGGGCATCGAACCCGAGACCTCAGCATCAGCCTCAGTCGTAACGCGTACGCATTACAACTGCGCCACTAAGGCATCCAATCGTAACACAATGTTAAAAACTAAATATAAGCCCTAAATGAAGATGCAGAGTATCCATATATAATTATAGATTCACTTTAGTCATATTAGATATTGAGTTGAAACAGTGCTTAACAGTAACTTAACGTTTGCTTCAGCATTGAATAAAACGCCATTCTATTATCACTTGAACCCCCCGTAGCTCATCACACTCGTGTGCCAACATAACAAAACAAACAGAACATTTCGTGCGTTCCGTACTACGTAGTACGAGTACGTGCTACGTGAGCGTACATCAAAAGCCCGCCCATAATGTTTACGCATGCAATTTGTATTATACGTGGAACAGAACGTCAAACTACGAACACCAGAAACGGAACTGCTTTTTGAAGATTTTTTATTTATACACTTTATATGTATAGGCATTATTGTTTACAGGCTAACTAAGGCCCCTCTCATTCAGTAGAGGAGGCCCGTGCCCAGCAGTGGAGCGTATATAATACAGGGCTGGTATAATTATTATTATTTATAGCATGAATGGGCCGGTTCGACCGGGTTGTTACCACTGTTTCACAGAAAACCATTAGTTCGTTTCAACTAAATTCGCCAAGCTTATTTCCGTCCTATAGTGTGATAGGAGGTGCTTATCGCCAAACCGGATACAAACACCAGTCAGTCTCGGACAATTCACGTGTAATTTTTCGAATCAAAAACTCAAACACAAATTGTGATTGCCCCATCTGGGAATTGAACCCACGGTCGTCCTAGCCGTACTACGCTGCCACTAAACCAATGACGCGAGTTTTTATCGGTTATATTTTTGAACTAACATTACGTAAATCATTGCACACCTGATATCCACCTCCTGTTCTCGTATCACACGTTGGGTCTGGATCGTGTTTGTTTTTTAATTAACACTCTGAGGCGAGGCAGGAAAGGAGGCGAGGCGGCCTGAGCTGAGGCAGGGTTGTTGACTGACGCTGATCATGTGCACAACACACTGGAAACGATGTTGAGTAAGGTGCCTTGCGTGTACTCGTAAATATACACTTTGTTTTATTTTAAGATCTCTAAACATACAAATGAGGTTATAATAGATTTACTGTTGCTCGGCCCACTTTAAAATTTAATGAGAATAACGTATAAACTGACTAGCTTGTGCTCGCGGCTCCGCCCGCGAAAATAAACTTTTCCGAAATAAAACGTAGCCTATAACCGCCTCCAGGGTCCCATCTATCTCTACATCAAAATTCATCAAAATCGGTTTAGTGATTTAGGCGTGAAAGCGTAACAAACAAATAGATATTTTTTCTATTACGAAATGCTCAGTATCTGCCCGGAGTCTGGAATTTGTGGACGGTATGGCGATGAGCTCGACCCTATCACATCATGGGACGGAGATACGCTCGGCGAAATGTGGGTGTACTGGTTACACCTCCACCACCTTCGAGGATTACAGGCGTGAGTGCGTATGTATGTATTTATCCAATAAAATAAATTACGACAAAACACGTTGTAAAAGCGATAATATGAATAAAAGATTTTATATTGTTGGTTCGGACTTCTTCCTTCGAATGGAAAGGTAGCCATTACCTGTAATGGCGTATTACAAGGTTAAGTTATTAGTTATAAATCGGCGAAGTGCGTGAAGGGACAACGAAGGGTTCCGTAATCAGGCTAAATTAATATTGTGGATTGAAATAAAACTAGTTTATACGGATTTTATCGCGGTTTAATTTTTATTTTTATTCCCGACGTTTCGAAAGCTTTTCAGCCTTCGTGGTCACGGGAGAGACTGAGGTGTAGGTCGTCTCGAAAAGTTAATGTTACATTGGCTACCTTCATTTTAAAATTATACATTTATTTTTTTAATTATTTAAAAAAGTTAGGTGTCTTGAGGTCTGGCAGTTGGTCTTTTGGGTTCCGATTTAATTAAATGTATAATTGGATCCCAGGCTTGTGCAAGCTTCCAACCATCTTCTCTATTGAAATTTGGGTCTTTCTTAATTTCAATAGCCTCGCGAATCATCCTAGGTAGGAATCGGTGTTCTTTGGCAAGGATTTGTGGTTTGTCAAATCTAAGGTAATGTTTGGAGCCTTCGTCTGAATGTTCAGCAACTGCAGACTTCGTAGAGCGTCGGTGTTTAACATCAGCTATGTGTTCTTTTACGCGGGTCCCTATGCTTCTTTTAGTTTGTCCGATATAGGAGAGCCCACAGTCACAATCTATTTTATATACACCCTGTTCTTGTAGAGGTATGTGACACTTGACAGATGGTAATATTGTGGAACCGAAAATATCCTATATCTCAAAAACTATACAACCTGAAGGCCAATTCTCATAATTATAAAGGTTCAAAATATCATTCCGATCTAGTCTCAGCGTCAAGATAGTTGCAAATGGCATTCTCTTCAACCAATAATCCTCCAGGCTTATTGAAACCAATTTTCGTTGGAAGTAAGTACCTTTTAAGTTATGCTACTTTGAAGTCCCTGCATACCTTTTTGGCCTTTCACTCTCATTAAATTTTTCATACATGCTCGTCGGTTTAAGATCGTAACAAGTGGAAACCCGTTGTCTCTGCCTACCCCTATGGGTAACAGGCATGAGTCTATGTATGTACTTTGATTTTTTTCAGAATGTTTCACTCCCTAGTTTAAAAGTTAGAAAGAAGGACACATTTTTCATTCCTTTGAAGTTGTGTTTTGGATACACAACAGGGGCAACTAGGGGCTTATATAAAAAAGTCATTTAGCAACCTAATTCGACTATAATAAATCGAGTTATATCATAAGGATGGCTCAGTACGTTTAAGAGAACGTAAATTTAGACACCAAACCAATGAAACAGTAAACTAAATTTGTCAAAATAACAACTTTTCAACCGTCCAAATACGTTATTTGGGACATTTATCTAAGCGAATGATGGCAAGTGAAACGGCCGTGCGTGTAAATTGTATAGTACATTTCGGGTTCCGTATTAGGGTTCCGTAGGGTTCCGTTCCGTCGTTCTTTTATACTTGTACTAACTTTGGCTCGATAAAAAGGTGCCGAAGCCCACAAACTGCCGAAACCACAGCTAGCCAGCGTTTAAAGAAACCTTCATACCGGTGTAACTTATACTCTTGCTGTGATATACACCATATGCGTTAAATGTACAAACATAGGCTCACGCCTTTATCCCCGAAGGGGTTGGCAGAGGAGTAATTAGTGGGCATACATCGAACTTATTTCCGTGCTGGGGGCGAGCCGGGTAACTCATGTGTGATTTTCGACTTGAAGACTCAAACTCAAATTGTAATTGCTCGACCTGGGATTTGAATCTAGGTCCTCAGGGTTTGTTCGTCTAAGTACTCTGTCACTAGACTAATGAGTCGATATGATTGATGTATGCCCTGCACAAAGGTTTTCTAGGGGATCAATTTTAAATTACTTCTCCCTTTATTTCTTTCGGCCTCACTATAGTTACCAAGTTACTTCATTTAACTCGGTATTCATATTCAGAAGTTAAGATGCAAAATGCTGATTCAAAAGCTTTAAAATGCCTATCTAGGATGCCCTAAAAATATTCGTGAGAAATGAATTGAGGCATTGACAACACCTATGCACCTAAACTGCATTGTGACTCAATTGGCATGTAGGCCAAAGACATATTATGAGTCATAACTCAACAGTACAGTAATAAAAACTCAAGCACGTAATGATTTAACGTAATAAGATATACCCCCGGTCCTAACACGGTCGAAGGAAAGTGAGTTGCGGTTAGCGCCTAGATACAGCGCCAGCCGGTCGTGGCGTACCGCTAGGAAATGATAACCGCCGACCGCAGGCACCGCGACACCGATACTGACGGATCAGTCATGCTTCAAGAATTATGCGATCCTGTTAGTTTAAACTATTAAATTGTAATTTTTAATCATTATTACCACCACAACATACGTAATATTTATAGAATACGAACAAGTGGGTGTCTCTGTCATGTTATGATCTCCATCGCCCCTGAACACCCACAATATCAGTCTCATCACGGAGTTGTTGCCGGAAAGAAATGGGGGAGAAATGGTCCTCCGGAAATCTGACTCACCAGTCACCGTACAAAACGAAATATCTAGCTAACATTTAAAGTTTGTGTTTTGGTACTACTAACTCATTGATTCGATGATCGGTCAAACCAGGCCATGCACATGCTTGTGGCCAAGTGTTTACCCGCAGTGTGTTTTTTAAAGTTATATATATCTATTAAGTGAGAAATTCCTTACCATCTTCATTCTACTAAAAACTTAAGTACTTTACGCATAGTTCCAGAAACGTGGTTTAAAACAATTTCTTGCTATCTCATCATTTGAAGAAAGTTCATAATTAAATAAGTTACGGGTATGATATGGAGAGTACTTACTTAGTTGATACTTGAATTTGTAATATATTGAGAAGTTGGGCCATATTGGATCATTACGACAGGCGTTCCACGGAGCTGTCCCTTCCTGGGTCAATGACAGTTCACGGATAGAGGACGTTTAACTGCATCTACGTATAAATGATACATATAGAAAGAATACAGCCGAACAATATTTTTTTATTAGTTTGAAATCGATTTTATTAGTAATACGCAAAGTAACTGCTAGTACTGCTACTTAATAGGCATGCTTTTTTATATCTAAAACTGATCACAATTTTTAACACGAGCTAATTAAAAATATTTGGAAAGAACTGTATAAAAAAAGGTACCCAGGGCCTCAGCTATTAACAGTTTTAAGTTGTACAGTACTATCAGGTAATCATAAAACAAAAGTAAACAAACATCTTATTTCATAACCACCTCGACGCTTACTGATTGAGAACATTGGTAACAGGATAGCTAGCTATAAACAAAAGCAGAGGAATTAAGACAACAATTTCAAGACGGTGTTATTGGACACCAGGTACCAGGGGAACATAAACAACGAGGAACTAACGTCCTGATAGACAGCTCTATCTTTATCTATTCAGCATTAGCCAGCCCATATGGGAGCGCTCACAATGCCGCAGTAAAGTCACGGACACATGATACCGCCTGCAGTCGTATTGGTATGTAACGCTCGTAGGGCTACCAACTACATTTTACAAGTTAAATTTGTGGACATTATTTTGAATGTTGACATTTAAGGTTTGAATAAATGTATAAACACTTAGGGCATGTTTTAAGTTACGCGACCGAGACAAGGAGACCGCGGCGTGTGACGTGAGTCAGGCGATAGCGACTTGTGCGCTTTGTATTAGAACAGCCGCATAGCTCAAATCATACATAAACAATTGCATACAAAGCGGATTTGTCGCTGTCGTGGTGTGTCTATCGACTGCTTACCTCAAAACGTACCTTTACATTGTTGATGGTCCGATGTTTAATTGTTTTTCATTATACTTTTAATTATATTCTGTTCCCTATACGTCATATTGGGTTACTTTGGTTTTTACAGGGGCAAAGAACAATGGGCAATTTGTATGTACTCGACACAAAGTTTCCAACAGTGATGATACCTATGCCATAGGAAAGCTTTTAATGTGTACTTTATTTAATTCTATGGGAGTTAGGTTAGATTCGAGCGCGAAAACGGTGATCTGCATTTGAGACCTTTCGCCGAGACGGTCTTCGATTCTGGCAACAATGCCGAATATAATGACGAAACCGCGCGAGACGAGATAAGATTTCCCAAGACAGTCCTCCTCAATCTCGCATTTGTCAATTCTCAGCATGGCATACCTAAAACGTAAAGTAGGCTAAGAAAGTTTTTTTTTATTGTCTAGATAGGCTGACGAGCAGACGGCCCACCTTATGGTAAGTGGTTACCGCCGCCCATGGTGGACCTCAGCAATGCCAGAGCACAGCAAAACTGCTGGCTACCGTTGAACTGAAAGTTGAGTTGAAAGTTAGGGAAGGAAGGCACCAAATATTTTTAGAATTTACAAATGATTGTTAAAATTCGTCAGAATTTGACCACAAATTAATAAATATGTGCACTTTTACAGGAAATAACTTATGCATGTGCAAAGCGATTACTGACGTGCACGGAACTGGTTTTATGCGAGGATTAATATTTCGGACATTCCGAAATTAATCACGGATTCACATGCGCATGATCATCCCAATTAGATAGGGTTTTATGACCTTATATTATCGATTAAAAAACGTCCGCAAAGTTTTAAATTGCGCTGTTTTATGAGAAACTAACTTTTACTCGTGGCTCTACCCGCATGTCTTTTTCCGGTATAAAAGGTATCTTATTCCCTTAATACTCCTACTCCAGGTTAAGATTTACCTGTGTGAACATATTTAAAGATAAAATAAAGGTCCAAGGTAAAAAGCAGCGATAGCTCAGCGGGAAGTGGTACGGACTGTCGAGACGAAAGTCGCAGGTTCGATACCAGCCCCAAAAGCATACACCTCTGACTTTTCTAACGTATGTATTCATTGTTAATTATCACTTGCATTAACGGTGAAGGAAACATCGTGAGGAATCCTGCATACCTGAGAAGTTCCCCAAAAGAATTTCTAAGGTATTTGAAGTCTTCCAACACGCATTAGGCCAGTGTGGTGGACTAAGGCCTAACCCCTCTTATTCAGTAGAGGAGGATCGTGCCCAGCAGTGGGACGTGTATAATACAGGGCTAGTATTATTATTATATTATTACATACGCACTCACGCCTGTATTCCCCGAAGGGGTAGGCAAAGGTGTAACCAGTACACCCACATGTCGCCGAGCGTATCGTCGTTCCACGATGTGGTAGGGGCGAGCCTATCGCCATATCGGCCACAAATTTCAGACTCCGGGCTGATACTGAGCATTTCGTAATAGAAAAACCCAATACCATTTTACCCGACCCGGGGATCGAACCCGAGACCTCAGCGTTAGCTTAATGGTAACGCATACGCATTACAACCACCGAAGCAGTCCCTGCGCCACCGAGGCAGTCTATTATATTATTAAAGCTCCAATAACAAGTAATAACAATTACCATTTAACTGTAGGATACAAAAATGTAATATGCGTTATGTAAACACTAACTACGTTAAACACATACCAGTATTATTAAGGAAATTCTAAAACTAACACGCGAGCCATATAAAAACTTGGAAACAATTTCCGGGTTTGCACTGAAGAGTTGTTTTTGTGCTAAATTGTGTTCAGGAATTAAGTTATATATAGTTAGTGTGAGTGCACCATATGTACATTTTTATAGCACCGGCAAACGAGCTTGTGGGTCATCCGATGGTCAGTGAACTCCACCGCCGATTTATGCTACAATACCAAAATTATGGGCGCATTTCCGACCGTAAAGGAATAGTTAAGAGATTAGATAATAGGGTAGTTGACTAGATTTTTTTAATTATTAAAATCAATAAGTTACGTTACTAAAAATCTATTGCAGAAAGAATTTTATAAATCGGACCAAAAATAAATAAGTTAGAAGCCATTCAAATCCTGTAGAAGGGGTACTTGTCAAATGATAGACGATGCAACCTTTGACGTCACTGTGTAAAATGTTCATTATGGTGCACGCGTGCAAGCGAGATAGTGAGATATCCCTACTACGCACCCACTTTTCCTCATACCAACATTTAAAGTCATAACTGCGGGCAAATTTTTGAACCAATTTTGATTGTGTTTTAATAAAAGGGTTTCTTTTGCGTATCATTTTCTGTTGCTTATAAAATAATGTATAAAATTCAATATAGGAAACTACCCTATTAGGTGGTAGAACCTAAGTGCGTCTCCATTTGACATTTTGTCACAATAAGAGGCGTAACTGACAAACTCCTAAGTGTAGACGGTTGTCACATGTTACGATTTAATGTCACGGAGCGTTTCGCTCTGAGTCCCCGCAACATTTTCCGTGACATGTCATCGAATGTCAAGACTGAATGATGTTTATGTTACGACACCTGTCCAAATTAACGCAAGTACTTATGACAGCCACGCCTCTGATGCAACGAAGTGTCTCGTAACTGTGGACAAACTTTTGAACTTTATGAAAGTCAAATAACATCATGATGTACCTATACCGGGCTCTGACGTCTTTAAAAATCATTAGACACCCCTACATTAGCTAAGAGAAGCGGGACCAAGTCCGATTATCCAATTAAGGAGTGGACAGGAGCCGGCGCGGCCGATGACCTCTTATCTCTTATAAAATCGAACGCTGAGCGATGTCGTGCGCTTGTAAAGCTTATATCGCTCGTAGGGCTTAAGTATTAACTTCTAACTACATATACTGCAGCAGACCAAGGCGGAACTACCCTAAAATAAAATTGCAATATGGAGTTAAACTGGCATGTAATATATATCAAAGTTACCAGAAGAATCATGGTTGCGTTACTGACCTTAGAGAAAATCAATGGGGATTGCGAACAGGAGGATTAGAGCCTTATATGGCAATAGGTTCACCTCCTATCATATCATGGGGCGAAAATAAGCTCGGTGAACAGTGGTTGTACTTCTGCCTACATTCGGGGATACATGCTTGAGAGCTATGAATATTGTAATTTTTAAAGATGTCACGACACAAATTAACTAGCCCTGCATTATATACGTCCCACTGCTGGGCACGGACCTCTACTAGCTAGAGTGGGGTTAGGCCTTAGTCAATCACGCTGGCCTAATGCAGGTTGGCAGACTTCACATACCTACGTAATTCTTATGAAGAACTTCTCAAGTATGTAGGTTTCCTCACGATGTTACCTTCACCGTTAAAGCAAGCGATAATTAACAATTAATACACACATAACTTAGAAAAGTCAGAGGCATGCTCTTGGGGCTGGTATCGAACCTGTGACTTTAGTCTCGACAGCCTGTACCACTACCCGCTGACCAGTCGCTGCTTCACAAAATATAGAACAGGTAAGTAAGTAAGTATACTTATTTTTTTAGTAAAGTGAGGCCTCGTTGCTTTTTATCTCGGCTCGTCTAGACGGCTTAACGAGATTCTTATCTAAATGATGCGAGTCCTAATTAAGCGTTTAAAATTAATATTAATAGGGTAATGTGGCATTTAGCGTCGAGTTTATTTTAATGTCTATATTTAGGCGACGTGTGCATATCTTATTCATATATAGAGAACTAATGTTGCCCGCGGAATCACACGCCTCAATAAAAAATAAGTAGGTAAAGTTTCTGGGATAAAAAGTAGTTTTTCCATACAAAATTTGCTATGCCTTCTTCATAAACAACGTCTCCACATTTCGCCGCACCAAGAGGTGTGACTGCGACCAACACGTGTGACTAGGTAACTTTCAAGTATGGACATTAACTTTCAAGTATGATATAAATGGGGCGTTTCACCAGGGTTCATACCCTCGATTCCTCTGGAGATTTTGATCTTGGACGTTAAAGATCTCCTTTGTCCCTTTTAATTTTTAATTACAGTATTATTGTGACAGCCTCCGTGGCGCAGCGGGCGAGTAGCCGGCTGCGAAGCGAGAGGCCGTGGGTTCGATTCCCGCACCGTGACAAATATTTGTGTGATCCACAAATATTTGTTACGGGTCTGGGTGTTGTGGGACCGCAATTCCCTCGTAGTTACTGATACCTACGATACAGGTTTACCTAGTGTGGGGTCAGGATTATGTGTGTGACTGTTGGGTGTATTTATTTAATTTAATTTTTATTGTTTACCCATTTCTTCGTGGTAGTGGTTTCTATTGTTTTTTTTTTTTTTGTTTTTTTTTTGTATTAGTGTGTGTGATCTCGGAAATGTACCGAATAAATGATTGTCTTTCTTTCACTTATCATCAGATCTCTGGCAACACACATGCTCGATTGTCGGGTATTTGTTATAACGGACTTTACTTTAATTACTGGCTATTTTTACTAAGTTTTTGCAGACTACATACCTATATATATTTTAAAACTCATTAAAAGTGCAATTATATTAACATCGAGGTACTTGTAAGCGCCGGAGTGGTAGGAGAGACCTTCAGTTCGTATAATTTGCGTAAATGGAGGATTTTCTCGGGCCGCTCGCCTGCTCAACTTGACCCGATCGTATCGCGTGCCAGACGCGAATTTGGGTGAGAAATGGTTACCCTTACCGCCCAGATATAAACCACTTCTGTAAATCAAAAGATAAATGGAGGATTCTTCGTAGGTGTAATTATTATAATACCCGTTTCTGATTGCTTTTAATTATTGTTTAATTGACCTGCTACAGTATCGATAAAAAAATATGGGCTATTTTTTTTTTTTTTTTCTAGTCGATTTTATTATTGAAATAAAACTAGTTTATACGGATTTTATCGCGGTTTAATTTTATTGTAGTCCCGACGTATCGAAAGCTTTTCTCTCTCCCGTGACCACGAAGGCAGAAAAGCTATGGAAACGTCGGGACTAAAATAAAATATGTAATATTCGCGTAAACAAAAGTAATCACGATTTTATTATTGTTAAAAAGTTTTTACGTTGCGTAGTTTTGATATTTACGTATTAGAAGTCGACTAAAGTTAAATATAGTATGTTTGGCGCAAACGGGTGTTTAAACAAACAGAGGAGCGATAGTTTTGCATTTTAATTGAGCGTTATTAAGCTCGGTGTATTTTTTAGCCAACTTGTTGCACGATTCTTGTCTTGTCTTAAGATGTACAGATATCTGTCAAAGTTGCTGAGTCAGCCGTCCGGCATCAGTTACCAAAATTAATACCTCACTCGGCAACGTAACGCATGTTACGGTCTTTAAAAATCGTAATAAAACAATGGCAGAAACTTGTTTTAATTGTTTTTGTTCTAAGGAATTTTGAGGAAGTATAAGTATTCAAATTAAGACCAGGATTAAGTAAAATAATAGATATTTTTTTTTAATAGCTTGATTAATTGTATGTTTCGCATGATAATTGAAAAGAGTATTTAAGTATTTCCTAACAGTCGTCATTGACATGTGCCAATTATTATCCATAGCTTTTTCGTAAAAACAAGTTTCAAAATAAGACTTTTTCAAAACATTTTTGTAAGGTTGCGCGAAACAAGTTAACTGTTGTTTGTGTTATAACTTGTAATATTATGTAAAGATTAGTAAATATGTAGTTATTTGATTGAAGAAATAAATAAAATTATAAACAAAAAACCATTTCAGATTTAAATTATTCAATACAAGTACAAGGTGGTAGGTCCCTCGTTTGCGAGAGACCGGCTGGGTTGGTACCACCGCTTTGTCTATTTCTGCCGCCAAGCAACAGTGTGTAAGCACTGTTGTGTCCCGGTGTGAAGGACATTGAAGCCAGTGTAATTACTGGGCATTATGAGACTTAACACCTTATGTCTCGGGGTGACGAGCGCAGTCCAGTGTCATGCAGAGCTTTATTTAAAGTTCTGTGTGGCGTTGCTTCTGTTTATGAGCAGGCGTGGCGCTTACCATCAGGCGAGCGACCTGCGCGTCTCGGCGACCTCTAAGTAGGTGTTATAAATGTAATTAGTTTTTCAGATAATTATTATACATAGTTAATTACGTACTTAATTTGGTTTTAATTTAATCAGGTGATAACAGAATTGCTATTATTGTTAATATTTTACAAACCAACATTGAATACTAAGTCCTTACCTGTGCCTGGTACGCGTAGGTCACAGTACCTATAGGTGGTGACATAGGTTCGAGTACTGCTTTGATTGATGTTTACGTGTCGACTGACTGACTGACAGACTGAAAGACTGCCATCAAGGCCTGCGCTCGTTTTGTAACAGTTTTTACGCAATATTTTGATTAACTTGTCGTCATAATTGCTAAGCCCTTTTATGTTCGTTTTTAGTCTTTTTATTATTACTAAGGGCTTTGTCCATGTTTTTCCACAAAATATAAAAAACTAAAAGTCCGACGAATATGCGACATATCTTACTTTCTTCCCCACATTATTCTGCATCGATTGGTATCGGTCTCGACGCCATACCCCCAGCGGTTTCGTAGGAAATAGCGTGACAAGCTTTTGGCAGCGGCGGCGGCGGCGGCACCAGTTACTTTTTTTTAGAATAGAGAGATGATGGATAGATAGAAAATATGTATCGCTCTAATTCTTCGTATAGGTTGTACGATTCGTCGATTAAAATAAAGTGTTATTATTAAAATAACTGTATTATTTCCCATATAAGTTGCCTTAAGTTAGTAACCATATGTTAGTTCTTGTAACATGTTCTTCATAGTCTCACTGTCCCACTGCTGGGCAAATGTCTCCCTGTATTTAAATGAGTAATTTAGACCACCACCACCACGCTATTCCAATGCGTGTTGGTATATCACAATTGCATCGTCTATTGGAACTCCCTTCAAACCCAATAATACTTAAACATGCTGATCACAGGCCTCCTCTACTAATGACAGGGGTTAAGCTTTGGTCCACCACGCTGGCCTAATGCAAGTGACAGACTTCACATACCTGAGAAATTATTTTAAAGTTCTCTCAGATAAAGCGAATGTTAATAATAATTGGCAATTAATACACACGTAACTTCGAAAAGTCACATGTGCATGTCATGGACTTTGTAGTCGAACCTGCGACATCCATCTCAGTAGTCCCGATATCTCACTCACCGTACGAAACGCAGCAGCAACTACATTACGTCGGTTTTCTGTGAGAGTGGTAACGACCCGGACGAGCCGGCTTATTCATGCCGTAGACAAAACTGTCAACAGCGAGGCTCTACCACTCAATATTTTGGTTGTACATACATGTATGGCAGAACGATACTTTTCTATTTGTACGTGCCATATTTTATTTAGTAACGCCGCTATTCCACTATCATATTTGCATCATAGATATATGACGTCATATATGATCCTATGTCACAGCATGCTGTGTAATTGGACCATAGAAATATGACCATAGAAAATGTGAAGTTTATGTGGCTATTACACTGTCATACATCATACTAATATTATAAATGTGAATGTAAGTTTGTTACGCTTTCACGCGAAAACTACTTAACCAATCATCATGAAACTTTGTACACATATTCTTGGAGGTATAAGAAGTAACCTAGGATACTCTTTATGAAAATATATATATATATATCTATTTGTTTGTTACGCTTTTACGCCTAAATCATTGAACCGATTTGGATAAATTTTGATGTAGAGATAGATGGGACTCTGGAGACGGTTATAGGCTACGTTTTATTTCGTAAAAGTCTATTCACGCGGGCGGAGCCGCGGGCAACAGCTAGTTTCTCATATATCTATGAGCTACAGAAGTAGGATCATTTTATATGATAGTGGAATAACGGCCTAAGTAGCATTTACTCAGAGGTGAAACAGGCGCTAAGAAAAGAGCTGTTGTCACTTATCACAACTTCCAACTTAAATTGTGTAACGTAGCTTTAAGGTCAGCATTCTGAGATAAGCATATAAAGCTCAATGTTAATTACTTATAACTTTTACACAAAAACATTTCAACCGAATTTAAAAGGAAGGGGTTTTTAATACTTTGATTTTGTTTTTTTTTTATGTTACGCAACATTTCCGCTTAATATAGAATTTCAACCGAGGAAAAAACGGAGGAGGTTCTCATTTCGACGCGTATTTTATTCGGAGATGAAAAAATCAAACTTCGTCTTTTATTTTGATGATTATTTCTCTGAAAATATTGAAATATTTTTTTAACAAAAATCAAACCGGTAAAATAATGGTAGAAAGGTAGTACTTAGTTTTTATGATACATATATATTTTTTAAATAGAATTTACTCCGGTGGTGGGTGGGTGTAAGGGGTAGGCAGAGGTGCAACAGTTACTAGTGCTGCACCTACGGTTTGCCGAGCTTGTTTCCGTCCCAACTCAAATACAAATTGTGATTGTCCGATCTGGGATTTGAACCCAAGACCTCACAGCCTAAATAGACTATCACTAGACCCATGAAACGTTTTTTAATCAATAAAAACAAAATAACTCCCTGGTGACTTTTTGGAAGAAAATTGCGTGCTATCTTCTATTAAGAGTCGAATAAAGAAATTAAAGACTAACGTACCACAAGATAGGGTTTATTTTTGTTAAACACTGTATTTGTCGCAATATGATAAACAAAATCAATACTTAAAAGCACCGGAATAAGGTATATTTTCACTTATGTAGTATCGATGTAAAGAATCGTCCTAATTCATGGGAATCGATTCTTTTGGGGCTTCCGTGCACGGTGGCGCGGGCGGCACCACCGCGTCCCAAGTCACTACAGACATGTAATTTTTTATATTTACGATTGTGATATTTTAATGCCTCGGTGGCGCAGTTGTAATACGTACGCGTTACGATTGAGGTCAACGCTGAGGTCTCGGGTTCGATCCCCAGGTCGGGTAAAGTGGTATTGGGTTTTTCTATTACGAAATGCTCAGTATCAGCTCGGAGTCTGGAATCTGGTCGACCGGCCGCCTGGGTTGGTACCGTCACTATGTCTATTCTGCCGCCAAACAACAGTCTGTAAGCAGTGTTGTGTTCCGGTTTAAAGATGCTTGAAGCTAGTGAAATTACTGGTCATTATGAGACTTGACATCTTAATTCTCGGGGTAACGATCGCAGTCCAGTGCCATGCAGTGCATTGTAATTCAAAGTTCTGTGTAGCTTTGCTTTTATTTATGGGCGAGTGTGACGCTTATCATCAGGCGAGCGACCTGTTCGTCTCGTCATTTATAAATTTTTAATTCCCAGAAAGAGGAGTGTTTTTATCTTTTAGGTTTTATATTTAACAAATCTATTCCATGTTTGTATTTATATTCATCTTTATTTATCTTTATCTTATCTTTATCTTATCTTTATTTGCCTAAAGAACTCGTGTAATGTCACCTATGTATAAGTTCTTTTATTTACCACCTATGCTTACAAATAAAATATTTTGATTTGATTTGACGTGCAGACCGCTCGTCTAATAGCAAGCACCACGCTTGCTCATCAGAAGCAACTACCGCGCCAACCAGAAATTTGGACTACAAAATGGCACTGGGTTCGTCTTTCCGAGACATGATAAATCTTATAATGTGCAGTAATTTCACTCAATGTCCTTCAAGACCATTCAGATAAATGTATGAATTATGTATTTGTTTTCTATTTAATGATACTTTCCAAAAAAGAATGGCACCGACATATCAATATTGTACTTTATTATTCGATATAAATCCACGGAGCTATCTGATAAAGGAAAAGTAATGCATTTTTATCGTGGCTAGAAAATGCTATAAAAAGAGCATTTCATGGATTGCCATGCAGGACTATTGAGTCCTGCAGGCATATCTTGGTCACGCGAGATCGGCGGCACGACGCGGCAGACAATGCACGACTTCTATGTTACGACTACGAGATTTGACAATCGAATCATTCAAATTCAAAATTCAAATTCAAATCATTTATTCTGTAATTCGGATCATAAATATCACTTTTATGTCAAACATTTTTTATGCTACATTACATTTACGATGGCATTTCGGCACTAGCCATGAGAAGAAATGCCGAAACAAACTTATGGGTTTATGGCCTCTAGCATTGTGACTGCCTGGGTGGGGCAGTTGTAATGCGTACGCGTTACGACTGAGGCTGACGCTGAAGTCTCGGGTTCGATCCCCGGGTCGGCTAAAAGTGATATTGTGATTTTCTTTTACCAAATGCTTAATATCAGCCCGGAGTCTGGAACTGTGCCCGGTATGGAAATGGGCTCGCCCCCTATCACATCAAGGGACGGATACGCTCGGCGAAATGTGGGTTGTACTGTTTACACCTCTGCCTACACCTTCGGGGATTACAGGCGTGAGTGCGTATGTATGTACCTAGTAGTAGAGATATATGTAGTATGTTTTTCTTATAGTAGAGAGAAGTTGACATCTATTTACTACATGTATGTCAAAGTGTGACTTTTGTATAAAGTGAAAAGTGAAAATATAAAATTATTAACTCTCCTAACAACAAAGTTATTTTTTACTGTATTAAAACTGCGATCAAGTACCAGGCTCGCATAAAACAGAACAGTTATGTAAGTTCATCGCGTGCAGTACATACGGCGCACGGCACGGCGCGGCGGCGCAACGCGTATATGGTCACCGTATGATCTAGCCGCGGCAGCCGGCGCCTTTGAAGAAGTTCAAGGCTCCACCAGTCACCACAGATTACGGGGAACCGCGCTGTAAACATTATATCGTGTCGAGGCTGAGCCAAACTGGTTTTTGGGACATATTTTATGAGCGTAATTATGCGAAAAGAGATGTATGACCGAGGGTTTTAAAAAATAAATTAATATACATAAATAAAGACCAATAATGGAGGCCAGGACAGTATCAGATTGAAGGAACGTCGTTAAGTCACACATAAAATCTTATATCTAGGATTTAAAAAGCCAACGCGCGAGCGGGGCGACTCGTGTTGAAATGAGCTATTTTCATCCAACAAAAAAGTTTTAAGCTAGATTTTTTTAACAAAGCACATTTTGAATCAATTTGTTCGACAATGAATTGTAACAATACCTCGTATTATTTTATTTACTTTTTAGAGGTACATTTTTACTAGTTAAAGTTCTTCTTTTCTTTTAATCATTCGTTGTTTTTTTTATTCTAATTTAAGTATTTTAGAGTGGTAGAGCCACGCTGTAGACACTTGTGTCTACAGCACAAATGGGCCGGCTCGTCCGGGTCGTTACCACTGTCTCACAGAAAACCGGCGTAAAGTAGCAGCTTGCTGCTGCGTTTCGTACGGTGAGTGAGATATCCGGAGGCCCAAACCCCTCCCTTCCCAATCCCTTAATTATCCCTTTCCTTTAAGGTCGGCAACGCACCCATAATTCTTTTAGTATTGTAGGCGTACATGGGCGGTGGAGATCACTTAACATTAGGTGACCCACTTGCTCGTTAACCGGCCTATGCTATTAAAAAAAAAACATTTCGGCAAATGAACATGTCATCTTATTTGCGCATTAACACCCACAATATCAAAAGAATCATGGACACTTGATGATGAAAGAAAAGGGGTAATTAAGGGATTGAGAAGAGAAGAGGGTTTGCGGCCTCCGGATATTTCATTTACCATACGAAACGGAACAGCAATCCGACACTTCACGTCAGTTACAATGAGACAGTGGTAACAATTTCATTCATGCTGTAGACAAAACTGACTACAGCGTAATATTACCTCTAAGAATGTCTACCGTAACAGACAATGGCTATTAATAGATCGCTTAAAAACTACATCACACCATATAAAGACAAGCAGGTGTTAATTTAATTAATACTAGAGATTCTAAAACGCCAATAAACATAATTTTGCTCATTGACCTTTACAAACTTAACCTAAGTAGGCGGCGGGAATTAAAAGTCCGTGTGCAAATAGCGCATCACTGTACTGTCGGTTGTATTTTCCGTGTATCTGCCAGCCCCTTTTGTGTTATAATTACTGGCTGTCAGTGCGGCCTTCGAGTTTGCTCATGAGCTTAGATGCTTCGGGTTTTAAACGTTGTTTTTCAGTAAGATGTTTTGCTAATTAGTGTATTTGCCAGTTTTTTATACGTCTGACGTTTAAACTTATAATCAGTTATCGTATACATGAGACGTAAAGATGTCATATATAAGACCATCATCATCTCAGGTATGGATGTGAGACGAGACCTGCACCATGTTATTTTTTTTTTATTAGTTTTAATGACGAGACGAGCAGGTCGCTCGCCTGATGGTAAGCGCCACGCCAGCTCATAAACAGAAGCAACGCCACACAGAACTTTAAATGACAAAGCACTGCATGACACTGGACTGCGCTCGTCACCCCGAGACATAAGGTGTGAAGTCTCATAATGCCCAGTAATTTCACTGGCTTCAATGTCCTTCAAACCGGAACACAACAGTGCTTACACACTGTTTGCTTGGCGGCAGAACAGATACACGTCACGGAGAAGAAGATGATATGGTGGATGTACTAGCTTACACGATTAACACGTATACGTAACGAAAACATCCGCAGCAGGCTTGCATATTAGAGGTAGACCTGATAGCCAATGGTCTCAAATAACTGGGCAGTCCCAGCTACATGAGTTTAAACTTTTCTCGCAAACGACGCACCTAATTAGTATTAAAAAAATATTAAACTATTTTAAATCATATTATTTTATCATCTATTACACTATATACTATTTAGGTTCCTTATAGTTATCTGACTGCCTCGGTGGTCCCCCCGGTCTATCCCCGGGTCGGGTAAAGTGGTATTGGGTTTTTCTATTACGAAATGCTCAGTATCAGCCCGGAGTCTGGAATTTGTGCACGGTATGGCGATAAGCTCGCCACCTATCACATAAGGGACGTAAATACGCTCGGCGAAATGTGGGTGTACTGGTTACACCTCTGCCTACCCCTTCGAGGATTACAGGCGTGAGTGCATATAATAGTTATCTGAGTAAAACTATATGAATTAACTTAACATTCGTCATATGCATTTCGACATACCGAGACCCGATAGAACACTCTATGTGAAATAGGTCGAAAGTTAGTTTGACTCCCCATTAGTACGGGAAGGTCGTTGCAGTCATCCTTAAGCGACACATTAACTACTAATTACTGCGCTCATTTATTCTCAATTACCTATGTTCTGATGTCAAGACAATAAGGTGTCCCACTTGCTCCCTTGCTGGCCTTCTAATATTAAAAACAAAGGGGAAAAGCAAGCTGGTTATCTGACGGTAACCCTCGCCGTCCACAATGCAGTGGTAGAAGGGAGTTTCTGGGGCCCCGGCAATTTTGCCGAGTAGCAGTGTGAACACCCTTGTGTGTCAGCAGAAATGGACAAAACGGTAGTATCTACCTAGACGGCCTCTCGCCTACTAAGTAGAGACTACCACTACTTACTTACTCTTAACTACATAAAAGTTAAAAAGCGGTGATAGCTCAGCGGGGAGTGCTATGGACTGTCGAGACGAAAGTCGCAGGTTCGAAACCAGCCCCAAGTGCATACACCTCTGACTTTCCTAAATTACGTGTGTATTAATTGTTAATGATCACTTGCTTTAACGGTGAAGGAAACATCGTGAGAAAACCTGCATACCTGAGAAGTTCTTC
The DNA here is from genome assembly GCA_905332985.1 of Mimas tiliae. Lineage (NCBI taxonomy): Eukaryota > Metazoa > Arthropoda > Insecta > Lepidoptera > Sphingidae > Mimas > Mimas tiliae. The sequence continues at coordinate 13,998,927 of HG995259.1, read as the reverse complement.
ATAATAATTTCGAAGGTATGTGAAGTCTGCCAACCCGCATTAAGTCAGCGTGGTGGACTAAGGCCTAACCCCTCTCATTCAGTAGAGGAGGTCCGTGCCCAGCAGTGGGACGTATATAATACAGGGCTAGAATTATACATAATAAGTATACAAAATATAAAACACTATTTGTTTGTTGTGCAGAGTGCAGATGGCATACTACCGGTGCGGGCCGACGGCCATCGGTAGCAGGTCGTCATGGGCGCCGGCGTCCGCGGTGACTCCAGTATCATCAGCCGCACCGGACCACAAGCCCTTCCCGCGCCCTCTCAGCGGCACCTTTGACCGAATTTATAACACGTTGGAGAGGACCAATGCCTTTGAGTAAGTATACCGAATATATTTTACTGACTTTTTTTGTTGCGTCATTGCTGTAGTGGCGGCCTGCTTAGGCTGAGAAACCATGAGGTCCCGGGTTCACATCCCAGGTCGGTCAATCACAATGTATTTAAGTCCGAAAAATCGCACGTGAGTTGCTCGGGATTATAATTTGCTACCGGTATAGCGAAAGGCTCTCCCCCTGACCCATTAAGGGACGGAAATAAGCTCGGCGAAGTGTGAGTGCAGCACTATTTGCACCTCTATCTATCTCTCCGGGGATACAGGCGTGATCTTACATGTATGTTTTTGTTCCTATCATCATCATTTTAAAATGACTACTACATGACACTTACGAGTACAGTGTAAACCAAACATAATATCGCCCATCGAGACACTGCAGACGCTCTACATTTGCCAGAACGATGCTGGCCTAAAGAAACTGAATATACACTGGAGTCAGGGTGAGTACCCTGGATCATGACCTGTCAAAACGACACACTATGGCAGGTTTTATCTTGTGTACAATGGTCGCTAAAAAGTCGATAAACTCGAGAGTACACATTATCAGGTACTCTCCCACCACTAACAATTAATCTCACCAAATTCATATTCTAAGATTACCCGCAAACATCAATCCATAATGTTTCTCATTAGATACGTACGCAACAACTTCGAAGGCAAAGAGGAAGAACGGCACATCGGCCACGGGGATGTGGTGGTTAACCGGCGCATGAGCAGCAGCTACGAGCGTGCTGACTGTGCCCTGGCGGCCGTGGCGCCTGTCCTTGAAGACGAGGATTTCTACCGCGAGAAGATCCTGTACTCGCAGGCGAGGCAGCTCTTTCCGTTGCAGGAGGACCTCGCTGACTGGATCAATAAGACTATAGGTGAGTTTTATGGCATTAACATGATATAGGAATAAATCGAAGAAAGGTCTATCATTCAGCTACAACCAAGGGTCCAGAAATAGGATGAAGAGAAGGCATAGCCCATGCGGAGTACCATTAAATAAAGTTGCGTTTCCATTAATTAAAAGCAAATAACATTTGTGTTGCTTAAATGAATTGAATTAACACACATGATTATAATGCCTGATTTACTTTAAACTAGATCGTTAGACTGAAGACTTTTAATCTAAAACTGAATACAAATATCAGAAATCAAATGCAAACATCCAACAATGCAATTCTAGTGATCAACTCATCGATCGCAATTCATTGAGACTACAGTCTACCAGTAAATATGTACTTATGGACTCAATTGAGACATCGTGATTTTAAATAGCGTTAAATGATGCCCAATAGGAATCCATTATGCGATATGTTCTTAGCAAGTTAACACAAATTCTTTAGAGTCCAGCAAAGTGTTTACTGCCTCGGTGGCGCAGTTGTAATGCGTACGCGTTACGATTGAGGCCTACGCTGAGGTCTCGGGCTCGATCCCCGGGTCGGGTAAAGTGGTATTGGGTTTTTCTATTACGAAATGCTCAGTATCAGCCCGGAGTCTGGAATTTGTGCCCGGGATGGCGATAGGCTCGCCCCCTATCACATCATGGGACGGAGATACGCTCGGCGAAATGTGGGTGTACTGGTTACACCTCTGCCTACCCCTTCGGGGATTGCAAGCATGAGTGCGTATGTATGTATGTAAAGTGTTTGAAGTTAAAAGCGGTTAATCAAACAAAAGAAAAAGCAATATGTAAAACTATGCTGCTTTGATCGGGGACAAGGTTATCACCGTACACTACGAAGAATTTGCGAAAAATAGAAATCCAAAACCCAAAATAGCTAATTCAGCACAGAAACAATCTTTAAGCATAACAAAGGCGTTCTTCCAAGAAGCTGTTTCACTTGCCACTCGTCACCGTGAAAATTATGATTTTACGAGTTTCTCTGACCTGTATATCATATCGCATGCATATCGTTCGTGATGTGATTGACAGCAGAAGCGCTAAAACGGTTTGTGACCGTGACCATTTTTATTATATGATTTTATAGAGATCACGTTTGATACCCTGAAGAATCACCTCGCTTTCTAATATTAAAATATACCAGATATTTCAGTTATTAAAAGAAAAGACCCCAAAAACAGTTAGTGCCTAATTTGACGTCATCAACAGAGACACATTCATTCTTTTTCAAAAAAACATTGTCTTTGTTCACTGTACAAAGACAATGTTTTTTTGAAAAAGATAAACGTAGTAGTATGAGTCGGAGATATTCTCGATTCAGAAGTATCCTAAACAGACGAGCTTGCATGAAGAATTTAATGAGAGTGAAAGAGGCCAAAGAGGTGTGAATCGTAGATAAATAGATAACTCTTTATTGTAGACACACAAACAAAACAGACAACAGTAAACAGCTTACCAGTAAACTTAATCTACGCAGGACGAGCGATCTAAGGTCATCACTGGTACAAATCGGTTTAGTTCTTACTAACTATAAAAAATATATATTTTAAAAACGTCTTTTAGCTATATCACCTAGGAGTCATCAATCACCAGGCAAGGAGGACGCAACAGCTGTCGATAGCATAGTGGCTCTATCGTATTGCGTAAACTAAACAATACTCACATAATTAGTGGAGCGGTTTGTTGTGTCATCGAGGCTCGAGCGAGCTTTTAGTTTTTATGACGCCCTGGTAGCCACCCGTACGCGCGCGTGGGCGGACATTCAATGGTTTGGCTTTATGTTTGGTTTGTTTTTGTTTATGTTTTAAATGAATGTTTTGGAAATTAGACTTCCATCTTTTGTTTTGGTAGTGGACGCGTTTGATAACAATGTTGATAAGAACAAAATAGTTTAAACACGTAGTGTTGTTTTTTATACTCTGTAGTTGCACTTTTAAATTTTTCAATACTAGCTGTTGCCCGCGGCTCCTCCCGCGTGAATGCCTATTTCCAGGATTAAAGTAGCCTGCCTAGTGGGCGACAGCAGTGGGCGCGGCGTGGGGGGTTATCGCATCAAGCGAGTCCCGTCATCGCGATCGTTGTGAGAAACGCGCTTCACAAAAATATAAATATCGCTATTACAAAATAGGGGTTGGTGATAGAAGGGTGAAAATTTAGAGATGTATGTATTTTTAATGCCACATTATAAAAAATAAATAAACAATATATATATATTAGGGGTGGACAACCCTTATCACTGAGGGGTATGAAAAATACTACTGAATATGCATATAAAATTTCATAAAAATCGGTCAAGCCGTTTCGGAGGAGTATGGTAACTAACATTGTGACACGAGAATTTTATATATGTATAATATTGGGTATAACTAATACGTACCTAGTAAGTAGGTACAAATTACCTATATGTATGTAAAAAAGATAGACTTGACCAATATTTTGCTAATAGTTTTGATGTGATAAATATCTGTCACCCCAAAATATATTCTCATGTCACCCTTATGTAAGATATATCAGTGAGCAAGAACTGTACAATTGAACATTAAATCCACAACCCAGGAGTTAATTATGTTTCCAAAAATCAAAGGAGCTGATGATTTAGGTATAATGCGCGAGTACTGGAGGCCAATTCTCGTAATTTTAAATATTCAAAATATCATTCCGATCTAATCTCAGCGTCAAGAAAGTTGCAAATGGCATTCTCACCAATAATCAACGTCAAATGTGAACATAGATCGTATTTTTATTTATTTATTTATTCCAGAATAAATTCCATATAAAGACAAATTATAATTTTAATATATATATTATTATTGTTACTTATGACCTAATGTTGTACTTTTTCACTTGGACCTCGATCCACCTTTCAAGTAACGGCCCGTGAGTTTGTAGGAGTGCGGTGAGCACCGAGTTGTCAGACTGACAAAGAGTTGCAAACACGAGAGAGCGGTTGTAGAACCGCTCTCTCGTGTTTGCAACTCTTTGTCTCATTAAAACCACGAAACCAGGGAGTCTTCTCTCCGTAAACATACTGGAGGTGCTGCAGAACTTCGGCAGCCTCGTTATTATACGTAATGCATTATTGTATGCCCTAAGTGCACTTAATTCCGCCTTCGTATGGTTACTCCACAGCTCGCAGGTATACAAATTTGTGCAGTACGTTCGGAAGAGCAGCAATTTGACGTCCTCGCTGCATCTGGAGAACCCACGCGCGAGCATATTCGATCTGACACTTAAGAGGAGGCTCCCAAAATTTTACGTGACTTTGGATAAATATACTGCATTAAGTATATATCCAATCAATGTCAAATTTTGATATATGTTTTTTCAGACCTTATTCTATCGGTTTTCAAGCCAGTTACGCAATTGGATTATTTTTCCTCGATACATTTTTATTTCGAAAACGATGTCTTTTCGGGAGAATTTGACATTTTTCTAATAAACGGCTTGAGTTTTGTATTTTAAAAAAATACTCAATGATAGTAAATACAGTTTATTATTTGCCATCAAGCCAAAATTTACCTAGATCAATTAAAACTCATAATATAAATTAAAATAGATTTGCGACTTACGTCATTTACTTCTGTGCATAGTTAAGGTTCAACGGTGCGCGCAATATTCAACCTAATGTTTTTACTCCTAGTGTGTTATAGCAGTGCTCGCTAGCGGCTAACTCAGTACCGCCCCGTGCGCCAAGGAGAGAACACGTGTTTTATTGTATGCCGTACGCTCTGCCCGAGTGTTATTAATTATTATACAAAATAGTAACATTATTTCTAAAATAGAATTAAATTATTTACATTATGAGAACTTATTGTTAATACGATCATAATAATGACTTGTTTACCGTTTTTTTTAGTTAAATAATTAATGACAAATCGTTATGATTTCGGAACAAAGAAAGCCAGTGGAGTCGCCTCCGCAATTATTTGATTTAGTTGTTACTAATGTGATAGCGGATAGGCGGACTGCCTCCGTGGCGCAGTGGGCGAGTAGCCGGCTTTGAAGGGAGAGGCCACGGGTTCGATTCCCGCACCGAGATAAAATGTTTGTGTGATCCATAAATATTTGTTTCTGGTCTGGGTGTTAACTCCCCTTAGAGGTTTACGTCAGGCAGGCGGTCAGTCATAATTACTACAAGCCAAATCTTTCTGTAACATGGGTTAAAAAGCATGTTGTGCTGACCCCACTGCGGGTGGAAGGGCAGGTGGAAAGAAAGAATACAAATTTCATATACAACGTATTACAGAAAGGTGTGGTAATATTTTAAGGGCATTACATAAAACTTACAGTAAGTATGTACCGGCTCTTTTCAAAACCGAGACATCTTAAAATTTCATGTTATGTTTAATCACCCGTTTATTAAGATCGATAAGATTGATCACATCACTGTTCATTATTTATCGTGGGTTTTATAAGCAGTGGAGATCACTTACCATCAGGTGATTCACTTGCTCGGTTGTCTGCCTATGCTATAAATAAATGGATAAGGATGAAAATTATGATGATCTTGAGTGGACTTGAGGCTCATGTATAGACAGTCAAATCTACCCGCGATCATTCCCAGAATGGTCATTCCCGATACTCGCCCTAATCCTGCGCACCAGAGATGCACACCATTTGCGCATAGTGGCATAGAAATTGTCCACTCTGGCCTCGGCAAACATACCCGATGCGCTACAGAAACGTGTCAGTCCCAACAGTATCCTGAAAGCATTATTATACTGGATGCGAAGAGCGTTGTACACTTTCTGAGTATATCTGGCCCACAAGCTGCACGTATAAAATTAGCTTTACTAAGTTCTAAAGAGTGTGATCTTTACCGCTCTTGAACACCGCGCAAACCTGCGAGCCAGCATGTTCGCTCTTACTGACATCGCTCTTCGTTCCCTCTCCAGATCTTCATTTTGAGACCTGGGGTCAAAAGATGGCTTAAATATTTAAAAGCATATACTCGCCTTAACGGCGTTCCGTACAAATACACAGACGGCATTGTTTTCGGACTTTAACCCCTAGACTCAAAGACCATGATCTCACTTTTTTACGTTATAAAGGAGCCCATGGCTTTTGCATATATTTCACATATAGCTAAAAGTTTACGCAACCCACAGGGTGAGGCGCTCAGTAATGCCATATCGTCCGCATAAGAGATGTTATTGACACATATACCATCTATGTAACATCCGACCCTGGTTGCACTGATCTCTCCGATCAACTCGTAAACGTATAAATTAAAAAGCGTAGACGATGTTAATCCCCCATGCCTTACCCCGCATTCCAACTCATACGAGCGCCCTACAGCCCCTGCACATCATACGCTATTAACCTGGTATCCATACCAATATTTCAAGATATTGGTAATTTAAACTTATGCAATTTTTTCCATAAAATATCGTACGGAAGCAGGTCAAAGGCTTTGGAAAGGTCGAGAAAGCAGCAATAGACTGAAGTACTGCACTTCGCGTAATAATTGACAGCATGCTTTAGACACAGAATAAAACTCTCCGTTGAAAGCGTGGGGCGAAGACAAATAGATTTTCATGAATTTTAATGTGCTTATTTAACTAAGCATTAAGCATGCCGTCTAACACCTTTGCAATGACAGTGGCCAAGAAGATTTATTTTTGTCAGATATATTGCCTGTTTTATTTTTTACGATTTTACTACCACTGTACGCATGGTAGACCTGGGCATGTAACTATGATTGACCCAGAAAAAAATTAAGTGTCTCTTTGCTGTTAGCTATGGAGGTAATAAACTAAAAGTGGAAATTTTTGAAAAGGACGAGTTTTGGAGAAAGGAAATGGAACCTAAACTTGTCTCTTTTTATATAGATTGTTTACTACCCGAGTTAGTAGATCCCTTCTATCCAAAGAAAATAATGATACAGGATCCAGAATATGTAACTTTCAGGAAAATTTAATCGCAAGAAGAAACGGGCTCCAAAGGTGAAAAAGCATTTGAATCTGATGATTTAAAAAATACTGATATTTTAGAAATGGACAATTAAATTTTAGTAAATTAAAAAAAAAATGTTTTATTTATTTACATATTATACACATTATCACAAAATAAAAATATAATTAATCAAAACTTCAAAAATTAACACTCAAAAGTCGCAATTAACATTAATTTCTTTAATGAAACTATATTTTTGTAATCGCCGGTGCTGATAAAACTAAATTGGACTGAATTCATGATGACTGGGCTACTCTAGTAGTATTCTGAATGAAAGAAATTCGTGTTATTTGTGATTGTAAGTTTAAATTTTAGAAGTCTAAAACTTATTAACATTTTAGGCTTACCCACTTTTCTAGGAGATTGCCAACTTTTACTCGTACTCTTTCAAGTGTAAGTCAAAGTCTAAACTCAACCTCACCTGCACGTTATGCTGATTAACGGACGAGGCAATGGCGAAACTTGGTTCCCGTTGCGGGTTGTGGGGGTCAGATGGCGAGTCGCCCCATATAATACCAAATAACGTCAAATTTAACCACCCTTCTGCTGAAGGTGCACCCTGGTGTTATGCCGGGATAACGCCACAGAAAGAAAAAAGGCTTTCATCATAGCTAAACTCAAATTATATGGGATTTTTTATGAGTGTTTAATATTTTTGTTAAAAAGTTTATTTTACTATTTTTAGTGAAAGAATCATCCGAACCGGTGTATAAATGTCGACGGTTTAGTGTTTTATCCCTCGTTTTCATAACCCTTAAGTTTCTTTCTTCATAATTAAACGGTACCACCATCTGAGTAAGCAAATACAAAATATTTATCCAAGTCGGCGGAGTTGTGCGTGAACATACTTAAAAAATATATACATAATTCACAGACGATTGATTACCATCGGTAAAAAAATGATGTGAAAATAACATCAAATACTCTAAGTTTAGAAATATGGTAAGAAACTGCGAAAGTCCTGTCCAAATCCATTCAGTGGGTTTTGTATAATATACGCACAAACATATAGACCAAATAATAAAAAATTGTAATCAGTATCGAATACATAGCCAATCTTTATCATTCTACTTCCACCTGCCCTTATCCCACTCGCAGTAGGGTCGGCGCAACATGCTTTTTATTAATACATGTTACAGAAAGATTTTGCTTGTGGTATTTACGACCGTCCACCTGCCTGACATCAACCCCTCTGGAGACTGATTTACCATTACTTTTTAAATATCTCAAATACGGCTCGAATACTATTTTTTTTATATTATCGACAAAATATTTATCTTTAAAAGCAAAACATATTATTAATAAAAAATAGTCGCATAAGTCTCCATGTTTTTATGTTCACTATTACAACTTCAAGAGCGCTGAGACGCCGCGCGACGTATAAATTGAGCGGGTAGCGGGGTGGGTGGGCGGAGCTAACGGCTGGGAATATTTTTGACTGCATGGTCTTAAGGCACGCCGCTGCCTGTCAATATCTTTTGAGTCCGAATGAGAGTCCGTAATGAGATTGAATGTAGAATATATTGACTGAAGCCAAAACGCTATAATGCTACTGCTAATGCTAGGTGCATTTGACGTTGATTATTGCTATAAGAGAATGCCATTTGCAACTTTCTTGACGCTGAGACTAGATCGGAATGATATTTTGAACATTTAAAATTACGACAATTGGCCTTATGGGTGACAATCACCCACGCAACACAGCGCCACAATTCACAGTCACACGTGCACACGACTCCCGAAGATTTACGATCAGAGAGACCAACTATTGTGAAACATTTATGAATATTCTAATCCGACAATAATCATATTTTATATTATTTGTTTATTCTCTGGTGACTGGTGACCTCGAGTTTGCTGTTTCGTAAACATTAATTAAAATTGTTTATTGTGGTAACACTTAACAGTTTATGCTACCCTGATAGTTGTTCGTTGAAATATTTTCAGACGTGGCAATTTTAAAAAACTTGTTGAAAAAATAATTGATTTTAAGAAACTGAAAATTAATAAACAAAAGTTGATTTCTCTGTATTCAAAAAAAAGTAACTGGCGCCGCCGCTGCCAAAAACTTGTCACGATATCTCCTCCCAAACCGCTGGGGGTATGGGGTCGAGACCGATACCAATCGATGCAGAATAATGTGGGGAAGAAAGTAAGATATGTCTCATATTCGTCAGACTTAAGTTTTTTTTTTATTTTATGTTTTGGGGAAAAACATGGGCAAAGCCCCTAGTAAAAGGAAAAATAACAGAAATTAAGAGTCCTCTCTACAATAACATAATATAGTATGAATTATATTTTCTGCGTACGTGTTGTCATTACGCGTGAAATGCTGTTATTATACGAGTATTATCACCCGGCGACACCTCGTCACGACACGCCATTACCTCGGAATATGGTCTCGTCTCACGAGTCGCACGCACGTATCATTCATTATCTGTTTATCGTATCAAGATAGACCAGGTACATATTTTAAAATGCATAGAAAAAAATAGATTTGATTTTATATTTAGGTAATACTGAATGTTGATATCGCTTGACTTTGGTATTGGAAACTCAATCCAATGCGGTTCGGCGATTTGCCAGTTTTCCGGTTAGAAAAAAATCGAGATTAGCCGGGAATTGTAGATGCTGTGACTAAAATGGCGTAAAATTGTTTATTGTTAGTTGTAAATGTTAAATACTGACAAAATAAACATTAATTCATTCAATATGTATGTCGTAGAGCCACGCTGTAAATATTTTGTCTCCAGCATGAATATAATATAATATTTATATTATACTAGCCGTCCCGTGTGGTTTCACCCGCAGCATACAATGGCAGCGCCACCTACCGGGTCCAATCTAAACCATCCACGGCGCCACCCAAACGCATACAAAAAAAAAACATTCAAATCGGTCCAGCCGTTTAGGAGGAGTTCAGTCACATACACACGTACAGTAGAATTACTTATATATAATAGTATTATACATGTCCCAGTATTGGGCACGGGCCTCCTCTACTGAATGAGAGGGGTTAGGCCGTAGTCCACCACGCTGGCCTAATGCGGATTGGCAGACTTCACATACCTTCGAAATTCTTATGGAGAACTTCTCAGGTATGTAGGTTTCCTCACGATGTTTCCTTCACCGTTAAAGCAAGTGATAATTAACAATTAATATACACGTAACTTAGAAAAGTTAGAGGTGTATGCTCTTGGGGCTGGTTTCGAACCTGCTACTTTCGTCTCGACAGTCCATACCACTCCCACCTGAGCTATCACTGCTATGTATATATATAAAGATAATATTTGTCTTTACCGGGTCCACTTTTTTACTGAAAACCAATGTAAACTGGCAGCTTGCTGCTGGGTTTCGTACAAGGAAATTATATTTTATATATGGTTATGCTTATATATGGAGGTTCGAATTTTTCATCCCCTCTTTCCAATCCCGATTCCTTTAAGATCGGCAACACCCCATAATTCTTCTGCTGTTATGGATGTGCCGGTAGAGATCACTTAGCATCTGGTGAGCCACTTGCACGACTGCCAGTCTTTGCTATTATAAAAAAAAATATGGTGTATGGAGAGCAAATGTCATATCTGCACGGCATTTAAGAAAATTGAGTCAATTTCTTAATAAACGATCCCAGATGCCTTTCTGTGTTTGTTCCACAGGGTAAATCATATATGACATTTGGAATTACAAATACCTTATATAACGCTAGTCGGACCAGTCAGACAGAGGCGGTCCTTACTACGATGGGCACGGCACGGCACGGTCGCGGTCGGCCGCCCGCTGCAAGTCACCGACGACACTCCCGCGTCAATCCAGTTGTAGCACCGTTGTTACAACTCGCATGCTGATTGACGTTGATGAACCTTGTAGAATAAAGTAGTTGACTAGTTTTTTTTAATTAGTAAAGTCAATAAGTTACGTTACTCAAAATCTATTGTAGAAAGAGTTTTATTAATCGGACCAAAAATAAATAAGTTAGAAGCCATTCAAATCCTGTAGAAGGGGTAAATGTCAAATGACAGAAGACGCAAACTTTGACGTCACTGTGTAAAATGTTCATTATAGTTCACGCGTGCAAGCGAGGTAGTGAGATATCCCTACTACGCACCCACCTCATACCACATTTAAAGTCATAACTGCAGGCACATTTCTAAACCAATTTTGATTGTGTTTTAATAAAATGGTTTCTTTTGCGTATCATTTTCTGTTGCTTATAAAATAAAGTATAAAATTCAATATAGGAAACTTCCCTATTGAAAATCACTTATCATCCGAAAAGAGTGCCTATTATGATTAAAATTAACTCAGCCGAGAGTTTCGTTTTGATCTCTCATCGATTTTTTATATAAGGGCCTCCTGAAATATCACTCACCGTACAAAACGCTATAGCAAGCTGAAACACCGCGTCGGTTTTCTGTGAGGTACTGTCTCACAGAAGAACCAATAACCCACTGGAGCCGGCCCATTCATGCTGTACACAGGAAGTGCCTGCAGCATGACTCTAAAACCTAAAATCTACCTTTCCTGTGAGAAGATACAAACAAGAGATAATTAGTCATCGCTTCTTCATAGAATATACGTAACAATCTCACAACTGTATCCCAGAAGGTAGGCATAGGTGTAATCGCTACATGCACAGATTGACGTACTTTTCCATCTCCTGATTTCATCTTGATTTTGATTTGTATGGCGAGCTTATCGGTATCGAGCTTATTCTGATCCGGGGGATATAGCATTAAATTGCCCAACCTGAAGATCGACTCCATGTGGCTTCGAACCTGTATTTGCCACGAAACCAATGTGGCGGTAATTTGACAGCCTTCGTGGCGCAGTGGGCAAGTAACCGGTTGCGAAGCGTGAGGCCGTGTGTTCGATTCCCGCACCTAGACACATGTTTGTCTGATTCACAAATATTTGTTTCGGGTCTGGGTGTTGTGGGACCGCAAGTCCCTCGTAGTTTCCGATACCCACGATACAGGTTAACCTAGTGTGGGGTTAGTACTATGTGTGTGACTGTTGGGTGTATTTATTTATTATTTATTTATTTATAATATTGACACTTCAAAACTAATAAGTGTGTTGTTTTATTATTATTTTATAGTATAGGCCGGCAAACGAGCAAGTGGGTCACCTGATGGTAAGCGATCTCCACCGCCCATGTACGCCCACAATACAAAAGAATTATGGGCGCTTGCCGACCTTATAGGAAAGGGATAATAAGGGATTGGGAAGGGGAGGGGTATTTGGGCCTCCGGATATCTCACTCACCGTACGAAACGCAGCAGCAAGCTGCTACTTTACGCCGGTTTTCTGTGAGACAGTGGTAACGACCCGGACGAGCCGGCCCATTCATGCTGTAGACAAAATTGTCTACAGCGTGGCTCTACCATTCGTAAATAAATTAGCAAATCGTCATCACAATGTAGGCCAAATGATGGCAGTAATGCATGGTACGTAATATTATTAATAATTACTATTACATTATTGGATAAATGCATCGCCGCGCACACCGTTATTCATTGCTTACACTGCGCTATGAATATTTAAATGAACCTATGAAAGGAACAATTTATAAACGAGAGCGATTTAGAACCGACACTCAATGGCATATTGCAGTACTTAGAGGAAAGTGGGGTTATTATGCACAGCTAAAACTAAAATTAAACATTTCAATGTGCATTGTAAATTATACTTGTTTATTTATTTAGATAGTTTATTATGCACAAATAAAGAAACGCTACACTAGTTGGGCTAATGGCGATCAATAAGCTTTTGGTGCAAATTGGAACAATCTTATTAAAAAAATCTAAACTAATTATCATTAAGGCTACATAGTAAAACTTGGTTACAAGCCAAATCTGAAAAACCTGTCGAACTAATCGCTAATAGTTTCGTTGCGGTACTTTCTCTCGATGCAGAATTTCCATAAGTAAGCTCAAAGGATGTAAGTAAATAAAAAAAAATACTGGTACTTAATAATCTTTACACAAAAAAATTGTGACATTAATTCAAATGAGTCCTTAACTAAAATAATTCTTGGGTCTGAATAAAAATCGCGACCTATTACGAAGGTGAGTAAAATCTCGTAACTTGTAATGTGTTTTCGCAACCTATCCGCTACATCGCTTTACTTGCGCATTCCATACAAATAATGTTGACTCAGAGGCATTGCCTTATAAATTTAAATAGCAATATCACAGTTCCGCTGATCGCCCGTTCCCTCCTCCCCCCCCACTCCGTTTTCCGCACCGCCCCTCTTCGCACTGACACCCTTAAGGTACACCGTTATGCCGGACATACAAACACAAATTAGGATAACTTATAGACTCATGAGCCCAAAGAACTGCAGTGGCCCACTTGGCAGACACTAAATCGTCTCCGTACCGGGGTGGGTCGTTGTAAGACAAACATGGTGAGGTGGGGTTACTCATCAAAGCCCGATTGCGACTGTGGTGCTCCAGAGCAAAACATGCTTCACTTGCTTAAGTGCCCACTGTGCCCTACCACCTGCACAAGTAAAGACCTTATGGAGGCTACAGACGCTGCTGTAAATGTAGCAACATTTTGGAGCGGGAAGATATAATTTATCAACATTTTAAAATATATACATTACAATATCAACATTTAAAGCCATTGACACGCTAGAAGAAGAACAAGATGAGCCTAAAGACGAAGTTTTTACTGAAAACAACCGTAATGTCGGAACCAAGGGAACGAGAGCAAAAGGTTTGCAGTTTCTGTCATTCGACAAGTACGAGCCTTGGGTCGTGAAGAACTATGAAAGATTTTCGGTCTCACAACACCCACACCCGAAAAGAATATTTGTGGATCGTCCATTTGTCTCGGTACGGGTATCGTACCCACGACCTCTCGTTTCGCAACTGGCTATTCGCCTGCTGTATCACTAAATCTGTCAATTGATATTTGGAAGGAATATTTTGTATTGGACCTCTGGAAAAACACCGTTCGAAACATCACATTAAGTTGCCACACATCGGTTTCCTGTGAGAAACTGGTATCACCCCAGTTGAGCTGACCATTCATGCTATAGCCTATAGACAGAACTGTCTACCACATCGTAAATCATTCTTCTTTCAATTAAATAGACGAGTGGTAGAGCCACGCTGTAGACAATTTTGTCTACAGCATGAATGGGCCGGCTCGTCCGGGTCGTTACCACTGTCTCACAGAAAACCGGCGTAAAGTAGCAGCTTGCTGCTGCGTTTCGTACGGTGAGTGAGATATCCGGAGGCCCAAATCCCCCTCCCCTTCCCAATCCCTTATTATCCCTTTCCTTTAAGGTCGGCAACGCGCCCATAATTCTTTTGTATTGTGAGCGTACATGGGCGGTGGAGATCGCTTACCATCAGGTGACCCACTTGCTCGTTTGCCGGCCTATACAATAAATATATATATATATATATATATACATAATGATATACGTCATTTAGGGTGACCACTGAAAATCGGTACTGTGTTGCGATTCGCGCCACAGCACAGAAATATACTGAGTGGTCACCCACCTGGCATGGTTACGACATGCAACTGCGTAATGACAGCTCCGTGGCGCAGCGGGCGAGTAGTCGACTGCGAAGCGAGAGGCCGTGGGTTCGATTCCCACACCAAGACAAATGTTTGTGTGAACCACAAACATTGGTCTCGGGTCTGGGTGTTGTGGGACCGCAAGTCCTGCGTAGTTCCTGATACCCACGACACAGGTTTACCTAGTGTGGGGTCAGGACTATGTGTGTGACTGTTGGGTGTATTATTATTATTATAATTAGTTATTTAAGTTTTGTTTTCTTATTTATTTGTTTTGTACATGCGTATGTTAAATATATATAGCATAGTATATAGTATAGTATATATAGCAGTGATAGCTCAGCGGGGAGTGGTACGGACTGTCGAGACGAAAGTCGCAAGTTCGAAACCAGTCCCGAGTGCATACACCTCTGACTTTTCTAAGTTATGTGTATATTAATTGTCAATTATCACTTGCTTTAACGGTGAAGGAAAAACATCGTGAGGAAACCTGCATACCTGAGAAGTTCTTCATAAGAATTTCGAAGGTATGTGAAGTCTACCAACCCACATTAGGCCAGTGTGGTAGACTAAGGCCTAACCCCTCTCATTCAGTAGAGGAGGCCCGTGCCCACCAGTGGGACGTATATAATAAAGGGCTAGTAAAAAAAAAAAAAAATGTTAAGTATGTCGTTGTCGGTGACAAATAAATTAGTTTTCTTTCTTTCCATGCAAATGATGATCTTTGATCGATGCTACAAAATATAAAAATAAAGATACTTATTTGTAATAATCAAGTACAATCGGTTTAAGTTACATTCATGGCCGCTAGTGACCATGCGTGCAAGAATTTATCGTTTATTTATTTTGTAAGAGCGGCTAGGCTGACTGCGCGGGCGGCGCGTCGCGGCGTGGCAGCACGCTCGGTTTCAGACGCTAATTATCATGTAGAAAAAGCCGAGACCCTCTGCGACCGGTTCTGTACCTCGGACTTCCACTTTCATACCACGCATGCGCCGCGAATGTAAATATGCAATCTAGGGAAACTTTAAACTTAGCGCTCACAAGGTAACTCATATATTTAGATATATTTTCTATAGCTCTACTCTTCAATCGGACTTTATCATCAATTCGAGTTATATCGTAAATAAACCGAACCTCACGGCACATTTCCAGTTCAATAATTTGACGTATGGTAAAGAGAGATGGTCAACTAAATAAGGTCACGGTAATGAGTTCCAAATGGGGCGGCACTTTCTACCGACCCCAGTTAGCCTGCTCTGGGGCCGTGTTCCCGCGACCTTTCGTGATTAGACCGCGCCTTAAGATACCTTGGCATCGGACACTATTTGTTTATGTCAATGTGATATAGAATATTAGTAATATAGCAAGGGAATACGCTCGAACATTAACTGTTTTCAGTACTTTCTCATAAGTAAGTTTGATTACTGGTTGCTTAAACAAAAACTAAACAAATCCTTACTCAAAAAGGTATAATGTAACCGTTAAAACCTTCTAACGTCAATAAAAAAAAACATTTGTAACTTAAATAGCTGAATAGATTTTATATAGCTAAAAACCATCTCGTGACAGCCCGGGCGGCAATTAGCGAGTAGCCGGTTGTGAAGCGAGAGGCCGTGGGTTCAATTCCTGCACTGAGACAAAATGTTTGCGTGATCCACAAATATTTGTTTCGGGTCTGGGTGTTTTCTCCCCAGGGGGGTTGATGTCAAGTAGGCGTTTGGTTGTAAAAACTACAAGCCGATTTTTCTATAATATATTGTATTAAAAAGCATGCAAGCAAGCAAGCTTGCTGAGTGGTAGAGCCACGCTGTAGACAATTCTGTCTACAGCATGAATGAACCGGCTCGTTCGGGTCGTTACCACTGTCTTACAGAAAACCGGCGTAAAGTAGCAGATTGCTGCTGTGTTTCGTACGGTGAGTGGGATATCCGGAGGCCCAAATTCCCCTCTCCTTCCCAATCTCTTACTTATCTTTATCCTTTAAGGTCGGCAACGCGCCCATGATTATTTTAGTATTGTGGTGGTACATGGGTAGTGGAGATCACTTACCATCAGGTGACCTACTTGCTCGTTTGCCGGCCTATACTATTAAAAAAAAGTTGGCCCAACTGCGAGTGAGATAAAGGCAGGTGGATGAAGATACCTATGAAAAATCTCGATTAAAACTCAGATTTCAAACTTAAAGTTATAATATTCCTCTTCTTTGTCGGAGCTAAAAATGCAAAAATAATTTCAAGTAAATTATTGGTTTATAATGCAGCATTACAAATCATTTGTCATTATTTACTCAACGTTCAGTCGTGAATTATGGAATGCTCACTCGGCCGTGTTGCTGGAAATTGATCAAATACCTCAATATTTTACACAACGTAGCTTCTTACTCGTAACAATCTACGAAGATGTGTTATAATACAACGAAAAAACTCAATTCCGATGTTAAAATTATTCTTCTTAACGTTTTCTACAGAGCGGTTTTACAATTTGATGTTAATCGTGTTTCTATGATAAATTTTATGTGCACTTTCATGCGTTTATTGTTTTATATTTTCATTTATTAAACACCGATTATTTCTTCAATTAAGTTTATATAACGTGTGCCGGAATACGAGCAAGTGGGTCACCAATGATAAAGCCTCATTCTATATCGAATGGTTAGTGGCTAATGTACTCGTAGTGTCAAAGTATCCAAGCCGCCCGAAGGCCTCCCACTTGCAACAGCAAGCTTTACGAAGATTTTCTTTAAGCTAGTGGTGCCACCCTAGTCAAGTTGGCCCATTATGCGGGAAACAAACTGTATTCAGTGTAGCACTATCACTTACCAGTTTTATATTTGCTATCTTTATGCTTGCGGTACTTCCAGACCGATACGGCATATCAAGAAAAGAGTCTACTCTTTCTCAAAGGTCGACAACGCGCCGACGATTTCTTTGGTATTGATGATGACCGTGGGCGGCGATGACCACTTACTATTAGGTGACCCACTTGATCGTTCACCTTCCTATGCTATAATTAATTTTAATAAAAACTAAGTATTTATAATTTTGAATACTAATTATTCAAAAGAAATAATAATAAGCATAACTATCTATATCAGTAAATAAAATGGAAGTGTATGTTTGTAATATTAAAATAACCGCTTTTTACTACATGCATATGAATTTATATACGGTACATATACCAAAATAATATTTTTTACAATTTTTGTCTGTCTGTCTGTTCGTTCCGGCTAATCTCTGGGCCGATTTTGACGGGACTATCACTGGCAGATAGCTGATGTAGGACTTAGGCTTTTTTATCCCGGAAAATGACATTCATGCGGGTGGAGCCGCGGGCAACAGCTATCTTTAATAAACCATGACACCCCAAAGCAATACAACCGCACCATGTGTAGGTACAGAACGCTATAAAAAGGCCATAAGACATCTGTCTGTCTGTCTTTTGACAGAGGTATTTTATTTATAAACAAAGTTGCGTGCAGTGTGCACCGTTAAAGTTTTCAAACTTTACGAAGTTAGACGTTAACCCTGAGTTTGACTTTGATGCTGGTAAATTAACTGTAAGCAACCGCGAGGTTCAAAAAGTTCCACAAGGCTTGCCGAGTTTGTAAAAAGCACAAACTTTCTAGCGGATATTGGATTTCATTTTTAGCCTACGTTAATTAACCACGACATAGGAATGCCTTTTTGGATTCCGTACTCAAAAGTTACTGACCTCTGTAATAGTACAGAGCCTACACAGTCTGTCTGTCTTTTTGTCCTATCTTTTGAACAGTATCAGGTACCTGGCTGAAATTTTCTTAGAACATTGACCTCTTCATTTGGCAGATTTATCGATAAATAATAAAATTAACATAAAGTAAAAAGGGAACGAATTACGGAACCCTCGGTGAGTTAGTCTGATTCGCACTTAAACGATTTTTTTTTAAATAGCAGTCACGCTTACAGTCAGTTTTGTTGTTTTACAAGATGGTAGGTCACTCGTATACGAGAGGCCGTCTGGGTTGGTACCACCGCTTTGTCTATTTCTGCCGCCAAGCAACACTCTGTAAGCACTGCGGTATTCTGGTTTGAAGGACATTAAAGCCAGTGAAGTTACCGGACATTATGAAATTTAACAACTTATGTCTCGTGGTGGCGATTGCAGTCCAGCGCCATCCAGTGCTTTGTAATTCAAAGTTCTCTGTGGCGGTGCTTCTGTTTATGGGCAATACCTGCCTACCTACCTGCTCGTCTCATAATTTAAGCTAATAAAAAAAAACAGCAATGGGCTAGCTCAGTCAGGGCGGTATCACCGTCTTACAGATAACCGGCGGCGTGAAGTGTTGCATTATGTATTGAATAAATTGTCGTCCAAACCTGCACTGACTGCATTTTCAAGGCTAATAAAATGTTCGGCGAAATTACATCGACACAAGACTGGATTCACATGAGATAAGACCCGATTGGCAATGAAATCATCATTATGTACAACGTTCAGTACAAAGAATGTTGAGACTCGAGGCTCGTCGAACCGGCTCACGAACATTTGGTGCGCTGCCCTCAGCCCTGTGTTTTGTACTTGCGATGTAATGAAATGAAATAGTGTAGTGTTAATCATGTAGGTAATTAAAATAACGCTTATGACAAGTCAGTACAAAATAAAGAAACTTATGTATAGAAATCATATCAAATAATGTATACATAACATACATAGTCAAAATACACTAGGCAATTACACTAAATTATTTATTTGTCTTTTCATTTTACATTAGTAACAATATTTGTACTATGGAAACTTCTAGAATTATTAAATATTTTGAGTCTATTCAATAAAAAATAAAAAAGTCCTGTATACATTTTGGTAAAGATCAGATGACAGAGTACGAGAGAAAATGGGCGACTCCTCAACGCAAAACAACAAACGCGATTTGGGTTTTGAAGTATATTTTTTAACATATTTTTCATTAAAAAGAGTAAAATAGGTATACTATATCACATTCTTGTATTATTGCATGTTTACGTTCGAAGTTACCAATCTATTGCAAGCAATCCGTTGTTTTCATTTTTTAATTAACATTGTTGATTTCCTCTAGTGATTCCTTACAATTAAATGTTGTATTCGCGCATCGCTCGGCGCACGCTGACGCGATACGTACTCTGATGAAAAACTAGCGTCAATTAGCAATTATATAACGGACGATTCATGTCCGTCCTACATTATATAAGTTCTATAAAAAAAACTATATAAATGCAATATTAAGACATAAAATTGTGTTATCAATGAAATAATAATGTCATTCTGTTGTCAATTAAACTAAACTAAGTAGATCAATTAGTGTCGTGTCAAGTGTGCTCTAAGCCTTAAGGTATAATCAGTCTACAGATGATACGACTCCTGTTTTTTTTTTTATAGAATCACTATTGATGTCCTAATAGATATAGAAACACTAATGAAATTATTGTGTTTATTAAAAACCATTTTTTTTTATTTTTTTATAATCCTGGCACGGTAAAGTGAAATTAAACTAAATATAAAAACATAAACTGGACCCTTCCTCACGACCTATCATTAATCTAGATGATATTCGACTGAGACATTAATATTAAAGGATTTTTTTTCTTATCTACTTATATATACATCAATTTCTCTGCCATCATTTGGAACAATTTTCATGAAAAACCTTTTGTTTGATAGGATTATATGAAAATGTAGAGGTCTTAAGCGTTTTGGCAGTTGACCGTCACCGGCACCGACTCCGGAAAGGCCTCTACATTATTCTCTTCATGTATGCTATTTGTCACTTTTCAGTGTACATTTGATTTATATGTTTTCGTTTTATAATAGCCTCTTCAAGCAATGACCATAAACGTGCATTGTTGTGTATACGTTATTGTCCATTGGTTTCAGGTATAACATACTTGACTGGTGAGAATTTCCTGGACGTGCTTGACAACGGCGCAGAGCTGTGTCAGCTCGCTGCTGTTATACACGAGAAGGCAAGAGAGGCACTTGATCAGGGACTTATAGTCGGGGTGAGTTCCACCTTGTTTCATATTAAAACGTTTATCTAATTATCGTAGATAAAATATCTCCTATTCCTTGAAAACAAACATAATAATGCTTACACAATGGTTGGCAGCAGAACAAAACAAAAGTGTATCTGCGTATTGTGGTGTGTAAGCACTTTTGTGGACTAAGGATGTAGATGTTTAAACATAGAGTAATGAATATCAGTAGCTTAATAAATTGTTTATTTAACAGCCGGTGCCCCAGATTCGCGGCAGATGCTGGCAACGTGCAGCTCGGCGTAGCTTCTTCTCTCGCGACAACACCGAAAACTTCATCACCTTCTGCCGCGAGCTCGGCGTGCATGAGAACCTACTGTTCGAGAGTGATGACCTCGGTAATACAAATATAAATTTTGCTATGTTTTTATAGATGAAAGCGGTAAACGAACAAGTGCCTGATGTCGAGTAATCTGCACCGTTCATGAACACCCACTAGAATATCCATGGATCCATTGCCTACATTAAAAGAAATAATGGGGATTGAGAAAGGAATGGGCCTCATTCACCGTACAAACCTCAACAACAGTCGGTTTCTGTAGTTATCGTTACAGCTCCTAACCATTCATGCTGCAGATAAATTTATCGACAGAGCCACACCTACCACTTAAAACACTGATCGATGATGTTGATGAAATGTGAATTATGACTATACCATATCGGTAAAATGTATGTCCAGAATGCCCACGAATGTCTAGAATGTCCATGAATGTCCAGAATGTCCATGAATGTCCAGAATGTCCATGTATGACAGTAATATCGATTAGAGTCCTTACAAGACAATTATGTTGCAGTACTACACAACCAGCCGCGGCAAGTTATCCTCTGTCTCCTGGAGGTGGCACGACTGGCGACGCGGTTCGATGTGGAGCCTCCAGGCCTCGTCCAACTCGAGAAGGAGATCGCTATGGAAGAGCGCGACTCCGGCCTCGACTCCGCCATGTCCAGCGCCGCCTGGCAGTTCAGAGATACCTCGCCCGCGCCGGACGCCACAAAATCTGAACGGTATATCTTTTTTTATTAGCTGAATGTCTAAACAAGCAGGTCACTCGACTTGCTACGCTTCGCTTGGCCATCAGAAGCAATACCACACAGAATTTTGGATTACAAAGCACTGCATGGTACTGTTCTGCGCTCGTCACTCCGAGTAAATAGAAATTAAGGCGCATCATGCCCAGTAATTTAACTGGTTTCAATGTCCTTCAAAAGAAAATACAACACTGCTTACACATTGCTGCTTGATGGCAATGGATAGACAAAGATTACCAACCCATACCAACCCATAAGACCCCACATGCGAGGGACCTACCATCTAGTAAATTCTCTCATAAATTCTTTTCCTTCACCTTGTTAATAATCTCCATTGCAAGTGATGGATTCTCATCGTAATTTGAAGGAAGGGGGTCTAATGACGGACTCAGGGGATGGGGGTCTAATGGTAATTTCCCCAACCTGCAAATATCGTCATTTGTCGTGAGTTTCGATCGGCTGATGCCTCTAGTGTTCCATCTGGAGGCGCTAATGTATTTGCTGATCATCGTGCTAGACTATAATTTATGTTATTTATTAAAACCTGGTCACTAATTCAGTTTAATCACGACCTAGTTAGTTTATTTCCATATAGATTTAAAAACGAAAATATACTTTACACGTCTCATAACAAGGCGAAGTGTATCATTTTATATAATACTAGCTGTCCCGCGCGGTTTCTCCCGCAACTACAGCAGCGCCACCTACCGGGTCTAATTGTGAATCTAAACCATCCAGGGCGCCATCCAAACGCATACAAAAAATCATTCAAATCGGTCCAGCCGTTTAGGAGGAGTTCAGTCACATACACACGTACAGTACAATTATATCCAAAAACTAACATACGATTATTGCTGTCAGATTGCATGATGCGTCCTCGTAACTGAGAGTTTTCTGTTATATTTTTGCCTCTATCGTGCGATTAACTCTCACCATGTAAAAGCGGATTATTTAAGTAAATTATTGAATACAATAAATATTTTTCAGGACCCTCACCGACGCGCCGCCGGAAACACCTGAACCAAATGATAGTAAGTATAATGTGCATAATTTTATTGCTGAAATATATTTGTCGCAATAAATAACATAAAAAATACAAGTCAATAGCTAGCTATTTATCTACGAATTGACACTAAGTATTTTTATAGAATACTAGCTGTTGTACGCGGCTCCGCCCGCGTGAATAGACTTTTCCGAAATAAAACGTAGCCTATAACCGTCTCCAGGGTCCCATATCTCTACATCAAAATTCATCAAAATCGGTTCAGTGATTTTGGCGTGAAAGCATAACAAACAAATAGATTTTTTTCATAAAAAGTATCCTATGTTACTTCTTATACCTCCAAGAATATGTGTACAAAGTTTCATGATGATCGGTTAAGTAGTTTTCGCGTGAAAGCGTAACAAACAAACTTACATTAAAATTTATAATATTAGTATGATAATCGATTTTGTTTTCAATTCCCAGCGGCACTATCGGTGACAGACAACGCTGATGCAGAGAGCACCAAGTCAGAAGGCACCGTGGAGAGCACCGACTCCGACGTTCCTCTCAAACCCACCAACGAACTGGACAAGAGGGTACGTTCCTATACTCCACCATACCTATACTCCTTGCATCATCCAAAGAATTCAACGACAAGGATATTAGAATGACCATTATTAACAAAACCGTATTTAATCTAAGTGTTAGAAACCCCCAATACCAATTAGAAAAACATTTTAACTTTTAACTAAATTCCTTCAAAGTTCAAACATAACTAAGGTGCTACGATGCCACAAACCGATACACACACTCTCCAACAGACAGACGAAGGGATCAAACTGATAATAGGTACTTCTCTGTTTTGACAGGTGTCTATTTAAAATGATAGTATTTAGGTTTCGTTTAGCCAGATCTTATATTTTTTAACTTACATCCATTACATTATGCACACCCATTATATAATATTATAATAATAATACCAGCCCTGTTTCATATACAGTGTGTGAAAGTGTCAGTGTCATATACACCCCACTAATGGACACGGGCCTCTACTATTGAATGAGAGGGGTTAGGACTTAGTCCACCACGCTGACCGAATGCGGGTTGGCAAACTTCACAAACCTTCGAAATTCTTATGGAGAACCTTCTAGGTATGCAGGTTTCTTCACGATGATTCCTCCACTATCAAGGTCCAAAGCAATCGACAATTAAGAATGAATACACACGTAACATATAAAAATCAGTGGTGCATGCTCTTGGAGTTGAGCTATCGCTGCTTACCCATTATGCACCTACTAATAAAGCGGCAAGAGTCAAAATACCTGATACGATCTGTGATTTTTTCTTTTATGGGTATATCCTGGATGTCTGCTTGATTTTGATTATAATGACCGTTTTATTAGGTTCAGCTAGTGACCCGTCTGATGGAGCGCGGCTGTAGTTGCAACTCCGGCAAGTGCTCCAAGCTGCTCAAGGTGAAGAAGGTCGGCGAGGGACGCTACAATATCGCCGGCAGGAATGTCTTCATCAGGGTATGTCACTCTTTTGATATAATTTGCGACTATTATGAAGTATTTGTTGCTGTAGCATCTTGCATGAGTGAGAATTACGGAGGTTAAATAATACTCCATTCTTTATTTTTATTATATTTTAAGTGATGGTAACAAATCCATGACTCCTCCTTAGTTATCGTGGATGTTTTAAGCTTGTTAGCATTTACCAGGTTTTCCACTTGCTTGTTTATATAATGTTGTAAAGTATTTTTATTGTTTTAAATTTTATTTTAATCTTAATATGGATATACTCCTATTCGCCCAATCCTTGAACTAATAGACTATATGTTTCGGCAGTTGCTGAAGGGTCGTCACATGATGGTGCGCGTAGGCGGTGGTTGGGACACCCTGGAACACTTCCTATCTCGCCACGAGCCATGTCAGGTGCGACTCGTGACGCAGGGCCGTAAGGCTGACGTACTGCCAGTACCGCTAGCGAACTCCGCTGACGACATCAACAAGCTCTCACCCATCGCGCGCCGCAGCGTCTCTCCCGCCAGCACCGCATCACTCACCAGCAAGGAGCCCTCCGTCGCCGGCACCGTCTCACCTATCGATAGTAAAGCGTCCTCGTTCAGCGGGAAGACATCACCTGTGGATGTTAAAAGCGGGAGAACGACTCGCGCCTCTAGTAAGGCGAGCAGTGGGAAGAGCTCGCCCGTGCCCGTGCCGGTGTCGGTGCCGGTGTCGGTGCCGGTGTCGGTGTCGGTGTCGGTGCCGGCGACGGAGCGGCGCACGTCGACTCCAAACAAACCCGCGTCAGCTCGCAGTCTGAAGTCCGCGTTGACTCTGCCTCTCCGCGCTGACTCGGTGGAGGCTCGCACGCCGAAGTCCCCCGCACCGCGCGCTAGGAAGCAATCCGCACCGTCTAGCTTTAGTACACCAAACACGCCGACCGGTAGATCAATACGCACGCCACCAGTAGAGTACAGGAAGTCGCTCACCTCCGCCTCTCTGTTGAACGCACCGAAAAAGTCACGCAGCATGAGTCTAGCGCACGGGCAGAAGGAAGATAGGAAGTCGTTCTGCGGCACGGAGCGGCTCAACCAGGCGCGTAAGAAGAGTGTCAGCGCGGCCTCCACGCCGACGGAGCCGACCGCCAGGAAGACCAGGAGCCAGAGCCTCGCCTCCACTCCCGTCCACGAACCCAAGAAACCGATCTCCTACACGAACGGTTATGCCAAAAAGACTAGGAGCATGAGCCTCGCGACGCCCATTGACACTATAAAACCATTGAACAAGAGCGCTTCGGTCACGATAAACGGCGCCATGACGCAGGCCGCCATAGAGGAGAGCATCCGACTGTCCCTCGAGGCGACTATCGCCGACGAGGACACCGTCAAAAAACCATTTCTGCATATCAAAGCCAAATACAGGAGTCCTCCTCCCAGAGAGGTTCCTCCGAGATAAGCGTTCTCCCATTCCATTAGTTTTAAACTTTGACATAAGGTATCGTAAAGTTCAATTTAGTTCGCGATCATTTTATAAGCATTATTTAGATCTCTCCAATTAAGAAATCTCTTCATTCTTATTATCTCTTAGTATTTATAAGTATTGCCGTAATTTAATTGATCGTATTTTCACTCCATATTATTAGCAGGAGACTAGTCATAATGAATTGTTTTAATAATTTCTAATGTAATTTATATTGTCTTTCTATCCGAATGTAATATTGATTCTGATTTTATAATTATTATCCATTTCAATATAATTTTAGGTTTCGTTTATTTAAAGTGTGTTCCAATATTTACTGGGATTGACAATGTGAACTTGGATTATTATGAGTTGTCACATTGATTTTAATGTTCCAACCATACATATGTGATTTTAATGATATATAGCGCGACTGCAGTGGACCCCGCCGGCAGGAGTGTGCAGGACTATGCAGTGTAGACAGTAGTGTGTAGTCTGTAGGACTCTCCGGCGAGGTGTACTCGGTAACTCGCTGCAATGTGGCCTGACAGCACTGCCGTACAAACTTAATTATAATGCGGTATATTTTCAGAGACGATAGTATTTTTGCACTGACGGTAGATAGACAAGCACTAGACCATATTTAAATGTACGTTTTACAAATTAAAGTTAAGGTCGGGTATCCGTGCGAGCGCGGTACATCGGCGATTATTCAAGCGTTTACAAATTACACTAGATAGGATGTGTTGATCACTCGAATGTTGTATTGTTGAGGTGTAATTGCCGCTAAAAGATTCGTTGTGTTGAACGAATTGTGTAGAATGTTATCGTTTACTTAAGTCACATTAACTTTGGCTAAGACTTCGGCACAAAGGTTTCTGTACCACTTTTGAGCACAAAGAGTTTGTGGAAATCTGTAAAATTCATTTGCACTTGGTGATTGGTCCACATACCGAAGTCTTCCATATTTTGTGTTGTTTAGCAGTCCTCGATGGTGAAATTTCTCCTCTTATTGTCCAAACTTTGGTGCAGATGAGTTCTACAGATTACAAAGCCAGTCGATGT
This sequence comes from Mimas tiliae, assembly GCA_905332985.1. Classification (NCBI taxonomy): domain Eukaryota; kingdom Metazoa; phylum Arthropoda; class Insecta; order Lepidoptera; family Sphingidae; genus Mimas; species Mimas tiliae. The sequence goes on along the minus strand of HG995259.1, from coordinate 13,972,068 downwards.
ATATTGTATAGAAGTGGAAACGTGGTCAGTGAATCCATCTCCCTTGCGATGACTTTTACTGACATAATTTCCACTTGTGTGCCAGTAGATCGATCCATACGTGTTATACAAATTGACTGACCTGAAGTAAGTCGCGAGTGGCGTCAACTGCAACGTCACTATAAGAAACTATAAAACGTGAGAAGAGCCAAAGGGCAGTTGAAGTGACAAATTTCAGGGCGGCCAAGTTAAATATCGCGTACATATATAATAAGTTATAATCACAAGAGCTTAGCATTATTTATAACGCACGCAATACGAAGTGATAATATTTATAACTGCCAATCAAATTACCTACTGCAATATAGTGCCAACAGTTTTTTATAATAATGTATGGTTGATAATAAACTTTTTAATATCCAGTACATACTGCCATTTCATTTACACGTTTCAAATACATTTCTCCCACATCACAAAACCCACTCGTAAGATTAATTTTCGCTCCACTTTAAGAAATGCTCAGTCTTTATATTGATTGCAACAAATGATTATAATCATAGTTGTATAAATAAATTATTGAATAGTACATTTTCAGTTAGTAGGTGCATAATATTATCAACAGTCTTAAACTATTTACAAAGTTATAATCAAACACCACACAAGCTCACGATTCCATTTTTTCATAGGTACTATTTTACAATTAGTGATTTCAAACAAACATTTGCTCATTGAAATAAAACTAGTTTATAGTTTCATTTTTATTTTAGTCCCGACGTTTCGAAACGTGGTCACGGGAGAGACTGAGACGACCTAAACCTCAGTCTCTCCCGTGACCACGAAGGCTGAAAAGCTTTCGAAACGTCGGGACTAATATTCGTGTAATATTCGCGTAAACCTAAGAAATCACTAAACATTTGCTCCATCTGCATAAATTGTAAGTAAACACTGTAGAGCGGCTTGCTTGGTTTTGAACACATAGAGATAAAAGGATAAGCACTAAAGGTAAGCACATCAGTACCTATTAAGACTCCTTCACTAAAGACTTCTGTTCTGATTGAATTAGAATGTCAGTAATGTAAGCAAGTATTCTTTCCACATTATGTGCTTCGGTCTCTGGTATTTGGGTACGGAATCCTTAGTGTTTGAGGTACAGACACTGACGTAAGTTTTAAAATAAACATGCCGCTATGTAGAACAGGCGATATACACTATTTTTTAAATACCATCGACTTTCGTCTTCCTCTTATTATGTTTCCACTCCTACATGAAATTGGCACAACATATTTTTTTATAAACTGCAGAAAATGTTGTCCCCTTAGAATTAAAAACGAAACGTTGCAACGCGTCATCTCGGTTTTCTATCGCATAATGTCATGTAATTGCTCTCTGGACCAATCACAATCAACCGGTACGAACGTTCGTGTCGTGTTTTACGCCACATTGTATCCCAACTGATGGTTTACCCGATGTTAGCACTTTACCCCTTTCCCCATATGATGTTCTAGATACCCATGAAACAGTGTATAAGAATATCTTAGTGTGGGCTCAGGATTATTTGTGGGACTGTTGGGTTATACAACGTTTATAGAAATCATCACTTTAACATAACTTTAGATTAAGTGTAGTGCCTATTGTTGTCCAAAGTTTCAAGTCGAATATGGACATGTTACTCCTTCAATAAAAAAGAAAATGAATTTCTTTCAGATTTAGTACTACGGGGGGTGAAATACTTGTATCGTAAACTATACGTTGCTTAAATTTGACATCTTTCTGTAACTCTTTGTATGTTATTATTTAAGATTGCATAGACCATGGTAATAATGTTTTCGAACATTATGTTGCAGTGTCGCAAGTCGTTGATCGTCGATGCTGTGAGGTCGATGCAGACAGTCCCGACGGTGCCGGTGCGAGCGTCCGTCACTCCTCACAAGCGACGCTACACTTACTACAAGAAAATGTACAAGCCGATGTGTTACGAACTGCCCAAACCTATCAGTGTGTCTCTAGTTTAGAATAACAGTGAACACTGAAACTGCTCTAGTCATTAATAATTAATTTTAAAATGTATCATAACCCTTATTTAAGTACTAAATTAACCTATTCATAATTGCTTCCTCCATCATGTCGGATATAAAACTAAATAAACAAGTATAATACTTTACCACACAAACTGGGATCGGCAACCCAGGATACAAAACCCATGTTACGTAGTATGGTGATCGATATTGCTACCACTTACCTTGGGACTCGGGGTTCTAATCTTGAGTAGGCCACACAGTTGTCTGTCAATACTTTCTATTGAGAAAGTGGGTTCCCCCGGCAAGAATCAAAATTTACAGTAAACCAGGGAAAACTACATAAGTGTGTATGTAAATGTTAGTTCTGTCCAGCGGACCCAAAGCAACGCAGCCACCACGTGGCGACCGCTCGAGGTTCTGCGGTACACTTCTACTGGATTAAAGTATATTTCCGAACCAAATACTATCACTGCCTCGGTGGCGCAGTTGTAATGAGTATGCGTTACGATTGAGGCTAACGCTGAGGTCTCGGGTTCGATCCCCGGGTCGGGTAAAGTGGTATTGGGTTTTTTTATTACGAAATGCTCAGTATCAGCCCGGAGTCTGGAATTTGTGCCCGGTATGGCGATAGGCTCGCCCCCTATCACATTGTGGGACGGAGATACGCTCGGTGAAATGTGGGTGTACTGGTTACACCTCTGCCTACCCCTTCGGGGATTACAGGCGTGAGTGCGTATGTAAATACTATCACTATCACTACTATCACTGTCAAAACAAAGGTCCTCAAAGCACCAAACTGCGTTACAACAACCAAAATTCGCGCGTGACTAGCACCGCTGCTTTACACGACCGGGACTGATGACGTAGTGACCATCTTGTATATTTAATTATTATAAAGTTAATAAATATGAGGGTAACCGATCACAATTGGAATGTGTACCGCCAGATAAACAATAATTTATATTCCGAACAAATACATTTACCATTCTTCGTAAAAGTTTCCATTTATTTATTATTACCGTAATTAAAATATCATTGTCATAAAGTAAATAAAGGACGTTAAAAATGTAAACCATTTAACCATTATATTAACCTTTAACCCTATAACTATTTACTTATTATTTAGACTGCCTCGATGGCGCAGTTGTAATGCGTACGCGTTACGACTGACGCTGATGGTGAGGTCTCGAGTTCGATCCCCGGGTCGGGTAAAAGTGATACTGGGTTTTTCTATTGCGAAAAGCTCAGTATCGGCCCGGAGTCTGGAATTTGTGCCCGGTATAGCGATAGGCTCGCCCTCTATCAAATCATGGGACGGAGATACGCTCGGCGAAATGTGGGTGTACTGGTTACACCTCTGCCTACCCCTTCGGGGATTACAGGCGTGAGTGCATATGTATGTATTATTATTTAAACATAATTATCAGACTTTAATTTATACTACTAGACAGGCTGTTTAGAAGTAAAATTGGGTCACATAATGCGGGAGTTTGACACCTCACAGACAGGGAGCGCAATAGGCGTTCTAGTTGAGAGTAAGCGAGATAATAATATTGAGTTACGGTCAATTGACCGTAACTTAGTGGCGCAAATTTTATATACCGCGCAGCTTGTCTAGTAGTATACATTAAAGTCTTTGATAGTTATGAGTATAATTTAAAATCTGCAGTATATTAATATAGATGATATCTAAGTTAATAAAACACAATGTTTAAAAATGTATTTATTTATTAAATCCCTGAAATAATTAAGTATAAAATTAATTTAGTGTAGGAATGGATTTATAAATGCAAAGTAAAAACTCCTTTCGATTACGTAGCATTCGATTATACGAAATAAATATACGTAATAACGTTAGAGAGCTAAAAATTAATATACAGAAATCATTCACTCAATACATAAATAAGCTCTCTTATTTCGATTTTACAAACGTTAATACCTAGTAAAGCCAATAAGGTGATTATATCGTGGATGTGACACTAGATCTAAAGCTTTACATAGACGATGCTCTTCAGCCTGAATTACATTTCGTAAGTATTACTTACAGGTTTACGTAAGTAAAAATTACAAACTAACACCTGATCGAACTTCTAGATCTGCAATAATTTGCCTTTTCATAAAATGTAGAACTAATAGTGGGATCATACGGTTCGATTTTAGTTGAGCAACTGTTAAATTGCACGCGATTTGAATCGTTTGGATACTTTCAATTGAACTGATTCAACAAAAACCATACAAATTACTTGTTGAAAGCGATTCTACTCATCTGAACCTGTCATTAGTAAATAGATTTATATCAATGAGTTGCTATGGAACTTATATAAACCTACAGATATAAGCTTAGTTTACGTTTAGGTAGCCTAGTTTAAGTTAGTCTACGTTTTATAATCGAATGTGTAACCCAACTTATAGCTTACGTAATATAATTACATTTATAGAAAGCACTTACAATGCTGCTTACACAAGTCCAATAATCAGCTTACGAAAGTAAAAATTAAAAGTGTAATCCAGGCCTTATAGCATACGATCACGGACAAGTCTTAATAGACACCGTATATGTACTTGTTTTACGTAGCGATATCTTAGACAACTTTTGGTACATGCGCACTATATGATCTAGTGCGCAGTTACCCTTATCTCAGTGATACGTCAATAAGCCTAGTATGAGTTACAAATACGTTCAAAATTTTCGAATTCGTGTAAAATTACTACCGTCGAAGTGTCAAACTAGTAATTCAAACGGTAATAAAGGATAGAATCGTTTGAAAACAAATTTCATTTTCGATTAATACGAAATAAAATTAACCATATTATTAATTTTAATTCACCATAGTTCTCACTAGTGGCTTTTGATACTCGACGTATATAGAGAAAACGAAAACTTTTATCGTTTTACAAAACTATTAACACTTGTACTAAGCCTACAGTGTATGTTGTAAAAACGTAGCACGCTTACATTATCAAATATCGTACAGATTGACATACTTACGTGGTCTATTTAAGTGTATGTCTGTGCATAAGATTTTAGTATATGAAGCACCGATCGAGTTGGTAATACGTGCAGGACAGACCAAGTAAGTATGCTTGATTTATTTTGTCATGCTACTATGCGTGATGTCTAATCGTATGCTATTTATGTTTTCATCGTCTAAATGTAGTTTAAAGCCACATTCACACGGAGAGAGTTTATTGCACGACATAGACGAGAATAAGCCGTAAAAAATCATTCTCAGAAAATACGAGATAATAATAATAAATTTTTAATGAGGAACTATTCTTCAGTGGGATAGCAGTGATAGCTCAGGTGGGAGTGGTATGGACTGTCGAGACGAAAGTCGCAGGTTCGAAACCAGCCCCAAGAGCATACACCTCTGACTTTTCTAAGTTACGTGTATATTAATTATCACTTGCTTTAACGGTGAAGGAAACATCGTGAGGAAACCTACATACCTGAGAAGTTCTCCATAAGAATTTCGAAGGTATGTGAAGTCTGCCAATCCGCATAAGGCCAGCGTGGCGGACTACGGCCTAAGCCCTCTCATTCAGTAGAGGAGGCCCGTGCCCAGCAGTGGGACGTGTATAATACAGGGCTAGTATTATTATATTATTATTATTATTATTCTTCAGTGAAATATTCAATATTTTCATTTTAACGCAGACATCCCAAAGAAATTATAGAAACTCCCGTTTACGAGATTACATCATGCAATATGACAACGAGAGTAGTCTCATGTGACCTCGCAAACGAGTTTTTCATAATATTCTGGCACATGGTGTACAAGAAACTCTCTGGAAATTGGGCTATGTGCCACACGGCTGGCGAATTCATTCATAATCTAGTTACGCAATAGACTATATAAACATAACTATGTTTATACTTATATAATAAAACCTAAGAACTACGCGTACATTTACACTTGACCGCGTTACATGATAGCTTCAATGAATAATATGAATAAGAATCGGCGGGTATCGATAATGATTTATCGATTGTAGTAAACATCGAATTGAAGAGGTTATTTTATGAAAAAAAATATATATATTTTACGCCTCGTGACTTATTTTACTGTTGTCAACACAACAATTAGAAATGAGTGTAGATGTATCGAAGACTATAGGCAATAAATAATTAAAGAAGATTGTAACGCGGCCGTGGTGTTATAACTGTCTATATAAAATACATAATCAATCTCATTTTAATACATTTTGGTAAAATTATCGATAAGCGGTAAAAAATATTTGGCCGATCTTACATTAAATATAAGTTTAAAATTAAACGCAGTTATATTACATCTAGAACGTGTCCATGTCTTGTTCATAAACCTTTATTAACTGCATTTCAACTATTGCGTGTTTTAACATCATACAATTATTATGAGGATTTTTATGTTCTTATATTATGTTTGAGACTCAAATAATGTGAAACTTGCAAGATCTAAAAATTTACAGCGATGTCAAATCTACAATGTCGATGATATATTTCAATGTGGAATGAAATTTGCGAAATCTAAAACGTTTAAACGTTTTTTTTTTTTGGAGTTTTTGTCGAACACGAAATGTTCCAATACTTATTTCCATTCCATATGGTGAAACGATTCTACATAATATTCGGTAAATTTTATATTACGATTTAGTTTGAATGACGAGACGAGCAGGTCACTCGCCCGATGGTAAGCGCCACGTCTGCCCATAAACAGAATCAACATCACACAGTCTCTATTACAAAGCACTGCATGGCATTAGACTGCGTAGACTCCGAGACATAAAATGTTAAGTCTTATAATGCATACACACTGCTGTGTGAGAAGCAGAATCGGAACAAATGTTTAAGATTACCCCCTCTCCTTCCCAATCCTAAATCCTTTCCTTTAAGGTTGGTAATGCATCCATGAATCTTCTAGCATTATGGGTGTTCAAAGCCGTTGACCACTTACCATCAGGTGACCTGCTTGCTCGTGATCAGTCTCAGCTATAAAAGAGTTCTAAGTGTATGTTATATGTATGTAAAATCATTTCCCCATGCCGGTATCGGTACCGGTCAGTATGTAAATATTCAGAGCGTACATTTCGCGGTCCGGAGGCTGTGTTACTTCTTCTTGCTCTTGCCCAATGTGAGCGTGTGATGTGAGGCTGTAGTTTGTTGTTTTCGTCGGTTGAACTCGATGGCATCGTCCTCGATCTTCTTGCGCAGTTCCTCGAGTCGTTTCTTCTCGTCTGTATGATCTTTCTTTAGTTTGTCGAACTTGGCGTGCAACTGGAATGTAAAATAATTGATCGATATTACTTAATCGATACTTGATACCAAGAGTTATGTAGAGGTGCAACTAATGCACCCACTGTTTTGTTCGTTAGGTTATTTCCGTCCCATGATGTGATAAGTGGCGAACCTGTCGCCATAGCTGGCATAAATTTAATTCCTGGGCAACTTACTTGTATGATTTACTTGTATATTATTTATTGAATCGAAAACGCAATCATATTATAATTGCCCGACTTAGGGATTATCTACTATAAATACCTCAGTTTTCAGTTTAAATATACTACCATTAAACCAATGAAACGATTCTATCCGTGATAATATTGTTAAATTTAAAACCCTGATGGGCAATTGTTAAAAATCAATGATTTAATGAGGCTGAAACCTGCACTAGTATCTCGTTCAGGCGACGACCGTTTCTACCAGTCAACCTAGGGTGGTACAGAGATAGAAGAAAGATTAATATATACACTATATTTTTCACCTCTAAGTAAATGCTACTTAGGTCGCTATTCCACTATCATATAAAATGATCCTACTTCTGTAGCTCATAGATATATGAGAAACTAGCTGTTGCCCGCGGCTCCGCCCGCGTGAATAGACTTTTCCGAAATAAACGTAGCCTATAACCGTCTCCAGGGTCCCATCTATCTCTACATCAAAATCCTTTCAGTGATTTATGGTTATTTAGGTGTGAAAGCGTAACAAACAAATATAATATTTTTTTTTTCAAATTTCATAATTTTTTTCATAAGTATCCTTTCTTACTTCTCATACCTCTAAGAATATGTGTACAAAGTTTCATAATGATCGGTTAAGTAGTTTTCGCGTGAAAGCGTAACAAACAAACTTACATTCACATTTATAATATTAGTATGACTACAATACAAATAACATCAGATTGGATGTTATTTGTATATGATATTAACGTATGTGACAAAAATAGTTTTGAATGATACACATGTAGGTAATGTTGGTTGGCACTTGGCATGTACATGTACGTGTAGGTGTAGGTGTAGGTGTAGGTACCTCTTTCTCGGCCTCCTTGAGTTCGGCTTCCTTCTCCTTGACGCGCTGCACAAACATCTGGCGCATGTCGTCCTCCTTGTGCTGCAGCTCGGCCACGTGTGCGCTGCGCTTCTGCTCGAATGTTTGCTGGAACGATACCTGCACACACAATCGCACACAATCACACACAAATATTAAACTCCATTCATATCGTTGTCAACATACTCAAAGGCCTTTATTTATTAATTACTAGCTTTTGCTCGCTACGCCCACGTGAATGGCCTTTTCCAGGATAAAAAGCCTATGTCCCAATCCAGGTCATGGTCTACATGTGTGCCAAAATTCATCCAAATCCACTCACCTATTAAGGCATGATTGATTAGCACAATATCCAAATTCACAAACATCCAAATTTTCACATTTCTAATAGTAGTAGGATAGTAGAGAACTTGAAATTTATTATTATTACTCAAATATATATCTAACATAATTGTGCCGACCATCGAGGGACGAAATGTCTGTTGATGTTTAATATTATATTTGGACTGCACTGTGCTTAACGTCACGCCTAGTCAATGTCACTTTGTCGCTACAAGATAAATAAAAATGCGGGAAAACTAACCATATAGTATTTACATATACATACATACGCACTCACGCCTGTAATCCCCGAAGGGGTAGGCAGAGGTGTAACCAGTACACCCACATTTCACCGAGCGTATCTCCGTCCCACGATGTGATAGGGGGCGAGCCTATCGCCATACCGGACACAAATTTCAGACTCCGAGCTGATACTGGTCATTTCGTAATAAAATAACCCAATACTGCCCGACCCGGGGATCGAACCCGAGACCTCAGCGTTAGCTTAATCGTAACGCGTACGCATTACAACTGCGCCACCGAAGCAGTCAAAGTATATAGTATTTAGTAACCTAAAAATACTGTATTATGTGGTAGCTACCGTAGCTATTAATTAATTGAGCTATCATGAAGTTGAAAGTAGTGTAATGAGTATCAGTAAGTACTAACAGGTTTATTATCGGCGTCGACGTCGGTAAAGCCCATTTGTTGCAGACGTCGACGTCTGTATAGTTCGTAATGCCTGGCGTGGGTTTTCTCTCGCATGTCCTCCATGTTGGTTCGGATCAACATCTCACGCAACTTCACGAAGTCGCAGTGAGACTCGTTCTCCACTGCAATAACAAATATATTATTCATATATAACATAACACCTAAACTGACATTAGGGCGTCTGTCCACGAAACTAGAAAGTATAAAACAATATAAGGCATATTTTGTATTTCAATTTATTAGGTTTACCAACAGTAAATATTTTGTCACATTGATACATGTACTTAAAAATTGCTTATAAATAAATTAAACTGAATGCACAACCACGTAAAGGTAATCTCAACACGCAAAACATATTCCAGTACTGTACATACTAACATTAAATATAAAGTAGTGACTATTATATTTTTTTTGGCATAGCCAAGCAAGAGCAAGTGGGTCACCTGATGGTAAGTGATCGCCACGGCCCATGTACACCCACAATACCAAAAGAATCATGGGTGCGTTGCCGACCTTCAAGGAAAGAGATAATAAAGGGATTGGGAAGGGGAGGGGGTTTGGTCCTCCGGATATCTCATTCACCGTACGAAACGCAGCAGCACGATGCTACTTTACGCCGGTTTTCTGTGAGACATTGGTAATGACCCGGACGAGCCGGCCTATACATGCTGTAGACAAGTGTTTACAGCGTGGCTCTACCGCTCATAAATTTCATTTAATTTCATTTAACTTCTTGCAAATTTTCATTAATAAGGTAAGATTAAATTGACATTCATCAAATCATCGCGCGTATACATACGAAGTGCTTACAAAGTGACCCCAAACTAGCGACATTGAATCATACCTTACAACACCTTGTGACAAAAATCAATCAAATAGGAACAGTAGTTTAGACCCAGGATAGTTTTTTTTCTCAATTTTTACTCATGATGTAAATTGGAGACAGTGCGAAGCTGGTATTAGCGGTCAAAGACCTTGGTAGGTGTTGTTAGGTATATACTAAACTAACCGATGACGTTTCCATTCTACCACCATTGTATGTTGCTGCGCTCACACAGGTCAGTAATTTACCTTATAATGGTGTTTCATTTAGTAACAGAAATTTCGCTATTATTTTGTTTTAAAAATATATTTTTCAGTTTCGTATGGTTTTTTGTTGTTGCAGAAAATTTTAATAAACTTAATGTTACTCTCATTTAATTTAATATCGCTATTTTGGCGCCACTCCGTATACTACCCATGGTCTTTTTTTTATATGCTTGGTTGGCGAGACGAGCAGATCGCTCGCCTGATAGTAAACGCCGCGTCTGCCCATAAACAGAATCAACGTCACTCAGAACATTATATTATAAAGCACTGCATGCCACTAGTCTGCGCTTGTCACCCTGAGAGTAAGTTGTCAAGTCTCATTATACCCAGTAATTTCACTAGCTTCAATGTCCGGCGGCAGAAATAGACGGCGCGGTGGTACCGACCGAAACCTAAATGAATATGCCTATGGTTCATATCGACCCATAAAACAGAGAAAAAAATAATAATAATAATACTTAACAATCCTGGACTAATATAAAAATATTGTAAAATTAATAGTTGCCCAGTGTATTTTGACGATGCTATGTATGTTATGTATACATTAGTTGATATGATTTCTAAACATAAGTTTCTTTATTTAGTACTGACTTGTCATCGCTTATGACAAGTCAGTATTATTGATTATTTTAATTGCGTACATGATGAATAAAACTATTTCATTTAATTTCAAACGGCCCCTCGCTTACGAGGGACCTACCACTTTTAGCATTAGTTAGGTATTCCAATGCTGCCTTTTTACTGTTAAAGAGCCTGTGTGAGTAATAGGGAAATTAGGTACGATGGGGCTGGCATGGTCCATGGAGACTAAAAGCCCCTAAAAACAAAAAAAAAACCGAATAAAAAATAAATAAAAAAAAGCATTAGTTTTTTTTTTTTTTTTTAGTATAGGCCGGCAAACGAGCAAGTGGGTCACCTGATGGTAAGCGATCTCCACCGCCCATGTACGCCCACAATACAAAAGAATTATGGGCGCGTTGCCGACCTTAAAGGAAAGGTATAATAAGGGAAGTTACTGGTACCTTGCACAGTGCCCCACGGGTACTGCCTGGCTCGTACCGTCTTGTTGCCGATCTTGACGAAGTCAGTGCTGCCGACCACCGCGAACGGTATGTGAGAGTTCATGGTGCCGTTCACTTCCGACACGGACTCGTCGTCTACAGGGAACTGGTAGATCTCCACGCCGTTAGACTGCAGCTCCACCATTATCTTCGACTGGAATACATGTTACGTTTCATAACTTGCATTGGTATTTTTTTATAAATACTAGGGGCTTTGCCCATGTTTTTCCACAAAGCAAACAATAAAAAAAAAACTTAAAGTCCGACGAATATCAGACACATCTTACTCTCTTCCCCACATTATTCTGCTTCGATTGGTATCGGTCTCGACTCCATACCCCCAGCGGTTTCGGAGGAGATAGCGTGACAAGCTTTTGGCAGCGGCGGCGGCGCCAGTTACTTTTTTTTAGAATAGAGAGAAATAAAATAATAATACTAGCCCTGTATTATATACGTCCCACTGCTGGGCACGGACCTCCTCTACTGAATGAGAGGAGTTAGGCCTTAGTCCACCACGCTGGCCTAATATGGGTTGGCAGACTTCACATACCTTCGAAATTCTTATGAAAAACTTCTCAGGTATGCAGGTTTCCTCGCGATGTTTCCTTCACCGTTAAGCAAGTGATAATTAACAACTAATACACACATAGCTTAGAAAAGTCAGAGGAGTATGCACTTGGGGCTGGTTTCGAACCTGCGACTTTTGTCTCGACAGTCCATACCCCTCCCCGCTGAGCTATCGCTGCAATTTTTTATAATAGACTGGCAAACAAGCTAGTGGGTCACCTGGTGGTAAGTGGTCTCCACCATTCGTAAATATCCACAATACCAGAAGAATTATGGATTCAATATTTAGATTCCGTTAAAATTCTACCGCTAGTTCGGAATGCTGTTTCGCTCGAGAAGAACGAGCAAGAAACTCCAGCATTGCTCTTTTCAAAACTAGTTTACAATTATTACAGCATAAGGTTTTACAATATTTAATTGGAATTAGAGCAGCTCAATCAAGCAATTACAGAAATGATATCTACGCATTGGATTAACTTGCATGACCTCCATAAGCATGACGAATAAATTAAGACCTTAAAATAGTGTTAACAAATAAAAGATAACAGTCCGAGCAGACCAGTCCACACAAGCAGCACCCGTTCACGAGTATGACGCATGTGCCAGCCATCGGCCTCCTTAACCATGTTAAAGGGAAGTGACCGACACACCACCCGGCACACAACGCCGCCGCAAGCACAGACATTAGAGCGAGCATGACATACTCAGACTGATCACAATTAGATGTAAGATAGGTACCGACATTATTTCCCAACGCCTGCCATGAATAGTATTGTAAAGTACAACTGACCGCTGGCAACACCAATATATTGTAATAACCCATTATTATTGTAGCGCCTCGCCTCTGTCAACCTGATAAACATACCTTGAATTTCTGCAGCTCAGTCTTGGAAATGGTGTCTGCCTTGGCGATGATGGGGATGATGTTAACCTTTGTGTCCAGTTTCTTCATGCACACCAGATCTATGGACTTGAGGCCGTGACCTGAAACAAATTAACACGCTTTATTAATCTAATGTATAATACGTTAGATGTGCATAATTGTATAAAAGTTAGTTAAACTTAGCTTTTGCTTACGGCTTCGTCTACGTGAATGTCTTTTTCTGGAATAAAAAGTAGCCTATATCCTAAGTCAGATCATGGTCTACCTATGTCCCAAATTTCATTAAAATCTATTCAGTCGTTGAGACAGGATTAATCTATATTGCACGTATCTATTACATTAGGATGTGATGATAAAGTCCAAAGTGGAACTACCCATTAGTTCCACGTTAGAGTTCAAATGTTACCGAATCTAAATAATGTGGGACATTTTATGGATTCAATAAACATTATGATTATTTTTTTACGATAATAGCCCTGATATAAGTGGGCCACCAACACCTTAGGCCCAACCTGCACGTGGTACACTCTGCTGATTAACAGACGAGGCAATTTAATGGCGAAACTTGGTCCCCGTTGCAAGTTGTGGGGGTCAGGCGGCGCGGTGGGTCGCCTCACGTAATACCAAATCCACCGTCAAATCATGATGGGAAGGGGGGCCGTGGCATTAAGCCTAGTTAACGCAAGGCAGAAAGAATAAAGTCTAGAAACTAACTAACCGTTAAAAACCAGCGATATCAAAAATATTTGTAATTCCTAACTGGCTGAATAAATTTTCTTCAAACTCCAAGACTAAGGACCATTTTGATAAAAACCGCTTTCAAATAAACCGCGAGCAAATCCGTCCGTTTCGTATAGGCGCTATGATGTCACAGACAGACGGACAGACATACTAAGTAGTCATACTCATAATCTTTATAAAAGATTTTATAAAATCATTACAATAAGTTTATTATGATTGTATACGGACTCTGGACTTTCTCTGGCGCCACTAAAACTATTAATTATTCACATTATCTTGAAACTATTTTAGTATATAACAAGCGGGATTGAACGTCACTCGGTCGGTGTTATATTATAACAAGCGAATCATCTTCGTCATTTTTGTGAAATAAAGAAAGAAAATAAATTTACTTGTGATTGACTATTGATTAAAATTTAACACAATATCCGGAGGCCCAAACCCCCTCCCCTTCCAAATTCCTTAATTATCCCTTTCCTTTAAGGTTGGCAACACACCTGTGGGCCACCTTACCTTACTTACTATCAGGTGACCCACTTGCTCGCTTGCCGGCCTATGCCATAAAAAAAAACAAAAATGCATTGCCTGACTGCCTCGGTGGCGCAATGCGTACGCGTTACGACTGAGGCTTGAAGCTGAGGTCTCGGGTCGATCACCAGGTCGGGTAAAAGTGATATTGGGTGTTTCTATTATGAAAAGCTCAGTATCAGCCCGGAGTCTGGAATTTGTGCCCGGTATGGCGATAGGCTCGCCCCCTATCACATCATGGGACGGAGAATCGCTCTGCCTATCCCTTCGGGGACTACAGGCGTGAGTGCGTATGTATGTATGTATGTATGTAAAAATACATTTATGATATTGTTATGTGTCGTATGTTAACGATTTCCACAGGCCCAAATCCCCTATTCGTGCCGAATCCCTATTACATTGCTATAAGTTAGCAAACCCATCCCATAGTTCTTATGGTATCGTGGGTATTCATAGTGAGTGAAATTTATTTCAACTTGATGCCTCTCCTGAGCAGAACAAACTTGACAGACGGAAAGGCAACATAGTGATCCTTTTAGAGTTACGTTTCTCTTTTGAGCTACGTTTTTTTTTATTGCACAGGCCGGCAAACGAGCAAGTGGTTCACCTGATGGTAAGTGATCTCCACCGCCTATGTACGCCCACAATACCAAAAGTGATGGGCGCGTTGCAAACCTTAAAGGAAAGGGGTAAATAAGGGATTGGGAAAGGGAGGGGGATTTGGACCTCCGAATATCTCATTCACCGTACGAAACGCAGCAGCACGCTGCTACTTTACGTCGGTTTTCTGTGAGACATTGGTAACGACCCGGGCGAGCCGGCCCATTCAAAACAAAACTGTCTACAGCGTGGCTCTACCACTCGTAATGATATTTTATTTACACTTTCTCGTTATAACAAGAATATTCCCTTTTAAAGAATGACACATCGAAAGGAAATGATGACATTGTTATTATACAATGTATACAATAAATTAAACAAACAATAAGTGTACACATCGGCAGACACTTGTCGATGTTTACAAAGAACAATCGTAATGAGCAGTGCAATCAACTGCGTCAGCGTGGAATGTGGAGTTATACCTTCAGTTGAATCACCAACATCGACTTCGGAAACCTCGGATAATTATGGAGCAAACATGATTTTCCCAGGACAAAAGAGACATGAAAGAATGTAAGCGGGCCGCAGTTATTCGCCTAAATAACGAGACGTGCAGATCGCTCGCCTGCTGATAAGTAGCATTCGTGCTCTTAGGAAGAAGTAACACCATACTTTTGTCTATATATACTGCACAACGATATTGCGCTCGGCACTTAAAAGACATTGGACAATAAATTTCATAATGAGTAATTTCACTCGTTTCATCGTCCTTCAAACAGAAACATAGCGGTGCTTACACACTGCTATTCGGCGGCAATAGACAACCTACCCAGGGGGTGTAAATGGGCCACAACATCTTAGGCCCAAAGCCAAACTCACCTGCCCGTGGTACACTTTAAACTTGGTTCCCGTTGCGGGTTGTGGGGGTCAGACGGCAGGTCGTCCCACATAATATCAAATCCATCGTCAAATAATGATGGGAAGGCGAACCCTGGCAGTTAGCCGGTATAACGGTATATCAGCCTGTTTCCGTTCACTCAAACCTATAAAGATTCTTTATTGTTGTTATGTACGTAGTCACCTCGAACATGCATCACACGTCTGGAACCCGCAATACGCAACTTACAAATCACGAATAGAAACTGTACAGAGAAAATTTTTGAGATACTTGGATTATAAAGCACAGCAGCAGTCAGTAGATTATCTTCATCGTTGTAATAGATATCATTTCTTACCACTGACACATACACGTTATATCAGTGATATATGTTTTTTGGTAAACTTGGCTAATGGTTCGATAGATTGTCCTGAACTCCTGGAGAAGATATCCTTACGTACGAATCAAATAGGTCTAAGGCAACGACCTTTGTTGCAAGTGCCATCTACTAGTACAAATTATAGGCGTAATGCATTTATGTTACGAAGCGCCGCGAGTTTCAACAGTATTCCACTTGATCTGAATATCGACTTGTTCTGTACGAATGCAAGCACAGTGAGACGAAGACTCAATATGAAATAATATCTTGAGGACAAACATGACTCTCAACTGATATAGTATTATTGTAAAGGTTATGTTTTAGGTGTTTTACTATGTTGTACTGCTGTAATATACAGTGTAGTTCATAATTATTTTCATTTTTTTAGTTTATTTATTTTTTAAGTCTGTGTCTTTTTTATTTTCCTTTAATCTTAGTCCTAAAAAAGTGCATGTATATGGTTTATATCCAAATATGGAGGCTTGTAATTAGCAATTTTTTCCATGTTAGATATGGTTAATTTTAATTTAGTTATTAGTCTGTAAGCCTTCTTCAACAATAAATAAATAAATAAATAACGCCAGGCAGAAAAGAAGACAATCTACCCAGACAAACCTCTAGTATACGAAAGACGTGTATCACATACATAGTTTCGAGGAATTGTATTTTTTTTAAACACTAAGGAGAGCTATGAAAAACATGTTTGCAAAGAGTGTAATGACACTTATGTATTGTCTATAAAAGTAATGAATTTATGAGGCAGTCCTTAAGGAGTAAATTTCAGATTAGGGTTTCCTCGTGACACAAATCTAGTGAACCCGGTTTATTTAAATCCCCCTTGCGTATTTTTGATTATTTAATTAACTAGGACGAATTCCAGGTAATGC
Organism: Mimas tiliae; assembly: GCA_905332985.1. Classification (NCBI taxonomy): domain Eukaryota; kingdom Metazoa; phylum Arthropoda; class Insecta; order Lepidoptera; family Sphingidae; genus Mimas; species Mimas tiliae. The sequence goes on along the minus strand of HG995259.1, from coordinate 13,955,123 downwards.
AGACCCTAAGCACTAGGCCGAAACAAAAAGGTCATAACATTCCCAGTGATTCGCCGGGTTTCACTGGTTGATGTCAATAAAATGAGTGCCGCTCGTGGTTAACAGGAGTTACAGTAGCAGGTGTGTGGGTGGAATAATCTCCAAACACTCTTATACCATGAAAACCGGGGCGGGTCGCCTCTTCTCGTAAAGTAGGGCTTGTCTTTCACCGGCTTTCACCAGCGACCTCTTACGCGTCGTAATATTCGTGTACAAATTACAAGTGTCGTGGTGGCCGTGTTAAATGTTTAATTGATATCTTTCATTAACGTGTCAAGGTTACCAAATACATATAACAATGAAATATTTTTGTTTCTTAACTGCACGAAATGTTTTACTACATACATACATACACACTCACGCCTATGTCCCATAGGGGTAGGCAGAGACTATTGAGTACCACAAGCTACGATCCTGACACACCTCTTTCGCCTCTTCCACATTCATACATCTTCTCATACATTTTCGTGGGTTGAGGGTACTCGTGACGTGCCCTTTTCGGAGAATGTCATTTATTTAATCCGCATATGTTCTCCTCGGGCGCCCTCTTCCAACCCTACCATTCACATTCGCACGATAAATACCTTTCGTAAGTCGTCTTTCATCCATCCTCTCCATATGCCCAAACCATTACTAATACCATGTTTTACTAATTTATTTAATAAAGTAAAGTTTACTTAGACATTGTGAAATAAGCGTCGAGTGTAACACAGATTAATACCATCAAATGAACACCTGGAAAATACGAGATATAAATGCTTATAAAAAATAAAATAAAATAAAATAAGCACACGAGTTAGTTGCGCTTTGTCCATCGCTCGGATACGCGCCAACAACCGATGTTTAATTTTACTATAAGATAATAGGCAAGGAACGTATGTCAAAGCTGATTTGAATATCCATTTTTGAGGGTAGAGCCAAGCTGTTGACAGTTTTGTCTACAGCATGAATGGGCCGGCTCGTCCTGGTCGTTACCAATGTCTCAAGAAAACCGGCGTAAAGTAGCAGCTTGCTGCTGCGTTTCGTACGGTGAGTGAGATATCCGAAAGCCCGATCCCCCTCCCATTCCCAATCCCTTAATTATTCCTTTCCTTTAAGGTCGGCAACGCACCCATATTTTTCTTGTATTATGGGCGTACTGATAGGTAGATCGCTTACCATCAGGTGACCCACTTGCTCGTTTGCCGGCCTATGCTATAAATATATTTGTCAATTACTAATCTAAAATCATATCGCTCCATAACAAAAACCCACGGGCATTCAAAACAAAAACACACAGTTCATCGATCGAAATTTCACTTAGTGCATTATTTTCGCCAAAAATGGCAAAGAGAGCATGTTAACCATCACGCATAGGTTTCCCGTTAACCGCGTCCAGGGAAGTGTACTAGTACGAGTCGATGAGGGCACGCGTGTGACGCATACCAACACACACACACACACACACACACTATATCCACACTCTAGGTATCATAAAGTCAGCCGACGACGATACAGAGCAATCGCGCGGGGGGGGGGGGGGCAATGCATGTTCCGCCTTTATATCTAGATGTGGCTCGCAACACCCGCGTGTCAAAATGCCAGGCTAGGCTGTGCTATATCTATTGAAAAGAAATGTGTATGTGATTTAGACATCAGCAATACCTCAAGGTACGGACTGCCGCGACGAAAGTCGCAGGTCGCAGGCAAAAGAACCGTACCATACCATACAATTTTTTGCCTGTCTCTTTATCCGGGCTAATGTACTAAACGTCTGAACCGATATGTGCGGGACTGCATGTATGTACTGTATGCAAGGTCAAATTAAAACAAAAATGAAATATAATAACTATTCTAGAGACGTGTAAATACGAGTGGCCACCTAAAGCGATGCCCAATGGCCATGTCAAGGCCAAGTGATAAGTACTGGGTCAGTGGGCTGCGCTGCGGAGTGCGGTTCCAAGCAGAGTGAAAGTTTTACAACCCACGCATATTGATGTTAATGCGATTGTATGCATATAAGGTAAATAGTACGTGCCGTTGCATTTTCACATTGCCGATATACATAATGAGGGTTATGCTCAATGTAATTTTGCTAGGTGGCAATTCTCTCATATGCGAGAGGCCGTCTGGGTTGGTACCACCGCGCCGTCTATTTCTGCCGGTGAAGGCTGGGCATTATGAGAATTAACGTCTTATGTCTCGGGATGTCGAGCGCAGTCCGGTGCCATGCAGTGCTTTGTATTTCAAAGTTCTGTGTGGCGTTGCTTTTGTTTATGGGCGAGTGTGACGCTTATCATCAGGCAAGCGATCTAGTCGTTTCGCCATTCAAGCTAATAAAAAAAACACGTTTCGGTTTCAGCAGAAGCTAGGAGACAAATATTCGATTCGTGGTTCAGTAGGACGACGTGACATACAAGTCGCGATCCGGGGTCAGCCAGTATATATCCAGTAACTCCAGTATCGACATTATACTTACTGCCAAAGACTTTAATACCATAGACGGGCTGTTCAGAAGTAAAATTGTGTAGCATACGCGGCCAGCGAGGCGGGAATGACGTCTAAGGCGTGGGCGCGAGAGGAGTTGTGAGTAAGTGAAATGTCAATATTGAAATGGCTGTTTTGTTTGGTATTAGTTTTCATTCACAATAAATGAATTATTCGATCAAAACCAAGAAATAATATAGTTACTTCAGTAAAATAACTTCAAATTGAATGAATAATATATGCACGTGAATAATGACAATGTTTTATGTTTTGTTGGTTTTTGTTTTATAAACAATTTCGTGTTAGTTTATCGAATTTAACGTTCGCAGCTATTCAAACAACAACAACTGCTCTTGTCGCTCTCTCGCGGGGGACTAAATGAGTTGTGGTCAATTGACCGTATCTAAGTGCGCAATTTCTTTGTACCGCACAGCTTGTCTAGTAGTATACATTAAAGTCTTTGCTTACTGCCCTGTATTTGACATCTGGTTCACTGTATTCACTATGCCAGGATTAAAAAAATCTCTAACTAGGATAGTATTATTACATCTATCACTTGACAGCCTTCGTGGCGCAGCGGGCGAGTAGCCGGCTGCGAAGCGAGAGGCTGTGGGTTCGATTCCCGCACTGAGACAAATGTTTGTGTGATCCACAAAAAATTGATTCGGGTCTGGGTGTTGTGGGACCGCAAGTCCCTCGTAGTTCCTGATACCCACGATACAGGTTTACCTAGTGTGGGGTCAGGACTATGTGTGTGACTGGTTGGGTGTATTATTATTATTACTTACCAGTGGGGCATATGAAGTACAGACAGACATGTAGCCTGCTATCATGGTAGGTGGGCAGAGCTCTCTTGATCTTGAGCTCCTCCTGAAGGAATGCTTCAAACTGTGCGTCAATGTAGTCCACGACTGCCTTGAAGCTATCCTCTTTGTTTACTTGATCACCGTAACCAACTGTGTCGCAGATTGTTAACTGTTGAACGAGTTATACATTTAGTATGATATAATATGATTTCTGTCGCCAAGCAGCCCGTTTAAGTACAGTTTTATACATATAATTCGTATGTACAACTATAAAGACATTCTATCCTTAGAACTACAAACATACATACTTAAGCTCACGTCTATATCCCAAAGGGATAGGCAGCGGTGGAAGTAGTACATCCACACCTTGCTGAAATCATTAAAACTAACAATTGGAACTAATTGAACAGTCTTTTATGAATCCAAAAATACTAAATTACAAACCATATTACCTAATCTCTTCTATCTCTGGTCAATATTGGCAACTGTATATTTATACATTTGTACACAATAAATTGGCGCATTTTTTTTTTATAGCCTAGGCCCGCAAACTACTAGTGAACCACCTGATGGTAAGTGATCTCCACCGCACATGTACGCAAATACAAAAAATTATGGGCGCGTTGCCGACCTTAAAGGGATAATTAAGGGATGGGAAGGAGAGGGGGATTTGGGCCTCTAGATATCTGTCTCCGTACGAAACGCAGCAAGCTGCTACTTTACGTCGGTTTTCTGTGAGTCAGTGGTAAAGACCCGGACGAGCCGGCCCATTCATGCTGTAGACAAAAGTGGCTCTACCACTCATAAATCACCTCTATTAAATCTTTGGTTGGTGAGTGGATGTCGACGTAATTTTCTATTTCTTAATAATAGGCCAACACAAACAACTAATGAAAACGAGGACGGTTTTTAACCATAATGCGTGTACATTAAGCGGTTTGCTGTAACAAAAACGAACCGCTTGCAGCAGAAAACCATAGTGTGGCCTTACACTTATAGTATACTCTAGGTGGCAGTGACATGCTTCGCACTAACCTTTAGCCTCACACTGCTCTCCTGTAGTTCATATGTGTGAGCCTTCAGTTTCACAGTGGGCAAGTTGTGTGGACTCGGAGATGATTCAAAGTTTGTGTTGAACAATGAGTCCATTAAGGTTGATTTACCCAGGCCCGTTTCACCTGTATTAAAAAATATATTTTTATTCATTACAATCCAATATTGTGAACAAAATTACATGGGTAATATAATTACATTTTAAATAATATAAAGTAATTTTATTTTAGTAATATTTTGGTATTGAATGAGGTAATATGTTAATATTTGATGAAAAAAGTGATCCCAAAAAGGATAAATTGATTACTCAATGGTTTAAGGCTTGGAGTTTCTTAGTGGTTTTTGTGAGACCAATGTGCATTTCCATATCATTGGCAGATTCAATAAATCATATAAAATATCATTAAATTATACTTACTAAATAATAAATTTAATTTTGAAATACCTAATTAGATATAAAATATATTAATATCAAAAATACTCAATTGCAAAATTAGATTTTTAGGGTTTCCTACTCAAAGGGCACCTAATGGAACTCTCATACAGAGCCTACACCCTCTGTCTGTACTATATTCAAAAGGGTTCCATCTTTTAAACTGCAGTAAATTGCCATCTGGTATTTCCACAGAATTTGCTATTAGCAGATGTAAAAATAAACCTAAAAAAATGGGAGTGGGTATGGAGCCCTCTGTGCCCAGGTCAGACTTCCAGTTAACTAGTATTTTACTTATTTTACTTTTACTTAGGCCAAACATGATTGATCGCTTTTTTAATACTTTAACAACTTGCATGCTTTGTGTGTATGTATACTCATGTTTCACAAATAAAAATCTTGAAATCTTATAGCATTATGGGCATGAGGTATGACAATTATGTCCTTACGATAGTAACAATCTAAGAACCTATTATTACTATTAAACACATCCTACATGAGGCACATTTCACTTATATCACCCTGTAACACAAACAGAGTTTCTAAGACAGTTCTTACACATTTTTAGGAAAAAATTGGTCAAGCGCACACAATAGTACACTCCAATGATTTTTTATTTGTTAGGATGTCCACCATCATAACATTTTGTGAAAATTTTATCTGGCCTTAGTAGGTTTAAAGATATGTAGAACACACGACAAAATGGCTAGGCTTTGTAATAGTTCTGTTGGCACTCTTTAGTACAGCACATAATGGTAATGGTACCAGCTGTTTCTACTTGGAAAATCATGGACCGTCGTATTCGTCAGCACATAAAAAGATTGTATCGAGTACAATTTGATAGCTAACTAGGATAATGTTCGTCAAAATATACGTACTCATAATTAAACCGTAAAACAAGCGATAAGCCATACAGGCGTGTTAGCGTTAATGAATAAGTACATGAATCACCACTTACCTATGCAGAGGATATTGAACACAAATCCATTTTGAACGCTCTTGTTCACCAGCTGGTCAGGTAGGCTGTCGAAACCGACGTGGCCCGACAGCTTCAGCGTACGCATAGTGGACTCCATCTAAAATGCACAAGTTTCTCACCACTACGTACAGACTACAGATCAGTTTTTTAAGGCCTCGACCTGTCTCACTAAACTGTGACTTAATTGAAACAATTAAGAGCGTAAACCCAACTGTTTATTGTTTACATTCCCACATCAATGCGAGAGGATGTTTTAAATTCCTATATCAACCGTTCAGTCGATATAGATTTCTACAATTTTATTTACCGATCGGAAGAACTACGCCCAACAGCCTATGCTTCTGATAACACTGCACTCAAACAGTAATTCCAACTGTTATTAACAACGGGAATTGATAACGCTAGTAAACAAATATTATAAATCGTAATTGTTTATATAAAACTTATATTACAGTAATTTGACTCACTTTTGGTAGCTCAACGTCGATCGCCGCCATGTTTACTTTTTTGACTGACTGAATTCAACGACGAGAAGCGAGCTACGCTTCGTTTCTCTTTTCGTCATTCGTTAATACTTCACGCAACAATGCTGCCAACATAACAAAATTAAAATCTAATTTCGATTGTTCTTGTATCAGCACTAGCCCGGGATATATAATTTAATTTTGTGTTTTGAAAATTACACCTCGATCCTTCGATTAAATATGGATAAAATTATTTTGCGCAAATAATCTTTTTGGATATACGGAATAATAACAATGAAAACTATAAATATTGCACATATAATGTCCAAAATGACTAATATAAGAAAAAAATGCGTTTCAGTTTAATGGTAGAAAATTAAAATTACCTAGATAAACATCCAGAAAAAAAAAACAACGGAAATTAAAGCAATACCGGACATAATAACTCCGGCCGCATCCATTATATACATTTATGTCCTGCAGATCAGACACGCGAAATTTATCTATGTGGCCTTTCACACATATTCTAAGTAATCCAAATATCTAGTTTCGCTATTCGCCTTGTCAGTCGGTTGCACAAATGGATAAACGTGGTATCACGACGCGACGCGACGCGAAGTGCCATAAGTAATTGCGGTGGGCCGAGCGAAGTGTATGTCGTATGTCGAGTGTCCGTTCACACTTCACACATTCGAAACAAAGCCTCGTGTCCCGTCGCGTCACGTCGCCTCGCTATTCTCTTCATCACTCGTGCGACTTTCATATACGCTCTGTCACAGTCGACGTTACCTGGTGACTTTTTCTGACTGTATACGGCCGAGGTATAGTCAATAAATCATTCCACAAACATTTATGAGGTAACAAAGGGAACATATATGTTTCACAATGATATAGAAGAAAATATTATCTATTTTATCGATTTCTTTCACTCCGACCAAAAATGAATGAATATAACATGGGGTCAACTATCATATTAAAAAGCTACACTATGATCTTAGAATAAATAACTTTCAACCAAACAAACATCCTAGTGTTTTAGTTTTATTTTTGCATTTTACTCGTCATACATAGAAGACGAAACAATGATCATGTGCGACAACTGATCAGGAAAACACATAAATTGAATGTACAAGTAACAACGGGAATTATCACTGTGTGCGTGAATTTTGTATTTTTTATTGTAATATTTTGTCTGTTTTATTGATATTCACAATATTTGAAAGATTTCAAACATGCGAGCTATATTTTTAATTAACTTACTGCTTTATAATTTAAATAACATTATTATTATTACATAATTATTTTATTAGTTAGTTCTACTAAATTGATTCAAATTCAACCACATTGTGGTAGAATATTTGACAACCAGAAAGTGTTGGTTTGGTAGTTTTCGTGTTTGAAAGTGGTAACACTGTTAAAATCCAAAATGGCAGAAAGCTACTTTGGCGTGTTATCATGTGAGCCGAAGGAATAATGTTTTCTTGAATTTTGTGATCGCGAGTGGATTATAAAATTGTGTATCAGTGAATAGTGACAAAACCAATCATGGCGGACTTAAAATCGCCGCCATTTAGTGACATCAAAAGACCTGAGGAAGTGGTTCGTATGACGACGAACGATAGCCTGAAATTCGCAGTTCTTATCGGGCTGATTGAAGTCGGCCAGGTAACCAACAGGGAGGTGGTGAACACCGTGCTGCATCTGGTAAGTGTTCAGCGACAGGCTCGCGCCGGTTGCATTACAACAACCTTGATACGGCGACGTTAACTCTTATTGGATTCATCTTGGAAAGGTTTATTGGATTATACACTATGGTACTGTTGTATTTACAATTTTTATATTCAATTTAGGATTGTAGCTAATTATTGATTTTACTGTGAAAAACGTGGATGATTATGCAGAAACGCGTGGTTGTGGCGAGCGGGTTGTCGCGATTGTTTTTATTGTTTTTATCGATCGTAACGTGAATCGTGGTTGCGAGCGCGCGGCTGCCGGCGCCTGCCGCCTCGTTTGTTTTGGTCTCGTGGCCGGTAGCTGGTGCACTAGACACTCGCCAGTATTCGCTTTGCACTGTCGTTCGAGATGCATTTGTATTCACATTACAACCGTGTTGATGTTTCACGAGTAAACATTCTTCCATACTAATTTATGCATAAAATGACGTCTTCTTTGGCTCTGTTTATTTGATGAACATGCCATATATAGTGTACTTCCTATTGACACGTCTATGGTAAATAGAATATTCTGAGAATCATTTCTATTGGAAGATTCCCCATTTACATTAACTATCGTAAATGTGTTTGACTATGCTTGAGACTCGAGAGACATGCATCCCTCGACAATCGCCAAAATAATGCCGGGCTGAAATTACTGAATATAGGTACCCTGGCTAATCCCGGAACGCACCTGACGCTATGGCGGAATATTATATTACACGGTTCACAACCTGGATCCAACATTAAAACTTAAATTATAAATAAAATACCAACCTACCTTTCAATGTTTTTAAAACCTAAAATTGTTACCTACTTAAATCGGTAATCGATCTAACATTATAATTTCAAGCTAGTACATACATATAGTACATACTCACGCCTGTGATCCTCGAAGAGGTAGGCAAAGGTGTTATCAGTACACCCACATTTCGCCGAGCGTATCTCAGTTCCATGATGCGCTAGGGGGCGAGCCTAACGCCATACCGGGCACAAATTCCGAGACTCCGGGCTGATACTGATTTTTATCATAGATAGATAATAGAAAAACCCAATATCACTTTTGCCCGACCCGGGGATCCCCGAGACCTTAGCCTTATCCTCAGTCGTAACGCTTACGCATTACAACTGCGCCACCGATGCAGTCCAGTTCATAGTCTATTTAATTAATATTAGTTAAATTAATTAGGTATGTGATGTTTCAGTTATCATTTTTTTTCTGTCTGGCGTTACCCCGCCTTGATGCCAGGGTTCGCCACTGGCCGTTTGAAAACAGAGATACCTACGGAGGCTCGTGGATTAGCCTTAGGCCATTTAGCTTTTTAGTATTTTGATGTCTCAGAGAAAACCGATGTGAAGTGAAGTGATTGATATATCCGGAAGTCCATATCACCATCTCTCCTTCCCAATCCCTTAATTGTCCCTTTCCTTTAAGGACGCCAACGCGTCGATAATCACTTACCATTAGATAACGTACTTGATTCACTGGTTACAAGTATTAAAAAAAATAAGAAATCTAAAATCTGTAGCTTCGGGAACACTGACTCAAAAATTGGTATGCACAATTATTGTTGTTATTACGTCATAATCTCTGCATACGATGATCTCAGAGTCTTGTTGTCTTTCGATGCAAAAACAATCATAGATCACCTTGTGTCTCACTCACGTGGTTAATGTACTGTTTAAAAATCACAAAGTCTGTCAATTGAACATTGACATTGAACCGGTAATACCTACTAACCCAAAAAACTTTATATAAATAAAATACTTAATAACCGAGTTCAAACCCAAATGGCGATGCTATTGCTGTTATACATTTCCATTTTGCTTGTACATGTTAAACGAATTTTGCGACCACCTCCTGGGTAAACCTTCTCAAATACAGAATCCTCAAAATCAATCCACACTTGACGGATATATCGCGTACATAAAATATAATAAAAATAATTGAGAACCTCCTTTTTTTGTTTGATCTAGGGATTTGGGTGCTCGCATTTTAAGACCCACTTACACGATGAGAATTTTTCGTACGACGTAGGCGAGTATACCGAAAGACAACTTTCTTTACGAAGTCACATCAAACATTTCTTGCTGTCAAATTGCACGCAGGGTCGTTACCACTGTCTCACAGAAAACCGGCGTAAAGTAGCAGCTTGTTGCTGCGTTTCGTACGGTGAGTGAGATATCCGGAGGCCCAAATCCCCCTCCCCTTCCCAATCCCTTATTATCCCTTTCCTTTAAGGTAGGCAACGCGCCCATAATTCTTTTGTATTGTGGGCGTACATGGGCGGTGGTGATCGCTTACCATCAGGTGACCCACTTGCTCGTTTGCCGGCCCATACAATAAAAAAAAAAAAAAAAAAAAGGGTTGCATTGTCTCGCCTCCGTGGTGCGATTAACCTTTTCTTTCTTTGTAATTAGCATCGAAATAAGATAACTAGAACGATAACTCTCATGTGAATCTGCCAAACAATACGGCTCCACTTACTTGCACATGCAAAGGTAAAATCACACGTAACATACATACTCGTAATAAAAATTTATGAACGTTCAAAATCAACTTTATTGAATAAAAGTTAATGTCTTAATACTAAATTTCTAGATCGAGATACGACAAAACGAAAAAATTGACAAGTGTCAACCAGAGCTTATTATACACAGACTTTTATAGCCCCTCCTCCATTGCACACAGTTTTGGTTGGGTCATTTTTTTGCTTGAGTTACGTTTCTATTTCGATGGTAATTAGGACTTTATTTAGCACTTCAACACAAGATTCCCACACCCAGGCACGTACCTTGACGGACTGTATGATTTTTAAACTGTGGTAAAGCTGGTTTATTATAGTTTATCAGTAGACTGTTATGTACCTAGATTTACGTGGTTGAATTGAGTTATGCAAATCCTAAGGTAATCATCATTTGCAGACGCAATCTGTATAGCGAGAGCCTATTATTTAATATTATGTTTGTGGAACATTACTAACTTTTTGCGTTTAAGATCAGCTGTTTCGTGTTTTATTTTGTATAATTTAACCTTTACAAACTTAAACGTTACATACAGTATTATGATGAAAGTTGTGTACCTCGGCAATCTTAACGACTGGTTAAGGAGCACTATCTGACAATGTAGCTCATCATTGTACTCTCTGAGTATCGACACTTTTATTAACATCCTATTATAATTATATTTGTATGTATTATTTATTTATTTATTATTTAATATTATATATTATTATAAGTATATGATATAGGTATATATATGTATATGTATATATATATTATAATGTTTAAGTTTATTTATATTATTGGCATACTGTAAACTACCCTCGTTTTTTCGGTACCTAAAACTTCTGTCCATCCTAAGGTTGTCTGGAAGAAATCGCTGTTTGCGATAAGACCGCCCATTGTATCACCCTTACTGTATGATCCTCGTCTCATAAGCTACCTACTCTATTTAGTGTGCAATAAAGAATATTCTATCTATCTATCTATCTATCTTAATTTTTACGATTTACTGCCCGACTTTTCGTTTCTTGACAGGCATTTAGAATAGTCATACCGTTTGCTTCAGACAGTTTGATCTGACTATAGGATCGGATTCAGCATACATATTCGGTTTTATTGACTTAATATGTAGAGCGTGCTTTCGGACAGGAGGACGATATTTCCGACTCGCACCGCGGATCTGCCTATCGAATCAGATGTGTTTTGCACATTCAACCAAAGGTATGAAGCACTCGTGCCCTCTGATAGGCTGATGAGACTATCGAAGAAAAAAACTGGACGTCTATTACCAGACTTAATAGAAAAATGAGTACATAATTCTATGTTACAATAATGTTATGTAACATGAAATTATGTACTTATTTTATTGGTAATGTTAGGATCTATATTGGAACACCGTCATCGCCTTTCGTGCATTCTAAGATAAACGAAATTGAAATCTTAGTATCGTAAGTGGTACGTACGTGTACGTAGTAGTAAAGTATGTTGGCTTCGACACGTGTGTTTGTAACAGCTCTGGTGGTGTGGACAAGCATTGTCATGCATAAGCTGCAACGAACTAAATTAGAGACACACACTATTATCCGAAGGGGTGAAGAGCTGTCACCATGACGTCGCTTTTGAACTGCAATAAAAAAAATTGTATACCATCCAACTCGGTATAAATTATATACAAGGTACTTGAACAAAGTACGTTACCAAAGTTGTCTAATATGTATGTTTGTGAACATGACAATTATTGTGTGTCTTTAGACGTCTCGTTTGTGCGTATTCCATATTTAATCTTCAATTACTTACTCGGAGCTCGAGCGCGTGCAGTCGTCGCCTTTTACCACATGTCTCCATGTAGCCGAGTCAACCACTTTGCAATATACACATTACACACGCCAATCAGTTACATTCGACATACTTGTGTATACTGAATATTTTAGTGATACATATTGTGGACGTAATCCCCAAAATAAGTTACAGCACTTCAAAAATCGACTTCAATATCCGAATCGCGGTATGTTTGCTGTTATCCGTTGAGGGGTTACTATTTTTCGTCAGATGTTAATTAAATTAATATAATTACTAGCTGCCCCTATGCTATGTTAGATAACAGTATGCAAATGACATCTATAGTTGTATATAGGAGGCATATCAGTCTTTCCGGCGTTTTCGCAATACCTATTATTGAAACTAAGTTTAACAGCTCGCATGATAGCATCCATTGAAAAAAAATCTTTATTTAATTAAAGAATGATACCAAAACATTTGCCAGGGTTTCTCAAATTCGGCGGAGCCTGTGTCTTGAGAAACCAATTAAAATAATGAAAAAAGTTGTTAGCGTGAGTCAAGTCAATGAGCGTGTGTGCGTTTATGTTTGTGTTGGTAATGTGAGAGTGTGTGGTATATGAGAGTGAGTATTAAATAACATCCGTGGTGTTTTACGTCTGGCTTCTCCAGTTGTGAATAGCGTTATGCTTAAGATTAATCCCTCTTTCTAAGGTGAATTCCTTCCTCCCTTTCTTTCTATATTATTAATTTCGTTGCGAGATACCCAAAGACAGTTTAAGGTTCCAGACACTCGCCTAACTTCACTATTCGGTGTCGAAAAATGCGTGCCACTGTCGATACTGACTTCAGGAGTTGTAGTCACAGGTGAGTCGACGGGATACTCGCAGTTAGGCATGGGATTCATCTTCCTCCGTCGACGTCCCAAACATGTTTTGGCAGATCCCAACGACTCCATCACAGTCACTATCGAAGCAGCACTTTCCTTGCCCAACCCGAATCGCAATAATAATACGCGACCCCGACATAGGACACGCGTGCGAGTCCAAAGAGCTCCCACAACTGGCCCTAGGCATAATCATGTGCAGACGCGGAGCTAAACTATACTCCCCCGCGATTGCTTAAGCCGAAGTCTAAGCCTTCTAAAAGGCGCCTCTGTGCTTAATCGCTACTAAATACCATAAGCGCCGGCTTTATTGTCAGGTGAAGCTGTAAAAGCAATATAGGCTAACAGCACAAATCCATTAGAAAAAAAGGATTTCATCTACTATAAAGACGGATTAGCGTCAATCACGCTGTGTATATAATAATAATAGGTACATCATTTACTTGACATTATTTTTTACCTCTTTTCCAGGTATTCAGTTTCAAGAAATTACTGTGAACCTAACAAAATTCCCGTTTGCAAAAAAATACTCCGGAATTATTGTTTTGAAGAGAAAAATATTCATCGATGTGTTTAGTTTGTATGTTTAATAAATATACAAACTTATAATTCCTGGCTATATTATTTATTTATAGAAACATCCAGCACACTATGACTGGAAGACTCATTAAGCTGTTTATACTTAACAAACTTTATTAAAGTACACAACCCAACAAAAATAGGCAAAAACTAACCGTGGATTATTATTACTTAATTACTGAAACGAAGAAAACTTTTTCTACCAGAACGTAATTGATGTTGCCACAAGTACCAGGCCAACATAAAAACGTGGATCTGTAACAGGCGTGATAAATGATCCGATTGTGCCGTGCGCTCCCATAGTTAAACCGAGGCTTATCTACGTTTCTAATAAACGTAATTAGTCAATAATCTACACAGATTCATATCGTGCAATGTTATGTTATCTTTTTGAGTATCGCTTATCAATGGCTTTTCTTACTATTGTTGAAACTAAAATAGTGGTAATGTCTATGTAGGTTAATATATAAAAAAATTGTATCAGTTATCTTTTTGTTAGTTCTAACGCTGGAAACAAAGATTATTATGTTAGGGCTAGAGTATTAAAAGAGCAAATTAAAAAGTAAATTAAAAACAAAATAAGTATTCTAGCATTGTTTTCATTCAGCATAATAAACGGTGGTCTAAGCAATTTATACAGATAATGATGAACGAGACAAAAGTACAATACTTTGGGCGTAGCTATTTATAATACACCCCTATTCGGCAGGTCAGAGCTCGCTATTGTATTTAATGAAGGACAAGAAATTCTAGATTTAAATTTACTTATTGAAACTTGTCAGACGCTTTATTAGGTTTAATAGCTAGAGCGTATCTCCGTCCCACAATGTGATAGGGGGCGAGCCTATCGCTATACCGGCAAAAATTCCAGACTCCGGGCTGATACTGAGCATTTCGTAATAGAAAAACCCAATACCACTTTACCCGACCCGGGGATCGAACCCGAGACCTCACCGTTAGCCTCAATCGTAACGCATACGCATTACAACTGCGCCACCGAGGCAGTATTTCGCGATAATGCCTGCACACATTTAAATAAAAAAAAGAGTTAATGACCTTATCGTTAAAAACGAGTTAAATCAATTATAATAAAGCCGAGTTCCTGTGACCACCTTCCTTCACCATCATCCATGATCACCATTTGTAAGGTAACTACTTACCGAAATCTGTCGGTAAGTAACACTGTTTATCTTTTTTAATTGGAAGCTGCACACGGCTCGGTTGCAGCATCAAGTCAATGCTGCCTAGATAAAAACATTAAAATAGCTTTAATATAAAAAGATTTATAAAGAGACGAGAATTTACCCGCGGCTCCGCCCGCGTAATAGTCTTTTTCTGGGATAAAAGTTGCCTGTATTCTAATTCATATACTGGTCTACGTGTATGCCAAATTTTACCTAAATTCATTCAGCCGTTAAGGCGTGACTGATCTACAAACATCTAAAAATTCAAATCCCCTCTCCTCACGCGAGTTGAATGTTACAAATATATGAAACACGTGTCTCGTTATTTTTAATTAGTAATATTTGTACTCTCTTCTCTAATCTACTCAATTTCCAAATACCCTTTCTTAGCGGGCCCCTTACATAACACAAACTACCATCTGACCAAATTTCATGCTCCCAGCGTCAGTAGTTTTTGAGAAATCGTGATTAATCTGTGAGTGAGTGGTATTTCGCTTTTATATATATATAGATTTGCGAGTGGTAGAGCCACGCTGTAGACACTTTTGTCTTTTGTCTACCGCATGAATGGGCCGGCTCGTCCGGGTCGTTACCATTGTCTGACAGAAAACCAACGTAAAGTAGCAGTTTATATTTCCAGATGATTTGTTAACCAAGTCATCAACGTATTCAACAGAATTAAAAACAATAGGTTTCATATCCCACCCATCTGTATACGAGCTTATTTTCGCCAGGTCTGCGCTGACCGTAAGGCTATAATATTATACCTTGGCCCTTTTTGTCCGGACGCAATCAGTTGAGTTCCGCGAAACTGTAAGACTCTGATTGCTGGTTTCCTTTCCTCATTACGTCGTCAACCTTGATGGGTTACCTAACTTCGTAAAAACCTAACTCATTGTCAGTGTTTATTTCGGGGGTTTTCTGAAATGAAATTGTTTTTTTTCTAAGGATAATTATTGGTGTAATTTAGCTCAAGGTGTCCGTCATTATATTACTAAAGTTATTATTTAGGGGATTTTTTAGAAGTCTGTTTAGAAAAAATAGTTATGTATTTATTAAAATTAACTCTAGAACTAGTAACCACAGCATGTGCCAAATACAACACACAACATAATACAATACTTAAACGTCTGTATTCATCCATTTTTATTAAATACTAGCACTTGCTCGCGGCTCCGCCCGCGGGATCGGCCTTTTGCGGGATATAAAGTAGCCTATGTTACTTAGTGATAATGTAGCTTTCTAACGGCAAAAGAATTTTTGAAATCGGTCTAGTCGTTTTTAAGTTTATTCGTTACATACAAAAATACAAATCTTTCTTCTTTATAATATTATTAGTGTAGATTTATTTTCTCAATGTAAGTACATTTTTTAATTACTTTGAATGATTCGTCATTCAAAGAGCGGGTGATTTGTTTTTTGTGCGAATATTGTGTTATTTCGCGAATGTAAAATCTGTTTTGTGTGATTTATGTACAATTATGGACTAAGCCCTGACCCCTCATTCAGTAGAGGAGGCCCGTGCCCAGTAGTGGGACTTGTATTATACAGGGCTGGAAAAAATGTACAGATAGTTTTGTGTAGTTTGGACACTAATGGCCGTTCCCAATATTAATCTTCAATTTCACGATAGATAGCTATCGTCAAACATCCGTATTGTTCTATCTACTGCTTGGAATCGTACCTATTTTTTAGATATGCACGTCGGATACTATGATAGCAATAGATAGGCAGTCTATCTGGGCCCTCTTGTGCGTTATGTTCATACAAGCTGAGAAAGAGGAACTATTGTTTAATTTATGTTAGAAAATATGAAGATATGATTTAGATTAGAAATATAAGTTTTAATTTAACATTTATCTATAATTCTTATTTTTTACCACTGTAAATGAAATAATAATAACGAGAAATACTTATTATGTTGCAAAACACAATGTAATAACGAAACGTTATACTGTCAATACATTACGGCTCTGAATACAAGTCCTTTGAACGAAAATCCCAAGCAAATTTGGGGGATTTTACTGAAGTGGGGAATTATTTTGTTCGCATTAACCAATATTTATATGTCTCTTGCACTTAATTTAATTATCAAATCGGTGCATTATTTTTAATTATGGGAATTTTAGATTTTTTTTATATTTTCTATTAGATTTTTACATAATTTATTTAGTTTTTTGTATTGCAGTGCAAGTGCCATGTAAGCCTTGTATACTCATGGCTATTTCTTCAAAATGCGTTATTTATTTCGTTTTTTTACAGCCGAGGATATCTGTATATCGGTCAAAAACTACCGATAAAGAAAAAACTAAATAATTTTATCGACAGATAGCACATAAAAAATATTGGGACGCTTGAACTGTCATTTTCATAGTGTTGTATATCTGTAGTCAGCTATCAGTCCTCTCATCGGTAGACAGCAATGAAGAATAGGATTACCTATCATTAGTAAGTTTATTGGGACGGTAAAACGGAAAATAGATAACATTTTCTATCGCCGGTATAGCAAAACTAGAGACAGACAGAATATAGGGAACGGCCATAAGAACATTGAAACATAAATTTCATAGTTCGCTCGAACGTATAGTATCGATTTCTCTATACGTAATTGGTTCGTTTTGGCGCCAAACAAAAACGGAACAATTACACACATATACACAGAAATGTACACGTCTTAGCAAAGAGCTCACTTAAGGGTTGTTTTTGAATACGGACGTAGACTAGAGATTTTAATAAACCCAGTACGCTGAAAGTTTATGTCTTGAGTTAACGTTTATTTAATCCAGACTCGCCACAAAGTTGCTGACATTATCATAAACCTCGCCAACTAGGCCACAAGTTAATAGTTTGTTATAAAATTAAAATTAATCCAGACTTCGACTGTCAGTTCATGATTGGTTGAACATTCATTAATATTATTCTCAACTCTTCGATTTTGATAAATATTAACCGATAACCTGAAATATTAACTTATTCTGAAAGCGAATCTTTGGAAAACCTGTTTCTGCCTCAAAATAATATGAATCATAAGAAAACTCAACCAAATTGTATTTGGTAACACGGGCACCCGCTCTTGGAACTCTGGGAAAGCAGGAAATTGGGAAATAACTACCCAAATAGAAATTGTAATAGTGAAAATGTATGTTTTTAGACGAAGTTTACATTTTTTATATTATAAAATCGTCAGTGCGTCTGTTTGTGATCGTGTAACTTTTGATCGTTTTGACCGATTGAGGTCGTATTCACATAATATTTTTTGTAACGACAAACGAGCAAGTGGGTCACTGATTGTGAAATGCTCTTTACCGTCCATGACCATGCGTAATACCAGAGGAATAGTGGATGCGTGGCCGACCTTCGACAAAAAAGTGGGGTGTTATATGTTTGACCTCCATTGTTTCTATTTGTGTGTGAATGCCTAAACGGATGGACCGATTTAGGTGCGGTTTTGTTTATTTCAAATATATTTAAAGTGTTCTTAGTGAGGTGACACACTGATGCTGCAACCACGCTATCTGCAGATCTTCGATAATGAATAGCAGGTGTACCGTTTTGGGGCTCTTTGAATAGTTTCGACTAGTAGTTGGCGTAAATTGGTGATCAGGGTCTAATTATGGAATAGGGCGGATGGGCGTTTTTGACGGTGAGATTATGTCCCTTTCTTCCTAATGTTAAATAATTTGAGAGTGAAAGAGAACACATATTAGGTTAATCCAGCTCCGGCCACTGGGGTGGAGCGAGAGGAGCGGTCGCTCTAGGCGCCATGTGGCAAAGGGCACCAAAATGCCAAACGCGAAAAATAATTTCGAGTAATAATTTTTATGGCGCCTTGGAGAGAAACATGGCTGATAACCTATTTTTAAAAAGGTGGTTATCGCTATACATTATTTCTCAAAGATGTTTTTGTGTCGCAACATAACTTCCAGAAATCTTCAAATAAAAGATTCAAACACCATTTTGAAGCTTATGTTTGCCGCTATTGACGGAAAATAAACAAATGTTTTTTTATGAAAGAGGTGGCAACGGAGCAAGCGGATCACCTGATGGTAAGTGATCACCGCCGCCCATGGACACCGTCAATACCAGGGGATTTTCGGTGCGTTGCCGGCCTTTGAGGAAAGAGTAGGCTCTTTTCTTGAAGGTTCCTAAGTCGTACCGGTCTGGAAATACCGCAGGTGATAGCTGATTCCATAAGGATGTCGTACGGGGAAGAAAACTTCACGTAAATCGCACCGTTGAGAAACGCCAGCCATCCAGATGGTGTGGATCGCATCCCAATGTTGAATGTTTTAAAATTATAGGTATATTGATTTCTTAGGTTTACGCGAATATTACACATTGAAATAAAACTAGTTTATACGGATTTTATCGCGGTTTAATTTTTATTTTACTAAAACTTAAACCTAAAATTAGACTAAAATAAAATAAAAATTAAACCGCGATAAAATCCGTATAAACTAGTTTTATTTCAATATAGGTATATTGCTCAAAAATATGAAAAATATTTCTACTTTATTATATTAAGTAACTGACCACTATCGGTGCGAAATATTCGCATAATCTCGCTCTAACCTGATCAGGGGCGAGGACCGGCGCTGGGTTAATGTCTGTAATTCTATCCATGGGTTTTCTCACGGGGTCGAAATTTACACTTGAAGTCACGCTACAGGCTGGTTATATCATAACAATACATCTTGGGAGAATCGTAATGTGTATAATATAATAGGATTTCTGTGGTAATAGTTAATTAGTGCCCGAGATTGGTATTCAATAGGTATATCAGACGTTGCAAATTGCAATCCAAGCTATACAAATAATTAGCGTAACCTTAATGGAGTTTGTGAGAGACGCCTTATTGGTTTAGTGGCAACATATTACGCTGTGGAACCGGTGAGGTCATTGGTTCAAATCTCAAGTCAGACAATAAAAATTTGTATTAGAGGTTTTGATTAGAAATATCATATACGAGTTCTTATGTCATAAACATCTTATGTCTCGGGATGACGAGCGCAGTTCAGTGCCGTGCAGTGCTCTGTTTCCAGAGTGTGTTTCGTTGCGTCTGTTTAAGAGCAGGCGTGACGCTTAACATCCGAAGAGCAATCTGCTCGTCTCGATATTCAAGCAAATAAAATAATATAAAAAAGTTGCTAGCGATTGGAATTTCTGCCCAATATGGCGTTAGGTTCACCCTTATAACGTCATGGGATGAAAATAAACTCGGCGAACCGCATGTAACTGCACCTCTAACTATCTCTTCGTGGCTACGCCCTGCTAAAAAAATCAATTACCAAAGAAAGGCTGTCCGAGATTATGTAATTTTGAGCTTACTTACTTGGTGTTAAACCTAGACGCCGAGGATGAGTCGCCGATGTATCGACGGAACGAAACGACGCATGCTTTGAATGCTAAAATGTTTCGGCAAATGAACGGAATACGAGATGTGATGGGAACATCTAAAATTGATCATAAGATGTACTACAGAGGTAGGTTGAATGTGTGATGTGGAATGTGTCGTACGGTGAGTGAAATATCCGAAAGTTTAAATTCCCCTCCCCTTCCCAATCCCTTAATTATTCCCTTTCCTTGAATGTCGGCAACACGACCATGATTATTATTTTATTTTTATTTATTTTATTTTATTTTATTTTATTTTATTGTATTCGGGTGGCTCACAGCTATCAATAATAGAAAAACATATATATAACGAAGTGAATACAATAGATAAGCCAATTACGAGCCACCGCAGATAGGTATTATTCTGGTATTGTGGGCGTACATGGAGCTCATTTAACATCCGGTGACACACTTGCTGGTTCTTGCTATAATAAAAAAGAAAAAAAAACTAAGGTTCGAATCTTTTGTTATGGTAGAGGTATCGAAATAAGATAACTAAAACAATAACTCTTATATGAATCTGCCAAAAATACGGCTCCAATTACTTACACGTGCAAAGGTGAAATCACACGGCCGGTATTTTTTTTTTATAGCATTGGCCGGCAAACGAGCAAGTGGGTCACCTGATGGTAAGTGATCTCCACCGCCCATGTACGCCCACAATACAAACATTATGGGCGTGCTGCCGACCTAAAGGTGAGGGATAATTAAGGGATTGGGAAGGGGAGGGGGATTTGGGCTTCTGGATATCATACTCACTGTACGAAACGCAGCAGCAATCTGCTACTTTACGTCAGTTTCCTGTGAGACAGTGGTAACAACCCGGAGGAGCCGGCCCATTCTTGCTCTAGACAAAAGTGTCTACGGCGGGGCTCTACCACTCA
Source organism: Mimas tiliae (assembly GCA_905332985.1). Lineage (NCBI taxonomy): Eukaryota > Metazoa > Arthropoda > Insecta > Lepidoptera > Sphingidae > Mimas > Mimas tiliae. The sequence continues at coordinate 13,933,963 of HG995259.1, read as the reverse complement.
TAAATTAACGTGTATACGTTGCCGATCTTAAAGGGAAGAGATAATTAAGGAGTTGCGGAAGAAGGAGGATTTGAAGGAAAGAAAGAAAGACAATTTATTAGTCACAGATCACAAACAGTGTTACAGTAGAATCCATTGATGGTTTTAGCATTTGCGCGTCGTGACTGGCAGGTAGGTGATCACTCAGCGTATTGTGGTGTGGTGGTACAGTGGTCACCTTAGGTTGGTTAGTGATGTGGGCCTCCGGATAACTCAGTCACCTTACAAAACACAGCAGCAAGCAACAGCTCGCAACGCAAACTAACAAGTTTACGTCGATACGTGTGATACAGTGGTAACAACCCGGACGAGTTGGCCCATTCGTGATATAGAAATAACTGTCTACAGCGTGGCTCTACCACTCAAAATAATATACATACTTACGCACTCACGCCTGTAATCCCCGAAGGGGTAGGCAGAGGTGTAACCAGTACAACCACAATTTGCCGAGCGTATCTCCGCCCAACGATGTGGTAGCGGGCGAGACTATCGCCATACCGGGCACAAATTACGAACTCTGAGCTGATACTGAGCACTTCGTAATAGAAAAACCCAATACCACTTTAGCCGACCCGGGGATCGAACCCGAGACCCCAGCGTTAGCCTCAATCGTAAGGCGTACGCATTATAAATGCGCTACCGAGGCAGTATAAATAATATCGCGTATATAATTTAGCTCGATATAGTAGACATTAAATGTGGTTCAAATATTGTGTGAGATGTGTTTCCAAAATGTGCGTGTTAACGTCCATAATTATCAGGAAACTGTTTATATTAATTTTATTATTGTAGAAGTAATGTAATTAACAAACTGAAATTATAATTAATCATTATTTTTGAAACATTAACCTTGGGGCTTTGGTTTAATTTAATAATTTGGCTTGATAATATGTTCTCTAAAGGAAACGTTGACAAGGAACTGACGTTAAAGATTTTGCACATATGTCAACTCTAATCGATCATTTACACGAGGCCATTGCGACAATCCATTACTAGCATTATGTTAATAGACGGTCCAGATTAAATGGATTGTTAATTTATGATGTGAGGTTCTATTGTGTCTAAAGTGTGATCAATCCATACCTACAGAGCCACTCAATGCTATCTCAATGTCCTGGCTAACTGTATGAATAAATATCAATAAATAAATACACCCAACAGTCACTCACATAGTCCTGACCCCACACTAGGTTAACCTATGTCGTGGGTATCAGGAAATGAGGGACTTGCGGATCACACAAACATTTCCTTTTTCGGCCTTTCGCTTCGCAGCCTCGCCCATTACGCCATTCGCAGCCGGCTACTTGCACACTACGCTACGGAGGCTGAAATGAAATGAAATAGTTTATTAATCATGTAGGCAATTAAAATAGCGCTTATGACAAGTCATTACAAAATAAAGAAACTCGTGTATAGAAATCATATCAACTAATGTATACATAACATACATAGCATCGTCAAATACACTAGGCAATTACACTTTTTTTTTTTTTTTTCTTTAATAGTAAAAACAGTTAACATTCATTTGTACAAGAGATGTAACATTGTTTATTTGTTGTCTTTTTATTTTACATTTCACATTATTAACAGTATTTGTAATAGGCTTTCTAGCCTACACACATTTCTAATAAATAGCCTCGTCTAAATAATCCATAAAGCTAATATATCTCTCGCTAGGAAGGCATTTCGTCTGTTCAGTCGAACCAAGTATATCGCCAAAGACTTTAATGTACAGATAATACTAGACGGGCTGCTTGGAAGTAAAATTGTGTCATATATTGCGGGAGTTTGACAAATCACAAGCACGGAGCGCGATAGGGGGTTCTAGTTGAGAGAAAGCGAGATGGTAATATTGAGTTACGGTCAATTGACCGCAACTTAGTGGTTCAATTTCTATGTACCGCGCAGCTTGTCTAGTAGTATAAATTCAAGTCTTTTTTTATCGCCAATACCCACTACAAAACCATGCAATCGCCGAAAACTTGTCGCTGATTAACATATTATTATGAAAAATGTATGCACAATAAACAAGTTAACATTGAACCTTATCGGTTAAATGATTACTGAGATGTGCCACATTGTGCTACATAAGGATTTTTTTTTTATAGTTTAGGCCGGAAAGCGAGCAAGTGGGTCACCTGATGGTAAGTGATCTCCACCGCCCATGTACGCCCACAATACTAAAATAATCATGGGCGCGTTACCGATCTTAAAGGAAAGGATTGGGAAGGGGAGGCGGTTTGGGCCTACGGATATCACACTCACCGTACGAAACGCAGCAGCAAGCTGCTACTTTACGCCGGTTTTCTGTGAGACAGTGCAAATGTGCAGTGTCATAATGCACCTAACCTAATCTCTTCAGCAACTAGTATTACTTACTGAAAATAGTCGTCCGCTGTTTTAACAAATTCTTTTATTGGACACGTCGTTTGTATAGGTGGTAAGTCCGTCGTATGCGAGATGCCTTCTGGGTTGGTACCATCGCTTTGTCGATTTCTGCGCCAAGCAACAGTGTTTAGCACTGTTGTTTTCCGGTTTGAAGGACATTGAAGCCAGTGTAATTACTGGGAATTTGAGACTAAGTTCTGTGTGGTGTTGCTTCTGTTTATGAGCAGGCGTGGCGCTTCCCATCAGGCGAGCAACCTGCTTGTCTCGTCCTTCAAGCTAATAAAAAAAAGTCCATCTTTTTTACATACATACGCACTCACGCCTGTAATCCTCGAAGGTGTAAAGGCAGAGGTGTAAACCAGTACACCCACATTTCGCCGAGCGTATCTTCCATATTTTTTGTTGAAAGAAATTGAACGATCTTTGCAAAATAACCTTGGCAATTAGCATAACATACCGCATTAGTGAAGCCTTCAGTGAATAGTTGAGATTATGAGCTATTGTTTGAGAGGAGACGAATTGCCGACCTTCACTGTTGGATACGTTGGAAATTTCGAGATAAATCAATTTCATTTATGTTTTAAATGGGGAAATAGTGCATTGGAAATGTGTTATTAAGATCGAAGGTTGGTGTTTTGTGCTTCTTAAATAGAGTTATGGTGCAGTTAAACGGCGTGAGATCGCGCGACATGAGCCACGGATGAGGTACAATATACACCACGCGGTCTCCAATAATAGCGAAGTTTGCTCGAGACACTATGAATCAACGCTGTGTGGTGTCCTGTAAACGAGAAGTCTGCGGGGTTGGAAAGTGGTCAAAGAAAACTACACGAACCAACGTGTGACGTTTTCGATATAAAGTTAGAATGCAATATTATAGCAATAGTATATTTAAAATATAGAGCCTCCGTGGCGCAGTGGGCCAGTAGCTGGCTGTGAAGAGAAAGGCCACGGATTCGATTTATCCAACGAGACAAATGTTTGTGTAATCTACAAATATTTGCTTCGGGTCTCGGTGTTTTCTCTCCAGAGGGGTTGACGTCAAGCGGGGTGCCGGTCGTAAGAACTGCAAGCAAAATCTTTCTCTAACATGTTTTAAAAGCGTATTACGCCGACCCCACAGCGAGTGGGATACGCGCAGGTGGAAGAAAAGGCGGTCAAGAAAACGTTTACATGGCACACCTTTTTTGTATAGCTTTACATAAAAAAACTAAAATTTAATAGTAATTACACATACAAATTCACTTTTGCAATATCCGTTCTATTAAAGTCCGTTTAAGACCAACATCCGAAACATTAGACATACAATAAGGGCCAGATACGATGTTCCGGACGCGGACGTAAAGATGTAAAGGAAATGTGCAAGCCATGGGCACGGCACATGCCCGCAACTGTTTAAATACTTAATGAAAATGCATTGCGCTGCCCGACCGTAAGCTTTTCTTAAATATACCGGGTTTGCCGCATATTCATCTCGAGAACAGAAAACACCCGTTTTGATAGTCCATCGATTATTCTAGCAACTATATTTAAGGGAGCAGAACGTTTATATTTATATTATTATATTACTAATACTTGTAACAAGCTGTGCTCGGTGTATGATCCTTTTTTATAGCAGAGACCGATGGAAAAGTGATCTCCACCGCCCATGAGCAACCACAATACCAGGAGAATCATGGGTGTGTTGCCGATCTTAAAGGAAAGGGATAATTAAGGGATTGGGAAGGATAGTTTGGAGAGCGGAATCTAGACCCCCAGATATATATCAGTTATAACATTAATCCACTTCTATCTACTAATATCTACCGACCCACTTACCAATTATCTATAATTGACACTGTCAATTTGACAAATCCAGGAATTATTCGAAAAATTAATAGATATTTGTTAACATTACTGGAACAATCAGACATTATAATTAATAGAATTTTAACAGTGCAGTATGTCCTCCTGTAATTAATTAATTACCGGTGTCTGGTTGTACATATCTGCAATTTACGCTTGTGTCCATCAGGACGCTATGCTCTCGCAGCTAATTAAGCTACCAGTAGGGTTGTCATGTAATTAAATATAATATTCGTCGTGCGAAGTTGTCGCATAAATGATAAATTCGAACCGATTTGGTAATGTGGCATATGTTTCTGGTAACTTATCAAATTTTACTAATGATTGATGTGTTTGATTGGTTTATGTTCTTTTTGGGCCTATTCTCGACACAATATTAGCATTGAATTCCCTATATCCCCGAGGGGTGTGCAGAGGTGCAATTAATTAACTTACGCTGAACATACTATGTCCGTCATAGGGGACGAGCCCGTTATGTAAATTTTAAATTAAGTCGACCTAAACCGATATATATATTCGATAAAAACTATTTTTATTTTATTTAACCATCTATTCTCTTGAAGAAAAGGTAGCAAATGGCACCCCTAGCTTTCAACCCGGCGCGCCGCCCGGTGTAGTGCATGTTAATGCCAATGCAGAGTTATAATAGCAAGGGAAGGGATCGCATAAAGAGGGGGTGCCCGAAAAGTGCTTGTTGTGTCGCGTTAATTAACAATATCGTGTATCAAAGTGTATAGACGTGTAATGGTCCGTGAGACGCGCTCGTGCAAAACTGGATGGTTATGTTTTTGAATGGCATGGTGTTTTTAAACCCCCACAAAAAAGTGTGGTGTTGTAAGTTTGACCTCTTTTTCTATTTGTGTGTATGTATCATCAATTTGACCCCACACTAGGTAAACCTGTATTGTGGGTATCAGGAACTACGAGGGCCTTGCAGTCCCACAACACCCAGACCTGAAACAAATATTAAAATAATATAATGGATCACACAAATATTTGTATCGGTGTGGGAATCGAACCCTCGGCCTCTCGCTTCGCAGCTGGCTACTCGCCCGCTGCGCCACGGAGACTGACGGATTTTATCCTTATCACTATACAATATGTAACAAAAACCCTGTTGGGCGCTTAACTGTGATATCAGAATCGATATTCAAACGTAATTAAATAAATCGGACACGAAAAATGGGAGTATAAAAATAACCATATTTTTACTTTTATTATACTATTGTTTGTGAACCGTATTTCGATTGATTACCTCTGCAACAGCGATGGTTCGGAGCCAGAGCGAGATAGCAAGTTGCGGCGTCTACGTGCATCAAACGCGCCGCGTTGCTAGTGCACCCGGTTTCGTCAATACGTAACATCAGTCAGCTGTTCATCAGTTTTCAGATGTAAATAATATTTATTAAATATGTTTTTTTTTCTAAGCTAATCTCGCTTCTATTTTTTTTAAAGTAACTATTTTTATTAAACTGTCTATATGTCTCGACCTAGAAAGTGCCAATAGGGTTTTTGTTACATACTGTATAATGTACTGATATACGTATACTGGTATACGTCAGTATACTACTCTACTATACATACTCTGGTCACATAGTATACCGTCCACCCGCACGAAGCTGCGGTCTAGTGCTGCGGTGGGGTGACACTCGATACGGTCTGCCGCCGAACTTGAACTAATGCTCTAAAGATCGCTTGTAAAGTTGCCTTGTGTTAAGTATATCATTGTAATGTGTAAAACATTGGTTTTAAATACCCACGATCCTGACTAGTGACTTGTTAATTGTCGTACAAGGTCCAGCGCTACCCTGTTTGACTACGCTACGCCAGTCAATCAGTCTAGTTAACAAGAGCAATTGTTGGTAAAACAGCGGTATTATACGCCAATCACCCATTTTATGCAGAGTCGGTGGCCGCGCAGAGCTATTATATGGTCGAGATTTTGTCTCCCCGCTAAGTCCCCCTCACATTAAGCGAGGGTGTCTGCACCGTAATCCTCGCACTAACATAATGTACACAACATAATTACTGTTCACTTTAACATCCCTATATTAGCCTACTCTTTAATTAGATTAGGAAGTAGAACCCTATCAAAGGTTCTGACTACGCAATGTTAAGTACCAGGAAGGCATAAATTTGTAGGATGTGTTATCGCACCTAACCTCTGATAGAGGTAGGTGTCCGATCTACCCTCTCCTCAACGGATAAAATAATTATATCGGATCAACAGCATAAAAGATGTCGCATTGAACTGACACCTCTGAGTTTATTTGTAATAGAGTAGTTTTCTATATTGAATTTTAATCATTATTTTATAAGCAACAGAAAATGATACGCAAAAGAAACCCTTTTATTAAACACAATTAAAATTGGTTCAGAAATGTGCCCGCAGTTATGACTTTAAATGTTGGTATGAGGAAAAGTGGGTGCGTAGTAGGGATATCTCACTATCTCGCTTGCACGCGTGCACCATAATGAACATTTTACACAGTGACGTCAAAGTTTGCGTCGTCTGTCATTTGACAATTACCCCTTCTACAGGATTTGAATGACTTCTAACTTATTTATTTTGGTCCGATTTATAAACTTCTTTCTGCAATAGATTTTGAGTAACGTAACTTATTGATTTAAATAATAAAAAATAAATCTAGTCAATAACCCTATTGTGACAAGTATAGTAGCTGTGTTTGGTGTGCATTATTAGTGAAACTAACAGATGGTATTACAATTTTAGTGTAGAAAAATATACGGATTCAGTACGGGAGTCTACCTACTACGCAAATATGAATGCTGAGATGCAATTCGAACTGACATCGATATTCTGCATTGGGATGAATAAACTGCGGAGTTTTAAGATTGTGCTTGCTATCATCATGATGTCAATAAATGATAATAACGATAACGGTATCTTTGAATACAAGATGTTCTGTTTAAATAAAAAGTGTGTATTTTAGTCAGTGTTTGGACTATGTGTATGTAACACAATGAGTAATATGAACATTACAGAGAAATATTGCGTTCATTTTTATTCTGAAGGCTATAATGGACGGTAAACTTAACAAGTAATTAAATATAATACATTTTATAGTTTAAATTGTAAATTCATGTACAAATAATTTTAATAGTATTAAAAAAGAAAATGAAAATAAAAATATTTATTGAATTCATAAAATGTTACACATCATTTAGATTCAGTCAAATTTTAACTCTACCGCCACTTCGGAATGCTGTTTCGTTAAAGAAGAACGGGCAAGAAACTGTAAATTTGCTCTTTTCAAAATTCATTTACAATATTTGCAATACAATAATACTATTAATTTTGAGTATGAGTAAGAGCAGCTCAATTTATGCCAATAAGGAACATTTGCGAGTGGTAGAGCCACGCTGTAGACTCTTTTGTCTACAGCATGAATGGGCCGGCTTGTTCGGGTCTTTACCACTGTCTCACAGAAAACTGACGTAAAGTAGCAGCTTGCTGCTGCGTTTCGTGGGGTGAGTGAGATATCCGGAGGCCTAAATCCCTCCTCCCCTTCCCAATACCTTAATGATCCCTTTCCTTTAAGTTCGGCAACGCGCCCACGATCGCTTACCATCAGATGACCCACTAGCTCGTTTGCGACCTATGACTTAAAAAAAACAAAGTAAAATAATAAAATTGTAATGATTATTGCGCATGATCCTCATTAAACCGGGATAACGCCAGGCAGAAAGAAATACTTTGTTTGAATAAAACTTAAGTTTTATTTTGGTGCCATACGCAAAAGGTAGCGATGGATCCCTATTACTAATGGCCGTTCCCAATATTCTGTCTATCGACAGATAACAAATGATAAAAGAACAAGTGAAACTTTAAGTGTATGTATGGAACCCTCGGTGTGCGATTCCAAAGCGCACTCGATAGATTTTAATAATTGTGTTTATATTATATTATATCTACATACTCCTCGTATAAACTTATATAATACCTTATTTATTCCTTATATAACTGAAAGTATATTTCACGACATCGGTATTTATAGTTAAAAATATAAAGCTTTTAAAGCTTGGTAGTAGGTCTTTATATTAGTTTCCAGTTGTCTGCACAGGTGTTTAGGCCAATTTTCGTTTGACTGAACCGATTTTCAGGACAATGGACGCCATATACAGCATTTTGTGAATTGAAAACGAGTGGGGATTGGGAAGGGGAGAGGGTGATTCGGGTTTCCGGATTTTTTATTTGCTTGCATGACGAGACGAGCAAGTCGCTCGCCTGATGTTTAGAGTCACACCTGCCCATGAACAGAAGCAACGTCAAACAAAACTCTGGATTACACAGTACTGCATGACACTAAACTGCACTCGTCATCCCGAGACATAAGGTGTTAAGCCTAAAGCCTCATAATGCTCAGTCATTTCACTGGCTTCTTTCTTCTAACCGAAACGCAATAGTGCTTTCAAAGAGCTGCTTGGAGGCAGAAATAGATAAAGCGGTGGTACCAACCCAGACGGCATCTCGCATACGATGGACCTAACACCAAGTCTCACTCAATACAAAACGCAACATCAAACTGTTACTTCGCGTCGGTTTTCAGTGTATTTTAGGAAAGGGCTAGTTCCCCATCACGGTCGCATTTGCAATGCATTTTCGTTGTCCAACACAAACTGCAGTAGTACTTTAATGGCCTTTCCCAATATTCTATCTATCGACTGATTTGCTTATCGGCAGTAAAATTTTGACACATTTTGTATGGAAGATCTGTCAAAACACTATTGACAGTAAGCAAATCTGTCGATAGATGGAATATAGGGTACGGCCATAAGCGTATACACATATACATACTTACATAGTAGTTAGTCGGCGAACTCCAAGGATTCCCAATTTAGCCCTCAATGTATTTACGTATCGAGATGTGTTTTTTTATAGCTTGAATGACGAAACAAGCAGATCAATCGCCTTATGGTAAGTGTAACGCCTGCCCATAGACAGGACTATACTATACCATTGTATTGCTCTGCGCTCGTCACCACCAGACATAAATTAAGAAAGTTAAGTCTCATAAACCCAGTAATTTTACTGGCTTCAATGCCCTTCAAACTGAAACACAACATTGCTTACACCAGTGGCGGGTTTGCCCTAAGGCCCCGGCCTAAGGCGGCCAGATATTAGGGCCGGCCAACCGTGACAAAAAAAAAGATTTTGGCATAGGCCGGCAAACGAGCAAGTGGGTCACCTGATGGTAAGTGATCTCCACCGCCCATGCACGCCCACAATACCAAAAGAATCATGAGTGCGTTGCCGACCTTAAAGGAAAGGGACAATTAAGGAATTGGGAAGGGGAGGGGGTTTGGGCCTCCGGATAGATATCCGTATCCGAGTGAGATCACTCACCATACGAAACGCAGCAGCAAGCTGCTACTTTACTTTACTTTACGCTTTGACAAAAATTCACTGATGGTAACAAGAGTCTATATGATGGGTGCTGAAAAAGGGGCCACACATGGCCAGGGGCCTAGGGTGGCCAACACTGCAAATCTGCCACTGGCTTACCCACTGCTGCTTGACGGCAGAAAAAGATTTTCCCACTTTGCACTTGTGCACGATATCTCAAACCTCGGCTTGAGCCTTTCACAAGCTTCATATATTGTATATCGCCTATATATACTACTAGCGACTAGGTATCGTATTAAACGTGTGATTGATGGCGCCGTGGGGTGTGTTTGTGTTGTATTGCGTCATTTCCGACATAGTGATTACCTGAATTCGCAAAGCACGTCGATACGATTCCGACCTTATTGCTTTGGGGTACGGATTATAATTGATAATTTTGGATCCGGACTGTTTTTGTTATCTCAGAGTGAGGCTTTGTTTTTGTTGCAGTATGGCCATATAAAAACACTAGCTAGTATTTTTTTTTAAGATTTCGTATCCAAAAGGTCAAACGAACCCTAATACCAAGTCGTATCTGTCAGTTCTAGCTTTAAATGGTTTTTTTTAGAATAGGTAGGTAGCCGTCTGATATTTTCACATTGTATGTGCTATTATAGCGAATAATCATAATTAAAAAAAAACAACAACATTCTTAACCTCAAGCTAAACCCCTAACAGGCAGATCGACAGATATAATTTATTAAAAAAATGTAACGGCTAGGAGCCCTTGGCGTGCGAGTCTAACGCGATGCTTACCTTGAAGGGAAGGGATAATTAAGGGCTCAGGAAGGAGGGAGAGAAATTAGGCCTTCGGATATCTCACGCACCATACGCAACAGCAAGCTGATACTTTTTTCATAGTATATGCCGGTAACGAGCAAGTAGGTCATCTGATGGTAAGTGGTCTCCACCGCCCATGTACGCCCACAATACTAAAATAATCATGGGTGCGTTGCCGACCTTAAAGGAAAGGGATAAGTTAGGGATTTGGAAAAGGAGGGGAATTTGGGCCTCTGGATATCTCACTCACTGTACAAAAGGCAGCAGCAAGCTGCGCTACTTTACGCTGGTTTTCTGTGGTCTACAGCGTGGCTCTACCACTCAAAATACCTATACTTCGGTATTCGAAAGCTCAGATAGTGTGCAGCTTCACGATTTCACCTGTACCGTGGCAATATCGTTTGTATAGTGGCCAATTGATTGATGCGGCGGGTGTGGTCACTGTCGGAGTACAGTAGAGACTAGGGATGTAAAATGACTGAAACTGACCGTTCTCTTTAGTGAAATTCGATTGTATTCAATTATCTATTTATAAATTCATACATCTAGCAAATTACAAGTTAATACCCAATACGATAATGTAGTTAATTATAATTATATTAATAACAATTTATAAAAAAAAAACGTAATTCCACTTATGTTACATATTCATTTTGATTCCTTGCATGCATTATTACAACAATCTATTACCTTCTTTTACCTAATAATCATAAAAATTACATATTCGAATAGCATAATAAATATAAACTTGTGAACATAAATAATAAATTTGTGAACTGGCTCATTGCACAAGAAAATAAATCTAATTTTTCAGCAACCAGATTCAGTGTCCGCAGCGTTTGTGTGAGAAGCGTGTTATCCAACAATTTAGTTCTGCCCCGCGGCACTGCCAGTTGACGTGGTCGTCTTCGGCGCTGCACGTAACCATCGGGCACCGATAGGCCTTAAAACAACTTATACCTAAATGGCATTTACTAGTTCGACATATAAAAATAAATAATTCTATCTAACAGAACTAATACATATTTAACAAAAAAGTTTTCCGATTCAGTGAATAGAAAATGACTTACGCTCGAATACTCAAACGCTACTTGACGGCAGACTGTTTGATGGCTGGTAGTGGCTACTACTTATTTTCATACAATTTTGCCAGATAAGAAGGTCTTAACATGTTTAACATGACCCTAAATGCTAGAGTCGCGTTTCAGTATTCGGGTTAAACATAATTTTTATGTGGTTTTTAAGTTTGCTTATTTTTATGCATGTATTTGTAATGTGGGTGAACTGGTTACATCTCTGCCTACCTCTTCCTACCTGGATTACAGGCGTGAGTGCGTATGTACGTTATCAAGCGATATCTCCGCCAAGTCAAAAACGACGGTCAGTTTTTCAGTAATTTTGGTCATTTACAACTCTATACTCTACCGTGGAACTAGCCAGGAGGGTGGCATGAGGCGAGGGGGGATGGGGTAATTGGTTTATTTAGCACTAGCCTGACCTTATAACGGTTTCGGACAGACCGGGCGCACTTTACGCCCGTATTGATTACGTTTAACTTTTGTTTTATTTACACATCCTACAGTTGATGGCTAGAGTTATTGCGTTGTAGTTTGTTTTTTTTTTTTTTACTAGCCCTTTATTATATACGTCCCACTGCTGGGCACGGGCCTCCTCTACTGAATGAGAGGGGTTAGGCATTAGTCTACCACACTGGCCTAATGTGGGTTGGCAGACTTCACATACCTTCAAAATTCTTATGAAGAACTTCTCAGGTATGCAGGTTTCCTCACGATGTTTTTCCTTCACCGTTAAAGCAAGTGATAATTAACAATTAATATACACATAACTTAGAAAAGTCAGAGGTGTATGCACTTGGGGCTGGTTTCGAACCTGCGACTTTCGTCTCGACAGTCCATACCACTCCCCGCTGAGCTATCACTGCTAGATAGAATATAAATGTTTTTTTTTTATCCTTGCTCGGCGAAGTGACTACTTACACTTACTACTTACTTGACAGCCTCCGTGGCGCAGTGGGCAAGTAGCCGGCTGCGAAGCGTGAGGCCGTGGGTTCGATTCCCACACCGAGACAAATGTTTGTCTAATCCACAAATATTTGTTTCGGGTCTGGGTGTTGTGGGACCGCAAGTCCCGCGTAGTTCGCATAGTTACATTATGTACAAATTGTTTCATTATGTATTACATTATGTACAAATGATACAGGTCAATTGCCATTGACACATAAATATTAATGATAATATATTAATTATTTAACTTTATTAAAAGCAGACCACCCGCAAATATTCAATTCCACTATGTCGACGGCATTTTGACTTCTGCGCACTGTACGCGCACATTTACTGCCATAATCGGCTATATTAGCCACCCCAGAGCATGTTATCTACGTTCAGTACAGTCAGTACTTCTACAGTCAGTAGACTGAGGACGACTACTTCTGTAATATTTTATTTTATCGTCAAAATAAGTTTTATGTGAGTATTTGGGTGTTGCTCAACCCAGCTTGGGTTTATTTACGAATGATTTTGCATTACAAATCACGTTTGATTTTCTTGTTTTTTCCTACATCCATAACATAATATGCACTCTATTGAGTTACTCAAAGTATAGTCTCATACTATACATATATATATATATATATATATATATATATATATATATATATATATATGCAAATGTACTAGGAAAGCATGAGTACGACAGCGTTGCAACCATGTGCGGCACATAGATCGATACAGCGTCGTGGACCGCGCGACGACCGTCCATCTGTACCTTCCATGCTTTTTAATTAAATAGCATTGTTGACCGCCTGGCAATCGGTGAAGCCCTGGTAGTAAATATCGTGGAATAAGCTAATGAGATTTGCGTTCCTGTCGTCTCCATCCTTCCTATGCCATAAGAAAGAATGTGGTAAGGAAAAGTATTAATAACCATTAGAGTTGATCGATGATTGTAGGGGAAAAATAGATATAGTAAAATTTATTATAAATGTGACTCTTTTAGGTTATGAAATAGAAATAATGAAATCACAACTTAGTTTTAAAGGGTATCCTTTATACAACATAGTACATTCAATTGTGTTGATCCGCGTGGGAGACATGAATTCTATAGAAAATTTGGAGTTTTTAGAGTTGATGGATATTGACCAACCGTTGGGACAACACAAATTACGGAACTGAAGTAATTAGTTACGTGCCTCGAAGAATAGGAACACAAACGACTACTCTCCTCTATACACCTTAAGAATTAATCTTTTTGTCAGATTTGCGAATGGGCAAACTAAACTACTATCTGACAAATCCAAGACTTTTCCCAATGATCCGTGATCAAACTTTTGTATAAATTAAAGATTTATTCGGGTTACCAAAGGCCTCTGACATTTCATATGTCAAATTAGTCTGCAGAATCAAACCTAAATACCTAGATATACAAATATTTAAATATTTTATTGTTTCGTTCATAATGCGACGACATGGCCAATGGAGTGGAATTTTATAGACATATCTTATATTTTTGTCAATATCAGATGGATATATCAGTCTTCTTCCACCTGCCGTTATCCTACACGCAGTGGGGTAGCATGCTGTTTAGCACGTGTTACAGAAAGATTAGGCTTGTAGTTTTTACGACCAGCCACTTGCCTGAACTCAATCCCTCTGGGGAGAAAACACTCAGACCCGTAACAAATATTTGTGGATTACACAAACATTTTGTCTCGGTGCGGGTATCGAGCTCGCGGCCTTTCGCTTCACAGCCAGGTACTCGCCCACTGCGGCACGGAGGCTATCAGGTGGTATATTGATGATCAGATGGTAATATCAGTTAAGTAGTATATTGATAATTTTCATGACATTGAAAAAGCTGATTGACAAGCCAGTAAAACGACGGATTGCAAGCTCGTCCGTAAAGCTCACACATGTATCGATTCAATACAGTCCGCGGTATTTAATATTTAATGTCTGATGTGTCGTCCGTCACTCATAATACAACCTTCAGACCTATAGTCTATACTATTTGGCTCGCCACTCGGTCAGCATCATTAATAGGCTTAGTAATAAGATTCCATTGGCACCCTTTAGGTATGGAACCATAAAATTGAAAAATCTTCCCGGATTAATTGTCCCTTTCCTTTAAGGTCGGCAATGCACCCATGACTTTTTTTTTTATTGTCGGCGTACATGGGCGATGGAGATCACTTACCATCAGGTGACCCACTTGCTCTTTTGCCGGCCTATGCCATAAAAAAAAACAACGTCGTCATCAGAATTTATAACATGCAAACAAAACTGTGGCTCACCAAAACCTTTACTATTGCGCAGCTCTAGTACAGTGGTGTAATATTGATACTAGCTATCCCGCCAGAGCACTCGCGCGGAAAATGTTAGCCCCGCGAATATAAAGCGCTTTATTATGCCTAACAGGGACGGATTGTGGACTACTGGGCTGATTTTTAAATATGAATTCTAAGAGGTTATAAACTAAATATTTTTTCCCCTTTGGACATCCTTATTCTTTTTTTTTATACGTCACCCACCCAGTGACATTCTCACAATGCCACATATGAAATGAAAATGATACTTCTATAGAAATCTACTCCGTTTAGGCTACAGAGAGTTGTTACTCAGGCGTAGATTCGCGTACTTACGCATCTTCATTAGCTTGTAGGGCCTTTGTACTCGTATGCGATAGTCCGTCTAGGTAGGTACTACCGCTTTGTCCATTTCTACTGCCAAGCGGTAGTGCTTACCGTTGTGTTCCGGTTTCAATAACAATGAAGCCAGGGAGATTACTGGGCATTATGAGACTTAATGTCTCGGGATGATGAGCGCAATGCAGTCTATTTTCGTCTGACTTCTTGTTAATCAAAGTTCGGAGTATTTTGCCACTGTTCATGGTCAGGCATGGCGACTAATATCATGATAGTCACTTGCACATCGCTTCATTAATAATATCTTCATTAATTGCTGCACTCAGAGATATCAATTCATTTTAATTATATATTTTCTGTACTAAGGGAGCATAAGCATTAACTGCTCTGAGTGTGAAAATAATAGTATACTAAAAAATATTGAAAATTTAAGTTAATCTACTGAGTCCGGCAGTAGAAAAAATCTTTTATTACATAACACTTTATACTTTTTTCATGCAGTTAGGTAAATCAGACAGCAGCCGAGATAGCATATGCTTAATGCGGTCCTGATATCTATCTGTAACAATAACAATAAATATCGTAAAGGTTAGGCGGGCGAGTAGCCGGCTGCGAAGCGAGAGGCCGTGGGTTCGATTCGATTCGATTGTGTGACCCACAACAATTCTGGGTGTTGTGGGACCGCAAGCCCTTCGTAGATCCTGATACCCACAATACAGGTTAACCTAGTATGGGCCAGGACTATGTGTGTGACTGTTGGGTATATTTATTTATTAACTTAATTAGGCCAGCGGGCTTAACATAATATGAGCTTTGAATTTTTTTGACGTGGAAAATCCAGGTATGACTGACAACCAGTTCTAACAGATGTATTTATGTTTCAAAGCGAACATGGTTGCACATAAAACTCAACTCGTTACGTGAAAAGAAGAGACAAAAAACTCGCCGAATTAAGAACCTAAGCCTAAGCCTTTTTTGAAGTCGGTTAAAAGTAGAGAAAATAGTATATTTTACCTCTCTATGGTATTTTGTCTACGAACCTTATCATTACGGAATGTTGAAACTTTTTACATACGCACTCACGCCTGTAATCCCCGAAGGGGTAGGCAGACGTGTAACTAGTACACCCACATTTCGCCAAGCGTATCTCTGTCCCAAGATGTGTTAGGGGGCGAGCCTATCGCCATACCGGGCACAAATTCCAGACTCCGGGCTGATACTGAGCATTTCGTAATAGAAAAACACAATACCACTTTACCCGACCCGGGGATCGAACCCGAGACCTCAGCGTCGGCCTCAATCGTAACACATACGCATTACAACTGCGCCACCGAGGCAGTATATTTTACTTCTCTATGGTATTTGGTCTACGAACCTTACCATGACCGAATGTTGAAACTTTTAACTGATGATATATTTGTCGTCGCTATTTTTGTTTCACTTGCACACGAGATAACTCGTCGTCTCGTCTTACTCACCCCTAAGGTGTTTGGAAGTTGAAGTTGAGTTTGTTTTGCCAACGATGTTATTTTTATAAAGGCTACAACGGAACTCGTGTTTCTACTGCTAAATCCGCGTGGGAAGTATTCACGGCGTAGCTATTGTTTATTTGATGAAAAGTAAAAATAAAATGTTTGATTACAATTGTGCTATAAGGAAAGCATCTGGTAATGTTGGTTATAAGTACAGATTTAATATTATGTATCTGATTGTTTAAACCCCGACACAAAAAGAGTGGTATTATATAAGTTTGGAACCTCACGAGTGGTAGAGCCACGCTGTAGACAATTTTGTCTACAGCATGAATGGGCCGGCTCGTCCGGGTCGTTACCACTGTCTCACAGAAAACCGGCGTAATGTAGCAGCTTGCTGCTGCGTTTCGTACGGTGAGTGAGATATCCGGAGGCCCAAATCCCTCTCCCCTTCCCAATCCCTTATTATCCCTTTCCTTTAAGGTCGGCAACGCGCCCATAATTCTTTTGTATTGTGGGCGTACATGGGCGGTGGAGATCGCTTACCATCAGGTGACCCACTTGCTCGTTTGCCGGCCTATACTATAAAAAAAAAACCTATGTGTGTCTGTTCATCTGTATGTCTGTCTGTGACATCAAAGTGTACAATTTAATGCGTTTTTGTAACATAGGTCAGTAAACGAGCAAGTGATGGTCAGCCACTAGAATGTAAGTGATCTCCGTCCATGAACGCCGACAATACCAAAAAAATCTTGGACGCGTTGAATATAGAATAAGGATTTTTTTACCCAGAAGCTGATTTATTCGTGATAGTTTTTGTTCATATTGAAACAACTTATTTATTATGTATATTTCACTGTCTATTTTAGACCTATTACACATTGAAATAAATAAATCACTATGTAGACCTATTACACTTTATAAAATACTAGAAAGCAAAATCCCTGACATTGTGCGGCGTACATCCTTGCAAGAGAGAGTTGCCAGGAAACGGAGAAAAAGGGAACATTTTTTTTATTTATTCATAGCCATGGAAACATGTCCTTCAGCCGAACACTTAACTGGGAACATTGTAAATGTAGAATGTTGCCTCTAGTAACTCTCAAAATCTAACAGTTTTTAACCATATTTGAAGCTTACCTGTTCAGTCAATTACTAGAAATTACAGATCTTATTACAATTTCTGTCCGGAGATTTAAATTTTAACGGTCAGTTTATTAACCGACTTCAAAAAAGGAGGACTTTTTTATGTATGTTCATCGATTTCTCCGCCAATTGTGGACCGATTTTGTTGGAAAAAAAATCATTCGATAGAGTTTACCTGCGATGTGGTCCCTTATAATTTTGGTTAAGATCTGAAGACGGAGTACGAAGAAAAAAAACTCCTCAACGGACAACAGTACACTCGTCGCGATTGTGTATTGGAATTTACATGCTATTGCTGTAACTATGTACCACTAAAATTTAAAATAAAATAACGTTTAACAAAACTTCGAAACCGGCTTCAAAATAAAAAACTGAAAAGTCAAAAATTACAAATTCTAATAGGTCTCAGGCACCTACTCTAAAGATACCTATAGAATTGGTTATTTTAGTTTTTCAGTTTTTTTTTATTTTGGAGTCGCTAAGTTTTGTTAAACGTTATTTTTTTTTTTTCTAATTTGTGTATATTCGTATTTTCATACTTTAAATAAAAAGTAACATCTGTTATTTCAACAAGGAAAGTTATTTTTCTATCATCCGTTCCTCACACAACACGTAACCTGTTTTAAAGCGGTGTAACCCGACAAACACCCACTTCCGAACGTCGCTTCGCAAGTTCTGAAGCGCGCACAAACAATTTAACTAGGCCTGTTCAAAACTTACGGTTCGGGCGAAACGTGGCGCCCGCACACAGAGGGCATCAGGGGTAGGTAGGGTTTACCAAGGTCACTCGATATACACGTGTCGGTCTCCAAAAGTATCGATAGTCGATACGGACAAGTATCAATCGCCTGAAAACCAGCGCTGTGTTGTGGCTCGCCCCATAACCACAGTATTATACTGAGTTGGTCTTCTGTTGTCACCGTGAAGGCATGCAACTGTATAGTTTTAATATAAATTTTAAGTTAGTTAATAATTATATTGTGTACTGCATTATGTTTGTTGATGTCTTATGATGACAATAAACTTTTCTTTCTTTCTTATATATTCGATGGTAAAGGGCAAGACTTTTTTTTACTTTGTATGAGGAAATCTACTTACTGGTCTAGTGGCCGCGTACTAAGACTGAGAAACTTCTGAGTTTCTACTTTCCTAACCACTTCCCGAGTTCAAATCACAATATGCTTGCATTTTAGGTTCGAAAAATTCTATGATTTGTCCTGAATTGGGATTTGCGCCGCGTATTAGATCATGGGACGGAAATGATCTCGGAGTACCGTGGGTGCACTAGTTGCACCTCTGCATACCCCTATGGCGATACACGCGTGAGCTTATGTAAGATAGAGATTCGACAAATATTGATAACGAGTAAATATTGATAGTCGATATTATTGCCTACTATGTTAAAAACAACTTTTGGAAGTACCGACCTTTTTAAACCTACGATTTCAAAAAGGGGGTGTTAAACATTTGGCCATACCTCTCTCAGTATGTTTCTTGAACGGCACCGTAAAATCTAAACAAAATAACTAATTTGTATGAGGTTTTAGATCAAAATTTATGTAGTGCAAAAATATCTACATTTATTCGATATATTAATCTCATATTATTCGAATTTGTAACTTCATCGATACCCTGCGTAACTTAGAACCATACCAGGGCTACAGGGTGGAGGTGGAGGTGCCGCCAGCTATCTGTTGACACGTTCGAGCCATATATAAAAAGTTTGTCACGTCCTTATATTATTTATTACTTTTTTCGCGCCGAATCGGTTGGCGTAGTTGTTATTTTATACTGAAACGTTTTTTGGAGATCGTTGGTTGCGTTTTCTATTGATATTATGATACTTATTTGTGTTTATTTGTGATTAATGCAGTGTGTCGAGGAATATCTTGTGGTTGTTTGAGAGATGCCATGTGATTAGCATAAATGGAAAGTAGTTCATACAGTAATCTCGTGAACGGGTGCTGCTTGTGTGGACTGGTCTGCTCGGACTGTTATCTTTTATTTGTTAACACTATTTTAAGGTCTTAATTTATTCGTTATGCTTATGGAGGTCATGCAAGTTAATCCAATGCTTAGATAACCATTTCTGTAATTGCTTGATTGAGCTGCTCTAATTCCAATTAAATATTGTAAAACCTTATGCTGTAATAATTGTAAACTAGTTTTGAAAAGAGCAACGCTGGAGTTTCTTGCTCGTTCTTCTCGAGCGAAACAGCATTCCGAACTAGCGGTAGAATTTTGACGGAATCTAAATAATGTATAACAATAAATAAATATGGATTCAATAAATATTTTGAATTTTGATCATGATCAAAATGATTTATTTCATAATATCATTTGATTGATTAAATCTTTTTGGTATATATAATCATGTGCGTATGTTTAGGTACCTACATCACATACACGCATGAGTTTTTATATATTTATAGATAATTTTCGAATTATAATTTAATTCCCCTAGTTTTAAAATTAATACAAAGTAATTATAAGTTAAAAAGATAATATAGCAGCTTCCAAACCTGAATCTGGTGCATTTCTGTTATCTGTTGCGGAGTTTCCAATTTGGCATCAGATCTTTTAAATAAAAATACAGATGAATTGAAAAACACATATTTTTGTATTCGGTTGAAGACCCTATAGTTATAACTGCTGATTGTGCCACGGCGAATAGCGCATAGATTTGGTAATTCGTGAATATTTCATGCGATCGGAGGGTATAATGCGTTCGATACGCGTGGGTTGTGTACTGGCAAAACTAATGTTACGTCGTCAATAAATAACATTACAAGTCCTTGTGTTTTGGCTGGGTCTGCGATATTTTTTATTAGCCTGAATGACGGGACGAGCAGGTCGTGCGCCTTGTAGTAATCGTCACGCCCGCCTGCCCATAAACAGAAGCAACACCACTCAGAATTTTGAATTACAAAGCACTGCATGGCACCACACTGATTTATGTTGCTGACCATACGAAACGCGTCAGCAAAGCCAAGTCATGTTGCATGTTGTTTTCTGTGAGATATCACAGAAAACCGGCGTAAAGTAGCAGCTTGCTGCTGCGTTTCGTACGGTGAGTGAGATATCCGGAGGCCCAAATCCCCCTCCCCTTCCCAATCCCTTAATTATCCCTTTCCTTTAAGGTCGGTAACGCACCCATGATTCTTTTGGTATTGTGGGCGTACATGGACGGTGGAGATCACTTACCATCAGGTGACCCACTTGCTCGTTTGCCGGCCTATACCATAAAAAAAGATAGTACCATCTCGGTCGAACCGTAGCTAAAACTGTCTGCAGCGTAGTAAAAAAATATGAAGTTTTATCTGACAACCCTAATTCGTAACCCGCCACTAACTCACAAAATAATGCACTAACCCGTCACTTTGCTCTTACGTGTTCAGGAGGATATTATTCACCGAACCGAAAACCCACGGCCGATACCCGGGTACAAAAGACCGGTGTAAATGTTTTAGTGGATCCTTGCTGTTACACTCGGATAGCCTTTGCAGTTTTATGCCACGTTTTTGATGTTGTTTTTGTGCGGTTGATTGTATATTTGAACTAGCTTATTACATAGTGTAAAAAAATGTTGTTTAATATTTTAATGTAGTAGGGTTGACCCAGAATGTAGACTACAGTTTAGTTACAGCATGATTGGGCCGACTTGACCCAGGTGTTACCACTGTTTATGCTTGTTTGCTAGCTTACTGTGTCGTTACGTTCGTAAGATGCGTGAGATATCTGCATTCCCTCTTTTTGTCGGGTGTTAAAAATAAACACATGCAACACTTTGTAAGCTCTGACAAGTATGTCCCTAACCCTATTGTATATTTTGTCCCAAACTTCTCGTCTCGCAGGTGGGTGTTGGGTGTCGAGTCGGAATGATTCCCGCGGATACAAAAGGCCCAGTCCGCCACAGTTTAATGAGAGGCCCGCCCTCGCCCCCGCACCCCGCGCGCCAATTTGTGTCGCCCTTCCATCGCACCATCCTTTATTTTTCCGTTTGTATTTAATCCCCCGGAAGGACTATAGTACATTTGTAATTGTTGTCCGGTATTCGAATTTATTTTCGGCAGTTTGCGGTTTATTTTATCGTTTTGGGAAATGTTTTATCGTTTTTATTGTTGCGCAATTATAAAGAAACGGGTCAAGAGGAAGTATTCGGTGTATATTATACTGAACCACCTCTGTGGCGCTGTGGGCGTGTAGACAGCTGTGAAACGAGAGACCGCGATTTCCATCACCGCACCGAGGTAAATTTCCCAACTTGGGATTTGATCCAGGACTACACCGGTTTAAATGCGATACCACAATGCCTACAAGTTGACTTACCTTTTTTATTATTTTAATAAACCGCGTCCTCATTTCGTTCGGCTAAGTTTATTAATTGTCAATTATCAATTGCTTTAACGGTGAGGGAAACATCGTAAGGAAACCTGCATACCTGAGTTCTGCATAAGAATTTCGAAGGTATGTGAAGTCTGCCAAGCCGCATTAGGAGGCCCGTGCCCAGCAGTGGGACGTATATAATACAGGGCTAGTAATATTATTATTTATTATAAGTTTAATTTTCTTCCTTTATTCATTCGTTCATAATGCTTTTATAAGCTGCGATTCTGTGCGCTTCAAATAACATCCTATTTTTTTACCGAAGAAAAAAGTGGAGAAGTTTCTCAATTCGACGCTTATCTTTTTTAATGCATAATCACGCTTAACTTTACCCAGAGTGATTGATTGATTGATTGATGATTCTTTTTTTATTCGATAGGGTGTGGCTGAAAGTAGGTCTTATTTATTTTTTGATAAATAAATGTGTAGAACTGCCTCGGTGGCGCAGTTGTAATGCGTACGCGTTACGATTGAGGCCAACGCTGAGGTCTCGGGTTCGATCCCCGGGTCGGGTAAAGTGGTATTGGGTTTTTCTATTACGAAATTCTCAGTATCAGCCCGGAGTCTGGAATTTGTGCCCGGTATGGCGATAGGCTCGCCTCCTATCACATAAGGGACGGAGATACGCTCGGCGAAGTGTGGGTGTACTGGTTACACCTCTGCCTACCCCTTCGGGGATTACAGGCGTGAGTGCGTATGTATGTATGTAAATGTGTACGGGGTGAAATCAGGGTTGGCATAATAAAACGTCGGTATTCATTATGTAACTACTAATCATGATGATAGTTTCAATAAAAACTGGTGAAAAACTATTTAACAAAAATGAAACTAAAAAAAACTAAAAAGAATATTAGCATAAGCCGGCAAACGAGCATGAGTGTCATCTGATGGTAAGTGATCTCCATCAACCATTAGCATATACTATATCAAGGATCCTGGGCGCGTTGCCGATCTTAAAGAAAATGGATAATTGAGGGATTGGGAAGGGGTTGGCGGATTGATTGGATTTCAGATTTGAGCCTCTGGATATCTCATTAACCTTATAAAACGCAACAGCTGAGAAAGTGGTAAATGCCGGTGGAGCCGGCCCTTTCATGCTGTAGAAAAAACTGTCTACAACGTGGTTCTACCACTTAATAAACTATTAACTTACGATTTAACAAGTGTTATAAGTGCTGCCAGTACTAAATATTAACACAACGGTTATGACGTCACACTATTATTGTATAACGTTATATTGTCTGTTAATCCATAAGATACTCTGACTTATTTAATTATTCAATTATAAATAATATACACGTTATTTAGAACGATCTAACATGTTCAATAATAAATACAATTACTAATGTGAACTATTTGTGAAAAGGTATAAATAAGGTGGAATAATTATGGTCGGCAGTCAGTCGGTTGCTAAACGGAATATAAAGTGTTACTCTGCCCAAATAAATGGAGAAGGTCGTGTACATTGTGTTTCAATTGTTCTACTTCGTTACACAAGTTTTATTTTACATAACTATTAATTGCATGCCGCTATAAATGTTGATGAGTAATCGTTGTAAATTAAATTTCATCGTAATTTAAAAGAATCTATAAAACTGTACACGCTAGTCAGCAATAAATAACTATCATCATACTAATATTATAAATGTGAATGTAAGTTTGTTTGTTACGCTTTCACGCGAAAACTACTTAACCGATCATCATGAAACTTTGTACACATATTCTTGGAGGTATAAGAAGTAACATAGGATACTTTTTATGAAAAAAAAACTATTTGTTTGTTACGCTTTCACGCCTAAATCACTGAACCGATTTTAATTAATTTTGATATTTAATTTAATTTAATTTTAATTTAATTTATTAAACCATCGGCATTAATGACCACTTAATACTAATTAATATTAAACAACTTGAAACTAAGAAAAATAAAGGACTGATAGGAATTTAACAGAGGCACCCAAACTAGGCACAGCCTGTATCTTGGGCTGCCAAATAAGAATGAAATACAATATTTTATGGTGAGCCTTACAAACAGAAATAATCAAATTAAAATTACACAAATTATATCTATTTAAACATACAAATCCAATGAATAAATAATTAAACAATAAAACTACAAAAAGAAAGAAAACTAAACATACGTAAAAGATTTCAATGAAGTTACATTATTTTGCCACTAAGGATTCAGTTTCCTCATAATTTAGACTTTCCAACCAGCTACTAATTTTATTTATGGTTTGTTTTTTAGACGAACAGTTCTTTATATTGCAGAAACTGGCAACGTTGTTGTAGAGTGATATATGAGAATAGTACTGGAATATAGAGATAGATGGGGCCCTGGAGACGGTTATAAGCTACGTTTTATTCCGGAATAGTCTATTCACGCGGGTGGAGCCGCGAGCAAAAGCTAGTAATATATAATCGAATGGCAGAGATGCTCTCCAATTTACGGTCAGTCTGTATTGCCCAGTGCCTAGTAATGACCACTCGACGTCACAAATCCGCTTCGCCTGAACAACAACCGACCTGTGGTTGAAGCTGTGAGTTTTATGTGTTGTGCAATAAATTATAGTGGATTTATCACAATTCTAAGGACCGACCGGGTCGTTGCGATATACGGTTTACAATTAATTTTAGCGGCGTCAAGTTGAGTACACAAAATTGAGTATAGATGATGCCATCCTTTTTTTTATTGCCAAGACCAGCAAATTAGTAAATGGATCACATGATGGTAATCGATCTTCACCGCTCATAAACTCCTATAATATCAAGAGTTAAAGGAAAGCGATAATTAAGGGACTCATATCATTGTCATATTCGTACAATTTTTTTTGATTGCAGCGTTCGGTAGCGTTCTCAGGACATCTATCCAAAGGGCCCGTTCCCACGCTCCCCTTCCCAGTCCCCTAAGGTACCAATCTCTCCTTTCTTCAGGTATCGTGGACGTTCATGGCCGGTGGAGATCACTTACCATCAGGTGACCCACTTGCTCGACTGCCGGCTTATGCTATAAAAAAAAAACTATTTGTAAGGCTGTACATATAATTTATCGTTAAAATATGCTAGCTTTTTTTTATAAATCAAAGAACATTCCAGTTTTGAAAATTAATATAAAAATGTCTTAATTACAAAATCCCGTTTGCTGATAAAACAATACCAGGCCTTAATGACCTACATAAAATTCGTATTTACCGAGTCCCGGAACGTTTAAAGCAATTTTTCGTAGCAAAAAGGAGATGGGGGGAAGCAGGTCGGAAGCTGATTATTAAACGCTATTGATGTCTGTTTTGGCCCGTTTTATTGTACGTTTAGATCGTCCTGTAAAAGGTAATATTGGCCATTACCTGAGCAAAAAGGTTCGCAACATCAGCTTTATGATGTCTTTTATGTTTTTAATAATTCGCCGACGATCATCGCTCGTATCGGAAACGATTTATCTTTTAACCGGGTTTAATGACTTCATTTCAGCGAGAGAAGAAGTACTCGAACAGATAGGTTATAAGACATTATGATCGATATGAAACAGATGTGTTTATGCTATATAGAAGGGATTTTTTTCTTTCGATATTAGTTGGGGGTTGTGCCTCTGATAGGTATATAATTTTATTTTAATAGATATTTAAGTTGTAGTAATAGCACGTGATAGTAATGTGTATTTAACATTAAATGCATTAAATTTTTAGGATTTCGTACGTCATAAAAACTTTTTAACTATAATAAAACCGACTCAAAAAAAAAACTATTTTGAGTTATAAATAATTTCACTATTTTTAATGAAATAATTATTAAAATCGATGCGTTAATGCCGCAGTTTGAATGTTTCATCCCCGATTTCACTCTTTTAGAGGTGGAATTTCTTCTTAAAATTACAATGGTACCAACTTTGAGCTATAACTCTTCCGAATGAAAACAGAATCGTCCAAATCGGTCCACATTTGGCGGAGTTATGTGAACTCATAAAAAAACGCGTCGTTTAAACCTCCGTTTTTTTTCGTCGATTAAAAAGTCGCAACACTATTATAATTACTTTGTTGTTCGTCTGTCGTCCTATCCGGGAATGGTCCTGTCCCCAAAGGAGTCAACGTATCCACGCCTCCTCTAATATTAGTGTTCATGGACGGTAGTGAGTACCTACCATCAGGTGACCGTCGTCACACTCACTTATCACTTGTTTCACTTGCTCTTCCACCGGTATTCTCCTAAAAAGCCCGGCCCAGTGCGCGTCAGATTGCAGCACCGAGGGCTCCGTATTCACATCCTGTAATTTTTACGTATTGTTTTTTTCGCTAGGATATCCGTCACAATTTAACACCTATTCTGTGGCAGGTGGTGATAAATTACAAGTGGCTACTTATTAAGGTTCAATATATTATAGAGCCCTAAAAGTAGGCCAGACAGGGCGTAGAATTAGAAATATCGTTCGGTTGGCACCCTTCTGTCACGGAACCCTAAAAAACAAGAAGGCTTCAAAACGATTTCCCTTCTGGAAGTTAGGACACAAATTGATGATATTCCCTTAACTAATTACATAAAAAAGTATTTCAACTTTATTCGTGTAATTTCCATCTGGTTTCTTTTTCGTTAATCGCTGTCGAGAAAGGGTCGACGCCAGCTCATTATAAAACATCCATTGAAGCAAGAAAAAAAAAATATTTCATGTTTTCCCTGAAAGCGAATCCGCCGCCGCTGTTAATTAAAATGACTTCCAACCGACTTGTGTAGGATATTAATGGATTCGTCGGTTATTGTGATTGTACTGCTGTAATAGAATAATTCCAGTTCAGAACGAAACAATTGTTTCTCTCTTGAATTGCGGTGAAGCACTCGTACGTATTCGTCTAGGTTTTTGTATTCCAAACCCTCTTTCTTTTGTGACATCACTTTGTTCGTGCGGTTTTTGTAAAGGTTTTGTAGCACTCAGATGTCGACGCGACGTTTTAATGATGATCGCTTTTAATAGCGAGATTTAGTTGAAGTGTACGAAATTGATTACTAAGTTATTTATAGTGTTTAGTTCAATGACTTGGTATCGTCGTACATCTTTAATCAACATGCGTGCTATAGATAAAATGTAGTGGAAATTTATCTAAATCAACAACTTTCCTATGTTAATTTTAAGCTTACCTCTAAAAGCCTGCTTCTTTTCTAGTACAGTTTCTAGTATTTTGTAAATTATAGTTAAAATAAATTAATCCTTAAGGGTGTCTAAGGGCGTGAAATCGGCCATGACAGACAAACATTTTAACATTTATGTATTGATTTTTAAGATTTAATAAAAACAAAAAACATTGCTAGGAATAAAAATAAGAGAATAAAATGAAATTAGCCCCTTATCTAACCAATTTTAAAACCTGACATTGCAATTCTTGTAAGCCAGGATTGACAGTGACATGAATTTTTATAACGCCAAACACGGGAGCTCGGGGAGTCTCTGGGAACAATATAGCTATCTTTATCCTATAACTTAAGCTCACCCCGTAATCCCGTAGGTGTAGGCAGAAGTGCAACTAGTGCATCCACGTTTCGTTGAGATTATTTCAGTCCCTATATCTGATGGAGGCACGCCTACTATAGTCATTTATATCCCGCAACGAAACTAATCAAATAAGTAGATGGTGTAGGAAATATTAATACTAGCCCTGTATTATATACGTCCCACTGCTGGGCACGGGCCTCCTCTACTGAATGAGAAGGGTTAGGCCTTAGCCACCTGCACCACGCTGACCTAATGCGGATTGGCAGACTTCACAGACCTTCGAAATTTTTATGGAGAACATCTTAGGTATGCAGGTTTCCTCACGATGTGTCCTTCACCGTTAAAGCAACTGATAATTAACAATACACACGTAACTTAGAAAAGTCAGACGTGTATGTACTTGGGGCTGGTTTCGAACCTGCGACTTTCGTCTCGACAGTGCATACAACTCCCCGCTGAGCTATCACTGCTTTATTCTTTGCTGCTTTGGAAATATTACGAGGCATTAATATGTAATCAGTCATTCGTACACATAATGGGTATGTAGCTGTATGTAGCTGGATATAATCGGAGTATTTATGAGGCGGTGTCGCCGGATTTGAGGGAAGGTCGTAAAACACGAACACACGTGAGTTCCGTCAACTGTCCTCTGTCGGTGTTAAGGTATATGTTGTTATTTATGACGCCTTGGTATTATAGGGTGACGAGAGTATCTGTCATTATGCTATTAGTACACTAATTCATTTATTGTGAATTGTAGTTCTATAAGTAAGGATGATAAACGAGTACGTGAGCAACCTGTGCCCTTAGTACAAGATTTTGCGAGTTTGTTAACGAAAATATGTATGCAGAATGATACAGCGCTCGGGGATCGTATTGGAAACGTATTAGCTTCATAATTCATGTACATATTGCTCGTATACGAATAATGTGACAGGTTTCAAAAAGACTCTCTCTACGGCTGCTAATGTAAAGTTTCATCGCCGCCTGTGAACACCACTACTTCAGGAGAATAAATAAATACACCCAACAGTCACATAGTCCCGACCTCACACTAGGTTAACCTGTATCGTAGGTATCGGGAACCACGATTTCGAAGACACAAACATTTGTCTCGGTGTGGGAATCGAACCCACGGGCTCTCGCTTCGCAGCCGGCTACACGCCCACTGCGCCACGGAGTCTGTCAAATCGATGAAGAGTGGTCGGATTGGTCGTTCGTCTCAACTGCGCTCGTTGTTCCAAGACATAAGATGTTAAGTCTCATAGTGCCCAGTCATTACACTGGCTCCAATACCCTTCAAACCGAAACACAACACTGCTGCTTGGCGGCAGAAATAGACAAAGCGGTGGTACTAACCCAGACGGTCTCTCGCATACCAGCGACCTACCACCTAGGAGAACCTGATCTACTTAAAACCGAGCACTATTGCCGCAGTTGTTCGAATAATGTAATTGAGAAAGCGTTGTACTTACTCTATACATTGTTCAATGTACTGTGTACAACGTGTAGTAGTTCAAAACACTACATCTCGTGTAATGTGTGTAGCTGATACACTACACCTCATGGGAATTGTGGGTGGTGATTTGTTTCTTACAAACGTTACTTTTTAATTGGGTTTATGTTCTTTTACTATTATAAAGATTTTTAGATTCTTTTGTTGCTATGTAGCGTTGGTCTGGTTGGTGTCAGGTCGGTTTTTGTCTGATATCTCCACTTCGATTTTAGTTGAGAATTAATTTCACAAAATGCTGTTTACATGAACAGTTGCTTGACTACCTCGGCGGCGTAGTTATAATGCGTACGTGTTACTGAGGTCTCGGGTTCGATCCCCGGGTCGGTTTAAAATGATATGGAGTTTTTTCTATTTTCGAAATGCTCAGTATCAGCCCGGAGTCTGGAAATGTGCCCGGTATGATGCGATAGGCCCGCCCCCTATCACATCATGGGACGGAGATACGATCGGCGAAATGTGGGTGTACTGGTTACACCTCTGCCTACCTCTTTGGGGATTACAGGCGTGAATGCGTAGGGGATGTATGTATTGCCTGATATTTCTACAATAATATCGCCTTGTAGTTTCATGTTGTACTTCTCGCTCGTGGATATGGTGCCTTAGTTCGTTGTACTTAACAGTACTACGATTGAAATCATGCGTTTCGATAATCATCGTCTATATTAGAAATACAAACGCGTAATGACGCTTGAAAAAGATGGCGGGTAGCGGGTGGATGCGGGCTGTTCAAGACCGGGATGGTTGGTGCTCACTTGGGGAGGCTTACGTCCAACAGTGGACGACAACAGGTTGAGATAGAATGACGCTGATATAATACAGACCTGTTACAAAATCAGTACTTATTTTTACCTCGTCTTTGATTTTTACGAATACGATTTATCACTGAAAAGCCGGCCATCAGGGTCTCATCAGTCATTCTAGAGAAAAATAAATACATTATCTCATGCTTACCGAAATAGACAGTGATTACTTAGGCCCAATTCGACCAAATTTTACAATATTCCAGAGTACATATCCTTAGAATATATTTATTCGCTTTTTTATTTACAGTATAAGTCACTAGTCATTTTACTATGCGAACGTGGTAATAATCAATACTCGGATTAATCTTATATGTATATAAAATTCTCGTGTCACAATGTAGTTACCATAGTCCTCCGAAACGACTGGACCGATTTTTATGAAATTTTGTGTGCATATCGGGTAGGTCTGAGAATCAGCTACTATCTATTTTTCATACCCCTACATGATAAGGGTGACCCACCCCTAAATAATTTATTTGTTTTTTTATATTTTTTTACGATGTGGCATTAATACATACAACCCTAAATTTTCACCCTTCTACCATCAACCCCTATTTTTGAATAGTCATTTTAGTATTTTTGTCAAGTGCGTTTCTCACATCGATCGCGATGACGGGACTCGCTTGATGCGATCACCCCCCACGCCACGCCCACCGCTGTCGCCCACTAGGTTACTTTAATCCTGGAAATAGGCGTTCACAGCGGAGCCGTGGGCAACAGCTAGTAATATATAAATGCGTCAGAGTATACAACACATTAAAATTAAAATCGTCCAAAACGAATGAATAACTTTTCTTGCATTGTCAATTGATTGGCAAACCATTTGAATTTATTGTATTGCCTATAGCCAATAACTAGAACGATAATAAATATATATTGTGTATAATAAATATAAATATAATATAAACATATATTGTGTATATACGTACAACATATCGAATAGAAAAAAACCAAAAAAAACCCCGACGATACACACGTATTTTTTGAAAACTTGAACAATTACGTGTGTAATTATTCAAGTTTTCACTTCTATCGGCACTCCCGGAGTGCCACTGTTTTTTTCCCATCAATATGTAGACACTATTGATCATAGAAATGAAATGTGTGATGTCATCTATTTCAACGTGGGAATCAGTCTCAGCCTATGGATATCGTCAATATTATTTTGTTAACTAAAATGACCAAACGAAACCAGCTGTATAAAAGAACCGGCACTGGTATCTCCGAGTTAGCTCGAGTGGGCGACGCTATACGGTCGCCGTGAAAAATAAACTTCAGAAGGCCAATTTCCGTAGTTTTAAATGTTCAAAATATCATTCCGATTATTGGTTTAAGAGAATGCCATTTGCAACTTTCTTGACGCTGAGACTAGATCGGAATGATATTTTGAACATTTAAAATTACGAGAATTGGCCTCCAGGAAGTTTTAAAAGGTAGCTAGCCTTGGGAATTGCTACGGTGAAGTAGCAATGGCTTTTCTTTTAGAAGTGTTACGTCAATGACTCGTAGCCGCGTAGCAAGCGTAGGTTACGCGCTACGTCGTAGAATGGAAATATTTCATTGTGTTACGGAATGCTTCGAACATGTGACCGCTCAACGCATTCATGATTTTGTTGATATAGTTGATGATTGTTTATTTATAAATGATACAAATTTCATTCGATTATTCTTGTATGTATATATTTTCTTTAAATAACAGTGATCGCTCAGCGGGGAGTGGTATGGACTGTCGAGACGAAAGTCGCAGGTTCGAAACCAGCCCTAAGTGCATACACCTCTGACTTTTCTAAGTTATGTGTGTATTAATTGTTTATTATCACTTGCTTTAACGGTGAAGGAAACATCGTGAGGAAACCTGCATACCTGAGAAGTTCTTCATAAGAATTTCGAAGGTATGTGAAGTCTGCCAAGCCGCATCAGGCCAGCGTGGTGGACTAAGGCCTAACCCCTCTCATTCAGTAGAGGAGGCCCGTGCCCAGCAGTGGGACGTATATAATACAGGGCTAGTAAAAAAAACTTTCTAATAAGAAAAAAGATACCTACGCAGTGTGTGCATATGACCTGATTCTGAGCTTCCGCGCTTGTCTGAGACGCTTCCCCATCGCAACTGCGCTTTTGTTCTGGCGCGTTATGGTTGTAGCTCACACTTGAGCGACACGAGCAGTGCGAGTGACGGGACTCCACAGTGCAGGGTTATGTCGTAGGACAACTAACTTTTTTACAGTACCATGGTGCAGTGATTGAAAAATTGGTTGTGACGAGACTTTGATAAGATGCTGTGGGTTCGAACCCCGCACCCTATCCAATGATTGTGTCATTTACAATATAAACTTGTTTCAAGTCTTTTTTAAGTAGTGGAGTCAAATATATATATGGACCGGGTTTTTACCATTATCTCACATGAAACCGACATGAGGTAGCCGCTTGCTATTGCATTTGGTGCGGTGAATGACATATCCAGAGGCCCAAAATTCCCCTACTTCCTTCCCAATGTCATTCCCAGTAGGACAGTCCCTCTTAGTTCTTGCTGACCACAACGCGTGACTTGTATGTGTGTGACTGGCTGTATTATATTTTTTTACTTTAGGTAAATTACAAGCGACCAATAATTTGCTTCGTTAGTTGATAATATTGGTTTAGGCATGGAAGACAGAGGTTTGACTGTGCTCCTGGCATAGCTTAAGTCCATGGGCGACGGTAACCACCTACCATCAGATTGACCGTTTGTTAGTGCATACGAACAACAATGAAAGGTTGGTCATATGTAACTGCCTCACTCGGCCACATTGGACTGTGGCTTCGTCAAGGCTCGTCGTTTGTTAATGGCACGTCCAGAGATAACGACGCGACGCGACGCGACGCGACGCGACGCGACGCGACGCGAGTGCCGCCTTACATAGTCCAGCATCATTGCGGGCATTGTACAATTATATTGACAGCCTCCGTGGCGCAGCGGGCGAGTACCCGGTTGCGAAGCGTGAGGCCGTGGGTTCGATGCCCGCATCTTGACAAATGTTTGTCTGATCCACAAATATTTGCCTCGGGTCTGGGTGTTGTGGGACCGCAAGTCCCTCGTAGTTCCTGATACCCACGATACAGGTTTAACCTAGTGTGGGGTCAGGACTATGTGTGTGACTGTTGGGTGTATTTATTTATTTTTTATTTATTATTTATTTATATTATTTTTTATTTATTAGAAATATGTTGTTAACACCGGGGGTCGATATTGGAGAAGATTAGCGCAGGATCGTGGTGAATGGCACATAAAAAGAGAGGCATATGCCCAGCAGTGGGATGAGAAAGGCTGTGAATGATGATGATGATATTGTGAAATAATTAATGTATATTACGCCGTCATAAATTATGACTGCCTTGTTGGCGCAGTTGTGATGCGTACGCGTTACGATTAGGCTAACGCTGAGGTCTCGGGTTCGATCCCCGGGTCGGGTAAAGTGGTATTGGGTTTTTCTATTACGAAATGCTCAGTATCAGCCCGGAGTCTGGAATTTGTGACCGGTATGGCGATAGGCTCGCCCCCTATCACATCATGAGACGGTGATACGCTCGGCGAAATGTGGGTGTACTAGTATGTATGTAAATTATGATCTTCGTCAATGTTCTTTACGAATTAATGCAAATATGTAAAGAATAGTTAGAGTTTGATTGGTAGAGCCACAGTGAACAACTGAAACTGAAAAACAATCAAATAAGATCGTAACTTGTTACAAAAACCCAAAAAGTTTCACATTATGACCCTTACACAAAAAAGTAATCAACTTTCAGTTGGCATGGATCCCAGTTGCAATATGAAATGTTTTTCACAAAAAAGCTGATTCTGAACATCGGTTATATGAATAGGAATTTGAAATTACCTTTTATTTGTATTTTCAATAGTCTCGGGGTATAAATCAATTCGTCGTGAAGAAATATCAATGTTTGTAAATGGGTTTCTTTTATTAAGTGTCGTAACTTTATTTATTTACTTATGATGTAATGTACACCAAAAATAAAATATTATTGTATACACAATTTATTGAAAAAACTTAAAACTCTAAGGTAAAATCGGCGGTCTTATCGTTTATACGCGATCTCTTCCAGACCTACCAACCAACAAACCTTTAGAAACAATGTAACATGGTAAATCTCATCGAAATAAGATAACTAGAACTATAACTCTCATATGAATCTGTATAAAAATACGGCTCCACTTACTTACACATGCAAAGGTAAGCAGTACAAGTAAAACTCATACACGCAACAAAAATTAATGAACGTTCAAAATCAACTTTATTTCATTAAGAAGTATCGTGTTATGTTTTTAAATATATATCATACTAATATTATAAATGTGAATGTAAGTTTGTTTGTTACGCTTTCACGCGAAAACTACTTAACCGATCATCATGAATCTTTGTACACATATTCTTGGATGTATAAGAACTAACATAGGATACTTTTTATGAAAAAAAATATCCATTTGTTTGTTACGCTTTCACGCCTAAATCACTGAACCGATTTTGATGAATTTTGATGTAGAGATAGATGGGACCCTGGAGACGGTTATAGGCTACGTTTTATTTCGGAAAAGTCTATTCACGCGGGCGGAGCCGCGGGCAAAAGCTAGTATATCATAAAAAACATTAACAAATATAAAAAACCACCTCCCTCGGATGGCGACGACCAGAACCCAAGCAAGGCTAGTATTATATTAATGACGAGACGATTAGGTCGCTCGCCTGAAGTTTAATAATCCATCTGTGCTAGAGCTCCGCTTAGCACTTCAAAAGATATTGGCTTTGCCATTACGATATTATGACTCTTAGTTTAATCTGGGAAATTGGGAATATCCATTAAGATGCTCATGCAAACTTTTACGATTTTCCTTGAATATACAGACAGACTTTTGGGGAAATGTTTTCATAAATTACCCACTTCTTTTGACATAATAATACTAGCCCTGTATTATATACGTCTCACTGCTGGGCACGGGCCTCCTCTACTGAATGAGAGGGATTAGGCCTTAGTCCACCACGCTGGCCTAATGCGGGTTGGCAGACTTCACACACCTTCGAAATTCTTATGAAGAACTTCTCAGGTATGCAGGTTTTCTCACGATGTTTCCTTCACCGTTAAAGCAAGTGATAATTAACAATTAATACACACATAGCTTAGAAAAGTCAGAGGTGTATGCACTTGGGGCTGGTTTCGAACCTGCGACTTTCGTCTCGACAATCCATCCCACTCCCCACTGAGCTATCACTGCATACTTCACTTGCTTCGTCTTTTGACATAACTTACTAATAATACTTAGGATGGTAGTTTATAACTTTTCAAAATGTTTTGGTTGTCATTGTTGCAAGTAACTTTAACTCTAAGTGCTTATTTTAGTATATCTTATGGCTATAATATCCACCCACTGTAAACGGTATCAAGTGTAACGAAGTAGAACAATTGAAACACAATGTACACGACCTTCTCCATTTATTTGGGCAGAGTAACACTTTATATTCCGTTTAGCAACCGACTGACTGCCGACAATAATTATTCTACCTTATTTATACCGTTTCACAAATAGTTCACATTAGTAATTGTATTTATTATTGAACATGTTAGATCGTTCTAAATAGCGTGTATATTATTTATAATTGAATAATTAAATAAGTCAGAGTATCTTATGGATTAACAGACAATATAACGTTATACAATAATAGTGTGACGTCATAACCTTTGTGTTAATATTTAGTACTGGCAGCACTTATAACACAAGTCTACCATACTTGATAGTGCCGGTACCCTCAATACCCATACACCAAACCAAACGGCATCTCGGATACGAGGGATCAATCACTTAAAAATAAAAGCGTGTTAATGAGTCGACGATGTACATTTTTTAACCCCTAAAAAGAGGGGTCTTATAATTTTGACCTCTTTCTGCTTGTGGCATCTTAGTGCCTAAATTAATAGACCGATTTGAATGCGGATTTTTGTTTCAAAGCTAGTTCAGTGGAGATGACAACCAGACTGTTCAGCCATTTTAATGGACATACATACATACGCACTACGTCTGTAATCCCTGAAGGGGTAGGCAGAGGTGTAACCAGTACACCCATATTTCGCCGAGCGTATCTCCGTCCCATGATGTGATAGGGCGCGAGCCTATCGCCATACCGGGCACAAATTTCAGACTCCGGGCTGATACTGAGCTTTTCGTAATAGAAAAACCCAATATCACATCCCAATATTACCTGACCCGGAGATTCAATCCGAGACCTCTGCGTCAGCTTCAGTCGTAACGTGTACGCATTACAACTGCGCCACCGAAGCGGTCCTCGTACCTTACCTTAATGGTCATATACATACATACATTTCACGCCTGTTTCCCATAGGGGTAGGCATAGACAACGGATTTCCACTTGCTACGATCCTTGCATACCTCTTTGGCCTCGTTCACCCTCATATTTTTTTTCATAATTTTTCATTTTTTTTTTTTTTATGGTCATATGTACATAAATAAAAGAAGCTACAACAAAACCAAAAAGCATTAAGGATGAAGATGTATTTATTCAGCAATCAGCAGCGTGTAGTCTCGCAGCCGAGCTACACGAAGGGAGTTTGTGTCTATTCAGATATGTTTCTCCAATAAATTCTCATAAGTGATGCGAACTTTAGCGAAGTTCGAATTAGACGTATTAAAAGTTAGTCTAATGTGCCGCATTGCTTTTACTAATAAGACGGCTTTGTGTCGTCTCATTAATGTTATAAACATTTGTTTTGTTGTACTATGTATATTATGTATGTGGGTAGAAAAATAAATAGCTAAAATGATTTTTTTTAAATGGTTTCAATATCTTCTATGGTATAAAAGTTCTATATTAACCCATAAACTGAAGCAACACCACACAGAACTTTGAATTACAAAGCACTGCACTAACACTGGACCGCGCTCGTCACCCCGATATATAAGATGTTAAGTCTCATAATGCCCAGTAATTTCACTGGCTTCAATGTCCTTCAAATCGAAACACAACAGTGCTTACACACTGTTACTCGGTGGCAGAAATAGACAAAGCGGTGGTACTAACCCAGACGGCCTCTCGCATACGAGGGACCTACCATCTGGTTGTATTGACAAATTATAATTAAGAAACATGAAAAATTGTGATAATTTGGTAACAAAATACCAGCCAGCTATTGCCATTAATTTGCACTTTTTTATTATGCACTACAGTGAGTTTCCAAGTGTTTGCCCAGCCCGCACCCACTGGCGTGGCGCGTGGCCCTGCCCTTTATGTCTACCGCTGAATTTAGGTTAGTTCAGAGCAATGAAAATGTCGCAACGTCCCGCGCTTTGACACGCAGGATTGACATTTTACATCAATTTAACTGATGCCATCGAAATAAGATAACTAGAACCATAACTCTCATATGAATCTGCCAAAAAATATGGCTCCAAAGGTAAAATCACACGTAACATTCATACACGCAATAAAAATTAATGAACGTTCAAAATCAACTTTATTTCATTAAAGTTAATGTCTAAATATTAAATTTATAGATCGAGATACGACATCCATAGAAACGGTCGCGCGACGCAGTGCCCTGTCTCGTTCGCATACATCAAATCTGACCTATACAATTGCACATAAATCGCAGTCTTTTGTCTCGTTCGTTCACTTTAAAACAGGCCTTAACATCGTCGACGCCGCGCTACGGAGCTGCGGAGCTGCGAGGGGAATTATAATTAAACTACTCGCATTTTCTTAAAAGCATCCTTGTATATTTAACACGCTATAAAGAATATCGCTTCATTGGTTTACTGGCAGCGTGCTCGGACTGCGAAAATGAGTCCTTAGTTCGATCGAATTTGTGCGTGTTCAAAGGCAGAATGAGGCAGGCACGTGAGATGACCGCGGTTAGAATTTCTGGCCGTTAGACAGGTAGTCTCGCACCCCATCCCATTATAGAACGAAAATAAGTTCCGCGTACTTCTTTGGGGATACATCATACACACATGAGATTATTATAACTGGCATTTTCTTATAAGTATATAAAAATATGTAAGTATATTTTTCATTAATTATATCCACACAGAAATACTAATAACAGTACGGTTATATCTAGTTCTTTGAGCAGACGATACACGCGAAAATGGATGGCAACCATAAATAACATATTAAAGACACATTTCCTCATGTCATGGCACAGACGCGCAGGAAACGCCTCGCATACACACGAGACAGATATATTAATGATGATCATTTTCGGAATAACCATGAACATGATGAATAATTGCACAGAGCAAGAGCTCATTTAGACGATGCTGTTTTAGTCGGACCAAACCGACAACAGAAGGCCAATTCTCGTATATTTAAATGTTCATAATATCATTCCGATCTAGTCTCAGCGTCAAGAAAGTTGCAAATGGCATTCTCTTAAACCAATATTCAACGTCAAATGTGGACATAGATCGTAATGAGATTAAATGTAGAATAAAAGTTGACTGAAGCCAAAACGGTATAATGCTACTGCTAATGCTTGGTGCATTTGACGTTGATTATTGATTTAAGAGAATGCCATTTGCAACTTTCTTGACGCTGAGACTAGATCGGAATGATATTTTGAACATTTAAAATTACGAGAATTGGCCTTCAGAATTACAGCAGAATTTCAATGTGTCTCGCAAGATGTAAGAACCATTAAAACTATCCGCTATTGGGGTAACATTTTTTTATATACGTCCCCAAGTAACATATGTAAAACCCAGCTTTTATACTATGACGAAAGTATAATTAATAAATTTATTAAAGTTTAGGGGTGACTAGCAGGGGGTTGCAACCGTACTAAGTGTTCGGTAATGGATGACGTGATTTCTAATGTTATTCCGAAGAAAATATTAAAAAATTAAGCTATATGCTTCAACGAATTTGAGGTACTATTTTATACACCTTTACTACCTGTTACCTGCCCAATTAACCACAATCCCAACTCCATAAGATGGTTAAGTCTCATAATTTCCAGTAATTGCACTGGTTTCAATCTTTAAGTTAGTAAGTTACTGGAATACAACGGTGCTTGTACACTGTTACCAGCAGAAATCGACAAACCAGAAGTACCTAGCCAGACGGACTCTCGAATAGAAAATCTATATTTTTTATTCTCTTGTAAATAAATACAAACAACAGCATGAACGGGCCGGCTCGACCGAGTTGTTACCGCTGCCTCTCACATAACCGTCGTGAACTAACAACATGCTGTTGTGTGTCGTACGATGAGATATCTGGAGACCCAATACCCAGTTCTCAAACCCTTAATTATCCCTTTCCTTTAAGGTCGGTAACTCGTGGAAATCACTTACAATCATCTTGTTGACCTCTGCTATTATAAAACAAATACGAATAATATAATTTTATATTTCAATAAATTCTATTTATTATGAAGAAACTAGGAAGGATAGGAGCATGACACGGTATACACACGTAAGCTATGTGCTTAAAAAGCACCATCGCTTAAATGAGACCTAAATTAGAGCCCGATAGCATTGTATCACGTGATATACTGTCGCAGGACATCAGTAACATTTCCCGCTCGACTAGATGAAGTCGCGTGAGCGATCGCC
Organism: Mimas tiliae; assembly: GCA_905332985.1. NCBI lineage: Eukaryota > Metazoa > Arthropoda > Insecta > Lepidoptera > Sphingidae > Mimas > Mimas tiliae. The sequence goes on along the minus strand of HG995259.1, from coordinate 13,894,426 downwards.
TTGGCTCGTCCACCGTGTAATGGAACTGTCTGATTGTTCTCCCGGCGATAGCCTCGCCTACTGACCGGGTAAAATAACCTTCAACCTGTCCTGGAAAATAAATTGCCACACACCACTCTAGTAGCTCGCCATATACACGACCACGTGACGTCGCGCCTACCAATTATAGTGCAAGATTTAACGGTATCGATTGCCCGTGGAGCCTACGTGTATGTCTGTCTCGTTAGAACTAACAATTGAAATGCAATATTGTTCAATATGTTGGCCGATGCGGATGAGAAAGGCGAAGGAACGCCAAGGGTGGCGGGATCTTGGAAAGACCTATGTCCAGCCGGAGATGAATTTAATCTGATGGATAGATGATATGTAATAGAACATATTGAGCAAAAACGCGAAACCTGCTTAGCAATGTCATCCGCATCATCTGGGAACCTCATGCGCTGACAATATTGTTGAGTCTCGATTTTTGTTGAATACTAAAGAACCATCAGGGCGAGGACGCGAAGGAAATTGATTTGAATCGCATGTAATTCACCGCAATCGCAATTAGCAATAATTATTATGCAAACATTCCCGAATCGTACTCGTGGGTCACTAGGCACCCATTTAACGTAAGAGATGAGTTGATAAATATTGCATGACTCTCGCACGCGTTGCGCTCCTGGTAAAACGCGGCCGCAGTTTCGGCGGGTAACACCATATGAAATGTTAATAGGGCGGCGACACGGCACGAATCCGAAATAGGCCGGGGCGATCGTATTAAAACATAATGTCAACTTCCACTCGCCGCTGAGTGGATTGCGTGGAGCAAAAATGATACGCAGTTTGTTTGTTCATCGTGGGGAGTCACACGATGTTGACAGTTGATTGTTGTATCGCTTTCCTGTCTTTATTCTGTTAAGTGCTGTGTGATTTACGTGAATATGTAAAGATAAGTTCTTGTACATGTTTATACGGACTTATCATTCTATTCGGAATTCTTGTTTACATTCATTTAGAAAAACACGTAACTTTTCGTTGTGCTTGATCTCCGCGGGCATGGCAGGAATTCAACTAGTTCTGGGGTCAGCCAGTTTATACCCAGTAACTTCAGGCCGACCATCGCAATGTCTATTGACTGTCGGCATTATATTTGAACTGCATTGTAATTAAAATCAGGCCCAGTGTAGTCAATTTGCCGTGCTCGGATAAAAAACGTTCGGAACTTGTAAAGTTTCTATGATAGTATTGCCTTGTTTATTCTAGTAATGGCTGTATGAAACGTCCCGTGCACAAGTTGATTGTATTAATTATTCTGTTGGTCTAACGAGTGAACCACAAACGATACATTTTAATTATTAGGGTTGCCAAGGATGTGATATAATTTGAGATTTAAACCACAATGTTTAGAAAGAAGGCAAAACAATTAGGTAATTTCTAAAAGATGTGATAGTATATTTGATAAAGATATGTATTTTTAGTTACTAATATATTTTATTAATATGTATTAATAAATAAATAACAATAACAGTACAGCCCAGTATTGACACTGTGCCTTGCTGGGTGCGTGCCTGCATTGCTCCTCTAAGTGCGGGGATCAAAACCCACAACCACAGTCTTGGCAGTCCGTTACGCTCACCGTTAGACTATCGTCGTTTTTTTTTATATTACCTTGCTTGAAGTAGCTTTAGACCAAAATACTTATTTGTAATGAATTTATTTCCTTTCCGTTACACTTGAATTGACATTCGGATTTCAAATGTTTCAAATGTTATGTTATGGAGGCCTGTAGTTCAAGTTTCGTATCTCCTTATTTATTTAAAAGAATAAGGAGTCCTGATGTTTCACGTATTATGTTAGAAATGTTAGCGAAGTGAAGAAATGTTGTAGAAATGTTGTAATACAGACACTTTCCTTGATTGTATTTCGGGTGTTATTTATTCTGGCAACAGTTACCTTTCAGCTGAAATGTATGATTCGTTGAATATCTTTCTTCATACTAATATACATAAGTCATGTACACCTGCTCTTTACTGGAAGAAAAAAGGACGAGACATTCAATTCGACCCGATTTTTTTTATTTTTGTATTGTATGTATATTAACTACGGGGTGGTCTCACTGCGGAGGATGCTCTAGAGGGAGCGAAGTGGAGGCGTCTTAGTAGAAAGGCGGACCCTGGCACTAAACCGGGGTAGCCCCAAACAAAAAGAAAGAATAACCACGCATAGGTTTTCAATAGGACTGCCTCGGTGGCGCAGTTGTAATGTGTACGCGTTACGATTGAGGCCAACGCTGAGGTCTCGGGTTCGATCCCCGGGTCGGGTAGTGGTGTTGGGGTTTTCTATTACGAAATACCCCAGTATCAGCCCGGAGTCTGGAATTTGTGCCCGGTATGGCGATAGGCTCGCCCCCTATCACATTATGGGACGGAGATATGCTCGGCGAAATGTGGGTGTACTGATTACACCTCTGCCTACCCCTTCGGGGATTACAGGCGTGAGTGCGTATGTGTTTTCAACTCAATTTTCAAATGAAACAATCTTTGAATGAATAATTGCTTCTTAAAGTTTGTTTTGAGTGACGCAACTGGAAAGGAAGACCGCGATGTGTGTCGCGAGTCAGACTATAACGACAAGTCCGTTTTGTATGAAACTATAGGTACCTATGGAAAAGATCGCGTGTCGCAACGCCCTGTCTCTGTAGCATATCTCAAAACGTACCTATACAATTTCATATAACGCTGACGTCGCGGTCTCCTATCTCGGTTGCGAGCCTCAAATCAGGCTTTTACGAACGTTTTTACGATTATAAAATACGGTTTGATACAACCCACATTAAGGTATGCGATATATTATACTTCGATCTTTGCTTCACTTTAATGTCAAACGCACAAGCATTTAGTCATTACCAAAGAAATATAAATCAAAAGCACTTAAAATCTAGATATAACTAGCTGTCCCGCGCGGTTTCTCATGCAACTACAGCAGCTCCATCTACCGAGTCCAATTGTGAATCTAAACCATCCAGGGCACCACCCAAACGCATACAAAAAAAAACATTCAAACGGTCCAACCGTTTAGGAGGAGTTCAGTGACATACACACGTACAGTAGAATTATAATACTTATATAAAGATAATATGACGATAAACGGATCAGTTTGTTTGAAATCGCATCGCAAAAAGGCCCGTTCATTTATCTGCCGATTTGCAGGAGATTGCTTTTCAATAAATTAGAACGCGGTCTAATCTGCTTGGCTTGGGTCAAATCAGCGACGCCGAAGCGGGAAGCCGACGTTCGATTGCGTTTTTCTCACTTCAAAGGAGTGCAAATGGCTTTACGCGCGCCTTAACTGATTTATCGCACCGGCTTTGAAGTCTTTCATTTAGAACTGTTGATAGTTTCTAGTGTTGGAAAACAGCCGAAAATGGTAGATAGTTGAACTAATAGTGGGTTATTTTCAACCGTTTATAGTACTGTGTTCGTAGAAGCATTGGTCCATGCTAATCAACATTTTTTTTACTGTTCCAAGTACTATTGGTGAAACTATCTAAAATAATGCCTATTTATCAACGATAACCTTTGCTCGCGGCTCTGCCCGCGTGAACGGCCTTTTCGGGGATAAAAAGTAGCCTATATCGCCTGGGGATAGTGTAGCTTTCCAACAGTGAAAAAATTTTTCAAATCGGTTCAGTAGTTTCGGACCCTATTCAATGCAAACAAACAAACAATCAAATTTTCCCTATTTATAATATTAGTATAGATGACCGATAGATGACTCAATGTATATTAGTGTATTTTGGTCGTATTTCGGGTGTATTTCGTCGTAGTGGCATATTGTGCCATGTATGCCTTTTTTATTGAGTCTCTAGTGAAACTGGCTTCCGATCTGGCCATAGATAAAAAATTACAGAATCCAAATAATGGACATAATATTATGGATTCAATAAAAAAATGGTAATAGGTCGACGAGGAGCAAGTGGTTTAAAGGTAAGCGAACTTCACCGCCGGTGAACAGTGAAAATACCAGATCGTAGGTTGCCAAACTTTAATGGTCCAGCTAAATAGCGCGGGCTAAAGCGAGCCGAGTCACGGACGACGCGCAGCCTAATCTAGACACGACAAGTCAGACCTTAGGCTTCAATATATTATCCTAAGTTATAAGAAGAAATTATATTTTAAGTTGAAATAAAATATTTTATGTTGTTATAAATAAATTTCAGGACTGACCGTCGAACTTGGCACCCATTTAGATATAACTTCTTTTGTCGTTGAAGTCAACAACCCAGGCATATATCATAATATTGAACTTGGCTCTCATTTCAAATTTATGTTTTTGATAGGATTACGTTTACAAGAAGCAGCATACCGTTCCGTATTGGAGTATTGAGTGTTTTGACAAACATATCCAGGGGCCCTATTCCCCTTCCTAATCCCTTAATTATCCCTTTCCTTTAAGGTCGGCAACGCATCCATGGTTCTTCAGGTATTATGGATGTTTAAGGGTCGTGGAGAATCACTTACCATCAAGTGACCAATTTGCTTGATTGTCGGGCTCTGCAAAAAAAACATAATGAATAAGCGGTGAGCGTAGTTTAACTGCAGCATAAGAAAGATGATTGGAGTCGAGGTTTTTTTGGGTGTGGCTCTCAAATTTCGTATCGCTGGTCTCTGTAGCGTTGTCTATGCACGTCGCAGTTTTTTATTGACAGATGACATCAGATCAGTGGTTTCCAAAGTGTGTTGATGTCCCCCTAGGGACACTAAGAAGTGTGTATCGGTGTTACATAATTATCTTAAAGTTGTACTATTTTAAAGGGGGATGTCATCTAGAGTGTATTCGTGGAATGGGTGGTTTAAGTTAATTAGTTTTTGCCATTCTTTGTTGTCGCTGAGCTTAAAATACGTAGCTTATTTGTCCGATCCTAGGAGGAAAAAATAATTCGAGGATTACGAAGGGGATTTGGGCCTCCGGATATCTCACTCGCCGCGCTATAGTTGTTTCTCTACGTCGGTTTTCTGTGAGACAGTGTTAACAATATAGACAGAATAGGTGGCAGCGTGGCTCTACCACTTCTACTTCAATTCTATTATACCAGCTTATAAATTAAAAATAAACCATTCACATCATTCCATTCGTTTAGGTGCTACGATGCCAGAAATATACACACGCACCCACATAGACAAACAAAGGGGTCAAATTTATAATACCCCTCTTTTGTGTTGGGGGTTAAAAAGCTGAATGTTTAATTACATCAAGGAACCACTATCCAACGTGTTGTATTTGTGGAACGTATTTGTGTCTGTCTGAGAGACTGACATACATGTCACAGTAGTACAGTGTACACAATATACATATTGTGTACACTGTACTACATGCAGTGCAATGTGTATTAACCAAATATAATTTACTGGCTTCTACTCTAACGACGAAGCTACCGTTCCAAAACTATGCACCGTGTTGTATTCATACGTCATTATAACCTCTGACATTATTTTGCCAAAATCTGACATATTCTGAAAATACTTTTGATCTAATTTGTAAACTAATTTTATACCATATATCTGGTTATTATTTATTTATTTTTATTTTATTAGCTTGAATGACGAGACGAGAAGGTCGCTCGCCTGATGGTAAGCGCCACGCCTGCTCATAAACAGAAGCAACGCCACACAGAACTTTAAATAAAGCACTGCATGAAACTGGACTGAGCTCGTCACCCCGAGACATAACGTGTTAAGTCTCATAATGCCCAGTAATTACACTGGCTTCAATGTCCTTCACACCGGAACACAACAGTGCTTACACACTGTTGCTTGGCGGCAGAAATAGACAAAGCGGTGGTACCAACCCAGCCGGCCTCTCGCAAACGAGGAACCTACCACCTTGTGGGGGTTATAAGGGTTGGTTATAGGGGTTTTACTAAAATAAATCGATTTTTCACTTATTTTTATTTCTGGGAAGTGACCTCTGTTTTGCCTTAGTCTTCTTATCCCCCTTGCTTTGGGGTCGGCGTAAAATGCTTTTTGTCATCGTGAGGACATGCAACTTGTTAGGTTAGTTATTTATTTATTATTATTAAAATTGTACATCACCTGCATTATATTGCATGTTTTCGTGATGATAATAAAAGTTTCTTTCTTTATTTTTAATACATGTTACAGAAAGTTAGAAATGTTATGACTTGTAGTTTTTACGACCGGCTGCCTGCCTGACGTCAACCCCACTGGGGAGAAAACACCCAGACTCGAAACAAATATTTGCGGATCACACAAACATTTGTCTTTGTTTTCATAATAGTAAAACAAAATAATCACTTCATCCTTATCGCTTCGTTGGTCTAGTGGCGTACTTATGTTGTAAAACATTGAAGTCCTGGGTTAAAATCCCACGTCGTGCAATCGCAATAAAAGTTTTCGATTCGGAAAATCACACGACTTGCCTGAGGTTGGAGTTGGTGCCCGATATGGCGATTGGCTCGGTACTATCACATCATGGATCGGAAATAAGTTCTACGGACTGTGGACTAGTTGCACGTCTGCCTTCCCCCTCGGGAATACAGGCGTAAGCTTAGTTAGTTGAATTTTTTTACCTTTATTTAAATAGTTCATTATAATAATGTTTGAAAACAGTCTATTAAAATTAAAAATACTCTAATTAATTACTTATCTTAAAGAAATAAGCTAGTCAAGCAGAAGTAGGAAATATTCTCATTGTTTCATTTTAAAAACTCGTCTAATATTTTTATCTGTAGGTGTGCCTGGCAAATGAAATATTCAGGTGCCTCTTTATGTGAGAAAGGTCAAATGTCAACACGTATTTGAGTAACAAAAAGGATCTGAATCACAGTAACACATATGAAAGTACTTACCTGACCCTTTTATACGTCTCTAGTCCTATAATAAAATAATTAAGAAAAAAATACTTATGGAACTACAAGCGTAAATTCAGTATTTGGGTGCGATTTGTCGAACACTCAGAACTATTTCTGGAAAGAAAGAAGGAAAAATAATTAGACTGTCGCAGGTGAACTGACGAACATCCATAAGTACAGCAGTAAATAAAGAAGTAGCGGAAGTACACTTTTTTAAATACCAGTCTTCAACAAATGAGCATGTGATTCACTTGATGGTAAGTGATCATCGATGAACACCCCTATACCAGAAGAACCATGGATTCGTTATAGACCTTAAAGAAAGGAATTGAGATTACAGATTTGGGCCTCCGGTAGTCTCACACCAAATGCTTCAGCGATCTGCTACTTCACGTAGATTTTCTGAGTGGTAGTATGCCGGCCGAACTGGCCCATTCGCGCTGTAGACAAAAGTGTCTACAGTGTTCTTGCACATACACTGAAATGTTCTTCAAATATAACCCACCAAATAAAATAAGCGAAAAGCAGTTTTACTTAGGCAAGGCACAATGACTTGATAGATCGCCGGTCTAACCGGTCATAATTTGGAAGACATTTTCAACGATAAAAGGTATCCCTAATGTGATATCGTACTTCGAATTTCAATACATGATATTTGACAAAGGTATTAGGGATACCTATTATGTAAGGCTGATTAGTAATCGAATAATGAGAGAGTATGAAGTTTCTAGAGATTCTCTCTTCTCTCTATTCTAAAAAAAAGTAACGGGCGCCGCCGCCTCCGCTGCCCAAAGCTTGTCACGCTATCTCCTCCGAAACCGCTTGGGGTATGGGGTCGAGACCGATACCAATCGAAGCAGATTAATGTGAGGAAGAAAGTAAGATATGTCTCATATTCGTCGGACTTTAAGTTTTTTTTTATTTTATGTTTTGTGGAAAAACATGGGCAACGCCCCTAGTATTGTATAAAAAAGTTTGTTCCTACTATTATTATAAATAAATACACTCAACAGTCACACATACAGCCCGACCACACAGCCACTACTTGCTACTACTTAGGTATGTCTGTGCTCATTGCGGGTTAATAACAGCTCAGTAATCTTTTATCAAGTTTGTTTTACCTTCAAGCCTTATCTAATAAAAACAAAATGCAAAAACTGGTCACAGTTTGACGACGCATTTCACCGATTTTGGATCAGTTTTGTTTTTACTTACTTTTTTGTGATGTAGCGTGGTCGTTCAGTCTTCAGAAGTCAGGGTCGAGTAAAGATCATTTAGTCGAAGAACATCTAAATAATATTAATATTGCTAATAAAATGCTATTCTAGTTTTTTTAATCCATTTTTTGTGTGATTGTTAGTTAAAAGGTTATCTACAACCGTATGAGTCGATTTAAACTCGTGCCAGTTCTCAAAGTTCCACTATAAAATACACTTACAACTGTTTATTACTTTAATATGAAGTTTACACCTTGCAACAGTTTCAACTGGGAAAGTTATTAGCCACGTATGGAATTGTAACTAACAGCATTTCCAGCGTTTACTATCAACGCTGCCAGTCCAATTAGCTGGCAGGTAATCTGCGACCGGCGCGCGGAAATTGTCGCACCGTGTTATTAGTGCACTCCCCAGCCGCTCGAGTGTGCGATGAAGCGATGCAGCGCTTTATGGGATGTCTTCAAGATGGCCCGGAGGTAATGGAACTTCGATGCTCTCGGGTTATATTCATGTTGCCGATAGGGATAATGGAATTGTGGTATTGAGTATGTATTTATCATATACTTACAGAGGACAAGAAAGTATGTTACGAGTAAAGCAGTTATAGTTTATTCGAAATGTAGTGTAGTTACATTTAATATCGATCCATTTAACCGAATTATCTATAAATGGCCAGTCTTTCAAATAAATGCTTTATAAAACGATCTTTCTCACTCTGGTCGTCACACACTACGAAAAAATTATTACAGTAATTCAAAAGATCAGACCACACTTTTCACAATGTTCTGTCTCGTCGACATTTATCCTGGCGACCTGATTAACCGCTGACTTATGAATTCATTTTCGCGTGTAACATTTCTCGTTTCGTCTTAAACATGATGAATCTGGTCAATTAAGATTGTGGACGTCTTACGGCTTTATGATACCCTGGTACTTTCGCTTGATGTTTGTTTTAATTTAATAATGCGAAAAAGAAATAGCGTATCTGACGCGTCGGATAAGAGTTCGTCTTTTTATTAGTTTCGATGACGAGACGAGCAGGTCGTTCGTCTGATGGCAAACGTCACGCCTGTCAATAAACAGAAGCACCACCAATCAGAACTTCGAATTATGAAGTACTGCGTGACACTGAACTGTGCTCGTCACCCTGATACATAAGAAGTCTCATAATGCCCAGTAATTTCACTGGTTTCAATGTTCTTCATACTCGAACACAACAGTGTTTACACGCTGCTGCTTAGCGGCTGAAATAGACAAAGCGGTGGTACTTATCCAAACTGCCTCTCGCATACGAGGGCCTAGCACCTAGTGAACATCTAGTTCCAACAGTTTGGTGACCGTGGTAACAGAGGATGTGAGTCATGATGCAGCTAACTAGGCGGGAACTAATTGAAAATTATAATCCGAAAGAAAATTAATGAGTTCCGCTTGCAACTAAACTTAATGCGGGTATTTAACTTTTTTATTTTCATCTCATAATAAATTCTGTTAAACCGAATTACAGTTTACTTTCCTTCTAGTTTATTTCAATTTTCTTTTGTATTCTTAGTCTTGTTTCGGTCTTTTTAGTGCATTCTAAATTTTCTTTTTTGCAGTCGGGTGTTAGATTTTATAATTTCTTATATGTTTCTGTCTAAATACTTGTTATTTAATGTTTCACTATACGATAATTCGTATCGATCAATCACAGATAACAATTCTACGTGATGCTATCGAACAATTCGTTTACAACTGAACGTAATTAAATTAATGATTACAATTTAATGCTATTATTAATGACAATGCCATCGACAGCGAACACACGCGTATAATTACCGACTGTTGGTCGGATGGATGGCCATCCTACATTATGTAGTACGGAGTTCATTTAGTAGTCCAACCGAGCGTGACAACTCAATTTGCTTTTACATACTTTGTTTATGGACTTTTTTTACGATTTTGACTTTATGAACCAAAGTCAGCGGTGTGTGAACGATATCTTTTAGAATTTACTGTAATATACTGTATAGGGAAGTATATGCTAGAAGTTACGTGAGAAGAGTATTATTTTTGTAATACCAAACGACAGTAATCACTTTAACTCATAGTTTATTGGTTACATTTACAATATCACCGCTTTACAGACCACAACCCCATGTCAGGATTCTCTATAGACCGTTCTCTAATTATAACTCAAACAACTAGAACCGAATAGTAAACCAGCATAGCTACCGCGTAATGAACACTTGGAATATCGACTGAGCACTGATCTTACTGAACTGGAGGCTGGCCGACTGACTGCGGGCAATAGACCTCCAGTTCTGGCGACAATCTCTTTTATTCTATTTAACTACCCTTCACAACTATATCGCTTTATTATTATTTCAGTGTACCCAACGTTGGTTTCTCAGACAGCCTCAATATACAAATATTAAAAGAATACGCTAACATATATAATGTAGACTGATAGATACACTGATCATTTCACGCTAATCGCCGCGACTACGCCTAGTAGCAACTTCAATTGGACTAACGAAATGTCTTTGCCATTACGCAACCGATTTTGCTATTGCGTTCGGTCAATGTATGAAAATTATAATATACGTTTGGATATTATGATGCTACAATATGTATATTACCCATGACTATTTTTTTTTCGAATGGATTTGTGCTGTTAGCCTATATTGCTTTTACAGCTTTACCTGAAAATAAAGCCGGCGCTTATGGCGCTCTAGCCAGAAATATGTATAGTGTATTTAGTAGCGATTAAGCACCGAGGCGCCTTTTAGAAGGCTTAGACTTCAGCTTGAGCAATCGCTGGGGAGTATAGTTTAGGGCCGAGGGCCAGTTGTAGGAGCTCTTCGGACTCGCAGGCGTGTCCTATGTCGGGGTCGCGCATTACTGTTGCGATTCGGGTTGGGCAAGGAAAGTGCTGCTTTGATAGCGACTGATGGAGTCGTTGGGATCTGCCAAAACATGTTTGGGACGTCGACGGAGGAATTGACCATGACTATTACCAAATGTGTATCGTATAACTAACGCTGTCACCGATATGAAGTTTGATCGAATGATTGTGTATCGAGCAGTTAGTTATACAGCAGATGTCGGAACTGACTTACTATCGGAATAACTTTGTATCGACGCAAAGTTCTGTCAATACGGTAAACGCTGCGATTTAGTTACTCATGTGTGCAGATGGACTAATAATATTATCTGTTACGATAGATCTTCTGTAGTGGGGTGTAGTTACTAATTCTAATATTTGTATTAGCAATATTGAGGTTTGTGTTTCAGTAATCGGATATAATTATCATATTATAATGTGACAGATATCTGGAAATGTCTAAAGGTATGCATTGTATAGTGATTTCTTATTTTTACGCGAATATTACACACTGATATTACTTTAGTCCCGACGTGCTTTTCGAAAGTTTTTCTGAAAGAAGAGAAAGAAAGAAGACTGATGTGGAGGTGTAGGTCGTTTCGAAACGTTAGGACTAAAATAAAATTAAACCGCGATAAAATCCGTTTAAACTAGTTTTATTTCAATGTATGCATTATTATAGTTGACATAGTATAGAAATGTACTTGTGCATAGTATAGAAGTGTATGTCTAATGTCAATGATTTAATAGTAAATAGTCTCAAATATACCTACAAGGCCCATAATGATAATGATTATAAAAATATCATATGCACCTGTTTATGTATCAGTAGGTTACAAGATGGTCCCTCGTATGCGAGAGGCTGTCCGAGTTGTATCACCGCTTTGTCTATTACTGCTCCAAACAGCAGTGTGTAAGCACTGTTGTGTTTTAGCTTAAAAGACATTGAGTCCACTGAAATTACTGAACATTATGAGACTTAACATCCTATGTCTTGGGGTGACCAGCGCAGTCCAATACCTTGCAGTGCTTTGTAATTCAAGGTTATGTATGGTGTCGCTTCACTTTATGGGCAAGCTTGGTTACTGGGTGCTTACTATCAAATTTTTTTAACCGGTTATTTTTTTCAACTAAATCAGTTGTATCCCTTGTCCCTTATCTTGGCAAAAGGAGTACATAATTAATATGATTACAATGGTACAGGGATAACGTCAACTGCGTCAATTAAATATTCTTTATGTATTTAGTGATTGGTTATAAACTGAATGATTTCTGAACGGTAGGCAGCGGCTTTGCTGTGCCCTGGCATTGCAGAAGTCTATGGGCGGCGGTGACTACTTACCATCAGGTGGCCCGTTTGCTCGTCTGCCTATGCAGGCATAAAAAAAAGACGCCTTCAACCCCATTTTCACAAACTTTTTATATCATATTAACTCCGTGTCTCATATTAGACTTGACCGTGTTTCACACAGTGTTAAAACTTGTATCTTAATGTACCAAAGTTAAATAAACAGGTTAACTATAGGGTCGTGCCTCGGGAGTGTTGCAGTGGACTATAATTTCCCCAGCGGCGCGTAGGGTTGTCAAGCGTTCTCAGGTCGCTATTGGTTGTGTACAAGGGCAGTTTTTTTCTTTTTTTTGTTTATTGCCTAGATAGGCAGACGAGCAGACGGCCCACTTGATGGTAAGTGGTTACCGCCGCCCATGGACCTCAGCAATGCCAGAGCACAGCCAAGCCGCTGCCTACCGTTAAATATTACCGGGCTGACTAATGCCAGAGCTTCTGCGGTCTTCGATTTAGTGAGCGGCACATTGCTGGGTATTGGTCGGTAACACGGCCTAGACAGATGACTTCAATACACCTTCGAATTAGTTAGAACAGACTAGCAGATTTTATAAGGTGAAAAGGTTTCCAGGCATCTGGATTGAACCATGAATCCTTACCCGGCCAAATTAGAGCGCTGATCGGCCTTTTTAACTCTGCAAGCCATGAATTCGACGCGTTGTTTCTGACGTCCCTTACTATGTTTGGCCGATGTCATGTCAAGTTTTATCTTCTCTTGATTATCGGATGTCTTTTTCCTAAATAAATGTCCTAATCCAAGGCATCGTCTATCTGCGTGCCAAATTCCATCCAAATCCGTTCAGCGGTGAAGGCGTTATTGACCAACTACCACCCAAATTCATAAACTGAGAAACACGCAAACTCATGAACATACAAACTGTTACATTTATAATATAAGTAGAATAGTAGAATAATTAATGGCTCGGCCAATGCTCGGCCAGTCTACACTCATTCCGAAGGGACGCAATGTTTCTTGACGGTCGATGTTATATTTGGTTTGGACTGTACTATCAAGTAATGCGAATGAGACTGGTAAGGTGTTATGTATTTTCTGTACTCCTATATGGCGTTGAAGCATGGACGTTAACGCAAACCATAAGTAAAAAGTTAGAAGCGTTGTAGCGTGGGTGTCTGTATACCCACATCTGTACGCATGCTCAAAATATCCTGGGTAGACCAATTAATGAAATTGGAATATTTTGGCCACATAATGAGAAATAACAAGTATGAACTCCTCCTCCAACTAATCATTCAAGGGAAAATAAAGGGCAGGAGGAGGCCCTGTCGTAGGAGGATATCGTGGCTTAAAAATCTTCGCCAATGGTTCAACATGAGCACAAGATCATTGTTCCGAGCAGCAGCTTCCAAAATTAAGATAGCCTGTATGAACGGAAAACTCCGATAGGAGATGGCACTTAAAGAAGAAAAAGAATCAGGTAACTACACTGTACCATCAGGTTCAATGTAGACACTTTGCAAAGTCACCCGGTGTATATCCAATATACACGCCTGTATAATTCCAGTGGTCACTTTTTTGTGACGGAATAAAAGCATGCTACTTTAATTGAAAATATCTAAACCTTTGAAATTCCGAATTTTCATATTGTAAGGCAACCCTTGGCAGGCGGCTTTCCACTGGCACTCGATTTACGACGCCTGACCGTCGCTTGTTTGTGTCTCATATGTACGTTTTACGTCAGTGTGCAATCCGCTGTTTTATGGGCCGACGCTTTGTTGTGAAACGGTACATTTTTGTCGCGTATTGTAAGTTTAATGGCGACGTGTCATGGGTTCAAATGTTGTTTTTGATTCAATTTTACTACAAGGTGGTAGGTCCCTCGTTTGCGAGAGGCCGGCTGGGTTGGTACCACCGCTTTGTCTATTTCTGCCGCCAAGCAACAGTGTGTAAGCACTGTTGTGTTCCGGTTTGAAGGACATTGCAGCCAGTGAAATTACTGGACATTATGAGACTTAACACCTTATGTCTCGGGGTGACGAGCGCAGTCCAGTGTCATGCAGTGCTTTGTTATTTAAAGTTCTGTGTGGCGTTGCTTCTGTTTATGAGCAGGCGTGGCGCTTACCATCAGGCGAGCATTCAAGCTAATAATAAAAATAATCAGTTTACAGTTGTTAGTAGTGGTTTGGGGTGTAAGTGGAACACCAGTATTTTATGTCCCAAGCCAACCTCACCTGCACGTGGTACACTCTGCTGATTAACGGACGAGTCAATGGCGAAATACAGTATCAACACCCAATACCATAAAAATGAATAAAAAGCAAAACCTGGTATTAAGTCGGGATAACGCAAGGCAGAAATAGTGTTATATTTTTGGTGGCATATATATTTTTGATTGTGGGTTTGTCATGGTGATGGTAAGTGATCTCGACCGCCCACGCACATGCACGCCCACAGTACCAGAAGAATCATGGGCGATTTACCGACCGAGGAACGGGATTATTAAGGGATTAAGAAGGGAAGAGCGATATGGGCCTCCGGATACCTCAGTCACCGTACGAAACGCAGCAGCGAGCTACCACTTTACGCCGGTTTTCTGTGAGAATAGTAGTAACGACCCGGACGAGCTGGCCCGTTCATGCTCTAGACAAAACTGTCTACAGCGCGACGCTACTCAAGTCCGCTTTGTAGTTGAAAGTTCTTTGTCGTGCTGCTTCTGTTTATGGGCAGTAGTGGCACTTACCATCAGGCGAGTGACCTGCTCATTTCATCACTCAAGCTAATAAAAAAAAGATTCGTTGTCGCGTGACGATATTTTGTAGTAATTTCGCCAACTAAATAGACACATAAAAGTATTACAGAAAATGTTACGTATTCAGCAGTCGGCACACATGGGAAAACACGTTCGCACCTTTATAAGT
The DNA here is from genome assembly GCA_905332985.1 of Mimas tiliae. Classification (NCBI taxonomy): domain Eukaryota; kingdom Metazoa; phylum Arthropoda; class Insecta; order Lepidoptera; family Sphingidae; genus Mimas; species Mimas tiliae. The sequence goes on along the minus strand of HG995259.1, from coordinate 13,879,271 downwards.
TGCACGGTCGACTCGAGTTACTTCACATGTTATTGACAACCATCTAAATAAGATAACTAGAACGATAACTCTCATATGAATCTGCCAAAAGTACGTCTCTACTTGCTTACACATGCAATCACACGTAACACTCATACACGCAACAAAAAATTATGAACGTTCACAATCAACTTTATTTCATAAAAGTAAATGTCTAAATATTAAATTTCTAAATCGAAATGCAACGTTCTGCACCGCACAAAAATTAGACGTATTAAGCGTCAACTAGAGGCCATGAATAAATTTTTATGAATGAACAAGCTGCACAGACTTTTATAGCCCCGTCCCTTTGCACAGAGTTTTGGTGTGGTCATTTTTTTGCTTGATGGCACTCGTCAGTGAAGTCTGCTGATCCGTCAGCGATGCGCTAGTTTGTTAGCTAGATTTAATGCAGCGTTTATATCGGCGATGCGACGGTGATAAAGTGCCGGTCCGCTGCAGCGCTTTTTGCGCTTATGTTACCCGCACGGCCCGGGATGCAATTTCTGAATATTTATTGTTAAAGTCAGTTACATATACCATATGTTATTAAAACGTAAAAAGAAAAATAAATATGAGTGATGGATGAAAGTAATAACATTTTGAGTGTGTTCATTTTTAATTTTGTTTAGCTCTCAGAAAAAATCCTTCGTAAAATATCGTTTGACAGCTCGGTTTACTTTAGTATGTAGGTTCAGTTTCATGCTTTAGGTTGAAGCAGATGTGGTGGGAATCGTTATGTGCGACTCGTGTCTGCCGTGGACACCGAGGGCGTCCTTCGGTGCCCGGGGGCTTCTGAGCCCCCTCCACAAGGAGACGGGCCGCTGGGCGGCACCGCGCAGGGGCGGTTCCGGCAGCAATCCTTAGCATCTAAGAATGTCCCGGGGCCGCTCCGTTTTTAGTTGTTATGCCGGTGTAGGGTGCATATAGTGTTAGGGAGTCTGCCCAGCGGTCGCCCGGATGTTTACCATCTCTCCCGGGCGGCTTAACGTTGGGTCGTAAGACTGGTGAACCCAATATAACCGTTCCGTCTTCCCCGGGGCGAGGCGGTAGCAATAATTCGCTTTTCCCCGCCACAAAAAAGTAAGATGAGGTTGGAATCATGCTTCATTAAACGACAAGGTCTCATAGTGCGCGCGAACGCATACGAGCGATTTGTGTACCTATATACGTGATTAGTCAGTAGTGTTTATGGCGCTAAATACAAACAGGTGAATCACGTATACAGAAAATATACAGAAAAAGACCTCACTTAAGAATTGATTCCATCCCACGCAGGATTGATTACAGGTGACTGTGAAAACTAATAATCTAGAAAAAAACAGCTTGCTTAGATATCTACTTATTACTGGAAAATTTCCTGTTAGAAAGGTAATTTCTTGCTGAGAAGAGCGAGGTTCTCTATCATGGCGACAATTTGTGTGAGATTTTTAACTTTGTTTACTGATTGGATCGCTCAGAGGCGGGCAAACAACAGAATTTAAAAAAACCTAACTAATTTCTACAAAATGTATAAAAAGTACGCTCCGACTATACGAGGGGAATAAAATCTGGAAGATTATCATCATAAATATTCCAAAATATTATACAACATAAGCTCACGCCTGTATCTTTGAAGGCGTAGGCATAGAGGCAAATTATCTACCCAGGATTACAGAGCTTATTTACGTCCCATGATGTGATAGGGGGTGAGTCTTTCGCCATACCAATTCAATAAATTCCAATACCGGGCAAGTCATGTGTGATTTTTGGAATCAATAACACAGACACAAATTGTGATTGCCCCATCTGGGATTTGAAACCAGCACCTCATGGTTTCTAAGCCTAATACGTTCCCACTAGACCAATACAGCGATGATTTCTACAAAATTGATAATGTAGTGAAAAATTGAAAGTGAAAATCATTATCGTATTTTTTGAATCATTATAAATAAATCAGTTGTCAACTCGCTTTTTCTCGCTTTAGGTATTAGTGTGAGATACCGTAATAAATACATTTCTTTCTTTCTTTCTTTTCTTTCTTTCATCTTGCTCCGAGTGATAGGAGGTGAGTATGGAGATAGTGCTACAGCACTTCGCTCACTTTCAGGAAACACCTCTTCCTCCCTACTCATACTCATCATCTGATTCAAATAAATCAGTTTACAACTTGACTTGGTCTTGTCAATACACAACAATCAGCTCGGTCCTCACGAGGGGGATAAAATCTTTTCTAAAACTTTTGACATTGTTATAGAATAGCAGTTAATAAATAATAATTGATCAACACTTAATAATTCGAAGTTTTATTTATTTTCTCTCACAAATTTAGAACAATTTGATATTTCAAACACTCGATAATTCGTAATATTTTAAGAGTACCTCGAGTTTCGAATTAACGAGAGTTGACTGTATTCCAAAATATAACACACTATTATCATTCATTCGGTCAGTTAAACATGTGTAGATGTTCGAATATAATTGTACTGCGTCATCGTTTTCACTTGCCCAGTGACCTCGCTGGATATGAAATCGATAGAAAAACACAGGCATTATGTTTTTTTATACACTGTTATCGTGTCACCTACATTTACGCAGTGATGTGCGACATTTCTATCTTTATATATATAATTCTAATTTACGTGTGTATGTCACTGAACTCCTGCTAAGCGGTTGGACCGATTTGAATGATTTTTTTTGTATGCGTTTGGGTGGCGCCCTGGATGGTTTAGATTCTCAATTGTACCCGGTAGGTGGAGGTGCTGTAGTTGCGGGAGAAACCGCGCGGGACAGCTAGCATTATGTAAATATTAGAATGACTTTGGGTATATGTGTTTTCTTTGTCTGATAAAAGTTGACTGCCTCGGTGGCGCAGTTGTAATGCGTACGCGTTACGATTACGGTTAACGCTGAGGTCTCGGGTCGGGTAAAGTGGTATTGGGTTTTTCTATTACGAAATGCTCACTATATGCCCGGAGTCTGGAATTTGTGCCCTGTATGGCGATAGGCTCGCTCCCTATCACATAAAGGACGGAGATACGCTCGGCGAAGTGTGGGTGTACTGGTTACACCTCTGCCTACCCCTTCGGGGATTACAGGCGAGCTTATGTATGTATATAAATGTGTAGGGGGTGAATGTCAATAAATGCGTGACACAGTCGGTCTTCGGATATAGCACCCTTGTTTTTTTTCTTTTTATAGCATAAGCCGGCAAACGAGTAAGTGGATCACCTGATGGTAAGTGATCTCCACCGCCCATGTACACCCATAATACCAAAAGAGTTATGGGTGCGGTGCCGACCCTAAGGGAAAGGGATATTAACACACCGTACGAAACGCAGCAGCAAGCTGCTACTTTACGCCGATTTTCTGTGAGACAGTGGTAACGACCCGGACGAGCCGGCCCATTCATGCTGTAAACAAAAGTGTCTACAGCGTGGCTCTACCACTCTACCTTGTCTTTGAATATTTTTCAAAAGTTACAAAACGATGCGACGTTTAGTGGTCTTCACTCACACATATGACCAACGCCGCCGACACAAGATATGAAAATAAAAAATGAAGGTCTAAAGGTCGTGCCATTACCGGAATGGGCCCTTTGACAATTTCCGGACAAATCGAGCTCTTTTCGACACTTGTGTAGTTTTGCCCAGGTTTATCAATCTTCAATTCATAAGATAAAATGTACTCCCGTGACCACGAAGGCTGAAAAGCTTTCGAAACGTCGGGACTAAAATAAAAATTAAACCGCGATAAAATCCGTATAAACTAGTTTTATTTCAATGATAAAATGTACATATATGTGCGATTGATTTTGTTTTGATAGTTTTATATTGGCTTCCAAAGGCAGAAGAGCTGAAGAGCCCACCTGATGGTAAGTGGTTACCATCGGCCATGGACATCAGCAGTGCCAGGAGCACAGCCAAACCGCTGCCCACCTATTAAGATTATGTTGTATCACTGCCTCGGTGGCGCAGTTGTGGCCCCGGGTCGGGTAATGGTATTGGATTTTTCTATTACGAAATACTCAGTATCAGCCCGGAGTCTAGAATATGTGCCCGGTATGGCGATACGCTCCCCCCCTTATTACATAAGAGACGGAGATACGCTCGGCGAAATGTGGGTGTACTGGTTTGGTTAAACTTCTGCCTACATGGGATTACAGGCGTGAGTGCGTATGTATGTATGTCGTATTATTTACTTGGACACCAGGAGTATAATAATGGAAAATGACTAAGGGAATCCCAGCCGTGTGCCGCAAGGCGGGCGAGTGATTGTGTTCAATAGGAACCGAACGGGCGAAACATTTCGTTCACCGGCGCGTTATACAGGCGTACGTGCTGATTCGTTTTACAGTACTACCTTCATATTATGAAGAGAGTTTAGTCGTTGATACTGTTCTATTCACGTCTAAGCCAGCCCCGGATCTACTATTTTTTTTTACCGGGGCAGTAACTTGATAGTAGCGCCCCCCTCCAGCGTTTGAGATAAATTTCTAAAAAAAACTAAAAGAAAAGCAAAGAATGATGCACAAAGGGCTCGTGTGGCGCCTTTTTCTTACAAGTGGACGGTGAGCCAACCAGGCTTCCGTATGCTAGGCGCTTTATGGAGCAATTTTTTAATTTTAATCATATTATATCATGATTTTGGCGCCACCTGGAATTGCCGCCCGAAGCGGGTGCCCTGGTTTGCCCCAAGATCCGGGCCTGGTCTAAGCATATAAAAAACCCCATATCTTTTTTTCTGAAAAATGCACATCCTCTCTCTATCGTATTTGTTTTTCAAAAAACAATAAACGCTTCTGGCAATGAACCAAAAGCTAATTCAGCGCGTTTCCCCCCACGTATCCATAATGGGCTGTTATATTCAACCATGCACTCAGACACTCTCGCGGCGCGGCGCAGCGGTGCGGTGCGGTGCGGTAGTGTTACCAGTGCTGTTGTTACAAATGTCGATACTTACTACTTATTTAACATCATTATCAACAACAACAATATTTTCTATATTAGATACTAATTATGTAGATTATGTATAATCATTATCATCATCATCAGCCATAAGACGTCCACTGCTGAACATAGGCCTGCCCTAATGCCTTCCAGGCCGATCTGTTGGAACCGGCCTGCATCCATCGGCTTCTTGCAACCCTTATCAGGTCGTCGGTCCATCTTGTAGGTGGACGTCCTCTGTTGCGCTTGCCCGTACTTGGCCTCCATTCGAGAACTTTTCTGCCCCATCGGCTATCAGTTCTGCGAGCTATGTGGCCTGCCCACTGCCACTTCAAACTATGTATACCCAAATGCAATTTAATGTTATTTATAACATGAACATAAGCGGTTAAAATACCTAAGAGGCTGAGTTTCTTTGTGTTGCTTCTTAATAGACATTTCCGAGGCACCGTTAGAATTATAAAACTATGGGTAAAAGTATTCTTGGTGCCCTAATTACTAAATAAACGCATCGTAACGTTCTTATTAATTTTTCGTTTATTATATTATATGTTATTGAACTCTGTATGATTTATTATTATATTTAACAATCCGCACTGACCCAGCATGATGAATTATTGCTACGAATGTCTTCCTTCAAAGGGAATGATTTTGAAATTTTCGGGGTGCTGGCAGGATTCGTCTTCAGCGGTCTGATAAACGGGAAACCCCGCATAATCATCTGGCAACACATTGTACGAATGTCATCTTCATCTCTGAAAGGATGATCGCCTCCCTTTTAAAAGCCCTTTCACGCCAAACAATGTGAGAGGGGAAGACACGAGTGAATCTGTGTGCTCTATCTACGGTCTACCCTCGCGGATTACCTTGACTTTGTTCCCGCGCGGTTGCTGAAGCGGTTATTTGCGATGTCTCCCGCTTTTTTGCGGTTGTTGGGAGATTTTTTTAAGTGTTTCCGAGTGGTGTATTCTTTGTTTAAGTGATTTACGGGCGGTGTGAATATTAATGATATAATTAAAATTAAAATATTTTTTATTACCTTTTTATGTGATGCTACTGAATCACTACAGGATTAAAACAATAATAAATTATGATCGCATTAACCAGGGTTAATGCCAGGTTAAATAATAATTACGTCTTGTGAATATAGTATCTGTGTGTGTAAGTATAACATGTCATTATACTTCTTTTGTGTTATGAAAAATAGCACATTTCATACATTGTTAAAGTCATAAGAGATAAGTTACTGCTATTTGCACAAAATAATATTCCAACACTCCCAACTTCAGCGGTTGTTTCAAGTAGGTACTTACTCGCGTCAATCCTAACAATAACCACAAAGTTAACGTTTATAAGTGTTCTCGTGATGTTACAACCAAATACAAGAACCAAAAAGACGAACAGACTCACTTTGAATGTATAAAATACAAATCAACAAGTTTATTTTTTAATGAAAACCACGGCACAAGGGCTCTGTTGGTGTTTTTTTTTACGCTCGGAGAGGCGAGGCTGGGCTGAATAAACTTAACGACTGCGTAAATAAATTAAGGGGCATAAAAAGTTTCCTTTTAACTCTCGAGACGTTTCCTAGTTGCAGTTTCCGCTTGTTAACAAGTCTTCTGCCCTGAGGTGAAACCGACGGCACGGCGCGGACCGTGGAGTTGTCTGACTGCCGAGCTGCTTGATATATTCAGCGCTTGCTGTCTAAACAACTTGTAATTACTTTCGTATGACGTTTTGTTCATTGCTGTGTGATTTATGGCGTTATCAAAAGACAAGGGCGCCATATGAATGGCAAAAGCTTGTTTCGTGTGGCTTTGTTCTCTGCGTTATTATTAGCTTAATAAATATTTTTCAATAGTCGAGGACTTTCGCGGCGCTCCATCTAACAAAGTGGAGATTGCTTTATCTGAATTCTATTGCACAGATTAAGGGGTGCGGGGATGGATGGGGCGCGCCATTGTGAATTAGACAAGGAATACTTGCAAAGCTACTATTGTTTTAGCAACTTTATGTTCTATTTCGGAATTTGGAAATGTATTAATTTTAGGTTTTGTAGACATATAGAGGTTACAATTAATTAATTTGTCACTTGTTTAATTTATATGGCCTTTTCTCTAAGAGCCATTCCTTTAATGACAATCGTCGTTTTTAATTCCTTAATGTTTTCTCCCGTTTGTATTGTCACTATTCTATTCGTTTGCCTTTGAAATAATTACACTAACAATACCTACGGAATAAATATAGTTAAACTCAATTTGCTAATACATTTCAAGCGAACTTAAAATATTTCGTTAAATAAATAAAATTTGACACTCGAACATAAATTATTATCTTTGAGTTTGTTATGAGTCCGCGGTATTAAATTTTCTTATTTAATTTAGTTATTTGTTAAATTTTCTTCTCTAAGTTGAATTTTCATTAAATGTACAAAGCGTCGAGCCGTGGTGCGCTGTAGCCTATAATAGTCTTCCGTCGACAGGCGCTCGCTAATTAAATTATATCCTACCCGTTGACAGTCTTCAACTCGTTTCATAATGTATTTCTTAACTTGCTCCTACTATAGGAATCGAGCTGGATGAAAGTTAGTTACCTTAATGCGCACCGTCACTTTACTGAGTTGTATTAAGCAATAATAACTCGACTCAATGCCCTTTGTTTTATGTTGCCCTGTTACTGTTTCCTTCAGAATGATGAGTATTTTCAAAATTGTTGTAGATTGAAATATGTTTTGATGTATTTTGCATGTGCATTCTGAATTACGTACACCCGAATAATTGACCTCGTGTTATTATGATATAAAGTGGCTTGCCAAGTGTTGCTGTCATATTTAGGTAGGTAGGTACAGATACCGGAAAGGTAGAGTGTGCCACCACTGTAGTAACCGTAGACATGGCCCAACACACTCGAGGAGTGCCCAGCCTGGGACTTAGAGTGCAGCGCGATCGTCGTCGGTAGAGAAATAATAAACGTATCACAATTAAGCGTTACAGGAGAGTTTAAATGGGTTATCGTCTTTGAACTAGTTCAAAGACGATAACTTATATGAGCTGTTGGTTGAACATTGCGCATCTTAGGTTCTATACAGTATGAGGCTGTCATTCGTTCAGCCTCCTCAAAATTTGTAGTTTGGAACTCGTCTGGACTCCTGGGGTTTTAGCATATGCAACATGATAATTATACCGACTCATTTTGTCGTGAAAAGAATCCCTTTTATCTGGCTATCTCTTTATGTCTATCGAAGCTAACAAATGTGAAAAGTAGAGAAAACATTTTCATTTAGTTTCGTTTCGTTACATTTCATTTCACTTAATCGAATTCATAAAAAAAAACCTTACAGTAGGTAATTGTTGATTCAAGTCTCTTGTTGAAAGTGATTTGACTTGTCTGAACCTATCATGAGGTCCAAAACATATTATGTTTTTAATTTTAGTCGTGTCCGGGGGCATATTTTCATTTACTTACCCAATAATCGGAAGGGTTTGGCAGCTTTGTCGAGAGTCGTCACTTTAAATAATGATGGCCGTAAAGATGCAAAATATTCTTGGTAAAGTTTTGTTATTACATCGATGCATCTGGCTTTTGGCGGGATTGAAGCGTTTATCTTATCGTTCTTTATGTGTTTTATTAAAATTCGCCTAATACTACATTAACTTTGTATTAAGTCCATTATTATAGCAGCTGTTATGGATATTTTGCATAAGTTTAATTCACACGTTAGCACTTCCAAAGATAATTACAAGGTACATACATACATACCTCATATTATGAGCAGTAGTACGCACCATAACTAAACCAGGCCGACCGAATTCATACACTTTTTTATACAGTACTAGGGGCTTTGTCCATGTTTTTCCACAAAACATAAAATAAAAAAAAACTTAAAGTCCGACGAATATGAGACATATCTTACTTTCTTCCCCACATTATTCTGCATCGATTGGTATCGGTCTCGACCCCATACCCCCAGCGGTTTCGGAGGAGATAGCGTGGCAAGCTTTTGGCAGTGGCGGCGGCGGCGCCAGTTACTTTTTTTTTAAAAAAGAGAGATAGTTCAGTGATAAGTACAACCGCAATTAAAGTCACAGATTTATAACACGATAGTTAGAGAAGATGGTTGGAAGCTTGCACAAGCCTGGGATCCAATTATACATTTAATTAAATCGGAACCCAAAAGACCAACTGCCAGACCTCAAGATAACGTGAGCTCTTTCTGCGTAGATCGGACTAGTGTCAACTAACTTTTTTAAATAATTAAAAATAAATGTATAATTTTAAAATGAAGGTAGCCATTGTAACATTAACTTTTCGAGACGACCTACACCTCAGTCTCTCCCGTGACCACGAAGGCTGAAAAGCTTTCGAAACGTCGGGACTAAAATAAAAATTAAACCGCGATAAAATCCGTATAAACTAGTTTTATTTCAACGATAGTTCAACAAAATTATTTTGATATATTAATATTTACCTAATTCTCTAATACACACTCTCTTCTTCTTACACAAATGTATAAATATTTGCGTTGGTGTGCGTATATCAATAAATTTCTATTTGACACACAATAAGTATACCAAACTGGGCAAACGATCCTTTGTACGGGCTGGTCTTTGGCTGGCTGTTGCTTTGTTTCTGCCTGGCGTTATCCCGGCATATTGTTAGAATCCGTCTTCCTGCTTAGATGCGTCATGTGTTATCATGCGTTCGACCGAACGTGAGCACCTTCCGTAGTGAGACCATTGGCTCGAATATCTCTCTGACTGCCTCGGTGGCGCAGTTGTAATGCGTATGCGTTACGTTCGATCCCCGGGTCGGATAAAATTTATATTGGGTTTTTCTATTACGAAAAATCTCAGTATCAACCCGGAGTCTGGAATTTGTGCCCGGAGTGGCGATAGGTTCGCCCCCTATCACATCATGGGACGGAGATACGCTCGGCGAAATGTGTGTGTACTGGTTACACCTCTGCCTACCCCTTCGGGGATTACAGGCGTGAGTGCGTATGTATGTAGGTATCTCTCTCTAATTCGTCTGTGGGATCGTACCTCTGATACGATGTGTGCCTAAATACAATCACTAAGTGGCAGAACCACATGAATAGGCCAGCTCGACTTGGTTATTACTTCTGTCTAACAGAAAACTGATGTAAAGTGGTAATTAGCTGTCGTATTTCGTACGGTGAGTAAGATTATGAAGGCCAGGGGAGGAAGGGTATATCTCGTCCCAATTTCTATTCCTTTCCTTTAAAGAAACTCAGTCGGTAACTCGTTTATGAAAACTATTTAACTTCTAGTACTGATATTCCATAAATAATAGATAATCGCGGTTTACATCCAACGTACTGCCCGCGGGATGTTCCCGAACACGTTTGATAATTTAACGCATACCGAATAAGCGGATTTAGACTTTGATTAATTCGCACCAAATCCGTTTAATGTGAACGCACATTTGTACGATTTAAACAATCACCGTAATAATTTGATTAATTTGATATAAGTAGTGTGTACAGAAACTTTAGTAAACAGAATTTCTTCTTTCTACTATTTTTTTCTTTCATGTCGTACAATCTGTTCATTTTCCAATCAGTTTCAAAACCCATTAAGTAACTTAAAAATACATACATACGCACTCACGCCTGTAATTCCCTAAGGGGTAGGCAGAGCAACCAGTACACCCACATTTCGCCGAGCGTATCTCCGTCCCACGATGTGATAGGGGCGAGCCTATCGCCATACCGGGCACAATTCCAGACTCCGGACTGATACTGAGCATTTCGTAACAGAAAAACCTAATATCATTTTTGTCCGACCCGGGGATCGAATCCGAGAACTCAGCATCAACCTCAGTCGTAACGCGTACGCATTACAACTGTGCCACCGAGGCAGTCAAATTGTATAGCTTAAAAATGCACTTATTTTTTATAGTACTGTATATTAATGTTAATGTTTGGAAACTTACTCGTGAAACGCTACAAACCACAATTATTTTGAATAACTGAAACCCACAAACTACTCGTAAAGATACCGAGAGACAATCTGAGTACTTGTCATTGGCGCCACGAGAATTTTATGAGATTAGGTAGGCATAAGATTTAACAATAACGTTAGTGAAGCACTTAAGATTAGCTTATTTTAGAATTTGGGCATCATATTCATAATGACTATCTATATAAAGGAACTTAAGAGCCTGGCTGTAGACATATATGTCTACAGTACGAATGGGCTGGCTCGACCGGGTATTTACCTCTGTCTCACAGAATACCGACGTAAAGTAGCGGCTTGATGCTGCGTTTGGTACAGTGAGATATCCGGAGATCAAAAACCCCCTTCCCTGTCTGTTCACGGTCTACAGCGTGGCTCTACCACTCAAAAATGATTTTTTATATCTACACTTACTCGTTCTATATATCATGTTGAAACAGCGTTGTTTTAATGACTGTTCACTGATTTATATTTATTGGAAAATTTATAACTCTCGGCATAACATGTATATAATTTTTAATATCTCTTTTCGCAGGTAAGTGTGGAGATTAAAGCGGTGACAGTGCATCATGTTTATGGGGCAATTAATGTTGTGTAACGTGAGTAACGACCCATTCGTATCATTGTAATACATCCACGTTGGTACTGTATTAACGTTGTACATACATACATATATACGCACTCACGCCTATATTCCCCGAAGGGGTAGGCAAAGGTGTAACTAGTACACCCAGATTTCGCCGAGCGTATCTCCGTCCCTTATGCGATAGAGGGCGAGCCTATCGTATGTATATGTGTATACGCTTAAACTACTACTGCGTTTGGTGTTGGACAATGACAATGCATTTCATTTCACAGGGGGCGAGCCTTTCGCCATACCGGGCACAAATTCCAGACTCCGGGATGATACTGAGCATTTCGTAATAGAAAAACCCAATACCACTTTACCCGACCCGGGGATCGAACCTCGGCGTTAGCTTAATCGTAACGCGTACGCATTACAACTGGGCCACCGAGGCAGTAATAACGTTGTATATTATAACATAGCTGTTACTCTCAACTTTGTGCGCGGGATGAAGTTTCATGTATTTTTTGGATTCTCTAGGCAAATACCAATAACAGAACCCTAATAATTTCGTCATGTACATCTGACCGTCTGTCCGTCCGTATGTCACGTTTTACTCTAAGAATATTAGCTTTATTTGGGTGAAACTTGGATGGTAGATGTATTCTACGAACACAAATATAATGAGATTAAGAGAAAATGGGATGGCTCTCCATACATGTAACTGAGGGATGATTTTTTCCTTTTCACATAGGCATGTGTGGTATCATTAGATATGTCCATTATATATGATATATATATATATATATAAGTCTAGTGTACGGGTGTATGTCACTGAACTCCTCCTAAACGGTTGGACCGATTTGAATGTTTTTTTTTGTATGCGTTTGGCTGATGGTTTAGATTCACAATTGGACCCGGTAGGTGGAGCTGCTGTAGTTGCGGGAGAAACCGCGGAAGACAGATAGTTTTATACTCCTCCTAAACGGTTGGACCGATTTGAATGTTTTTTTTTGTATGCGTTTGGCTGATGGTTTAGATTCACAATTGGACCCGGTAGGTGGAGCTGCTGTAGTTGCGGGAGAAACCGCGGAAGACAGATAGTTTTATATAAATCATTAGTTTGTGAGATATGCGTGTCCGAATTGCTGAAAAATATGTAACTTTTAATAAAAAAATAGGAGTTGGAAAATGCTGAAAATATTCAAGGCAATATAACTTAAAAGGCACTTTCAACGAAAACTGGTGCCAAGGGGCTAAGTTCTATAGTTTTTGAGGTATGAGGTATTTTCGATTACACAATATTAATTTATCCCGACTACGGAACCCTGCACTATTCTTGGTCTAATACGCATTTGGCCGGTTTACTTTCCATTTAAGAAGTACGCAGTACGCACATCGTTGTAATCGGTTTTTTTTGGTAATTGTTTGAATTTTTTTGGTTTGTTTTTTTTTTATTGTGGACAAATGAACAATTGTTTATAAAAGAGGGTGCAAATTAGCAGGTCACTGATGCTAAGTTATATTTTTACAGGCCCTTACAGTTGAGCTCGGGATGTACAACGATTTGATTATATCGCAATATACCATACATTTATATGTTTATGGTCAGACGTAGCGCTTATGATGGTAAGCGAGCGATCTGCTCGTGTCGCCTTTCAGGCTAATAAAAAAGAAAGTCATTACTAGTAAACAGTGTGCGACGTTGTTTACATATATATCAGTAGGTTGAGCTTCGTCCATGGCCGAGCTCGCGCTATCACGTCACCACAAAACATCACTCGGATCTACAGACATCGTACGTAGCAGACACGTACCAGCACAGATAGAAAAAAATATTTGATAAACTACCCAATAGACATCGACAGCCCCCGTCGCGCAGTGGGCGAGTAGCCGGCTGTGAAACGCGAGGCAGTGGATTCGTCTGATTGTTTGTCTGATTCACAAATATTTGTCTCGGGTCTGGGTGTTGTGGGACCGCAAGTCCCTCGTTGTTCTTGATACCCACGATACAGGTTTACCTAGTGTGGGGTCAGGACTATGTGTGTGACTGTTGGGTGTATTTATTTATTTAATGTATAAATTAACTATGAACATATTTATATCTAGCTGCCCACCATGCATGCGTCTACGTGAAATGCACAAGCTTTAAATGAATGTTAATTTAGCACTCGAAGTACAGACGAAGTCTGCGAAAGTTTGCCGAAGAAATTGTGAATTTAATTAAAATCTTAAAAGGATCTTCTAGTTTGGGGCTCCGTTGAAAGGATATAGAAATGAAATCCATTATTCAAATGCTGTCTTGTTAATTGTACTAAAGTTTATATAAAACTACCGATTTAATCTGAAGGCCAATTCTCGTCATTTAAAATGTTCAAAATATCATTCCGATCTAGTCTTAGTGTCAAGAAAGTTGCAAATGATATTCTCATAAACCAATAATCAACGTCAAATGTTAACATAGATCGTAATGAGATCGAAAGTAGAATAAAAGTTGACTGAAGCCAAAACGGTATTCTGCTAACATTTTTAAATGACTCATGTCCTTATATAAACGACAAAACTGTGACTGGATTGAGATTGCAATGTTATCGAGATGAAATTATATTGATGCCGCACTGAATTGAAAGAGTAGCAGAATACCATTTTTTAGTCAAATCAAAATCGAATATCAGTTCGGTTAAAATTCATTCGCAGTGTCAGTTAACTAGGTGTCAATAGTTAGAAAAATTTAGTGACAGATATGAATAGAATGATTATCATTTTGATAATATATTAAAAAGCACCCCACGCTTTTTTTACCATATTATATTTTAAACTATTATTTATTTTTTAGTTGGATTTTATATAAGATCGTGTTTCTTTAGTTTTTTTAAACTATTATTTATTATAATAGTATTAGGAAGTAGGATGACTTCAATAAGCAATAGTTTTCATAAAGTTTTTAGGGTTCTGTATCCAGAGTCTGTTTGTCTATCTATCTAAAGGGCTATCTTATCTTTTGAATAGTAATAAGTGAATGGTTGAAATTTTCACAGAATATGTTTTATTATAGCGGATATACTAACAAATAATAAAAGCAAAAGTCTACGAGTCGCAAATCGTCGCTGGTGAAATTACTGAGCGTTATGAGACATCTTATGTCTCACGGTGACGAGCGTATCCCAATGCCATACAGTGCTTTGTAATTTAGTTTCTGTGGCGTGTTGTGGCTGAGTAGGCATGGCGTTTATAATTAAAAAAATAAAACTCATTTCTCACGGAACCCTCGAGGGATGATACAAAAACAACCTAATGTAAACACGCGTGTGAATAATTTGATTAATATGTTACAAAAAGTATTTTAATTAAGGGTCTGCGTGGAAATGTAGGCGTGACCAGGGGTGAGCGGTGCGATGGGAAAGGGGGAGGTGGGGATTGTTTTTTGATCATCAAGAGTGGGTCAAAGTCTGGACGTAATTAACAAACAAGATTAGGGTGCGGGCGTCAAATTATAGACTTGGTAGTTTTTGAAAGTCAGCTTTTTTATATATACAACACAACATTAACACGGTCGGTAGGCAGAGTTACGACTAGGCAATGAGTGACAGAGCCACGCTGTAGACAGTTTTGTCTACAGCATGAATGGGCCGGCACGACCGGGTCGTTATACAGAAAACCGACGTAAAGTAGTGCCTTGCCGCTGCGTTTCGTACGGTGAGTGAGATATCCGGATGCCCAAATACTCTTCCCCTTCCCAATACCTTATTTATTTTGTATTATCCATAAAATACCAGATGGTAGGTCTCTCGTATGCGAGAGGCCGTCTGGGTTGGTACCACCGTTTTGTCTATTTCTGCCGCCAACCAACAGTGAATAATCACTGTTGTGTTGCGGTTTGAAGGACATTGAAGCCAGTGAAATTACTGGGCGGTATGAGACTTAACATCTTATCTCGGGGTGACGAGCGCAGTCCGATGCCATGCAGTGATTTGTGATTCAAAGCTTCAAGTATTAATTCTTCTTCGTGTTATTCAAGTTAATAAAAAAAAACAGATTCGGACTTTGACGGTAGCTGATAAGTCCAAACTCAAGTTTTGCCAGAGTTCACACCTCTGACCCAGTACGCGGCATACCTGAGGTGAAACTGTGTTCGAAACACCAAACTCTGACCGCAGATTGCGGACGTGGGTCAGATACCATAAGAATGCAAGCTCAAATGGGTTTATTTAAAAAAAATCTCGAAGCGCATATATTAAGCCCGCTGGGATTTGAACCCATGATGGCCAATTAGTGTCAAGAATAGTCTATAGTCTTAGTGTTAAGAAAGTTGCAAATGGTATTCTCTTAAACCAATAATCAACGTCAAATGTGAACGTAGATCGTAATGAGATCGAAAGTAGAATAAAAGTTGACTGAAGCCAAAACGGCATTCTGCTAACATTTTTAAATGACACATGCCCATATATAAACGTCCAAATTGTGACTGAATTGAAATTACAATGACATCGACATGAGATTATATTGAAACCGGATTCATTATTAATTATCACTTTTTAATAAAGGAATACCATTTTTTAGTCAAATCAAAATCGATTCTCAGTTCGGTTAAAATTCATTCGCAGTGTTAGTTAAATACGAGAATTGGCCTCCAAATCGTTCCTACGCTTCCACTTGATTAAGGCGATTAGGCTACAATATTGATCTCAAGCAACCCTATATAAAATGATCCTCATTGTCCTCGCTCGAGATACACTCTACGTCGGATCTTGAAACGATACCGTATTGTTTTGGGAAGATAGGATAGGTCAAGTGCGCTTGTCTGATCAACTGTGTTCTCTCGTGTTTAATTGTTTGCGCTCTTGGCTTTGTGATCTCCTGATTAATAGATAAAGAAATTGTTGGATTGAAAATGTTAGAATGCAAAAAGAGCTTATAATTATTTACTTTTGTAGTTTTGACTTTGTAACTTCGAAATATCACTCGTTTGCTTCCAACTTTTCGAATGAATAAAATATGTTACTCTTTTATGAAACGATTTATTAAATGTGTAAGTATTTTGATCAAATCAATTTCATCAGTCGGCCTCATAACGAGCTCGTTATTTTCAGATAAATAACTGAACTGCCTTGCAAATTGATAGCCTGTTAGATGTCTCGTGTTAATATGTGTCATCCATAGATTTATTTCATTTTATTATTAGCTTGAATGACGAGACGAGCAGGTCGCTCGTCTGATGGTAAGCGCCACGCCTGTTCATAAACAGTAGCAAAGCCACACAGAACTTTAAATAACAAAGCACTGCATGACACTGGAATGCGCTCGTCACCACGAGACATAAGGTGTTAAGTCTCATAATGCCCAGTAATTTCACTGGCTTCAATGTTCTTCAAACCGGAACACAACGGTGCTTACACACTGTTACTTGGCGGCAGAAATAGACAAAGCGGTGGTACCAACCCAGCCGGCCTCTCGCATACGAGGGGCCTACCACCTTGTAAAATTACTACAGATTGGTGTTAGAGTTTAATACTAAATGGCTTGGTAGTTCAGTTGTTGTCTGTAAATAGAAGTTAGTTCATGCTGATCTACTTATATGTAGCTTGAAAATTTGCGTCTGTAGAACTGACTACAAAACGGAATAATAGCTTAGTAAAAAAATCTTCGAGTAGACTCCGGCTACATTTAATTGTGGGTGATCATGGGCGGTAATCACTTACCATCAGCTAATCACTTGCTTGTTGGTTAACCTCTGCTATGAAAAAGGTGACCCACTTGCTCGTTTGTCAGGTTCTGGCTATATAAAATCAAACCCTCCAACGAGCTTCATGAAGTAATAAATAAAAACAGTGCAGAACATAATAATATAGACTAGACGTTGGAATAAGGTTTTATCTTTTAAAATAAACACTTTGAAATAAATTATTTTGAAGCAAAAATAACATTATTCCTCACCGGGACGATGGAGGCATGTTTTTGTAATAAGTGACGCGCGACGAGAAAAAGCTAATATTTATCCATTGAACCGAAGGGTGGCGTGTATGCTCTAGTCATTACGCGACGGTTTGTCGGGTATAGGGTTCGAAATATGAAGTAGAGGCGCCGCATATCGATGAGTACTTGTTTGGAATCGAATGCCTCTATGTAGAGTATAACAAAGGCTGCAAACACCCACAATATCAGAATTACGGATGAGTTGCCGATATAAGAAAGAAATGCGAATTGGAAAGCGAGGGGGGAGGGGGGTAAAGTATCGGCTAATACTACACACAGTGGGCATCGAATGATAATCAAATTACGGTTTAGTATTGTATATTTTACATTTATTTTAATGTAATAAAAGAGTACAGGTGAATCCGGAAAATATGATCCGAGCAGTGCATGAGAACATATCATTTAAAATTTAATTTCTTGAGTGGTAGAGCGACACTGTAGACACTTTTGTCTACAGCATGTATGGGCCGGCTTGTCTGGGTCATTACCACTGTCTCACAGAAAACCGACGTAAAGTAGCAGCTTGCTGCTGCGTTTCGTACGGTGAGTGAGATATCCGGAGGCCCAAACCCCCTCTCCTCCCCAATTCCTTAACTATCCCTTTCCTTTAAGGTCGGCAACGCACCCATGACTCTTTTGGTATTGTGGGCATACATCGGCGGTGGAGATCACTTACCATCAGGTGACCCACTTGCTCGTTTGCCGGCCTATGCCATAAAAAACAAACGGAAAACATGGCGACTGTCAAGGAAGAGTTATGTTTTTATATGAATTATTATCGATATTTTGAAGGTTCGATTTCGTATCGATACTATTATTCGAACTCTACAGGGGGTTGGGGGAGCACGGGCACTTGTGTGCGTTGACGCTGGATTATTGGAAGAGTCGCGATGTTTACTAATGATTAAGAGCTGATATGTTGGTTAAGGATGATTCTCCAATACTAATTATTACAATGTGGTACAGATGGTGAACTCTGTAATAAAATATGTTACTCTTTTATGAAACGATTTATTAAATGTGTAAGTATTTTGATCAAATCAATTTTATCAGTCGGCCTCATAACGAGCTCGTTATTTTCAGATAAATAACTGAACTGCCTTGCAAATTGATAGCCTGTTAGATGTCTCGTGTTAGCATCGTGCATAGAGTTATTTCATTTTATTATTAGCTTGAATGACGAGACGAGCAGGTTGCTCGTCTGATGGTAAGCGCCACGCCTGTTCATAAACAGAAGCAAAGCCACACAGAACTTTAAATAACAAAGCACTGCATGACACTGGAATGCGCTCGTCACCACGAGACTTAAGGTGTTAAGTCTCATAATGCCCAGTAATTTCACTGGCTTCAATGTCCTTCAAACCGGAACACAACGGTGCTTACACACTGTTGCTTGGCGGCAGAAATAGACAAAGCGGTGGTACCAACCCACGAGTAACCCACGAGATAGTTTATGTTTTACCGATGAAAAACACAGGTTGACAATGCGACGCGCATATCCATAGAAATACGATAACTAGAACGGTAACTCTCATATGAATCTGCCAAAAATACGGCTCCACTTACTTATATGCAAAGGTAAATGACACGTAACACTCATATACTCATATATGTCTAAATATTAATTTCTTATGTTTACGCGAATATTACACATTGAAATAAAACTAGTTTATACGGATTTTATCGTGGTTTCCGCGACCGCGATAAAATCCGTATAAACTAGTTTTATTTCAATGTCTAAATATTAAATTTCTTGATCGAGATACGACGTTCTGCACCGCGCTAAAAATTAGACGTACTCGTACTACTCGTACTCGTCGTTGACGTAGTGTCAACTAGAGAATATGAATCAATTTTTATGAATTGATGAATGAGCGAGCTGCACAGACATAAACCCGCTCCCTTGCACAGTTTTGGTGGCGTAATTTTTTGCATGAGTTACGTTTCTTGCCATCTTATTTCGATGCGTGTATTATCGGCGCGATTTTTTTTGTATGTATAAAGAAATTTTCAAACCGAAACACAACAGTGCTTACACACTGTTGTTTGGGGACGGAAATAGACAAAACAATAGTACCGAGATGTCCTCTACGCGTCGCACTTTGGCATTCATCGTCTGTTTACAAACTACAAACGATATAATATGACGGCGGTAGTTGACATTAAGCAAGAGACAGCGATATAGTGTGCTAGCAGCACGTGCACCGGACGTCATCGCCCCCACCTACTTCCCACTACGCTTGGCGAGTATAAAACAGGCCGCTTCGTTTGTATCGGCACCTCATGCAAGCCGCCGCCGACGAACTCGGCGTATGGTTCCGCAAGTGGCGAATCACTATCAACCCTGCAAAAAGCGCCACGATCCTCTTTTGTAGGAATCCCCGTCTTACGGTTCCAGCGCGGAATGTCACCATGCACGGCGTGGTCATTCCCTGAACCAAGACAGTCAAATATTTAGGAGTGATCCTTGACCAGAAGTTGACCTTCATGCCACACGTAAACGCGGTACGCGTGCGAGCCGCATTCGCGATGGGTCAATTATTTTGGCTCTTGAACAAAAAGAGTCGAATGTCCGTCCGCAACAAGATTAGGATATACACCACATGTATTAGGCCTATAATGACGTACGCATCGCCGGCGTTCGCTCATGTACCTGAAGTCCATTATAAGCGTATGCAAACTCTGCAGAATCGCTTTCTGCGTAGAGTCCTGGGGGCACCGTGGTTTGTGCGCAATCACAATCTCCACGTAGATGCAAATCTGCCTACCATCAGGCAAGTCATGAAAGTGGCTAGCAAACGCTATTTCGATCGCGCCGCGCATAATCCAAACACGCTCATTCGGAGAGCGTCGATATATACTCCCTTTGACCGCGCAAAGAGGAGAAGACCGCGTTCCGTCCTCGCCGATCCCGACGATGCGACCACACTGGCCATCCGAGAGATAGACGAAGACACACTTAAAGCACACTCCACAAGACCGTCATTCCGTCCTCGCCGAAGAGGACGTCGCCGCTCTCCCCGAAGCACCCCCGACCCTTCGACCGGCCCGCGTGCCGATGAAGATCAAATTGGATTATAAGTAGTTTATAAATCTCCCTAAACCACCAATCGCAAATGTCTGCCCTCCTCCAGTGGCCGTCCTGAGCCGAGGTCCGTATCCCCCATTAGGGGGGATGCCCTCAGCGAAGGTCACTTAAATTTTAGGGCCGGAGTGCCTACAAGCATTCGCCCGAAAGTCCGGTGTCGCTGACTAAAGCCGACTCACGGTCAGGCTATCAGCAAGCGTCCATCCCAAAAAAAAAAAAAAGTATCGGCACGCATTTCTAACGGATGCGCCTCGGTGCACGGACTGCTGTCTCAGTACGAGTCTCTGCCTCCCTCACTGCCATTAGTCGGTACTCCTGCTAACTATTTGGCTTGTGTAAATCTTGATTTACTGTTAATATATTGTACCTAGTATAAAACTATTGCTGATTTAGTGTTGGCTCATTTATTGAGTCATTGATAAGGTTTAAATTAGTAAAACGATTTATATAACCGTACCTATCCTAGTGTTTTACTTCTGATGTCTGAGCTAATCCCGACATATATGTGGCGTTGTTTCTGTTTATGGGCAGGCGCTTACCATCAGACGAAGGACCTACTCATCATTCAAGTTATTACGTAAAAAGGTGGAAGGTCTTTTACAAGGTGGAAGGTCCCTCGTATGCGAGAGGCCGGCTGGATTAGTACCACCGCATTGTCTATTTCTGCCGCCAAGCAACTGTGTGTAAGCACTATTGTGTTCCGGTTTGAAGGACATTGAAGCTAATGAAATTACTGGGCATTAGGAGACTTAACACCTTATGTCTCGGGGTGACGAGCGCAGTCCAGTGTCATGCAGTGATTTGTTATTTTAAGTTCTGTATGGCTTTGCTTCTGTTTATGAGCAGGCGTGGCGCCTAATAAAAAAAACTAGGTGTTTCAATTTTTTAAACAGATATCTCACAACTTACATCAAACGTAAATTCCCATGTCAGAATTTTTCGATCGGATGATCTGAGACTTGCATATGTTAGTTAAACGGTACATTGAGAGATTAAACTGGGGGCTCATTTTTATCAGACGAGCTGCTCCACCCCCCTCCCCGCTCGCGCCCTGTCCTCGACCCACCCTTCACGCCTTTGAACAAGTTTAGCACCAAGAAAACGTAACTAACCTAAAAGCGACTCGTTCGTCTGTGCAATGAATTGTTTCCGGTCTGTCTTTATCGTGATCTATTTTTGTACAGAAAGACGGTGATGACCAGAAGGCCGTTGATAAGTTGGTTTAAGCGAATGCCATTTGCAACTTTCTTGACGCTGAGACTAGATCGAAATGATATTATGAACATTTAAAATTACGAGAATTGGCCTGCAGATTACAACAATAAAAAAAAACTCTTTGGTATATCTAATATTATTGGCTATGGTATTTAAGCAGATAGCTCAATGGGGAGTGGTGCGGACTGTCGAGACGAAAGTCGCAGGTTCGAAACTAGGCCCAAGAGCATACTCTGACTTTTCAAGTTACGTGTATATTAATTTTTAATTATCGCTTGCTTTAACGGCGAAGCAAACATCAGCAGTGGGACGTGTATAATACAGGACTAGTATTATCTTACTACACGTAGACGTATAATGTATTGCCTTGTTTCACGAATCACGTATGTTGTACTCAAAGCATGAATTTTTGACACAAAATATTTGAGAATTGTATCGATGAATAAATCAACGTAGAAATATAATCTCTGTTTGTTTTTAAAGTTTTATTTATTGGCCAAATATACAGATTGCAACACTGAAGGTTGACCAAGGAAAGCAGGTGGATAGCGGGCCACAATATCTATTGATTTCATTGCCTGTGTATGTTGCCCGATAATGCGTAATTCAAAAGGTATTTGTTTTTATTTTAGTAATAGTCCGCTTTTGAACTAAACTAAAAAGCTAAGTTTTAAATATTTCTAGCATTTCCTTAAAATATATTTAGGTACTAACGTTGCGTAGAATTAATTTCAGTAGTTTCATGAAGTTTTTTTTCGATTTCGATTCTCTCATGTTTTTTTTAGTATTTTTTTTAAAATGATGCCCCCCGAAAATAGTGTTTAACTAATCAGTGCTTCAAAAGTTATAAGTAAGGTTCATACTGTTTAAGTTACCTACTTAAAAATGGTGACCGTAAATTAACTTTTATAGCATGTTATTAGATATGGTTCGTCAGTTTTCTGTGGAAATCTTTATAACCTGTATAGACCACATAAAATTAATCGAAATGTCAAACGCAATCTCATGATAATCGCCCAAATAGTTTATTATCGCCCCACTGGTCCTATTCCGGTTGCTCGTGAACGTTACAGCTTCTGCGTTATCCTCTCGTGGCCTTATAACACTTACACGCTTGTTATATTGTATTAGCATTGACCTTTTATCGTGTAATCGTTTGAGACGAAACAAGTATATATAAAAACTAGCTTTTGCTCGCAGCTCCGCCCGCGCGTGATGTTATATAACCTATAGCCTTCCTCAATAAATGCGCTATCTAACACAAAGAGTTTTGAAATCGGACAGTAGTTCCTGAGATTAGCGCGTTCAACCAAACAAACTCTTCAGCTTTATAATATAATATTATTAATATAGATACTGGATCATATTATGCGTCTATATTGGACAATGGGTATTGGGTATGGGTCCACTTGAATTGTGGTAAAGTTTATTGGTAATTTTATGTGAATTGTGCGGTATTCCGTCCATTAAAAGTATCTACTAATTTAAATGAGAATAGGCAAATCGATCTATCCACTGTAACTTGAAACGTACTGTTTTTTTAAATCAGCTAGGCAAATTATTTTGCATTTAACGCTTTATTCTGTACTAACTTTTGATCACGGCTCTGCCCGCATGAAATGCCTTTTCGCGGGATAAAAATATGTCTCAAAACAGTTTAACCGTCACGGCGTGATTTACTTACAAACATCCACATTCACATACTTTAATATTTATAATAGTCATAGGATTCTTATTTAAAGTAGTGTTAAGCTTTCACATACGCGACCGAGACAATATGGCGGTTTCTCACTTTGTGGTTGGTGGCTATCCAGCCGGGTACAAAAATGAATCAGGCAGTAATGAATTGCACGGAATTTGCACGTTAACCAATTGTGTTACTGTTTAGAATGCTTTAAAATATTGAAAGTCCCTTCAGTTTACCCGTCATCATCCATTAGTATACTGAATACGTAGCAGCTAAGCAACGAGCTTTTGACACACAAAAGTGTCGGGAAGAAAATATTTTGCATAACAATAACTAAAGACTGGCGTGAATTGTGGAGCCGTACCTCGCCTCCCTTTGTGTTCGATTAGGGTTGCCAATTTATGAATCTAAATAAAAATAATTAAGGGTTCAACTTCTCAAGTATGGGTGACTAGAAATGAGGTTTTTCTAATATTTGTATCGGGCCTATGTGTTGTGAGAAAGTGTTTTTTGTTATATTGCACAGGTGGGCAGACGAGTATACGGACTGTCTGATAGTAAGTGGTCATCGCCGCCTATCAGATCAAATTCAGAAGTACCAGGCCGTAGGAAAACCGTTGCCTATTGTATACAGTTTGCCTTATGTAGTGCTATAAATATAATTAATGGAAAGCGAATGTACATACAATAGTATAGAAATAGGTCCTAATTGATTGTTGTACTTAGTCTCCTAATGAAGGCGCAACACCTTTATGCACAGTTGAATACCTTTTACATGCAGTAAGTTCCAAAATTAAGTGGGTGCGTTATTTCAAATCAAGCGATCTCTACTATTTTTATAGCAAGACAACCCTATTCTAGCTCGTGACGCGGATGACTGTCACCGAGTGTCAACTTTGATCCGACGGGCGATCCCAATGCCAAACACAAGCACTTCCACTCAATACCGAAACGAACCTTAACACCTTAGTAATTAAGGAGATTATCGATTGCAGTCAAAGCCGTTAATGTTTAGAAGTCATTAACGCAATGTCAAGCAGTCGTGAACTCGTGAAGAGGATTAAAGGATGATTGATTATAAACAATAATTTTCAAGTTTTTATCGGTCTAGTTGCTGCGTATTTAGTAAAACCGGCGAGGTTCTCGGTTTAATACCAAAAAATAATTATATTAATAATTGGAATAAGTTCTGTAATTTCTGTATGTTTAAACAGATTTTCTTCAACATAGCTAATAACCATCTCGATTAATCCAACTTTAAAAGCGCAGTCTCCTTCGTATAGGTTCTAGTTATGCCACAGACAGCTACACCGACAGATACAGGAGTCAGACTTATGACAACCCTGTTTTTGTCGAGGATTAATAAAACTATAACAACGGCTCTACCACGAACATGTATTTTATCTGGACTTTATTACATTTATAGATTAATGGCCGTTCCCAATATTCTGTCTATCGACAGATTTGCTTACGGGCAGTAAAATTTTGACACATTTTGTATGCAAGATCAGTCAAAACAGTATTGATAGTAAGCAAATCTATCTTTAAATAGAATATAGGGAACGGCCATTAGCCACTCTTCTGTTAACTCAGTCGTGTTATATAGTATTTTTACGAAGCTGTGTCGGGACTCGGGCAACTGTCTTAGACGTTAATTTTTGCCGAGTAATGGGGGTTTTTGATTTGATTGATTTGATTGTGGGCTCCTTTTCTCCGCACTTAGCCCGTTGAATGTCGGGCCATTGTGCGTAAGAGAATTGGGGTTTCGCGGATCTGTACCGGGAGAGGGATGCCCGGGAGATGGGAGGTAATGGGAAAACTTTGGTGTTCTCTATAATAATTGTGTCGCTGGAACATTTTTGCTGGCGATTGGTGAATCCTGTTTAGTCAGAATCAAGCCAGAACTCTTTACCCGACTGCGGCGGAGGCAGGCAAGGGTATTGATTTTGAGACCCTATTTATATATGCATGTATGTATAGATATACCCACTCTTGCGTCGCTCCTAGTGAACCGATTTTGGGGATTTGGGCCTCCGGATATCTTACGCACCGTACGAAAAAGCAGCAAGCCGCTTCTTTACGTCCGTTTCCTGTGAGACAGTGGTAACGAGCCGGCCCATTCGTGCTGTAGACAAAACTATCTACAGCGTGTGTCTTATATTGTTTAAATTCTCTAAGTTTGTACTCAACCGCCACTTCGGAAGGCAGTTTCACTACAGCATTAAAGAAGATTCAAACAATAAACCAAGATTAAGCCTTAAATCCGAGAAAACAAGAATTAAACTGCCTCAACAAAATATTTTAGTTTCACGCTAATTATTTCTATCTAATCTTACTTTGAATACTGAAACAAGATGCGAAAATAAATCAAACTTGTGATAGCTATAAAGAGTTTTAAGTAACTTAAAACAAAGTAGGTATAATAATTATTAACTAAGTTTCGTCTTTGAGTATTAATAAGTCTTTTATTTAACTTTATAATCATACTAATATTATAAATGTGAATGTAAGTTTGTTTGTTACGCTTTCACGCGAAAACTACTTAACCGATCATCATGAATCTTTGTACACATATTCTCTGATGTATAAGAACTAACATAGGATACTGTTTATGAAAAAAAAATATCTATTTGTTACGCTTTCACGCCTAAATCACTGAACCGATTTTGATGAATGAATGTAGAGATAGATGGGCCCCTGGAGACGGTTATAGGCTACGTTTTATTTCGGAAAAGTCTGTTGACGTGGGTGGAGCCGCGGGCAACAACTAGTTATTTATATACAATATTGTAATGTTATTTTATAACTCCTGACAAAATGTGGGATGTTATAAGTTCGACCTTTAGTCTTTCTGCCTGTGGTATCGTAGCGTCTTTACTTGATACGAGCGGGTGTTCACCATTTAATTAACTAAATCCAGACCCCCCCCCGCCCTCGCTCGCACAACGCTCATTTGTGTACCAACCTGGGTAATGAATGGATGTTATGGGTGTCAGGTCGATTTTGATGATGTTTCTGCAGCAGTTTAGGAGTAGAGACTAGTCTAGTATTGAAGCCAGTGAGATTAGTGGCGATCTGAGGGCCAATTCTCCTATTTTAACTGACACTGCGAATGAATTTTAACCGAACTGAGATTAGATTTTGAATTAATTAAAAATATGGCATTCTGCTCCTTTAAAAATTCGATATCATCTCAGTTAAATTGCATTTATACTGTCAATTCGATCAACTTTCAATGTGTTTCTTTTGTTCAACAAAAGATTATGGCTTCGCATTATTATGCATTTCGCCAATGACAAGTATTTTACCGAATTTTACGTATCAGCTGCCATATACTAAATTCTAGAAATTAAAATAAAATAAAGTCCAAATAAAATGTCCTAAGCGACAAAATCAATGTTACCAACTCACAATAAAATACCCACAATATGACTAATTTCAGTGATTAAAAAATTAGGTAATTGGAGGTTATGATTTTTTAATTAATTGATTTGTCTAATTCCATGTATTTTATTAATTTAATTAATTTATCTATTCCATGGCATAACTGAAGGAAAGCGGCACAACAGCACCACTGAGGCTTTCCGGAAATAACCACAATCGCGATTATTTTATTGAAATTTGAAATTCTACCGAATTACGGTTTTTTTTAATATTTTAGAGACGAAAGATTTATTTGTATTTTTGTATGTAACAAATAAACATAAAAACTACTGGGCCGATTTCAAAAATAATTTGGCCGTTAGAAAGCTACATTATCACTGAGTAACATAGGCTGTAAACTCCTAATACTTTACTGAAATAACGAGCACACAAAGTTGAACAATTTTGACTACTTTTAGTTGCTTGCAGTAAAAGAGAATAAAGTTAACTGAATTTATCTGCAGTTAACTCACAGTCACTTCACCTCAGTGCTGCCAAGTCAGATTATTGAAAATACCGTGTTGTCCACATTAAAATACGGTATTTGCGCCAAAAATACAGTGCTTGATGGGAAAAAATACAGTGTATTTTACAGTGCAATAAAATGTTGTACAAAAAAGGAAATAATTAAATTATTAAGTAAAATATAAATTTATTTTAAACTTTATATCCTAAACTAACTTATTTTACTTAAGATTTTATTTATATATATCGATCGCTGGATGCAGAAATGGATGGCTGCGATGATGATGATGATATCGGTTTAGTTTTTTTTATGTGTTTAATCAAAGAGTTTTATGTATACTACTAGACAAGCTGCGCGGTACATAGAAATTGTAGTATAATTAATTAATTAAATTGTAGTATAGTTAATTAGTTGTATTACTAAGTTGCAGTCAATTGACCGTAATTCAATATTACCATCTCGCTTACTCTCAACTAGAACCCCTATTGCGCTCCCTGTTTGTGAACTGTCAAACTCCCGCGTTATGTGACGCAGTTTTACTTCTAAATAACCTGTCTAGTAGTATACAATAAAAATACAAAATTTTGATTGTAAAAAAATACTATATCTCCATATACGGTATTTATAAAAATACGGTGTCCAGTAGATGGCGTGAAAATACAGCAGATCTGCTGTAATTACAGTGCACTTGGCAACACTGCTTCACCTTCAGTCACATTTCGTTCTCAATTAATATTTTGACGTTTCTCTATGGACGAAATGCATTTTATATAGTTAGGTGTCAAAATTGTTACCAGAATGCCCTTTTGGTTCAGTCAACTTGTATTATACTTTCGATATCATTGCGATCTATGTTCACATTTGATCTTGAATATTGGTTTAACAGAATACCATTTGCAACTTTCTTGTCGCTGAGATTAGATCGGAATGATATTTTGAACATTTATAATTACGAGAATTGGCCTTCAGACGAGTGGCTTGCTAGTCACGCGTAAGTGGTTTTATTTATTGAGAGGATAAGACGAAACGAACAGGTCGCTCGCCTGATGGTAAGCGCTACGCCTGCCCATTAACAGATGCAGCACTACACAAAACTTTGCATTACAAAGCACTGCATGGAATTGGAATGCTCTCGCCACCCAGAGACATAAGTTGTAAGTCACTTTTTTTTTTTTTTTCTATTTTATTTTGGGACTTTTAGCCAACAATGGTATGTCAGTCCCATCGTACCCTAAACATTATCTGTCGACAATAAAAATAATTTAAGGACTTAAAATGTACATATCACTGATTTATAAACATTTCAAATAATGACAGCCGCTTCAGACGTAGGTTCCGATAAGACACTGACGAAAGTGCCTATGTCATATCTATTTAACTTCAGTTTACGAATCAGCAATTCTCTTTCATCTTTGTATTTGATACAATCCATCAAGAGATGATGTACATCATCTATAACTCCACAGGCTTCACAGTTTGGCGAATCAACCTTTTTCATAATAAATCCGAATTTTCTTGATGGATAGTGACCAGAACGAATTCTATGTGCTAGAACAATGTAAGACCTACTTATTAGTCTGCTTCGCACAAACCAAGGTATTCGAGGAGGCTGACATTGCAAAGTTGTAAGTCTCATAATGCCGAGTAATTGCATTGGCTTCAATGTCCTTTAAACTGAAACACAACAGTGCCTACACACAGCTGCTTGGCGGCAGTTTATAACTTGTTTGAGAAGTAACGTTTACTTGGACATTGTTATATAGACAGTAATGTCATTTTGATAATAAAATTTACGCGCGTGGATGAAAGAGAAAAAATATTAAGGTTTTACTCGAGAGAGTTTTACCATCCCTTCGCTGTCGTTTAATATGATAAATATTGTCGAGGCGAAAGGTTGCAAACTTTATTATGCTATGCATAGGCAGTTGAGTTTCTTGCGATTGATGTTTTGGATTATAGAAATTATATATGTCGGTATTTCTTCTTTTGCCGGGCGTTGTCCTGAGCTTTTACCAGGGTCCTGCTTCCTACTTAGACGGTTGTTCTTCGCCCGGTCTTGAGCATCCTCTGTAATGAGAACATTGGTTCTGACTGACCCGAACTGAGACTGCCTCGGTGGCGCAGTTGTAATGCGTACGCGTTACGACTGAGGCTGACGCTGAGGTATGGGGTTCAGTCCCCGGGTGGGGTAAAAGTGATATTGGGTTTTTTTTGGGAGTCTGGAATTTGTGCTCGGTATGGCGATAGGTTTGCCCCCTATCACATCATGGGACGGAGATACGCCCGGCGAAATGTGGGTGTACTGGTTGCACCTCTGCAGATTACAGGCGTGAGTACGTATTTAATTGGTTCTCATATTTTCACTGTTAAGCGAGCGGTTTTTGGGCCGTCCACATGATAACACCAGAGCTACGATCTGCCTCTGTAAATGTATCCATTGCTACAAAACCGCTACTTGTAACGTCTTCGTCATTTAGATTCTTGGGCTCAGTAACCAAGCGGAGTCATCAGTACCACAATACCCTAAAGATATTTGTTCCGATGCGGGAATTAAACCCGACCTCTGACCTTGACCTCTCGGTTTTTAATCTGTGTAGTGTACCTGCCGCTGCATCAGATAACTCGAACATACTTTATTCTTACATTCACATTTATAATATGATTAGTCCTATTAAATATTGCCAAGTATTGGTTATTAACTTTTTTTGAGAAAGTTATTAATTTATTCGTAAAAACTTCATCAATCGTTCCATTACGCGGTAAACCTAACAAAGGGTTCAAACTTTAACGGGCTTACGATCGAAAGCCGCTTGAGTTACCTGCCGCCCCCTCGGGGTGATTAAAATAAGTGAAGTTCAAACACAATGGATACAAGTTTGGCAATTTGAACGGGAGAGAGGTATCATTGTGGCGGACGGCTCGTGTTTGAAGTTGTTTCGAATCGGTAACGGCCAGGTGTCGGTCTCATGTCTATGGGACGTAGGCGAAGCTGTATTAAATTGTTGCGGTACGCGTTTCGGTTTGGTGATTGAATATTAGTTGGCGAGTATTTTTCAAGAAAGGATTGGCCAGAATTCTTTAATGATTTTATATAATTTTCGTGTTTCTGGTACCTAATCTACACTAATATTATAAAGAGGAAAGATTTGTATTTTTGTATGTAACGAATAAACTTAAAAACTACTGGACCAATTTCAAAAATTCTTTTGCCGTTAGGAAGCTACATTATCACTGAGTAACATGGGCTACTTTTTATCCCGGAAAAGGCCGTTCACACGGGCGGAGCCGCAAGCAAATGCTAGTATGAAAATAATTGAGGATTTAATCCTTCATCCTCAATCCTCCATTTCAGCAATTTTCGTAATTTTAAATGTTCAAAATATTATTCCGATCTAGTCTCAGCGTCAAGAAAGTCTTAATGGCATTCTCTTAAACCAATAATCAACGTCAAATGTGAACATAGATCGTAATGAGATTGAATGTAGAATAAAAGTTGACTGAAGCCAAAACGGTATAATGCTACTGCTAATGCTAGGTGCATTTGACGTTGATTATTGGTTTAAGAGAATGCCATTTGCAACTTTCTTGACGCTGAGACTAGATCGGAATGATATTTTAAACGTTTAAAAATACGAGAATTGGCCTCCTGAACTATGTTCGTAATTTTCGGACCTTCCTTGTCACATCCTGCATTCGCAGCGTCACTGCTCCCGACCTCCTTTCATAAGGATGATTTTATAACAATTATATAATTTGTGAAAGAAAACCGGAACATTAAACACAAGCTCAAAACATGCGGTAGACAAAAATAGCGTCACTGCTACGAATGGAAACAGCTTTTGAATCCATGCTAATATTATAAATGCAATAGTAACTCTGTCTGTCTGTTGAGTTTCTTCGGCAAAACGGCTGAACGGATTTGATTGAATTTTGGTAAGGAGATATAGGCCCAGAAAAAAAATCCGGGCCTAAAAACCGTTATTCCGGATTAATTCCAGGGTCCGCTTCCCATCATGATTTGACGGTGGATTTGGCCTCCTGACCTACACAACCCGCAACGGGAACCAAGTTTCGTCATTGCTTCGTCCGTTGATCATGCACCTCACGTGCAGGTGAGGTTGGCTTTGGGCCTAAGATGTTGATGGCCCAATTACACATTATTGGCGGATTACAAGGTGGTAGGTCCCTCTTTTGCGAGAGGCCAGCTGGGTTGGTACCACCGCTTTGTCCATTTCTGCCGCCAAGCAACAGTGTGTAAGCACTGTTGTGTTCCGGTTAGAAGGAAATTTAAGCCAGTGAAATTACTGGGCATTTTGAGACTTAACAACTTATGTCTGGGGATGACGAGCGCAGTCCAGTGTTATGCAGTGCTTTGTTATTTCAAGTTCTTTGTGGCGTTGCTTCTGTATCTGAGCAGGCGTGGCGCTTACCATCAGGCAAGCGTCCTGCTCGTCTCGTCACTCAAGCTAATAAAAAAATGGTCATTGTGAAACAGGCCTTTAAATTTTTTTTCCATAATAAAATATGTACTAATTTGGATTCCACGTATCAAGTGCCTGTGTATCTAAAATTGAGATATGATTTAATTATTAGGTGAATGTATATATATATATATATATTTCTGGCATAAAATGAATAACTGTGAGTGGTAGAGCCACGCTGTAGACACTTTTGTCTACAGCATGAATGGGCCGGCTCGTCCAGGTCGTTACCACTGTCTAACAGAAAACCGGCGTAAAGTAGCAGCTTGCTGCTGCGTTTCGTACGGTGAGTGAGATATCTGGAGGCCCAAATCCCCTCCCCTTCCCAATTCCTTAGTTATCCCTTTCCTTTAAGGTCGGCAACGCACCCATGATTCTTCTGGTATTTTACATACATATTGCGTACATGGGCGGTGGAGATCACTTACCATCAGGTGACCCACTTGCTCGTTTGCCGGCCTATGCCATCAATAAAAAAAAAAACATCTGGTCTACTCTGTTATGGAATACGTAGCTTAGGTAATAACTCTCAGTTTAATATCAGGTACGATGACCTCTTCAGGTGTAGGGTGACGTCCGCGTCCTAGATACAAATTTAATATACTCTGAGCTGATATATTAAAAAGTTAATATCATATTGTAACGTGTTTAGTGTAGACTTTTACTTAAACTTTGCTGTGTATGTGAAATATTCTTCTAATATATAAAATTCTCGTCACAATGTTCGTTCCCATACTCCTTCGAAACGGCTCGACCGATTTTTATGAAATTTTATATGTATATTCAGTAAGTCTGAGAATCGGCTACTATCTATTTTTCATCCCCCTAAATGTTACGGGTGGTCCAACTCTAAATTTATTTTTTTATTTTTAGACAATTTTTTTTGTTTATATTATTTTATGTTACAGCATTAAAAAATACATACAAGCTTAAATTTTCAACCCTCTACGATCAACCCCTATTTTTTCATAGCGATATTAGTATTTTTGTCAAGCGCGTTTCTCACACCGATCGCGATGACGGGACTCGCTTGATGCGACTAGACTACTTTAATCCTGGAAATAGGAATTCACGCGGGCGGAGCCGCGGGCAACAGCTAGTAATAATATAATGCTGTAGACACTTTTGTGTATACGTGGGGCAGTATAACACAAGGCTGATATTATTATTATGGCAGAGGTCAGCAAACGAGCAAGTGGGCACCTGATGGTAAGTGATCTCCACCACCCATGTCCACCCACAATACCAAAAGAATCATGGGCGCGTTGCCGACCTTAAAGGAAAGGGATAATTAGGGATTCGGATGGGATGGGGATGGGGATTTGAGCCTCCGGATATCTCACTCACCGTAAGAAACGCAGCAGCAAGCTGCTACTTTACGCCGGTTTTCTGTGAGATAGTGGTAACGACCCGGATGAGTCGGCCCATTCATGCTGTAGACAAAACTGTTTACAGCGGAGGTCTACCACTCAACTTGTATGTGGATACGGCTTAGAAGAGTATTTTACAAATATTTGTTACAATTAGCCATTTATTTATCACCTAACGTTAATACAATGTAAGCAGACATACCAATGGAAATGAAATGAAATGAAATAGTTTTATTCATCATGTAGGCAATTATAATAGCGCTTATGACAAGTCAGTACAAAATAAAGAAACATAAGTAAGTACAGAAATCATATCAGCTAATATATACATAACATACATAGCATCGTCAAAATACACTGGGCAACTATAAAGTTTACAATATTTTTATATTAGTCCAGAATTGTTAAGTATTATTATTATTGTTATTTTCTCTGTTTTAAAGGTCGATATGGACCATAGGCATTACCGAAACGGCACGTGGTTTAAAACTACCACCGGATCCAAAACGACCCAACCTGAGAAGACCCGGCGAAACAAACTCAGTGGGCTTACTTTACCACTGGATTTTACGCGGCGCGACCCAGTCCTGAGAAGATCCAGCTAGTCAAACTCAGTGGGCTTGTTTTTGGTCCGGTTTATCATACCAAAATAAATTAGGGAAATAAAAAGTCCTATTTTTATGTTAAGGGGATTGATACGGACCATGTGTACCTCTAAATTGTTGTTTTATAACTGCCACCGGATTCAAACGCGATCCTGTCTGAGAAGACCCGGCGAAACAAACTCAGTGGGCTTGTTTTTGGTCCAATTTCTATAATCTCAACAATAATGACTTGTCAATTTAAAATAACCAATTTTTATTTTTACGTGATCGGTCGTCTTTTTTATTTGGTATTTAAATTGTATTAATACATTTATTTAATACATTGTTTTAGTGTAGGTATTTAATATTATTGTGCAATTTATTTATATCGTACTTACTTGAACATATATATTATTTACATTTATTAAATTAAATAAATAAATAAATACACCCAACAGTCACACACATAGTCCTGACCCCACACTAGGTTAACTTGTATCGTGGGTATCAGGAACTACGAGGGACTTGCGGTCCCACAACACTCAGACCCGAGACAAATATTAGTGGATCACACAAACATTTGTCTCGGTGCGGGAATCGAACCCACGGCCTCTCGCTTCGCAGCCGGCTACTCGCCCGCTGCGCCACGTAGGCTCTCCGGAAATTAAATTATTCCCTACATTGTCTACAAGCTACAGGGCCCCAGGAGGTCACAGTATGCAAGGAGGAACCGAACGCCAAACATCTCTATCCTCTAGATATTGCTTGAAATGAAATGAAATGAAATGAAATAGTTTTATTAATCATGTAGGCAATTAAAATAGCGCTTATGACAAGTCAGTACAAAATAAAGAAACTTATGTATAAAAATCATATCAACTAATGTATACATAACATACATAGCATCGTCAAATACACTAGGCAATTACACTAAATTGTTTATTTGTTGTCTTTTTATTTTACATTATTAACAGTATTTGTAATATGGAAACGTCCCATTATTAATTATTAAATATTTTGAGTCGGTATGGACCACTGCATTTACCGAAACGGCACGAGTTTTAAAACTTAACATTATAATAGCCCCTAGTCATAAGCACACGTTTAATGTGTGCTTTGAATTTTTTTTCGGGCATATCGATCACACTATTTGGGAGCTTGTTATAAAATTTAACGCTGTTACCCATAAATGACTTTTTAGTCTTAACTATTCTAAAAGCGGGTACTACGAGTTTATTTTTGTTTCTTGTATTTATATTATGAACGTCACTATTTTTACAAAATTTACAAAGGTTTTTACGAACATACATAATATTTTGATAGATACGATAATGCTTGTGAAATCACAGAAGCATAATCCCGCTTGTATTTATTTTATCTTTTACAAATGCAACATTAAAGAGATAACGGGTTTTTGTGCACGCGGTAATTAAACTAAAAGGAGTGTCGGCTGTTGACGCTCACGGGGCGGCGACGCGACGTCGACGACTTAGCGAAAATTATTTAACCTCGACGCGAATGGTTGTTTTATAAACTGTTAATAATTTAACGTGCAAGAGTTGTATGTGAACTGAGAACACGATATCAAGTGTGGCACATAATTACTCTTTTGTATACATTGTTCAAAATTATATTATATGAAGCATTATTCATTTTTTGCTCATTATTAGTTAGATTGCTTTAGTTAAATTACTTGTTGCCTTGTTGTTTTAGATGCCATATGACAATTGACATAAAAATAAATAAGTAATTACACTCAACAGTCACACACATACCACTTACTAAAATACGAATGTTGCGTAATTAATAAGCATCAGAAACTGCAAGATACATTACTGATCACACAAGGGATCGAATCCGCGGCCTCTTATTCCACAGCCGGCTACTCGCCCGCTGTTCCATATAGAAGTCTGAGCTGTAAATGTTAAAGTGCGCGACCGAGACAAGAGTCCGCGACGTGATGACAGTCACACGTCCGCTTTATATGTGGTATAGGCATCGAAATAAGATAACTAGAACGATAACTCTCATATGAATCTGCCAAAAATACGGCTCCACTTACTTACACATGCAATGGTAAAATCACACGTAACACTAATACACGCAACAAATATTAATGAACCTTTAAAATCAACTTTATTTCATAAAAGTTAATGTCTAAATATTTAATTTCTAGATCGCGATACGACGTTCTGCACAACGTAAAAATTAGACGTATCAGGTGTCAACTAGAGATTATTATGCACAGATTTTTATAGCCCCGCCCCCTTACACAGAATTTTGGTGGGGTAATTTTTTTGCTTTAGCTACGTTTCTTATTTCGATGGGTATATGTACATTTTTAGGTATGCGACCGAGACAGGAGCGGCTTTTTCATACAATTTCTGTCTTGGTCGCGTATCTCAAAACGGGTCTTAAGGGATACTTTGAGCCTGTATGATACCGCAAAGTTGAACGCCCTCTGCGGAACCTATAAACCAGTCGTCCGAACTCTTATTTTTCCTTCAACGAGAAAGGTCACCTTATACAAAATTATCTACACTGCCCCCATGCATGGCCACTATATCATATGAATCATTTACGCGTTGCCGTCCTTAAAGGCAAAGGATAAATACGAGATAAAAAAAGGAAGGGGTATTTGGGTCTCCGGATATCACACTAACCTAACGAAATGCAGTAAGTTGCAACTTTCCGTTGGTTTTGTGTGACACAATGTTAACAACCCGGTTGAGCCGGCCCATTTATGCTTTAGGCAAAGTTGTCTACATACTGACTCATATACCTTGTAGAAATCATCAACATCAACGCACCCACGATTCTTTTAATATTGTCGATATTCACGAATGTATCTGTAAGTAAAATATTTTATACTAGCTTTTGCTCGCGGCTTCGCCCGCGTGAATAGACTTTTCCGAAATAAAACGTAGCCTATAACATTCTCCAGGATCCCATTTATCTCTACATTCAAATTCATCAAAATCTGTTCAGTGATATAGGCGTGAAAGCGTAACAAACAAATAGATATTTTTTTTTCGTGAAAAGTATCCTATGTTACT
Source organism: Mimas tiliae (assembly GCA_905332985.1). Lineage (NCBI taxonomy): Eukaryota > Metazoa > Arthropoda > Insecta > Lepidoptera > Sphingidae > Mimas > Mimas tiliae. Next base: position 13,842,439 of record HG995259.1, on the reverse strand, counting down.
TCTTATACCTCCAAGAATATGTGTACCAAGTTTCATGATGATCGGTTAAGTAGTTTTCGCGTGAAAGCGTAACAAACAAACTTACATTCACATTTATAATATTAGTATGATTAGCTCACTGTACTGTGTGATGATGCGATGTATTCAAAATCGTTTATCCAAACGCCGCCATCGGAGCGGCAGCATGTGAATGAGATAGAGGCGAGAGGTTTTGTGCGGAAACACAAAGCCTTCCGTGTCATGTTAACCACACGCTGGCGTTGACTGTGGGTAATTTTAAAATTAAAACCATCTGCTCGCTCACTTTAACGGATTCTTTTCTGACGAGTGAAATTGGTGTTTGCAGTTTGCACGGTTGACAATGTACTCGTACATGTGGGCGCTAAACGTGATTTCGTTTAAAAAGACTAATTAATCAATAAAATGATTCATGACGGTACCGACACAAATTAAAATGATTTAGGTACAAGTGTGTTAATAATGGGTTTTATATGTCATAATTACATCTAGAATACTGTAATCATTTATAACATGTTTATGCTTTGTTTATTTATAGTGATTTCCGATCTTAGTTTAAAGAGAACTGATTTGACTATTGTCGGACACTAAACTACTATAAATACCCCCTAAACTGTGATCGACGGGTCATTCCGTCATCACTTGTGAGCAAGTAAACATCTCCAAACCAAACGTGTGTTATTTATTGTGACGTCATGGATTCCGATGGTGACGACAACTACCCAGGCGACCAATCCCCGACATACATTTTTGATATAAACGATTTTAGCTTATTTGTTTTTTGTTTATATTTACTAAAAGTTATTGTTAATTGTCTTGCATCAGAGTTGCTGTTTACATGAAATCAAACGTGTGTCATAGTTCTAGTGGCAGTGGATTTAGGTTGTAAAACTTATAAGATCCCGGGTTTCATTCCCACGGCAGACGATACATTTTAATTTTTAGATTCGAAAAAGGCACAATTTGCCCTGTTTTTGAATTTGTGTTCACCACCTATGATGGGACTGAATGTGCTGGGCAAACCGAGGGGCACTAGACACATGTGTGGGTACACGCGTGAGCTTAAAAATGTATCTATTTTCTACAGAAATATGTATGGAGGTACTGCATGTGTGAGCTTGTAGGAAGTTTTGTGTGGTAGTGACGCGTCAGCAGTTATCCTACATTTAAGTCAATAGTACCAATCACACAGTCACGGTACTCTATACAAACAAATGACGCACAAGTCACAGCAAATCTTTATTTAAATAATAATAATAATAAACTTTATTTCCATCTCAAACAATACAATTTTTCTTAGAAATAAACTGATACCTACTTATAAGGTTAACTTAAATGAGATCATAGGATATTAAGGTTATATTCCTGGTCCCTACACTAGGCAATGCGTGTATCGTAGGTGACCTGTTTATAAACTATGTTACAGTGAAAAATCATGTGAAATGGGAAACGTCAATGCAAGTTTTGTGTGTAAGTCACTATTGGGTGTGTGCGTGTGTGTTTGTGTGTATAATTACTTGAATAGGTATTTATACATTTCAAAACGACTCTTCGTTAATAATTGTTTTGATAACAGAGCTTCGAGAGCGAATTAAAGCATTACAACGCCCATATGCTTATTAACTACCCTTAAGTGCACTTAACGAGGCTTTTACTAAAAGCCCTCATATTAATTGTTCGTTTAGTGCCAAAAGTGTAGGTAAGTAAATTAGGCGTAATCTAGGCGGCGCGCCGTGCATCGCAATATATGCATACGTTACCAATATACGCCGCGTTCTTAATTCCCGCCAGATTGAATTTCTCGCTCGTTGGGCGTAGCTCCGCGACGTCGATGCTACGCAAGCTTAACCAGCTACGCCTCGACTACGTTACGGTGCTACGTGTACTACGAATTAATTTATGCTCCTATAACTGCGATATCGATACCAAGTTTTTTTATTATTATCTTTAGATGCTGAGATGATAAGGTCTCTCGCCTGATGGTAAGCGTCACGCCTGCCCATAAACAGATGCAACACCAATCAGAATTTCGAATTATGAAGTACTGCATGGCATTGAACTGCGCTCGTCACCCTGAAACATAAGATGTTAAGTCTCATAATGCCTCGTAATTTCACTGGCTTCAATGTCCTTCAAACCGTAACACAACAGTTTTTACACACTGCTGTTTGGCGGCAGAAATAGACAAAGCGGTGGTACCTACGACGACGGCCCTAGTCGGCCTCTCGCATACGAGGGACCTAGTAGTTTTAATGAGTACATTTTAGGATTCGTACTTCATAGGCAAATTAACCCTGATAATTTTGTCGTCTCCGTCTTTCCCTCACTGTGGGTGGTCCTGTCCGATACTTACATGTCTGATTTTTTTATTACGTATTTATGGAATTATATTTCTATATGGAATAATAATTTTCCAACAAAATAAATTATCTGTCCACTGACCAATTAGTTTGATTAATCGAAAATCACATTTAGGCTGTATCCAGGGGGCCAATTCTCGTAATTTTAAATGTCCAAAATATCATTCCAATCTAGTCTCAGCGTCAAGAAAGTTGCAAATGGAATTTTCTTAAACCAATAACGAACGTCAAATGTGTACATACATCGTGATGATATTGAATGTAGAATAAAAGTTGACTGAAGCCAAAACGGTATAATGCTACTGCTAATGCTAGGTGCATTTGACGTTGATTATTGGTTTAAGAGAATGCCATTTGCAACTTTCTTGACGCTGAGACTAGATCGGAATGATATTTTGAACATTTAAAATTACGAGAATTGACCTTCAGGTATCTAACCCAAACACCAGTTTTAATGGCCGCCGTACATTTTCACTAGATTTGACTATATATTCAATAAATGTTTTTTAATCGCTATGTTAATTTTATTGGACGAACAACTTCCTTGGGATATTTAATTTGAATACAAATGTAGAAGTTATTTTTACCTGTTTTTATTAATATATTTGTTCCTAATATCAGCTACTCTGTTATAATTTACTCTGTTTTATGAGCGGTAGAGCCACGGTGTAGACACTTTTGTTAACAGCATGAATGGGCCGGCTCGTCCGGGTCGTTACCACTATATCACAGAAAACCGACGTAAAGTAGCAGTTTGCTGCTGCGTTTCGTACGGTGAGTGAGATATCCGGAGGTCCAAATCCCTCTCCTCTTCCCAATCCCTTAATTATTCCTTTCCTTTAAGGTCGGCAACGCGCCAATATTTTTTTTGGTATTGGGGGCTTACATGGGCGGTGGAGATTACTTACCATCAGGTGACCCACTTGCTCGTTTGGCGACCTATTATATTAAAAAAATATATAATTATTTGAGATACAATATATTGTTCCAATAAAACTTCTTGTAAACGTTCTTTGTTGCTATTGTTAATTACGTCATGCACAATAAGGGTTATTGAAGTGTTTTATTATTTTTCATATATGTAGTTATTTTGTAACCGACAGAAAAGGAGGAGGTTCTCATTTCTTCGGAATCTTTATTTTTACACACATTTAAAAAATATATATTTTGTTTATAATCTTTATAAGTGCTAATTTATTGCATGATAAAATTACAGCCTTCTACGAAAGTTTCTCTACAAGACACGTGACTATACAGTTAAGCTCGTCGACATAATAATATCATGGAAATGATAATAGCAAAAGAAATTGTACGAATGTAAAACGTCCCGCCTCGTAGCTGTGATGTACACTGTAGACCATTGTAGCACAATGCTACATGGATACGTAGCACTAATTCGTAGAGATGTGATTTCTATTATTACTGTAAAGTCGATAGCGATATTATTATGAAGTCTATGTAATGTATGTAATGTATGTAATGTATGTAATGTATGTAATGTATGTAATGTATGTAATGTATGTAATGTATGTAATGTATGTAATGTATGTAATGTATGTAATGTATGTAATGTATGTATGTATTGTAACCAAAATATTTTTAATAAAGATATATTATTATATGATATTATTCTATACACAACTCAATGTTTTATGATAAATAAATAACTATTATTAAGTTTGGAATGCTCGTATCTTAATTACCAGAACGATATATCTATTTATGATTAATTGGAAATCCGTTGTCTCTGCCTACCCCTATGGGAAACAGGCGTGAGTGTATGTATATATGTATGTATAATTCTATTTCGGAAGTTTTGAGATCAAAATTAAATTATTTTTTAATAATTAACCGTCGTTTAGTCTTTTTTGTGAAACAACAATTAAAGTTCAGTTACTGGCTTTGCAATGGAATTTATTCGTTGTTAGTTCGCGTTGCCGGTACCAGTAGGGTACAGACGATGGGTACAGGCTACTACGGTACAACTAGGGTGCAGGCTCACGCATCTTGGATCTGCCACAACAGTTTACCATTGCGCTGCGAGGGCGCGGCAAAGTTTTAATTCCGCACAATAAAAGCTTGTTTTGCGACGGCGGTGCATTGGGTCAGCGATAGCGGTTTTAATTAAATATTGTATGTTTTAATACAATAAGCAAGTATGTTGTAATATTTTATGTAATGAATCTATTATCTGGCTCTCATTGACCACATTGTGCAAAGGGCACAATGTGGTCAATGAGAGCCAGAAATTCGAACGCATAATTTGTTTGTGTTTTTGATATTGATTAAAATTACAAATCATTTATAATGTCAGTTCTTTTGGAATTATGATGCGTTTTGAACGATTGTAATTTTTAAATAGCTGGCCTTGAATATTACGGGCTGCGATATTTGTAAAACTATGTTCTATACCGCACATTTCAGAGCCTAGGTTGACGCTTGTTCGAACCTAGAAAAGCCCACATACTTTTTAATTCCCGTGAATGAATTAGTTATGACAATAAGAAATTGATCATAATGTGTAACACAACTCGCTTTAAAAATATTTTGCGACTACCGTATGCATATAAACAAGGTGCGAGAGACCGTCTGTGTTGGTACCTCCGCTTTGTCTATTTCTGCCACCAAGCAACAGTTTGTAAGCACTGTTTAGTTCCATTTTGAAGGATATGGAGGCCAGTGAAATTACTGGAATTATGAGACTTAACAACTTATATCTTAGGGTGACGAATACATTAAAGTGTATTTCAAAGTTTTGTTTGTTCTTGCTTCCGTTTATAGGCAGGCGTGGCGCTTATCGTCAGACAAGCGACATGCTCGTCTCGTCATCAAGCTAATGAAAAAATATTACATGGTGAATGCAAACCCGCCATAGTGATTCGCTTTACGGGGTCAGTAGTGTATATTGTAACTTCAGGCCGATATATTTCTCCGGCTATCGAAGGGCTTAATATCTATTGACGGTTGTCACTGTATTAAATTTAGACCGAATAGTATTTACCATCAAATTCAGTATTAGTAACTTTTCCCTGCCGGTACTAAACAGCTGTTCGCTCGTGAGTCACGCCGCGCCGTGTGTCGTCGTACATTAATAAAAGCTTCACACAAACTTTTGCCGCTCTGCGCTGCGTTGTTAAAACCAATGCTTTAATTACAGAACGCGAGCACCGCGCGCCTACGACACAACTTTTCAGTCGGAAAACGTGCATTATAGTTGAATGTTTTCTATTATTTACGGGATTAGTTCCCGTAGTTAAAGCATATTGGGTTAGATTTTCGCTTGTGGCTCCGCCCGCGTTATGTTCAAACTTTTCGATCCCCTTTTTCCATAGGGATTGAATTTGAAAAACTTTTTATAAAAATATTTCTGACAAAAAAACTAAATAGCTGAAAATGAATATAATCAATTTTGAGTCTGTGCTATTGCAATGAAATGGTCAATTATTGATACAAAGCACCAACTTCAAATTAGGATTTTCATTTTATTTATTTATTTATACATACGCACTCACGCCTGTAATCCCCGAAGGGGTAGGCAGAGGTGTAACCAGTACACCCACATTTCGCCGAGCGTATCTCCGCCCATAATGTGATAGGGGGCGAGCCTATCGCCATACCGTTATTTATTTATTTATTATTTATATATAGTATTGTGGTACATAGGTAGAAATTTTATTTTATTAATTTGCATTGTTTGTACAGCTATGACCCGCCATATTGGCATACAATTGTTTGAAACGTATAATATGTAATATTATGTAGTATTAACATAATTATTATTATTATTTTTACCTTTTTTGAGTAACCGCATTAGGAGTAAACCGTCTTGAATTTTAAATAAGACCAACTTTGAGCTATATTTAAGGGATTGGGACGGGGTAAAGGGATTTGAGCCTCTAGATATCTCAACTCGGTCGTAACAACCCGGTCGAGCCAGTCCATTCACACTGTAGAAAAAACTGTCTAATACCTACATCCATACGCAATCACGGCTGTAATCCCCGAAGGGGTAGGCAGATGTGTAACCAGTACACCCACATTTCGCCGAGCGTATCTCCGTCCCACGATGTGATAGAGGGGCGAGCCTATCGCCATACCGGGCACTGTCTAATATCCTAACTAATTTTCCCATACAGTAATTAGTTTGATTTTTTTATTATACTAGGGGCTTTGCCCATGTTTTTCCACAAAACATAAAATAAAAAACAAAACTTAAAGTCCGACGACTATGAGACATATCTTACTTTCTTCCCCACATTATTACTTTTTCATACTCATTACTTTTTTTTAGAATAGAGAGATTTTTAAAATACGTTTCAGGCACCAACAGAGGATTTAATAATTTGAGTCTACAAAGAAACCACTATTGAAATAAAACTAGTTTATACGGATTTTATCGCGGTTTAATTTTTATTTTAGTCCCGACGTTTCGAAAGCTTTTCAGCCTTCGTGGTCACGGGAGAGACCCTCCCCTCTCGTCTCTCCCGTATCCGTATAAACTAGTTTTATTTCAATGTGTAATATTCGCGTAAACCTAAGAAATCACTAAGAAACCGCTACCTTATTTCTTTAAACTTTTACATAGAATTAATTAAGCTCAGCTCAGCCGGCGTAACTGTTTAACGTAAAGAATATTAGATATATAATAATAGTATTAACGTTGTCAGGTGGTTATATGGAGTATTAGACGCCGATGGGGTCACAGAGGTCAGATTTAGTTGCTCGGTGCAACGTACTGAATTCGTCTCGAACGAGAGTTGGGATCGAATGTGTAATCTTGTCACATGCCGCGTGACAAGGATAATAAAAAACCGGACAAGTGAGAGTTGGGCTCGTGTGCCGGGGTTCCGCACCAACCCCTGATATTATAACTGGTTGTCTGTTTGTCATAAGCGCTATTTTCGTAATCTATATGATGAAAAATACAGTCGGCTACCTTTTATGGTTTAAAAGATAATCATTTAAAGGTAGGACAGGTTGATAGACAGACAGACGACATGAGTTCTGTAGTAGGATGCTGTTTGTACTATTTTGATCTTTTTCTTTCACCTACTCGCAGTGGGATCGGCGCAACATACTTTTAACACATTTTACAGAAAGATTTGGCTTGTAGTTTTTAGGACCGGCCGCCCAGACCCAAAATAAATATTTGTGGATCACACGAATATTTGTCTCCATGCGGGAATTGAACCCGCGGCCTCTCGCTTCACAGCCGGCTTCTCGACCACTCTGCCTCAGAGGCTGCTTGTACTCTTTGGATACGGAATTAAAAATGCCGTGAAATCAATCCACGTACTCTAAATTTCATGTGCAGTAAGATTTAATATTGTTTGGCGGCACGCGTAATTTCAAATTAGATAATCTCTTCGCTAGAGTTTCTTGCCTATTCTTCTCTAGCGAAACTGCCTTCTATACAACCTAAAATCTAAATAATCTGTACATCACGAATTTTATAGCGATAAATTCAGTGGGAGTTTTTTTTTTATTGTAATTAGTAGCTTTAGACGACGAGACGAGCAGGTCGATCGCAAAACTTCGAATTTGATGTACTTTATCGCATTGAACTTGGCTCGTCATCCTGAGACATAAGGTGTTTTACATATATGCACGTCTGTATATCTACTAACAGTTTTTCCGAGCTTTCCATCCCGAGCCTATAGCCATACCGGATACAAATCCCAATGCCGAGAAACTGACGTGTGACACCCTCCGTGGCGCAGCGGTTGAGTAGCCGGTTGCGAAGTGTGAGGCCGTGGGTTCGATTCCCGCATCTAGACAAATGTTTGTCTGATTCACAAATATTTGTCTCAAGTTTGGGTGTTGTGGCACCGCAAGTCCCTCGTAGTTCTTGATACCCACGATACAGGTTTACCTAGTGTGGGGTCAGGACCTATGTGTGTATTTATTTATTATTTATTTAAAAATTGAAAAGTCATACATATATTGTCATTGCCTGATGTGGGATTTGCACCCACGGTCTTACGGGTTCTCATACTATATATACATACTGTTACTAAATCAATGAGGCGATTTCAATATAACATAATGTACATTAACTTTGGTAATGGAAAGTGTTTATTGTTGCTAGCCCCTGGTATACTATATGTCATATCTCAAACCTTTATTGCGAAAATTTGTTGTATTGTGTGTATAACACATATAATTGTAATTAAGAAGGGAGGGTGTGGTTAATTGACCGATCAGTGCTATCGACGCGCCGTCTTTGATCTTAGTCGATATCGGTAATTACGTTTTTGGAACGGTTCGCGTGTTTATATTTTTAAATACGGTTGAATTAGTTAACTACACGCAATAAAAAAATATTTTCCTTTTTAAATTTTAAATTTTCGTATAACAATCTACATACGTGATATAAACATAATTTCTGTTTTCAGTGGCGTATGTCTAACTTTAGTTGACGCCTAATGCCCAAAACATATCAAAGCGGTGCTATGATAATACTGTGATCATAAAAATAGGCTGATGTCGTTCCCTATTGTTGAATCGGGCATTAGAAGTCAACTAAACTTCTTCGAGTGGTAGAGCCACGCTGTAGACATTTTTGTCTACAGTATGAATGGGCCGGCTCGTTACCACTGTCTCACAGAAAACCGACGTAAAGTAGCAGCTTGCTGCTGCGTTTCGTGCGGTGAGTGAGATATCCGGAGGCCTAAATCCTCCTCCCCTTCCTAATCCCTTAATCATCCCTTTCCTTTAAGGTCGGCAACGCGCCCATGATTCTTTTGGCATTGTGGGCGTACATGGGCGGTGGAGATTGCTTACGATCAGGTAACCCACTTGCTCGTTTCCGACCTATGACATGAAAAAAAAAACTAATATAAAACTTAAGTCGCTGAAAACGCTTACTAGTATTAAAACGACTATATTAAGCCATAAATTATACAGAAGCTTAGGTAGTAATTTTAAAGCACATATTTTAGCACAAATCGTTTTATAAGTATTATTTTTTACTTGCGGCATAAAATATCTGCACTCGTTTTGCAATTTGCACGGATCAACCAACACGTAAAGCAAAAGAAAGCGTGATTTTCACTTAATCATCGTCACAAATCACTGTGATGACTGCAGTTTACGAAATAACATTTATAAAGAGACTTTATTAAATAAATCTAAATAAAATGTACATAAAGCTCGGATCGATTAGCATAGTGATATCGCATTTATTATGGTGTCGCCGGGACCCGGAATCCTTGGAGGGCCATTTTTTAAAAGGTAAATTGGGTATTTTATTTATTGACATCCTCCGTGGCGCAGCGGGTGAGTAACCGGCTGCGAAGCGAGAGGCCGTGGGTTCGATTCCCGCACCGAGACAAATGTTTGTGTGATCCACAAATATTTGTTTCGGGTCCGGGTGTTGTGGGACCGCAAGTCCCTCGTAGTTCCTGATACCCACGATACAGGTTATCCTAGTGTGGGGTCAGGACTATGTGTGTGACTGTTGGGTGTATTTATTTATTTATTTATATTTACAATATGAATGGAAAATATTTTGTAGAAAGCCTTCGTGGCGATTAGCCGACTGTGAACGGAAACGTAACGAAACGAAACGGAACGTAAGGCCGAGAGTTTAATTCGAGAGACAAATGTTTTTATGATCCACAACTATATTTTTCGGGTCTGGGTGCTCTCCAGAGAGATTGACGTCAGTCAGGCGGCCGGTCGTAAAAACTGCAAGCCAATTTTTTCTGTACCATGTGTTAAAAAGCATGTTGCACCGACCCCACTGCGAGTGGGATAAGGGCAGGTGGAAGAAGAATGGAAAATATTTTGTATTTTTAACCCCCAACAAAAAGGGATGTGATAAGTTTTACCCCTTTGTCTGTCTTTGAATGTGTTTGTGTGCATGTTAATTTGGGCCCCCGGATGTCTCGCACATCGTATGAAATGCCACAAAAAGGTGTCATTTCACGCCGGTTAACTCAGTTGAGCCGGCCCATTCATGCTATAGACAAAATTGTCTACAGCGTGGCTCTACCACTCACAAAACTCGTAACACTTCTTCTGAGAATGATGCAAAAAAACTACTCAAAATAGAAATTCCTTTTCTAAGTCTGTTAAATATAGTCACTAAAAAGAAAAGGAATGCTTTTTAACTTCTATTTTGATTGAATACGTGAACAATGCGCTATAACAATGTTTGTAAAAATAATCCAGTTAGTAGTTCGAAATTGTTCTGGAGAACTGCCAAAAATGCGGCCATTTGTCGGTTCATAACATGATAATATATTTTAATGCAATTTCGCACTGGCGGCTCACTTAAACTTCAACTTTGGCTAGTTTTGACCCATTTTTATTTTAGACGAAATTAAAAAAGAAACAAATTGTTTATGTTAATTTATTAATGAATTTTGCGAAGTTTTATGTAGCAATTATGGGCGTAAGTTTAGTATATTTGTTTCATAATTTTATAGGAATTATTTAATTTAAAATATTATTTCACTTACTTTCTCGCTAAATGAAGAGTTAGTGTCGAAAAGAATGCGGAAGAACCTTCAAGTTATTATTATTTAATAACCAGTTAAATAACTTTGAATTGAACATGGAATCGGTATTTAATAGAGCAAAGAATCAAAAAGGTAGCCATTTTCGCGAAGTCATCAGCGATACCGAACATTTAAATCATGTTTTATTCAAGCGAATCTTTTGAAATGGTTGCGGGACAGTCGAGTGTACCTCGCTAGTCGCTTTACTATTTCGGTGTATTAACGGTTTTAAATGTTCATCATTTAAGACTTTTCAAAATTTTATTCGATTGCAAACTGAAGAGTGAATGACAGTATTTCTTGGATTTTTAACAATTAAGCATATACAATATGTTTTTATTCATAAATACTTATTTGTTAGATTTTGTCCAAAAGGTTAAACAGTTCGTAAAAATCTACGAAATACTCGTAAAAAGAAATAACATAAACGTGGCATATTTTATTATTTACATACATACGCATTTACTCTCCGAAGGGGTAGGCAGAGGTGTAACCAGTACATACATATTTCGCTGAGCTTATTTCCGTCACATCATGTGATAAGGGCGCGCCTATCACTATATCGGGCACAATTCCAGACTCTGGGTTGATACTAAGCATTTTATGATAAAAAACCCAATATCACTTTACCCGACCCGAGGATCGAAACAAAGACCTCAGCACAGCAATCGTACGTATTACAACTGCTCCAATTAATTATTTATTTGGAGATAACCGTGTGACGTCATGGTAATGTCCGAACCCTGATACCACTCTCAACTTTTTTGGGAGTAAACAATCGCTAACAACACAAAACGTTGGCAATTCCAAAAAGCATTTGATATTCCTACAGTGCAATAGATTTCTTCCCACACCTGTATCATGTGAAATAAAGTAACAAACAAAGAAGCTGTTAGATGCTGTTTCGAGAAATAGGTTGAAAGGACTTTAAAGGGAACAAAGTACTTATAATATTACAAGATATTATAAGTGCTTTTAAGTTGCTTACAAGGTGGTAGATCCCTCGTATGCGAGAGACCCGCTGGGTGGGTACCACCGCTTTGTCAATTTCTGCCGCCAAGCAACAGTGTGTAAGTACTGTTGTGTTCCAGTGTGAAGGACATTGAAGCCCGTGTAATTACTGGGCATTATGAGACTTAACACCTTATGTCTCGGGGTGACGAGCGCAGTCCAGTATCATGCAGTGCTTTGTTATTTAAAGTTCTGTGTGGCGAGCGACCTGCTAGTCTCGTCATTCAAGCTAATAAAAAAATTAAAATGATTTATTTTACCCGATGCAAAACGTTTCATATTCTTCCATTGCAAGAGCGAAGGCGCATAGCTGATGTAGCATATCTTTTTAACACGCTCAATGGATCTTACGACTGCCCAGGATAGGTACATGTTGCGCCGACCCCACTGCGAGTGGGATAAGTGCAGCTGGAAGAAGATTATTATGGTAGCTCTGTGACCATCGATTAAGGAATTAAACACTACTCGAGTATAAAGAGGATTGGGTGTACCGTATATATCTTTTCTTCACTTTTTCAAAACTGTTAAATTTATTTTTTATACGTCTTATTATTGTTTATCGACGTGCTGCCGTGGCGTTAACAAACTTCCATAAACACTGAAACAAACGACAACGAGGTAAAAAGACAAACTAAACTTCACGGCTGAATTGCAAAGAGGGGTGAAAAAAATAATTTCGTTGTACAACTCCTGCACTGACAGTCTGCAGTCGAGGGCAATCGGCCCGACAAGATCGCTTGTTAACCATCACTCCGAACGATCCCATGTCGACCTTATCGGAAACACAATACAGTTCTATTCACTCTATTTCCGAATGAAAAAATAATACACAAGTCAGAGAAGTTTTAGATTAAAGTGCTTCGTTCCCTTATAACTTTCATATAATTGTTAAATGGGATTTTTCTGTCAAATTTATTATGGCCGCGACGGTTGTGCCACGGTGTTGGATTAGGCCTATTTAAAATATCCCAACAGGAAATTTTGCTGTTGGGTTTAATGACTGTATTCAATTTATAATATATCATCTATATATACGACTGCCTCGGTGGTGCAGTTGTAATGCGTACACGTTACGATTAAGCTAACGCGGGGAATATGGTATTGGGTTTTTCTATTACGAAATGCTGAGTATCAGCCCGCAGCCTGGAATTTGTGCCCGGTATGGCGATAGGCTCACCCCCTATCACATCGTGGGACGGAGATAACGCTCGGCGAAATGTGGGTGTACTAGTTACACCTCTGCCTACCCCTTCGGGGAATACAGGCGTGAGTGCGTATGTATTTTAATTTATAAGTATTGTTACGGTATTAAGAAATATTTTTTTATTGCTGCGTTTATTTTTTTGTTGTAGCGGAATTGAACTCACTTTTTTAATAGCTTGTATGAAGAGACGAGTACATCACTCGTCTGATAAGCGCATGCCTGTATATAAACAGTATCAACACCACTCAGAACTTTGAATTACAAAGTACTTCTCGACACTGCACTGCGCTGGTCAGTACGAGATTAATATGCATTTATTAAGCCCTTGAATGACGTAACGAGCAGGTCGCTCGCTTAATGATAACTGTCACGCGTGTCCATGATCAAAAACCGATAACTTGAATGTCCTTGAAACCGAAACACAACAGTACTTACATGGTTGCTTGGCGGCAGAAATCGATGAAGTGGTTGTAACGCGGTCGGTACGCTTATTCCTGTATTCTGTGTCGGTACCAGTCTGTCGCACAGGAGACACCTACCACCTAGTATTAACGTAAGTATTTTACAGCTAATGCTGCAATCAAACAATGCGTGAAAATGCGAGCCGAGCCACGGACGAGACCCAACCTACTCGTATGCACGACGCCAGGCCTATCCAAAAGTACTAAAGTTTGAAAGATTCACTCTGAATAAAGAGTGTGTGGCGCGGCGTCCAGTGTACCGGGTTTTATCTCGTCCGTCGCTCGGCTCGCGCTAGCACACGCCGTATAACTGAACCATAACTTGCTCAATACGTCACGGAGATCGTTAGTTTAGCAGACATAAGATTCGTTTGTTATTTGTTGTCGGCAAAGAAATACTACTAACTACCCGATACAAGTGAGTGGGTACATTCTTTTGGCTGAACTTTTTATTCGCTAACTCAGTCGTACATTTTTCCTTGTACCTACAGCTGAGGGATGTTCTTTTTGAAATTCACTGACATCGGAATACTTCGATAAATAACTATAGGTACGAAAAGGGATCCTTTATAAATCCTTTCCTGCGAAGCATCTCGACGAAGTCTTATTATTGATCTTTGTATATTTCGTAGGAATTTCTTGTTTGAATAAAACAGCGCTGTTACTTGTAATCTTAAGTTCAAAATGTATCCGAATGTTAATTTCTTTATGGGCTTTGAAACGTGGATGATTTTAAGCTAAGCCTTGGATTATGGATGACGATATTCATAGTTCAAAGAGCGTACCGTTGTTTACTAAATAAAGTTTATCGACCAGGTTTTTGGGTCGGAAACGGGATGCCTATGACTCTCCATCATGGAGAGCGTTTTGTAGGATTTTTTTGCCTATTTCTTCACAAAATCTACGTAATATTATGCTTATGTGTAAAGAAAGAAATATTACTATTTGCAATAAAAAATATTACAATAACGATGTCAATAACAACCCAAGTTCCAATCAATATCCCAATGGAAAAAACAATAAACTCGTAAAAATCGTACGTGGGGTTTAGCTCGCATCCCGATCGCGGTACCAGACTTGCATAAACAATCGAGTGGTCTCATCAACAATACGTGAGGGCGGCCGAGCACAATCTCCCGACCGCGAGAGAAGGGTTCTAGGGTCACTTTACGGCCGACGTATGTCCGATGGTTTATAACGAGCGGTCGGATACACTGCGAATGAATATGGGAATTTGATTGGCTCATGCACTCTTTTTTACTCTGGCTCTACCAAACGTTATATCCAGTCTACTGTAAAAATGTGTGAGCAGATTGATTCTTCGGAACATCTTTGGCGAATTCCTGAATTTCATCGATGTGTATTCTGCTGTTGGTACATGTCCCACATTAAGTTAATAATAGGAGACAGTGTAATAAAATGAAATTGTTTATTGATCATGTAATCAATTAAAATAGCGCTTATGGAAATTTAGTACAAAAATAAAAGAATACTTTTAACAAAAATTAACGGGATAAAGAACAAAAAAAAATGCCCCTGGACTCAGTGTTTCCAATCATCGACTAATCACACTGCAATAGCACTGACGTATCGGAATTTACAAATTTTGAAGTAAATCTATTTTTAGTTTTACTGCATACATACATAGACTCACGCCTGTTTCCCATAGGGGTAGGCAGAGTCAAAGGATTTCCACTTGTTACAATCCTTGCATACCTCTTTGGCCTCATTCACTCTCATTATTTTTAGTTTTAAGTTTATTACGTCAATTTTGATTGACCATTTTTCGGCAAATTTTGGAAGCCTTTAGCATGGTTAGCTAGCAAACTTAATTCATCAACGAACGTTATTATTTTCTGGATTGACCTTAAGATGACCTTGTTAATGATGTTGTTTTTTTATTACTTTACATAAAATAGTATGGCTAATTGTATTTCGGTATAGCGATACCACAGTTTGGTGACCTAACTGACCTTTGTCCATGGCCCGCGTGATTGTTTTAATGTATTCGGAACATGCAAACCTTTCGACGGGTGTGGTTCAGTGCCGTGTAAGAAAATACATTATGTTTTGTTAGAGCTTTTACAAGGGTCAAAAAATCCACCTTCCCAATCCCTTCTAAGGTGGCAACGCACTCACTACTCCTGTGATAGTGTTGTGCTACTAGGGGACCATAAACAATGAACACTGTTATGAAATATACATATACATACGCACTGACGCCTGTAATCCCCGAAGGGGTAGGCAGAGGTGTAACCAGTACACCCACTTTTTGCCGAGCATATCCGTCCCTTGATGTGATAGGGGGCAAGCCTATCGCCATACTGGGCACAAATTCCAGACTCCGGGCTGATACTGAGCATTTCGTAATAGAAAAACCCAATACCACTTTACCCGACCCGGGGATCGAACCCGAGACCTCAGTGTTAGCTTAACCGTAACGCGTACGCATTACAACCGCGCCACCGAGACAGTATGTAAGAAAATACATTATGTTTTTTGTTAGAGCTTTTACAAGGGTCAAAAAATCCACCTTCCCAATCCCTTATCTCTAAGGTGGCAACGCACTCACTACTCTTATGATAGTGTTGTGCTAATAGGGGATCATAAACAATGTACAGTGTTATGAAAAATTTGTTATAAACTAGATTATGCTTACGGCTCCGGCATGTATTAGTCGTTTTTGAGGATAAATGTAGCATATGCCCTAGATCATGTCATGGTGTATCTGTATGCCACGTTTCACTCAAATCCATTAAGACAGCCTTCGTGGCGCAGCGGGCGAGTAGCCGGTTACGAAGCGAGAGACCGTGGGTTCGATTCCCGCACCGAGGCAAATGTTTGTGTGATCCACAATGGACAATGGGTCTGGGTGTTGTGGGACCGCAAGTCCTTCGTAGTTCCTGATACCCACGATACAGGTTAACCTAGTGTGGGGTATGTGTGACTGTTAATAATAAAAAAAAAGCCGTGATTGATTACTATACATCTAAATTCACAAACTCACTAACATCCAAACATTCTCATTTATTAGTAGCAAGTAGGATATTTTTGCAACAATATAAGTTCCAGCAGTTGATATCTGTTTTGGCTTTAGAGCTCAAAAAACCATTTAAAGTTAAGACGATTTGGTGATTGAATTTCAATAATGCATGAGTTTCGTATACTCTATCGCATTGCTCTATGAATATTTTCTGATCAATATTTGCATACTTTTACAAATAGACAACATCCTTGTACTTACAAATATCTTACTGGAAGTTTCCTGTATTTCACGTTCACTTTTCTGACCCCCGGTCCCGAAATCATAAAAAGACATTTCGTTTAATGTTCCTGCCAAACTGACGGAACTGGCGCAAATCAGCTGTCGTCGTTATTCAAATTTAAAATTGATGTATGAGAAAAAATAAATAAAACGGCACGCCAGCAACGTCTGAAAATTTCAATTTCTTTGAAGTATATAGAGACCCTTATTCGAAAATAAGTTAAGATATATATATTCAAGGCTGTTTCCCGTAGATCGGCGGTTTGTACAAATTGGCCAGTCATACGTCACGTCAGTTAAAGCCGGTGCGGTAAGTTCTGACAAGATGAACGACGTGCAAGTTCCCACAGTTTAGGTGGTTCAGGTGGGCGTCTGACGTGTGGCTGTGGGATTTTATAAGATTGTGTTTATAAATCTCATGAGGTCATATTATTTGGGATAGATATTACGCATTTTTGAAATACAATTTGATGTTTTATGAAAGTAAGCACTTGGTGAACATACTAAGGTTTCACATGGTATTTGGTAGCACCTACTGGTACTCTTTTGTCAATTGTACTTTCATGAGAAGCTACAAATGTATATAATCGAGTATCTATATACACATATACATATACGCATTCACGCCTGAATCACCGAAGGGGTACGCAGACGTGCAACCAGTACACCCACTATTCGCCACGATTATTTCCGTCCCATGGTATGATCAGAGGCGAACCTATCTCCATACCGGACACAATTCCAGACTCTGGGCTGAGTCTGAGCATTTCGTAATAGAAAAACCAAACTTTTACCCGACTTGGGGATGAAAACCGGGACCTCAGTATCAGCCTCAGTCGTAACGCATACGCATTACAATTGCGCCACCGAGGCAGTTGAGTAGTCAAGTTAGCTAAAATCTTCTGTAGTTCTAATATCGGCAGCAGCCAGTCCCGAGGAACCGGCAAGAGCAACCGTCGCGCAGGCTCGGCGCAGTATTGAATCGAAGCTAGATAGCTCAGACTCAAGATCCGCCGAGCAGGCGCGACAGATGCCCAAGCCGAAAGGCACGTATAAGGACCGGACAACGGAAGCCTCTGCCCGCCTCAATAGAATTCAAATGTCGATAAATATGAGCCGGAACACCAAAACTGAAATTATTGAATCGGCATTAAGAATGATGCAGTTGGTAAAGGATGCGGAGGAAGGAAGGAAGTATAAAAGATTGGAAGACACTAAGGAAACGTAGACGGAGCAAGGAAAGGAAGAAGTAAAGGAAACTGACGGAAGCAGGGGAACAGAAGAATTAAAAAGTGAATTATCAGAGAAGCTAGAAGAACACCTAAGGGCAATGCATGAAACGAAACAGGCAATGGAAAAAATGAGCGCGGAATTAAATAGGCACTGGCCAGCCAAAAATCCTATGCGAGTGCAGTAGCCGGTTCCCCCAAAGTCAAAACGACTGAGGTGGCTACGGCGCTGCACTCAATCGTGGTAACCTCAAACGATGATCAGGAAACAGAAGAGGTAGTGACGGAGAAGATAAGGAAGGCCGTAAAAGCAAAAGAGGAAGGGATAAAAGTGGACAGAATAAGGAAAGGAAAAGACAGATAAGTAATACTAGGGTGCCAAGACAAAGAAGAACTAATAAAGATTAAGCGCAACATAAACATGAACGAGAAGAGTCTAAAAATCGAGGACATTAAAAATAAGGACCCTCTTGTTATACTGAAACATGTTATGAATAGCCATTGTGATGAAGAAATAGTGCAAGTGATAAAGAAGCAGAACAGGCACCTACTGGACAAGATAGGAAAGGAAAAACAGAGGATTGAGGTTACATATAGGCGAAGAACACGGAACCCGCTGATGGCCCACATAATCCTGCGAGTCTCGCCCGAAATCTCGAGTACTTTCACAGATACCGGCGCAGTGTTTGTGGACGTCCAGAGAGTCAGGGTAGAGGACCAGTCCCCCCTTGTCCAATGCTCAAAGTGTTTGGGCTATGGACATGGGAGACGATTCTGCCATGCCTCTTTGGAGGCCTGCAGTCACTGCGGCGGGCCACACAAAAAGGCCGAGTGTGCGGATTGGTTAGCAGCAGAGCCATCGACCTGCTGTAATTGCGAAACTCGCGGACGTGGGCCATAACGCCTATAGCGATGACTGTCCAGTAAGGAAAAAATGGGACACATTGGCCAGATCATGCATATCGTACTGCTAAGATGGCAACTGTTAAATCAGATGGCACGGCAAAAGAACGACTTGGCCTTGTAAATGGAAGTATAGGAAAAGGAACGGTACACAACAAATAGTTATCAAAAGGAAACGGCAAAGTGGCTTTGGTACCTTTTGCAGTGTTAAAAAAATAGCGGGATAAAACAGATAAGATCGATAATAAAATTGAGAAAGTAGAAAAGATGAATATAAAAAAGATGTGCAAAAAGAAAAGTACTAAGATATATAACATAAGGTTATATAGATACAGTACAAAGACAGAACGGACATATAAACTTAAAAGATATGACAAGAAATGAAAGAAAGGCTGAAGAAAGGAAGTCGTTAACATCAAACGGAGTCGGTAAATTAGAATGGGAACTCGTAAGACAAGAGAAAAGTAAAAAGAAAAGTAAAAAAAAGTAAAGTGGAACAAAATAAAGAATATTAGCAGAAGAAACGAAATTCAAATATAGGAAAATATATAAGTTAATAATGCAAGAAATAAAACACATTACAAAATACATTACAGGAAAAGAAACTACAGAAAAAGTTGAGGAAATGGAAGTAAATAGAGAATTAAAAATAGCAAGTATAGAAAATTTTAAAATCATAAAAGTAGTAAACGAGACACATAAAGAGTAATTAAAAAGAATCATTAGAGAGAAGACAGAAGAGGAAACTAACTAAACTATAGAGGAGAAAAACATGTAGTTGCAAAAAGGCCCTAAATATAAATTGGGGGTACTAGTATGGGGAAATAAATAGCCCCACAATTGAAAAAAAAAAAATCGGCAGCAGACATATAATCATCTTTATTTCGAAAAATGTTCACGATCCAAAGTTAAAAACAGAATTAGGTTATTTAATACACAATTAGCCCTTTTTATACCCCATGAGACACGAAGGGGACGGTATTAAATTTTAAAACGATCCCGATGCAAAAAAATCCAAATTTAGCCAACTAAAAGCTTTTAATCCGGGTTGGGCCTTTTTAAAAGAAATTGAAAGTAGAAAAACCGTAGGAAAAACACGGCATCAGATTGGGCCGTTATTGGCACCCTAATGAAATATTGATGAAGTTACTTTCCGTGCCGTATAAAGAGGGGGGTTTTCCGCAGATTGCCAACAATTATTATACGAAGACGACGTGAGATCGGAGACATCCGAGGCCTGCGTCGTCGAATCATATTGAATTGCGTTCGTGGCAGAGAGGCAAATGTTTGCGAGCGCTGCTTATGTTTATGATAGTCTTTTGTTTTATGTTACCTTGGTATCGTGTAAACAACATAATTTACAGGTTACCTGATTTGTATTTTGCATTATGTAACCAATAAAAATATCGTGAATGGGACGAATTTAACAAAATGTTTTAAAATATTGTGCACTGATAAATAATATTAAAATTTAGGTATTATGTACTATGTGTGTATGAATATAAGTGATAGTTCAGCGGGGAGTGATATGGACTGTCGAGACGAAAGTCGCAGGTTCGAAACCCCAAGTACATACACCTCTGACATTTCTAGGTTATGTGTGTATTAATTGTTAATTATCACTTGCTATAACGGTGAAGGAAACATCGTGAAACCTGTATACCTGAGAAGTTCTTCATAAGAATTTCGAAAGTATGTGAAGTCTGCCAACCCGCATCAGGCCAGCGTGGTGGACTAAGACCTAACCCCTCTCATTCAGTAGAGGAGGCCCGTGCCCAGCAGTGGGACGTATATAATACAGGGCTAGTATTATTATTATTATGTACTATGTAGTGTTCGTAGTATGTAGTTAATTTTATTTCTCCTGGCCCTGTATTCCTTTGTTGATGAACATTTTATTGCGCATTCAATGAGCATAAAGATAATTTCACAGAAACGGAAAGGCAGAACGTTTGTTCTTATACCAATAAAGACATTGATTTATTTTGGCTTGCTAGCTCCCAACGCGCGGATCCGGAGCGAAAGGAGCAAATATAAATTAATATTATTAGCTAGACTGCCTCGGTGGCGCAGTTGTAATGCGTATGCTTTACGATTGAAGCCGACGCTGAGGTCTCGGGTTCGATCCCGGGTCGGGTAAAGTGGTATTGGGTTTTTCTGGGAGTCTAGAATTTGTGCCCAGTATGGCGATAGGCTCGCCCCCTATCACATAAGGGACGGAGATACGCTCGGCGAAATGTGGGTGTACTGGTTACACCTTTGCTTAACCCTTCGGGGATTACAGGCGTGAGTGCTTATGTATATGTATGTATTATTAGCTATGCAAAGCATTGTCTAATCTAAAATGACAATTTTAAAACTATGTAGATAGAATGTATAAATAATGTTTGGTTTCTGATCCATCAATATTATATTGTTACGTGCAGAAAAAGAGAGCTTAATTTTTAACTTCAAAATTCAACAAATTCACACTTTTTGTCTGTTTGTTTCCACTTATTTATATGATAAATCCGCCTGCGTTCAAATGTAACGTGGTATTATGTATAATCCACAATCAACCGGCGTACAGTGCCACAAAGCTCCCTTCTGATTGCGACTCTGTTCCTATGCATTTAGTTACTAGCATTTGTAAACGACTTTGAATCTATTGTGTATGATGTTATAATTAATTTGGATGTATGTTCTTCTGAGTATGATCTGTTTTTTATTTTTTTATTAGCTTGATTGACGAGACAAGCAGGTCGCTCGTCCGATGGTAAGCGCCACACATGACCATAAACATAAGCAAAACCACACAGAACTTTGAATTCGTAAGTTGTTATGGCTCATAATGCCCAGTAATTTCACTGGCTTCAATATCTTTCAAACCGAAACACAACAGCAAGCAGCTACTACGTTGGTTTCCTGTGAGACTGGTAACAACCCTGGCGAGTTGGCATATTCTTGCTGTAGACAATACTGTTTAAAGCGTGGTTTTACTACTATTTATTAAAATAATATCTGGAGTTGTATACTATGTGGATCTTGTGGAAACTAGGAAGAATTTCCGTGCATTCAGGCGTTTTTGTCATACCTATTATTGGAATCAAGTTTAACAGCTCACGTGATAGGACCCACTTAATGAAATGATCTCCGTGGTGCTTTACATCTGGCTTCTCCAGTTTTAAATGTCCTTGTACCTGAGGTTAATGCCTCCTTAGTTCATTATTTTGTCTACCGCTTTGCTATGGGGGGAAGTAGACAATTCATATTTCCAACTCTTCCTTAACTTCCTATTTGATTAATTTCGTTGTGGGACAAAGACAATTTAGCATTTCCAGAGACTCGCCGAGCTTCACTGCTCGGTGTCCAACAATATGCGTGCCACTGTCGATCCTGGTGCACAGGAGTTACAGTGGCGGGTGTGTGGGCGGGATAGTCTCTACTATTTATTTGGTTTTTATACTGACGCGTGATACGTAATGTAATTTTCTATACAACTTGCAGATAGTGCTTTGGTGCAGTTAAACAACACATATATTTTTAAAGAGCCGATCCACGCTGTACCTACACTTTGTTAAAGCTTTGAAATGACCCTGGAAATTACTAACTGCCAAATTTCTTTCCCACAATCATTTATTAACTTATTGATTTCCCTAAAAACATCCAAAAACTTTGATACAGAAAAATTATATTTTTTTTTATCTTCGCTCTGAATCACGAAATATTATAAAAAACAAAGGATTTTAAATCAAAAAGGTCTCGTGAGTATTTCAAAGTGAAACATAATTCCCATTAAAAGAGTGACTCGACAATACTAAACGATACTTCGCCGTGATATATTTGGCAAACGGTGAAAGGTTCGCAAGGCATTATGTTCGGGGCGACAATGCCCGTTTTTCCCGTCTTGCCCTTGTCACATTTGAGCGGTTGCCGAGCGCTGGAGTGGGCCCGAGAGGCGGAAATGAAACGTTTGAGCCTCTCTCGCGTCTCTCTGATGTCCTGGTACTGAGTGGTCGCAGCCTCGCTGACTTGAGCTGAACCAAACGAGTTTTGACAAAATATAAAAATTATTTCATAAATTATAAAATATCGGTAACATATTGCTGTATAAATGAATTTAATAAAATGAAATGGCACGACAATAAATTTATGTTTTGGTACTTGCTACTATTTAAAATGGACATAATAATATAAAGGTAAAAAAGGTAAAAAAAAGGTATTATGGCTAAGTATGTGAAGTATATTTTAATTATTAAAGTATTAGAAGAATCGACAATGTCATCTCTTACGTGTTGAACCGTCGGTGTGTTCGTAGACGGTAGTAGATGGATAGTGAAATAAAACAATCAATTTCAATATAACATTTATGATAACAACTATAATTAAAAAGAAAAGTGCTATTCCTATCACGGTGGCGACAATAGTCATTCAGCAAGTCATTTCATTCGATCCTTCGTTGTTAACACGTTCGATTTTAGCCATACGACTTAATTACGCAGAGAGAATCGACCCGTGAACACTCTACTTTAACGATCTACACCACGGCGCTGTTCTGCGGGATTAATGACGTCATCAACTACAATGACCCACTGAACAAATGACCCTCATATGCGCTGAATTCCCGCCAAATGTGTGCGGTTTTATCTATTAACCCTTTGTGTAGTGAGGGCGGAGCGTGGATATAGTTCTAAGTGGCCAGTTCTGTGATTTATACGACGCCTCTGCGGCCGGTGACATTTGATAGTTATTAGGCATCCTT
Organism: Mimas tiliae; assembly: GCA_905332985.1. Classification (NCBI taxonomy): domain Eukaryota; kingdom Metazoa; phylum Arthropoda; class Insecta; order Lepidoptera; family Sphingidae; genus Mimas; species Mimas tiliae. The sequence continues at coordinate 13,818,743 of HG995259.1, read as the reverse complement.
CGATTTATGATCGCTTGGTAGCTCTAGTGCTGTATTTACATACGCACTCACGCCTGTAATCCCCGAAGGGGTAGGCAGAGGTGTAACCAGTACACCCACATTTCGCCGAGCGTATCTCCGTCCCTTATATGATAGGGGACGAGCCTATCGCCATACCGGGCATAAATTCCAGACTCCGGGCTGATACTGAGCAATTCGTAATAGAAAAACCCACTATCACTTTTACCCGACCCGGGGATCGGGCACGGGCTTCCTTATAAGAGAGGGGTATTACATTAACAATCTAATATATCCAATACATAGTATAAAACAAAGTTGCTATCTATTTCTGTCTGTCCGCTTATTTCTCCTAAACTATGCAATAGATTTAGATATTTTTCACTATCATTTAAAGAATTTATTTCGAAAGGTTTATATGTATATCATCATGCTATGGTGACCCATGCAGGGCAGTAACATGCTTGCGGATAGAAACCGCAAGGGACAGCTAGTGTATAATAAAAATAGTACTGGTGCGAGATGTATCATTCACCGGCCCAAGATATCCTGGTATTGTTCAATATAATTATCCCGGTGTCGCTTGTCTAAAGTACTACACAATAACATACGCACTCACGCCTGTAATCCCCGAAGGGGTAGGCAGAGGTTGTAACCGGTACACCCACATTTCGCCGAGCGTATCTCCGTCCCTTATGTGATAGGGGGCGAGCCTATCGCCATACCGGGCACAAATTCCAGACTTCGGGCTGATACTGAGCATTTCGTAATAGAAAAACCCAATACCACTTTACCCGACCCGGGGATCGAACCCGAGACCTCAGCGTCGGCCTCAATCGTAACGCGTACGCATTACAACTGCGCCACCGAGGCAGTCTACACAATATTACAGTAATACCGCTCACAGTTTATGTTTTAGCATCACAGTTACCACAACTCATGGTTCTCGCCTCATACCCATTCCATTTCTGCTTTTCTTCGTGATGCGTTTTTTTACATAATGCAGATTGTGTTGAATATTGCATATATTATTATTCATACAATCTTTATATTCAAAAGGCAATGTTCTTTGTTTACTTTGTCGCTCCAAACATGCAGATGATATAAAATCTTACAGTCTCGGTGGCGCAGTTGTAATGCGTACGCGGTACGGCTGATGTCCTGAGGTCTGGTTCGAACCCGGTAAAAGTGATATTCGGTTTTTTTATCCCGAAATGCTTAGTATCAGCCCGGAGTCTGGAATTGTGCCCGACATGGCGACGGGAATCGGAATCGTCCCGTATCACATAATGTGATGGAAAAAGCTCGGTGAAATGTGGGGTTTCCTGCTGGCTACACCTTTATTTCTTCACGCCTGTATTTCCTGAAAGGGTAGGTCCCTTCACGAAACATTTTGGTAACATAATGCTACTTAATTTGATTAATGTTAAGCTACTATTTGTTGTGAAATCTCTTTTGCACATTTTCAAAATAAATAAGTATAACAAAAAATGGTGGATGATCTTACACTCGAGACCATGAATGGGCTAGCTCAACCGGGGTGGTACCACTATCTCATTGCAAAACCTTCGTGAAAAAAAATTAATGATAAAATTTTATTTCAAAAAAACAGTGTACTACATACACAATAATGTACGACAAAATACTCCACTCTAGCCTAGGCCTGTCTCGTGGAGGGTTATTTACAGGAGCCACTTAGTTAGGAGTGCTAGCTTATTGATGCGTTTCATATGGTGTGATATTTCGGAGGTCCAAAATATCACTCTACGTTCAATCCTCATTCCTAAAATGGTTGGCACTGCAACCACGGTTCCTCTAGTGTGGTAGGTTTTGGGCGGTCATCAGGTGAACCACTTGATCGTTTTGCTGGCGTTAACTATAGAATAACTTACAGAGTGGACTTCAAAATAAACTCGTCATAATTGGCAACACTGAGCAGGCACCACTTATCCCCACAAAAAGCGAACATTAACCAAATATATGCATAGCCTTTATCGAGCAAACTTCTTTTCTCACGTAGTGTTGGAAATCACACAATAAATGTAGTTCGTGGTAAAAATGGCGAGAATTTATCCCGTAAGGTGAGCGGTCGGTCGGGGACGGGTGGCGTTCATAAATAATTTAGTCTTGCGTCGGCTACCTCGAGTACGGTACCACTGGCGACAAGGTATAAACACTATTGAGAAGAAGTATGGTAAAGCGATGTTGCTCTACGAGATTATATCACACTCATAAGCACTCACACCTGTAATCCCTGAAGGGGTAGGCAGAAGTGTAACCCACATTTCGTCGAGCGTATCTCTATCCAATGATGTGATAGGGGCGAGCCTATAGCCATACCGGGCACAATTCCAGATTCCGTGCTGATACTGAGCATTTCGTGACAGAAAAACCCAATATCACTTTTACCCGACTCGAGGATCAAACCCGATCGAACTGCGCCATCAAGGCAGGGATTATATCTATAAATATTTTGTATTAGCCTAAATGACGAAACGAGCATGCTCACTTGATGGTAAAAGTACGAGTAACTACTGCCGACTGGCGAACCTACCGCCATACCAGACACAAATTCCAATCCTGGGCAATTCATGTGTGATTTTTCGAATCGAAAACTCAAACAAATATAGTGATTTCCTGACTTGGAATGTGCACGCTGCCATTAGACCAATAATTTTATTGTATGCTTATTTTATGGGCCGCCTACGCGAGGTAAACCATAGGAGCAAGAACAAATAATTACCATCAGGCGAGCGATTTACTTGTCTCATCATTCAGACGAGTAATAAAAACTGATTTTTAGACTGACACGTTTTATTATAGCAAAAGCAAACAAGCAACACTTTCTCGTCCTATGTGTAATATTTACACGGCCTAAAGTCTAATCTAAAGTCTCAGGACAATAATACCTTCACATCCTCATCTGTATTCTGAAAAGGAGACTGCTCTAAAAAAGTGTTAAAAATGACACACGCCATCCACGCGTCTGCGTCAGCCACCCACGCTTACCCGCAATCCTTGTTTTATATAACCTAACTGTTCAGATGTCAATCTGAAAAAATCTCTAATTTTGGAATAGTTGGACAGATTTTTTTATAGATTAAAGATAGATTCTCTTGATTAAATTAAATACAGCCAACAGTCACACACATAGTCCTGACCCCACACTAGGTTAACCTGTATCGTGGGTATCAGGAACTACGAGGAACTTGCGGTCCCACAACACCCATACCCGAACCAAATATTTGTGGATCACACAAACATTTGTCTCAGTGCGGGAATTGAACCCACGGCCTTTCGCTTCGCAGCCGGCACCCGCCCACTGCGCCACGGAGGCTGTCAAAATTACCTTTCAAACAAACAAAACGCATTCAAATCGGTCTATTCGTTTACGGCTGAGGCGCTACAGTGCCACAGACAGTACACACTCAGAAGAGACAAAAGGGTCAAACTTACAATAACCCTCTTTTTTGTCGGGTGTTAAAAACTGAACAAGTTGTAGACACTTAATGTCTATAACATGAATATGCATACATAGGCTAGTATCACTGTCTCACAAAAAGTCGTCCGAAATATCCAGAAGCCCAAGTTTCCAAGGTCTGCAAGTAATCAATGATTTTTCTGTTATTGTGTGGGTTTATAGAATGTAAATATCACTTACCATCAGCTGAACCATTTCCTCGTTGCCGACTCTTCTTCCACCTGCCCATATCCCACTCGCAGTGGGGTCCACGCAACAAGATTTTTAACACATGTTACTGAAAGATTTAGCTTGTAGTTTTTACGAAAGGCCGCTTGCCTGACGTCAATTTCCCTAGGAAGAAAACACCCAGAGCCGAAACATATATATTATACTAGCTTTTGCTCAATAAAAATGCCTATGTCCTAGTCCTGGTCATGGTCTACCTGTATGCTAAATTTCACCCAAAATCGTTTAGCTGTTAAGCCGTGATTGACTAACAAACATCTAAATTCATAATCTCACATACACACACAAACTCATAAACATCCAAACTTAGTTGCTGATATCTACTATATTTGTTTTTAAATAAAACTCGTGAAATTTAGGACCTCCTTCTTTTTGAAGTCGGTTAAAAATATACGTAAAATCAAAGCTATCACTAAATGTTGGTTTCTATAAGACAACGGTGCCGTCCCGGTTGAATGGTTCCATTCATGATGTACACAAAGTTTTTAAGTTTTGTCTAAACAGTTTACAGCGTGGCTCTACCTACCACTATCCACTGTCAATATTCCCGCATACATAGCTGTAGGAAAAGTCCACAAGCGTCGACCAACTTTACTATTGGTTTAGGAACTTATTCCGGGTCAATTGAGCTTAGTTAAGGAATGTATGTACTAAACTGAAAGTTCCCCAGACGACTCGGCTGTTCATTTTTTGTGTGGTAGAGATACATTTGGAGTATTAGGAAGCTATTCATTTAAGTTAAGGTTTATTTATTTACACAGGTTAATTTCATCGGCGAATTGTTAAATTTATACGGATGAAACTTTATTTATCGCATGCAAGTTGTACTAAGTGGCAACCACTGTACTAAGTGGACATGAGTTCGAAGAGCTACGAGAATAATAAACAAGTTCGTCTTCATTTTAATACTGCCCCAGAAAGTAAAAGTAATAAAAGGAGAAAATAGCTGGTAAACACGGTTTCTCACTTCAATAAATCTGTTCTTTTTTGCATTTGAATACGTAGAACAAATGAACTATGAAAAACTAGCGGAAATATGCTTATGAATAAAATCTCAGTGCAAATGTTTATCGTGGTGAGATGCCGTATTTACGAGGCGAAATAAAAACGTTGCGACAGGAATTCTGATTCGTTTTACGTTTATCTGGCACTTCCACGCGGGTTCTTTTGTCCTGGTATCAAGGCATCGTTTGGTTATTGCTTTACGAGACACCCGTTTTCACAATAATGTGTTTATTGCAGGGGTATAAATAAGTAAGTAAGGGCATGTTAGTTATATTTTAATTGTTTATTGATAAAATGATGAATTTGTAATTTCGTCAGGACTATTATTCATCGAAGCGTTGTAGACTTCGCCGTTTCGTGACTATAGTTGTAATAGTTTTCTGCTTTATAAATAAAATAAATCCCGCTAGCCCAATTTAGGGTGTCCATAACGAAGAGAGTAAACATGCACAGCTGGGCACAGCACATTTCTAATGCTATGTATAGACATAGCATTAGAAATTATCTATAGAGATATACCCAAACATAGATCAGTCCGAGACAAATGTGTGTTAAGTTCGATGGTTAAGTTGTAATGATGATGGCAAACCGCGACGTCTAGTTCACGTCACATGGCGAGGTAATCATTTACCTCCAACTAAACGTTGCCACCCTGGTGACCCTGGTACACAATAATGAGCCGTTCATTACAGTCTTCCTTCGGAGCTCTTCGAGACAGATTTGGTAATTTAATTGCGGATGCTGTTTAACATTACTCAAGAAAGTAGGTATTGCTTACAGAATATGTTTTTTGTGTTTTATAAAAAATAAATAATGTCTAATTACACAACTTTGTCGGTCTGTGTAACTGGCTGTACTTAGACGTCGATCGTCTGACGTCGATTAAGTTAAAATTTACATTTCATTTCCTACAATTAACTTACTTTTTCTACACTCAGAGTCAAAATAATGCTTTATATTCTGTTACAGAACTCAGAAAATGCTTTATGCTCCGTTACTGGACTTATAATAATCTTATATGTCCAGTGCCCTATATTAATAGTCTAAGTAATAATCGAATTCACAGAAAAGACTTAATGATAAAGTTAATTGACGTCTCTAAGTACGATAGGTTGTTATTGAATATTAACTAATATAGGCCAGCCGATAAACGATACCACAAATTATACAAATTACTGATGTCCATCTATCTATCGCATAAGCACTCACGCCTGTAATCCCCGAAGCGGTAAGCAGAGGTGTACACCCACATTTCGCCGAGCGTATCCCCGTGTCACGATGTGATAGGGGGCGAGCCTATCGCCATACCGGGCACAAATTCCAAACTCCACATTTACCCGACCCGGGGATCGGACCCGAGATCTCAGCGTTACGCGTAACGCGTACGCATTACAGCTGCGCCACTGAGGCAGGCTAACAATTTTTAAAATGTAAATCTATCAGGTAAAATCCTGCGTATCAGTACAATGCGGTGTTCAGCATGCGACACGTCGCGTGTTAATCATTCACCGCTAACTAACTGCTACCGCCCTGGTACACGCTAACGAACCGCTCATTACTCCCGGCATTCCCGAGGGATGCTTAAGACACGTTCACGTGGAATTTTGAATGTAACGTCCTTTTTAGGGTTCCGTAGCCAAAAGCCTAAAATAATTAGTAATTATTAATTACTAGCTTTTGCTCGCGGCTCCGCCCGCGTGAATAGACTTTTCCGAATTAAAACGTAGCCTATAACTGTCTCCTGGGTCCCATTTATCTCTACATCAAAATTCATCAAAATTGGTTCATTGATTTAGGCGTGAAAGCGTAACAAATAAACTTACTTTCGCGTAGTTAATTTTTTTTCATAAAAAGTATCCTATGTTACTTCTTATACCTCGAATACTATGTGTACAAAGTTTCATGATGATCGGTTAAGTAGTTTCGCGTGAAAGCGTAAAAAAGCAAACTTACATTCACATTTATAATATTAGTATGATGATACGTCACAGCCATTTTACTCGGAGACTAAAGTAGCATTATATGCAAGAGATTAAGGTTAGGTGTAATATATGAACCGCTACACAAAGGTGGTTAGTGAACGAGGATTTTTTGTTGTTGTAATGGCTCCTCATATATTATTTAAGTGATTTTTATTTCGGATGTGCTAGTATAATGATTTAAAATCCAATGGGATAGGTCCTTAAAAATTATGTAGAGGCTGGAAAATGACATTTATATAAATTCACTGCCTCGGCGGCGCAGTTGTAATGCGTAGGTACGCTATATGACTGCTGTGCTGAGATGTCGGATTCGATTGCCGGGTCGGGTAAAAGTGATATTAGGTTTTTCTATCATGAAATGCTTAGTATCAGTCCGAAGCATCACATCCCCCTATCATATCATGGGACGGAAATAAGCTCGACGTAATGTGGGTGTACTGGTTACATCTCTGCCTACCCCTTCAGGGTTTACAGGCGTGAGTGCGTATGTATGTCATTTGTAAGCTATGCGTGTCAAAAGTCGTGAAAAATGTGTTCCCCCTCTAACATTTAAACTACGGGGTATATACAATATTGAAAAAATGAAATGTAGTGTAACTTAAAAGCTACTTCCAAATAATTTTGTTTTCTATATATGCTTGGTTGTATAGTTTTTGTGACTGGGACATTTTGTTTTTTTTGTTATGTCATAGGTCGGAAAGGAGCAAGTGGGTCACCTGATGGTAAGTGTTTTCCACCGCCCATGTACCAAAAAAATTATGGGCGCGTTGCCGACCTTAAAGGAAAGGGGTGATTAAGGAATTGGGAAGGGGAGGGCGATTTAGGTCTCCGGATATCACTCACCACACGGAACACAGCAACAAGCTGCTACTGTACGTCGGTTTTCTGTGAGACAGTGGTAACGAACCGGCCCATTCATGCTGTAGACAAAAGTGTCTACAGCGTGGCTCTACCACTCAACAAAAGTATGGTGAGAAACATAAATAATGTTGAAGTTTGTTAGCACAGTTGTTGTAACTCGTGCCGCTATTCACATTCGCTTACTTCACTTACAAGCTTCATACATCAATGTAAGAGGAACAAACGTTCACAGAACTAATGATACGGCTCACGACATTAGACAGTCACATTAAACATGAAGCGCAGACACTTGTCGTTATTTTAAAGCCCTCAATCATATTCAGAAGAATTTAACCATTGTTTTTTTTTATATACTATAGGCCGGCAAACGAGCAAGTGGGTCACCTGATGGTAAGCGATCGAGCGAGGCCGTTCTTGCTTCGCAGCAGAATCTCTGTAATGAAACTTTATTAATCATATATTTTTCATACAGCAATTTGGTCACTAGTTATTACATAATTTTATTTTAAACCAGCCTTAGGTCGTATTAAATATACAACGTGTTATAGAAAGGGGCGGGCAAATTAAAGCAATGTATAGTGTAGGGTAAAAGTATTTTATCCCCCATACTACCAAAGCCGATTGCATTGCTAGGACATAATTATAGAATTTTCTTTTTTATCGAATAAGTAACATGTCGATATCGACTTTCATCTTTGAACACTAAATGATAAACAGTGATACTTCAGACCTCCTTTCATTGAATTATTGTATAATTCAAAAACATTAAACAGTTGTCAAATGTCAATATTTATTTGACGCAGTCAGTTCGGCAATTTCTGATTTTATGAATTATGATTATGAGTTCAAAAAATATGTTGTATTTGACTAAAAACTAGTATGTATTAGTATTTTGTGCTGGTGCAACTGATAATAGCTTATAAGAGGCTCGTCGACTGTATTAAGCCAAATTCATAGATGGAAGACCCGATAATGAAATCTTTAAAATACTTCAGTGGATGGTACCTATATCGTCTTCAGCAAACACAGAGAGTGTTCAGGTGTTTTTATTATAAATTACAAGTTACGTACGTATGTCCGTACGTACGTAGCATTACGTAAAAAAGTGAGTGTCATTCGTAATAATTAATAGTGATGTCATGAATCTTATCGATCTTAATAAAAGAGTGATTAAAATTAACATGAAATTTTAGGATGTCTTGGTTTGAAATGATCCGGTACATTGGTACTTACTATAAGGAGTGTGTAACGACCCTAAAATATGACCACACCTTTCTGTAACACGTTGTATATATACTCGTATATACTGAGATAGTTACTTCACCCCATAAGATGCTTCACTCACACAAATATAACGTATAGATAATTACAGACAGTGTTCCCAACTTAGTGGAATTATCCCTAGATTTGGTGGGTTGGACGCTCACACAGTTAAAAGTTGGTACATCTATAACTCTATTGTTCCCTTTTTTTTTTTTTTTTTTTTTTTTTTCGCGGGGTAAAGCGACTTATTGCTACCGCCCCGCCCCGGGGGGAAGCGGAACGGTTATGTTGGGTTCACCGGCCTTACGACCCAACGTTAAGCCGCCCGAGAGGGATGGTAAATCCAGGCGACCGCTGGGCCGAGTCCCTAACACTATATACACCCTATAACGGCATACCAACTAAAAACCCCGCGGTGGCCATCTTCGGCGCATTAGGAACGGCCCCGGGTTCCCGAGGCGAGAAGCGCCCCGGCTTCAGCCGGAACCGTCCCTGCGCGATGCCGCCTTGCAGCCCGTCTCCAAATATGGGGGGCTCAGAAGCCCCCGCCCCCGCCACCGAAGGACGCTCTCGGCGTCAACGGCAGCAACGAGGCCAACCACCCGTGCTGCCTTCCATCCCGGGGTCGCACGTACAAGAATGTTAGATACAAAGGGCGCTACGACAGCCCCCCGCTGCGCGCCCGCGACCCCCGATGGCCCCTATAAGTCGCCTCTTACGACAGGCAGGGGATACCGTGGCGGAATTCTCCAAACGCCCCCAATCCACAGGGCGGGAACTCTATTGTTCCCTGACTCATCCTAATGTCATATCGACTTCCAGCTTTTGTTTATCTTTGTGCTAATTTTTCTCTTTTAATTGTTTTCAGGTAAGTTGTATTACAGTTTTAACTGGAAGAGCACTGTGTAAGTCCTAGAAATATGTATAAGTAATGTATATTATACGCGAATTTGTTTTATACAAACATTTTCTATAAACGGCACCTACAAAAATGTTTTCGCAACAACGCCATCTATACATTTTCCTTCGAACTGCTTGGCTAGTAAGCTTTCTATTTGAAAATGGTTCGAGAAGAACGTTTGGTTTAATCCCGAAAGTTAGACTGCTTAGTTTCTACCGTTGCCCAGAGGTGGCGCTGTTAAAGAAAGTCACCGGTGGGTAGCCGAACCTAAAGTGTTTGAAACGTTTATGCTGCCTGGTATTTCTTAGTTTTACCTTTTAAACACAGGTGGCGTTGCTTGCCGTTATCATAATATGTGAAATACTGGAATTTTCTATCCGATAATAAAAACAGAAATTATAATAATTAGGTATCTAGATTATATTATCATAAATAGAATGAACTATACGGTATTCAGTATTATTTTTCTGTATATAATAAATATAATTATACATTTGTTGCATACGAGACGACTCTAAAAATTATGGACAAGATTTGAATAAATCTGAATTTTATTAAGATTCATTTTTATAAAAAAAAATACAACAGTGTTGTTTTAAAATGCCAGTAAAAACAAGTACGTATTCATTAGTAGGAACAACAGTGGCGCGAGTTATAATCGGGATGCAGCAAGCACTAGGCACCGAGGCAGCTTGAAAGGACACTCAAGAGCCGTGTAGCAAGTCCGCGTACTCTTTGTCATCTCTGTTGCCTTGGTACCTCTCGAGCTGACGCGCGGGGTGCCTGCGGGGATTGTCTTCTCGGATTTCTCCTCATTGGCGTGTTTAATTTTGACAGCGGAAGAGAAATTTATAAATAACGTTTGGGTTATGTTTAAATTAATTTGAGGGATTCTATAAAAATGTGAACACATTTGAACGGCATCAAAAACAATAAATACACACTTCGTAAAATAATCATTTTTAATATTAATAATTTTACTATTTTTAGTGAAAGAATTATTGAAAGAGGTCCACATATTTTCTGGCAGAGTTATATGCGTGGTTATAAGTGCACAAGAAGTATTACACGTCGAATGGAGAACCTTAGTTTTTTCATCGGTTAAAAATATTAGTTTTGGTCCAGTTTTAATGCATTTACATACAATATAACGAAATAACTCCGACATAGTGAAGCTTAAGATCCCAATATTTTCTCAATAATAATATGTTAAGTTGATATATTGCTCAATCTAAATTTAACGTATGCGCAAGGATTAATAGTTGTCGGCGAAGGGCGTGGGCCGTCAACCTTTCTACCCGGGACGCACCCTCGGGAAAATATGCGGCCCCAGGGCTTTTGCGGCTATTAAAATTAGTTTTCCAGATAGAATTCAATTTCGCCTCCGTCGAACCTCGAGGATGGCCTCGGGATCCTTTGTTTTTGCGTCGACGCAAAAATTGTCGCTCGTTATGATTGAGCATTGTTAGGACTTGTCAATTAATTATATTGTGGAATTTATATTGCCCCTAAAAATAAAAAGGTATATATTATTAAGAAAATGTTTTTAATACCACGTTTTTTGTCATGGTACATTTATCAATAATGAATTTAACTACTTTATAACGTAGATATATCAAAGTTATCAGGATAACGCAGTATGGGCAAATTATCATCAGCATTAAAGGACTTACTTGTAATTCAAATCTAGTTAGTTCATTGATCGACTCCACTTTCGTTTTCTTTTCTTTGTTAATTTAAACAAGACGGGGGCGGACCTTGGTTGAAATCATATTAATTCCCAGGTAAAGCAGTGCATGTGTTTTTAAGGATATCGTATTGTCTCCATTGTACCAGGACGTCATAACAGCCGAGGAGGCCAAGTGGAGTCTCCTCGAGCTACGAGACGCTTTGTTAGTGAAGCTCTTTGCTACTAAACAAGTTACGCTACCTCTCGCACTGCCCTCAAATTATGACGCGCTGGTGTAATCACTATGTAATTAAAGTGAACTAGCGGCACTAATAAGAGCCGTACCCAGAAACTGGGCGTTCACAACATTCGTAATTTAATACTTTTTAATATATACATTTATTATAACAACGACCGGCGTTTTCAAATAATTTGTTGACGAACTTCAGGGCAATCAACAGAATTTACGGCTACTATGCTCCACTTACCCATAGGTAACAGCCTCCAGGGCGCAGTGGGCGACTTGTTGGCTGTGCAGTGAGAGGTCCGTGGTTCGCTTCCCGCACCGAGACAAATGTTTGTGTGATCCACATATATATGTTACGGGTCTGGGTGTTTTCTTCTCAGAGCAGTTGACGCAGGCGGGCAGATAGTCATAAAAACTATAAGCCAAATCTTTCTGTAACATGTGTTAAAATGTATGTATCACAAGATACATCTTTACACTCATAAATTCAGTCTCCACAAAATCGGCAACTCTTTTAATGGTCTTTATATATACGCTTTTACAATAAAGTTCTTAATCACATTGGAGAACTTAATATTAACTTTAAATCTACTATTAAGCAAAAGTTATTTAATAAAGCCTATTAGAAAATTTCTGAATATTTAGAAGTTAGAAAGGGTTGGGAATAAATCTACTAAATAAATCGAAATAGTATTTTTATTTTAATGTAAATAGTAGATATTTTTTTATTGTTGGAATCTTTATGTGCATATTATTATATATATAATGTAATGCAAATTTCGCCCTTTTGTCCAGGAATGGAGAGGGCTGACACTCATGCCAGTCGTAGAGAATTAATGACGAGTATGTTCGTTCAGTTTTAATTTACAGCAGTTTGGATATGTCATGCTCGCTAAGTGTAAGTGCTTGCGGCGGCGAGTAGCGGGTCGGTTAGTTAGCTCTGTAATATGGTTGAGGAGGCCGACTGCTGGCACATGGGTCATACCCGGGTGCTACTTGCGTGGACTGGTCTGCTCAGACTGTTATTGCTTGCAATAATAATCTTTATTTCATAGTAATAATTGATTCATCATACTCACGAGGATCCTGCACAAAAATCATTATAATTACAATTTGTTGTGTTATAATATTCCTCATTAGTATAATTGTGCAAATGTAAATTAATTTTGAAAGAGCAACGTTTACTCCCTGATATACTTAAATGATTTAAGTATTTACATTTTATGGAGGATTGGATTTCAAATCTTTCATGCTAATCCGGAAGGTGTGATGATAAAACTTAATTTTAGTCCTAAATGTGAAACAAGTTACCGGAGTCTTTGTTCCCCGATAAATATAATCTGTGTATCTTCAACTCGCGAGCGAATCATTTTTTGCTAGGCAAGCATGCTTCATCTTAGGCCACATCATCGCTTACCATCAGGCGTGATGGTGGCCAAACGCGAGCCTATTACGTATTAAAAAAATGCAAGCATAAAATTGCTATTGGAATAAAGTTTTTTTTTACCCACCCTAATAAATACCAATTAAAAATCGATACATAATCGCACAAAAATTCTTGATTGACACATAAAAAACAACACGGAAAATACTGAGTAATAAAATAGAATATTTGGAGGCGCCGGGTATCGATCCCGGTACCTCTCGCATGCTAAGCGAGCGCTCTACCATCTGAGCTACGCCCCCGGTTGTAGTACATGTGAAAATAGTTAGTCTATTTCACGCGTGTATTCAAATATAAATTCGAGTCACAGCCGCAGGCAAGGACTACCACTGTGTGCCAACTTTCCTTTCAATACAGACACACGCACGCGGTAGCATTTCAAGATACTCACACTTCAACATAGTGTGGACACGACTTTTAAATGAGTTTGAGTTTTAGACTTTAGACTCTTCTCCTTTTTAACCGACTTCAAAAAAGGAGGTTATCTATTTTTGTAAGCGCGTTTTTTTTATAAGCAGTTACGGTCAAATGACCGCAACTTCTTGGTACAATTTCTATGTGCCGCGAAAAACTATTATATATTTCTACAAAATCGCAAATATTGGATAATTTGATTTTTATTTACAAAAATACCTTTTTTATTGTATTTTTACACTTTTTTATTCAAACTTGTCAAAACATAACATACAATTTCTCTTTTTCGACCTCTTTTATAAAACGTTGAATAAACAAGCGAGATTTCCCCAAAAACGTTTTATCTGACGATAGTCAATGCTCGGTGTGTAGCCGTGGGGCATGTGACCCACATGTGCGCGGGGTGAGGGGTTCACAGCGACACGGCACCAGGCATTCATAGGTCGACAGGAGGTGGGACCCAACCAGTGTCTCCTTTGATGACGGCTCTTCTGCCCCAGTTGTCGGGAGTGCATAATACTTTTGTATTCGCCCGTTTTGTGTTTTTGAATAATGCGCGCATCTTGAAGGGCAAATGGTGAATGCGGGACGAGATGGGTGTTAAATAGTTCTTTTTTTTAGGTCATATAGATAGTACTAAATGTAATTTTTTTGCATTCCTTTTAGTGCAAAGAATTTATTCATCCCGATTAAATATTAGATACTTCTGTTAATAAATAAAACAAAGTTGCTTCGGGCAGTGTGAGGGCTTTACCCTTTTTAAGTTTAAACGTTCACATACTTAATTAACTTTATATTACTTTTCGCACATTGCCTGACTACAGATTGCTTGAATTATCGTTGATGTTGTATTGTATGCAGTCGTCGTTCTGGCATGTTATTCTAAAGGCAGATGAACATGGATGTTAATAATAATAATATAATTATCAACCCTGTATTATAATACTGTATTAATACTGGCATGGAAAGTCTCCTATGTGAGGGGTCAGGATTTAGTCCATCACGATGGCTTAATGCAGAGTGCTGGAATTTACACACATTCAAAATTCGAACGGAGAATTTCAGGTATGATGGTTTCCTGCGATGTTTTCCTTCCCTATTCAATCAAGCCACGGAGTCAGAGGTGCGCGTTCCCGGGGGGCTTGATTCGAACCCGCGACTTCCGTATTAGCATTTCGTATCACTGCCCGCTACGCTATCGCTGCTTAATTCACAGCAAAACATTGTTACCATGGCCGTTCTTTATGTAACGTTTGTAAGTAATTTTCATATAAACGCTAGAGATCAAAGTTCAAATGTAATAAAGTCAATAGCCCCAGGAGTTGCGGATATTTACTTAATATTGTAAAGAAATGAATCGACCTCCGAGGAAGTCTCAACATCGTTGTAATATTAAACTTTTATTCTTATTATAGTCTAGCTAATAACTAGTCTTAGGGAGGTCTAACGGGCCACATACCTCCGAAAACTCCCCTTAGTTACACAGGATCCGAATGCGAAGGACCTTAAATATGGGTTGAACGTTGTCGCCTAATTAATTTCGCTTCGTAGAAAATCTTTTGGGAACCCTGTCTTAATTATACCTTTAGAAGTACAGTCTTCTTAAGATATTAAGTTTCTCCACATTAACTGTAATGGGGGCATTTTTGAGGGGATAACCTCGATTATTATTCCAAAAAGCTAGTCCGGCAAACCAGCAAGTGGATCACCTGATGGTAAGTGATCTCCATCACCCATGTTACCCACAATGCCAGAAGAATCATGAGGATAATTAAGAGATTGGGAAGTCAAGGGGGATTTGGGCCTCTGGATGTCTCAGTGACCGTACGAAACGCAGCAGAAAGCCGCATTTTGTTTTGGTCTTCTGTAATACAGTGGTAACGACCCGGTCGAGCCGGCCCATTCATGCTGTATAGAAAACTGTTTACAGCGTGGCTCAAATTTCCGGTTTACTCTACCACTTCTGTTTAATTTTCCGAAAATGATTAAGTTCTGTGAAGCGACTGTGGATTTGTTGGCTGAATTGATTAAGTTTGTTGCGTGATGCTGAGATTTAAATGTATTTTGTTCGAAAAGGGATATTTAATAGTCTCTCATCGTTAAACAAAATTGATCTTGGAATAAGTTTAATTTGGTGTTTTGTAATGGGAATATAGTTGAGCTATTATATATAATGAAACATTTGTGGAGCGTAGTTAACTTGATTTTTTGTTATTTGAATCAATAAGTTTACGATACCTACCCAAAATCTATAATTGCGGGCTCATTTTCGAACCAATTGTTTTAGATAATATTTTCTGCTGCGTTTTATATAATGTTTAATATATATTCAACATAGGAAACTACTCGTATAGAATACGAGAATAGAGTTAACTAAAAAAAATATAACACTGCCAAAAGTCTTAAAACTATTTGAGTATTTTGAGTCGGTTTTATTTTTTGTTAAAATGTTCATTTTACTATTTTTAGTGAAAGAATAATTAAAATCAGTGCATAAATGTCGAAGTTTTGGTCTTTTATCCCCGATCACCCCTGTTTAATTTACTTTTCTAGCAAAAACAATTTTGTTCGGTATTGCATAATTATAACCTAAAACTGTATACTTACCAAATTGATATTGGATGTATTATTAAAGCCATAGTTCGTTAGTAAAAAACTTTGTCTTAGGGCCTATTCCACAATATTTGAGTAAACCACCAGTTAACACTTTATGATCCTGTTGGATTAATATAACACGTACCTTGTCCCTCCTAATTTGAATCAAAACAAACATTTTCTGTGCCCGTTAATAATTTAACCACTTGATCGTGCACCACAGTACCAGGACATCATGAGTACAAAGCAGACCCACGGTAGAGACACTCGATCCGTGCCAATGACGAGACAAAGCGTGGTGTGGTGTTCTAACCGAGAGTCGCTCTGAAATGCACTTAGGGTTGTCAAAGGGCAGAAACATCGATCCTTGTTATCGTGTAAACATCGAACCTAATCTAGTTTAGTGATTAGTAGAAATTTAATAACCCTGTTATACACACACTATTGTTCTACATTATGTTATTTACGTATTTCTACGTACGTATTTCTCAATTCACGGTTCTTAATTTTATACGCTGCCACTAGACCAATGAGGCTAATTAATATATATAGTTTGTTAAACGCCAATTGTAAAATGTTAACCGCCTACTCACTGAACAATAGTTGTTGACCTTGGTGGCTATTCACGAGGTAATTTTGCCATATGACCGGAATACTGCGGCGCTATTGCTACGTGTTCCCTGTTTTGATTACGGTTGACTCTAGTTATGTTCTACTATCCTGGTACATATGAGAGTATGAGGCAGTCTACTGTAGGCCTAGTACGAGTTTACAAATACGTTCACACTTTTCGAATTCGTATAAAATTACTACCGTCGAAGTGTCAAGCTAGTAATTCATACGGTAATAACGAAAAGAATCGCTTGAAAACTAATTTCATATTCTATTATTATGAAATAAAATAAACCATATAATTAATTTTAATTCATCATAGTTCCCACTAGTGGCTACTAATATTTGACGTATTGAGAGAAAACGAAAACTTTCATCGTTTTACAAAACTATTAAAACTTGTACTAGGCCTACTGCTGGACGCCTCCCCTCTCTTTATATCACCTCGCTCCTTGGTACTATGTTTATTAAATTATTATGTTATTTAATAACAGCTAAAAAGGCACAACATCGCGTCGTGATATATTCACGAGGCAAACAATATTTTTAATAAGCAGAACAGATTCAATATAAATATTTTCCAGTCTAGTAAATAGACGAGAATAAAAGGGTGAGTAAGGCGGGAGCAAATGCTTCTTGGAAACGCTACGGGATTATTGAATCGGTCGATTAATTAGTCTACGCGATTCGGATTAATTAATCTATGATCAAATGCATCTTTTTCTGTCTGGCGTTATCCTGGCTTAGTGCCCGGGTCTGCCTCTTTATTAAGACGTCATCACTACGTCCGATCTTGAGCATTCTCTGTAGTGGGACCATTGGCTCTCATATCTCCCTCGAAAACGTCAAACGTTCTGGGTCATCCGCGGGTTCATGCCCGTAATGTAATACTATTATTATAAAAAAAAATACTTTATATATTCCCTTGGAGCCAGTTTTACGTCTATATAAGTAAAATATGAGCATTATTCGTAAGGTATGTAAAGTATGTATGTATGTCCTGTCATTATTAGAGGAGGCCCGTGCCCATCAGTGGGGTGGTATATATAATATAAGACTAATAAAAAAAGATATAACGGTTATCGGTTAGGAGCTAAAAGAGAAATAATTTTCTCAGAATCAATATCGAATTTTCCGGTTGTGCATTAATTGCCGAGTTTTTCTGCTTTCCTGGTTGATGGGTCGGTCTCGCGGCCTGAGAGCCGGACTTGCGAGATCCAATTTAAGTTTGCTCAGCTTTCGGCGACTTCAGCTTTGACTTTACGATTGCTTTCGATTGATAGGCGTGTAGCGGTTCTAAATAAAACAACTTTTTGCTTGATGTTCACGCTTACCAATTTTTACTATAGTGCCTAATATGTACCTACGTAATCAAATTAAAGTTATCATGCCATAAAATGATTTATATACTAGCTTTTTGTCTCTACTCCGCCCGCGTGATTGTCTTTTTCCAATAATCGAGATTACGATGTAAATGTATGCAAAATTCTGTCGAAACCAGTTTAGCCGTAATTGATTAACATGTTCGATTATTAGGCATAAAGTAAATCATTATTTCGGATGAATAGAGATTTTGATTGTATATACTTGAACACGGCACAATGTTAGAACAGCGAACAAGAAAGAGAGAAAGAGATGTCAAGCGCGAAAGTTGCATACGAATACGATGAGTGTGACCAATATTTAAAGACAATCTAATGTCGAAAATTGTTTGTCTTTGTTACCGAATCACATGTTAAAGGAGGTTTTATTGAATCAGCACAAGTTGTCAGTTAATCAGCACAGAATATTCAAAATATATATATTATATATATATATTTAGGTAACAAGGGTTAATACCGCTATCGCTCGTAGACTTTACACCGACCGAGAATCGTTCGGCCAAATCTTTTCAGCTATCGGGCTTTGGTTCGACTCAGTACGAAAGAAACGGCCCGCCCATTGTTGTGGCTCCAGATTGAATTCGACAAGTTTTTAATTTTGCCTAAATACGTTTTCGATATCAGTTAATTTATTTCAGCCAGGTATTTTGAACTTAATTAAGTATTTTGATAAAATGAGTTCAATTACTTAAATTAAATACATACGCACTCACGCCCGCAATCCCCGAAGGGGTAGACAGAGGTGCAACCAGTACACCCACACTTTGCCGAGCGTATCTCCGTCCCTTATGTGACAGGGGGCGAGCCTATCGCCATACCGGGCAAAATTTCCAGACTCCGGGCTGATACTGAGCATTTTATAATAGAAAAACCCAATACCATTTTACCCGACCCGGGATCGAACCCGAGACCTGAGCGTTGGCCTCAATCGTAACGCGTACGTATAACAACTGCGCCACCGAGGCAGTCACTTAAATTAAAATTTCCAATATTATGATTTTCTTTTTGTGTGTCTTAGTTACGGCTTTCTATAATATGCATCCAATTTAAAATGATCCTATCTTGTCCCAATGTTCGTTAATTCGAAAAGCAATTCGAACTGGGTGTAACACGATTGTGCGATGTGATTATTCTTGATAAATAAATTATGTGCACAATGAGACGGTCGCGATGAGGGCTCGGTCCGATAAGTAGATTACGGCTTTTATGTTCGTACAGCTTCGATCACACTAAGGACAAATCGTACGTCCTTTGATTCACTAGTGCGCTCCTACGAGTAATGAATGACCATGCGAGGCTGGTACATGTGTAACGTCTACAATTTAATCATGAAATTGGCTAATTTAATTGTAGCCAACTATCTAATAAAAACAATCTTTACATTGCATTGCATGATTTGGTCATACATGACATTTTACTTTTTTTTTATTATTAAACAAAGCAATGTTAGTCGTATACCTAATCTAAGTACTATTAGGATAGCTTCTGTGGCCCAGCAGGCGAGTAGCCGGCAGCGAAGCAAGAGGCCGTGGGTTCGATTCCCGCACCGAGATATTTGTTTCGGATCTGGGTTTGTGGGACCGTAACTCCTTCGTAATTCCTGGGACTCGATACAGGTTAACCAGTTGAGGGGCCAAGACGATGTGTGTGACTGTTGGGTATATTTATTTATTTTACAGTAACGCCACTCTCCACGCCTGCCGCCTCGACTGCCTCGGCGGCGCAGTTGTAATGCGTACGCGTTACGGCTGAAGCTGACGCTGAGGTCTCGGGTTCGATCCCGGGTCGGGTAAAAGTGATATTGGGTTTTTCTATTACGAAATGCTCAGTATCAGCCCGGAGTCTGGAATTGTGCCCGGTGGGATAATGTGATGGTGCGATGGGCCCTCCTAGGCTATCACATCATAGCACAGAGGTACACTCGGCGAAATGGTGGTTGTACTAGTTGCACCTCTGCTTACTCCTTCGGAGATTGCAGGCGTGAGTGCGTATGTATAGAGGGGCATACATACAAGAGGAGAGCCTCTTGAATATTTTCATTTTTAATATAACAAGCAACCCTTTCATTTTTGCCAGTCGAATGTCTGCAATTAGCATTTGAGCGAGTCGTTTTCGAATGATTAATCTTCAAAAGATATTGCTCACCGGTTCGTCTCGGCGAATCACAATCCTAACTATTGTTGAACAAGGTCTAGATGTCTCGATTGGGTTTTTTTCAGATTATATGACCTTTATTCACGTCGTGTATTCGTAAATTCTATAACAGTGCTGTTTATTTCTTTTCAACCGACTCCAAAAAGTAGTTGTTGAGTGGTAGAGCCACGCTGTAGATACTTTTGTCTACAGCATGTATGGGCCGGCTCGTCCGGGTCATTACCACTGTCTCACAGAAAATCAGCGTAAAGTAGCCGCTTGCTGCTGCGTTTCGTACAGTGAGTGAGTGAGGTGAGTTTGGGCCTCCGGATATCTCTATCCGGAGGCCCAAACCACCTCCCCTTCCCAATTCCTTAATTATCCCGTTACCGACATATGCCATAAAAAAAAGGAAATTCTTATTTTGGCGCGTATTTTTCTTTCTTTTTTATGTATTGATACCTACTACCTAGTAGTAGATATAATGCTTTTGAAACGCGAATTTTGATTGTCTGACCTTACAGATTTCAACACTGAACATCATCATGTTCTCAGACTAGGTCCCAAGGAGGCAATTATTTTAAGAATGTGGTATCTAATAGTCTCTACATCAAATAATGTTTGAAACCTCAACTACGGCTAATATCTCAATATTCCTCCAAACCTCTTGAAGTTGGGTAATTTAACATACGCGCGTATAAATTTCGCTGCGACCTTATTTCGGTATTTATAACGACGTACAACTCTCCCCACCTTCTTTGCCCCTAGTTCACGAGACGATACAAATTTCGCCGCAACCATACTGGATGGAAACTTCCGGCGAACATTTTCGGCAAATGTTGCCACCGGCGTATTTTAATTTAATTAATTTCGTACCCCCACTTGTGTACCGGCACGGATTACTTTCGCCATCGGCATACGCGTCTATCCGCTAAACTGAAGGCAATTTCAGTCGTCTAATCATAACTCTTTAAAAACTCGACAGGATTTACTGACCCAGCTTAAATGCGGCGCTCAAAATGAGTTGTGCTGGAATAAAGGGCTGATTGAAAGAGTATGTCTGTTTTGCAGACGGCAGACGTCAGTTTGCCACTGCCGCTGTTCCGCAGAACTGTGCCAGTTAAACGGACGAGCTCTTTGTGCGGACGTAAAGTTTCCGAACTCCAAGAGGCCGTGAAAAATGGAGTGCTCTTGATTAGTTTCAACGAGGTTTACAACGATTACGTGTGAAGCTATAGAACATCTTATTACAGTCGTGCCGAGTTGCAAATTAGTTTGCGATCGACGTTTAGGCGTGGCGAGCTGGTCTCCAGATGTGGTGAATGTCGGCATGCGGTTGGCAGTTAATTGATGAGCGGTTAATGCGTGTGCTGCATTTACGGCCAATTTGTACATTAAAGGCTTTGATTTTTAACTCCGAGAAAAGGGGGTGTTATAAGTTTAATCCCTTTGTCTGTATGTGTGTGGCATCATACGCAATCATGCCTATAATCCCCGAAAGTCTAGGCAGATGTGTAACCAGTACACCTACATTTCGTCGAGCGTATCTCCGTCCCACGATGTGATAGGGGGCGAGCCTATCGCCATACCGGGCACAAATTCCAGACTCCGGGCTGATACCGAGCATATCGTAATAGAAAAACTCAATACCACTTTACCCGACCCGGGGATCGAACCCGAGACCTTAGCGTTAGCCTCAATCGTAACGCGTACGCATAACAACTGCGCCACCGAGGCAGTCTGTATTATGTCTGTGACATTGTTGCGTCAAAACGAATAGACCGTTTCGAATGCGTTATTTTTGTTTAATAACCGTTCAATCGAGATTCGAGACAATTCTTAACTATGTTTGAAGAATATCTGTTCATCCGTTCAAAAGTTACAAATGGTTTTCGAACTGACTGGTTTTTATAATGGTTACGTTATAATTATCATTGAAATACAATAAATACGGAGTGTAAATAGGCAAACAACAGCTTGGGCACAAAATAGGACCTGCGCGTGGATTGGCGGACGGGGCAGTGGGGAAACTTGGTTCTCGTTGCGGGTTGTGGGAGTCAAATCACATCTATCCAAATCATGATGGGAAGGCGGACCCTGGAATGGTGCCAGGCAGAAAGAACGACACTCATAAACTTATAGGTAAAATAAAATAAGTATGTACCTTGTGGAGCCTGTTTTATTTTTATCTAGGTCAGTCGCAGAATAATCTTATTTGACATCTTCATTGATCCGTACGCGTGAACATTTTCAAAGTGGCGAATATATAGAAATAGTTGCGTATTGTGTGAGTCACGCATCTATATTCATGCTTCTTAAGAAGCCTGGGCTCAGAGTGATGCGTAGTAGGTGTAATATGGCCTCTACGTAAGATATATTAAATTCGCAAATTGTAAGTTAGTGCTTATCGAAGGTGATCCAACTAATCATTCAAGGGAAAATAAAGGGCAGGAGGAGGCCCGGTCGTAGGAGGATATCGTGGCTTAAAAATCTTCGCTAATGGTTCAATATGAGCACAAAATCATTGTTCCGAGCAGCAGCTTCCAAAATTAAGATAGCCTGTATGATCGCCAACCTCCGATAGGAGATGGCACTTGAAGAAGAGAAGAAGGTGATTCGGGTTTTCCAAAGATACACATCCATTATATACTCGTACTTAGGTAGATCTCCGACAATAAATCAGTAATTAATCGGTTTTAAATTTGATGCCGGGCATTAACTGCGACATTGCTCTCTAATCTCTAAGGTTTTATGATCTTTTGTACGGTTTGTTTGTTAGTAGATATATGGAACGAAACATATAATTGGCCGGCGAGTCAAATCAAAGGTGTTGATCACGCTTTTGGCAACCCAGTTTCGACTTGACATGAGATTTGACATTTGATTAGTTAATTTAACATTGATCACTGATCAGACTTTCAGAAACCGGGCGTTAATATATTACATTGATATCAAATCTGACTAAGTCACACACCTTTAATCAATTTTAAAATTCTGACAATTTAATTCCCATTTTGGTTGCGAAAACAATGTGCCAACCAAGTAGTCCGACGTCATGAACGGTTGTATTGAACTCCGGATTAGCCGATACAGACCCGTAATCCGGAACGTGCGTTGAGGCTACGTTTTGTAGGCCCTACATGACAGTTTGTGCGCGCCTTTATATGGCTTATGGTGCGTGTGTTTAAATAAACATATATTCAAATACTGCCTCGATGGCGCAGTTGTAATGCGTACGCGTTACGAGTGAGGTCAACGCGGAGGTCTCGGGTTCGATCCCCGGGTCGGGTAAAGTGGTATTGGGTTTTTCTGTTACGAAATGCTGAGTATCAGCCCGGAGTCTGGAATTGGTCCTCGGTATGGCGATAGGCTCGCCCCCTATCACATCGTGGGACGGAGATACGCTCGGTGAAATGTGAGTGTACTCGTTACACCTCTGCCTACCCCTTCGGGGATTACAGGCGTTAGTGCGTATACGAAGTAAAGCCCTTAAGTGCAAATCGCCCAATTTATATACAGACTACATACTACTCCGTTCTCCATTACTTGTTTCCCTAAAAATAAACGGTTTGAGATGGTTTCTCGGTAATATTGGTGGACATTCATCAATCCGTATCTTTTGGTACATGGGTAGTAAGGCGGTCCGTGTCGCCGGACTGCGGGCGGTAATCCCTAAGCGATTGTGACTGGATAATTACACCACCCAACATTTATTATACCCTGGTACTGAGGCGCCTCTTTGGTTGAACACGAGATAATTAAGAGCTTACGCTTCTTAGGAAGGAATGAAGAGATACATAAAATATATACTAGCTTTTGCTCTTGGCTTTGCTCGCGTATTGTAAATTCGACCTAAAAATATTTTTTCTCATACAAGTCGTACATGGTGCATTTCGTACTGTGTTACAAATCCAAAAACAAAAACCACTTGGAACTAATAGTAAGTTTCAGATTACTTGTACGATTCAATGGCTATGTAGAAGAAAGGCAATAAGATACATACCGAGCAAGAAAAGAGAACCCGCAAAGTTAACCAGGCCACTTTATTCTCTCATATCAACTTCCACGAGGGTTCCAGAAGCGTTTTTCACCTATAACGAATTGAGAAACTAAAGTATACATTGTAATGATACAAATCGGCGAATAGAAATGGACAAAAAATACGTACGTGCACTTAGGCAGATGCATATAGGCGCCGGGTTTATCAATACCGATAAACTGATTGGCAGCTTCAGGTGACCACGGCAAACATGAAACGCCGTTTTTATTAACCGCGAAATATAGTCCCGGGCTCCATCAGCGCCTTTTTAATGACTCGGTCGGTTTTTTATATTGGCGCGAGCGCCGAAGCAATGAAATGAAAACAAAAGGTGTGACTGGAACGGGCACTGTGGCGAAAAATTGGTAAAGAACGTACTGTTGCGGGAGTGGTCTCAGTCTAAAGACTACATCCCTCGACTGTAGTCATTTGGTTCTCACATCGTCTCTCGTAACTTCTAACAATAATAACAAAAATAAAACCGTCCCATAAAATATATATATATATATATTATATGGTACTACTAATAATTATTATTATAGATACTAGTGGTCCCGTATTGGTCGAACCGTTTCGACCTCTATAATAATATACTTTTTGTTCTATAACTACAGCTGCGAGATTTAACATTCAGACATTAACAACGAGTGACAGAGCCACGCTGGAGACAATTTTGTCTACAGAATGAATGGGCCGGCTCGTCCGGATCATTACCACTGTCTCACGGAAAACCAACCGAAAGTAGCAGCTTGCTGCTGCGATTCGTACGGTGAGTGGGATATCCGGAGGCCCTAACCCCCTCCCCTTCCCAATCCATTAATTATCCCTTTCCATTAAGTTTGGCAACGCGCCCATGACTCTTAGTATTATGGGTGTACATGGGCGGCGATGATCACTTAACATCAGGTGACCCACTTGCTCGTTTGTCGGCCTATGCAATAAAAAAATAAAAAATAATTTACAGTATGTTACATAAACGTAAACAATGAATGTTTTATTTAATGTAAAATTGTTACAGTTATTATATATAGATAGCAGTTTGCACTCCTCCTCCATATTAAGTCTAACTATCAAATCTCCGTGCGCGCATATTGCTTAAAAAGGGGTCCGAATCTTTCTCTTCACGTATTAATATATTATTAGCAGTAATTCCTTTTTATTGGTTAAGGGTGTCTTATGAAAATTAAAGATGGGGAAATTGAAATAATATTGGTGCGATATAGTAATAGAAGTGTGCCTAAGTCGTTTAAATGAGGTCGTCACCATGGTTGGAGCTCTCAGACGCTTAGTTACCAGTTCCTAGTGATCAGTTTACAGTCGATAGTCCAAGTGTTCATTACGCGGTAGCTCTGCTGGTTTATTATTCAGTCCTAGTAGTTTTAGTTATAATTAGAGAGCGGTCTCTCGAGAATCCTTACATGGGGTTGTGGTCTGTAAAAGATGCCAATAAACTATGTCTCAAAGTGATTACCATCGTTTTAATTTATTAAATAATACTCATCACACGTAACTTCTAACAATATAGTAAGATAGATATATTGACTGTTAGCTTAGCTTATATGACTGTTATAGGCTTAAGCTTCTCTTTAACATATTCCTGACTAATAATATTACTTCCATTCATACCATTATACGTTCAATAATTTTACTGTGGCCAACATTGGTATTTTGTTACGTATTCTGCATATTTTCCATTAGCTAAATACGTCGAAATATTCAAAATGTCTGAACAGTTGACCGCTAACGTGTTTGAAGATGATCCCGCGCGTTCGCCTTATAATCCAATGTCGCTCAGAACGTTTTGTATAAATATTTATCGGTACCAATTTATATGAGTAACTCTGCGAGCTTTCTGTTTGCCTAATACTGAAATAGTTGCTAACAACAAAATTAATTCGAGATTTATGTTAATGATAAATTAAATAATGTTTACATGGATTACGAATATTGTCAGTTAGTTATCCAGGGATTTTATTGATGGGTTTCTATAAACAGGGTCGCCCTTACCATGTGTTCAGACTTTAAATAATATTATATCAAGCTATGGGGGCAAGGGGCGCAATATTTTTAATCGGGCTCCACCCCAAAGTTGGGCATTTTCTTTATACCTGGCTTCATCCCGGCTAATGCCAGGGTCCACCTTCCTACTAAAACGCCTCCACCTCGCCCGATCTTGAGCATCCTCTGTGGTAAGACCATTGGCTCTCATGTCTCCCTTTAATACGTCAAGCCAGCGAGTGTTTCTTGGGCCGTCCGGGTGTCGTACTCTTGGTATGTTCTGGCACAGACATTTGCGACCGACGTACTCCTGCGGTTTCCTCAGAACGTGACCATACCACCTTAAGCGACTTTCCTGAAGTTCATCTGCCACGTCGCGGACACCCAGGCTGCCGCGGATGTACTCGTTACGTATACATCTAGTCGTGAAACGTTGCACATCCACCGCAGCATCTTTATTTGCGCAACGTGGATCTCCCCAACATGACGCTTAATTGTAGGCCATGTCTCACACCCGTACAAGAGTACAGGCCGAATGATGGTCATGTATATAGAAACCTTTAAGTCTCATTGGCATCTTTCGGTCGCAAGTGACTCCTATGACCTCCGCCACTTGGACCAAGTTGGACCAAATTATGCCAAAATGTACTAACCCATCCAAATTATAAATAAAAACCGGTTAAGCCACGCATAGTGAAGTGTTCCGTAGTCAGAAAATATCCCATATCTCAAAACTATAAAATTTTCGTTGGAAGTACCTTTTAACTGCCTTAATTTTTATCAGAACCTATGTAAAATATAATATAGAATATTTTATCCCAAATAATTTAGCTCCACAAAACATGTGAATTATTTCATTAATTAATCTAAATGAATATGTATATAAAAATGTGTCAAAATACCAAAATAAAAAACTAAGCAAAAACTAGCATTTACATCAATTACATTTAGTTAGTTAAACATGAGCAAATAGAAGTCAAACTTCAAACGTCATATCCTCGGAATCAATGCTATGTGACTTGGTACATTTTGGCGTAACTGGGTTCAATTAGTCTCGGATACTAATTTCTTGTAACGTAGGTTTGATTTTTGGATGGACAGCGACTAAGAAACATATCGTTTAGTTAAAATTATGTTAATTTCGTCGTTATTGTTTCTTACCAAATGGCTATAGACCTTCAATTACGAATTCATTTTCTATACCTTAATTAGGCTTTTCATGAATAGGCATAATTTAATTACGTACCACTTGTAGTTGAATGTTGTATTAAAATAATGAGAAACTCAATTATGCTCAGTTTATTTTCTTTGCTTTATCTAAAGCCGGTTAGATTGAAGTAAAAAATGTGGGCGATATTTACAACGTTTGCCCGACTAATTTATTAAAGCCCGATGTTCTTTAAGCCTCTGCGCGGGCCTAATTACCTATAAGATGCCCCATTGAGTGGAGAAATTAAAAAAGGTTCACTATTGTATAAGGGGTTGGTCGTAACTCGTACAGGCAGTTAGGCCGGACGCACGGACGGACTCCCTGTACCATACCTACCGCTACCTCCCACAGGTATCGGCGATCATTTGTTATACGTGGACTGAAACTAAATGGGATCTGAATGTAGGCCCGCAGTCTCCCGCTGTACTTTACAACCGATTCTAATGGCATGTCTCTATGCGAGTAAAGACCCGTGTTTTTGCCAGAGTGACCATTCGACGTCGTCTTTTGTCGGTTGATATTTGCTGTATTTCTTTTTTATTGGATCGTTCCGATTTTATTTATGTTTATCTTTATATTTGTCAGACATGGCTGTTTTTGTGCTTGAGATTCTGTCATACGCCACACTGCGGAATACCAATGAACGTAGTTTTTGTATTTTCATGATGTTTAATACTAGAGCAATATCTGAGAAATGTAGGGCAAACCTGATTTAATAAAATCCAGAAACGAAGAAAATATTAGTTATATTTTGATCATAGAATTAGTTCAAGTTGAAGCACGTTTCAACCGTAACTTATATTTGATTAATTCATTAAAATGATCGATGTCTCTTTTCAAGAACTCCAATCCGTTTTACCTCCTTCTCTTCTAGCGCTTAAATACATTCATTACTTACGCACACACGCCTGTAATCGCCGAAGGGGTAGGCAGAGGTGAACTAGTACACCCACATTTCGCCGAGCGTATCTCCGTCCCACGATGCGATAGGGGGCGAGCCTATCGCCATACCGGGCACAAATTCCAGACTCCGGAATTTGGTGTTACGTATTTCGTAATAGAAAAACCCAATACCACTTTACCCGACCCGGGGATCGAACCCGAGACCTCAGCGTTAGCTTAATCGTAACGCGTACGCATTACAACTGCGCCACCGAGGCAGTCATTCTGAACTAATAATGCTCAATAGAACCTATTATAGTATGGTGGTGATAGACAATAATACAATAATGGTCTAATAATAATCCTCACGGCAAACCTCCAAATGAGGCTTCGAATTAACGATTAATCCTCGCCCGATATATTTAACAGTAGGCATCGGAGTATCGGACAACGGTTGCGTCGATGGCTCTCGTCTCATTAGCTTTCCCAATAAAATAATTGAGAGTTTCAGTAGCGGGCTAGGGGAGGGTAACGGGACGCAGGGGATGCAAGGGGGAGCCCGGGACGCCTTTCAGTGATCGGCCGCCCGCCCTGGCGCCCGTACGCCTGCGACTCGGGCGTTTTTCGCGGGTTTGATAACGTCATGTATGTTACAAGTATTAGGATAACATAATAACAACAGTGGTTTTAATTTGTTGCGAACATGATAGGTGTTTACGTTTGAGTGGGGGCGGTGTTATGCGTGACTACATCACGTTTGTGCAGGATACGCGGCAGTGCACCCATCGAGTCGTTTTAATACATTCAATTGGTTATGACGTCCTTGTATCCCGTTTGATGGTCCTTATGTTTGATAAACGATCTCATCATTTTTCTAGAATTGTAAAAAAAAATTTTTTCGTAGTTAATCGTGAAAAGCTAAAACATGCTGCCAACTTACTTACCCATTATATTGTCATATAATGTAATGTACATTATTTTGAATATAATGTAAATTACGTAGCATAATATCACAAGTGTTATGACACATGAGTAGTTTTACATCTCGATCCATGTGAATTTAGTAACCGAGTGGCGTGGTTATCTATTTAGGTGTCCTAGCAACTGAAATTGGGAAAGATATCCAAAATATCTTTATATTTTTTTAATTTTTTTATTACCTACATAGGCAGACGAGCAGACGGCCCACCTGATGGTAAGTGGTTACCGCCACCCACAGACTTCAGCAATGCCTGAGCACAGCCCAGCCGCTGCCAACCGTTAAACCTACCGTTACTACAAATATGAAATATTTAAGTAAAAATACTCAGAAACTTAATCATATTTTACTTGTAATCATTGTTAAGGCAAATTCTTATTGAAACAGTGCTGTAGTCCTTATATTCCTGATTAAAATGACTGTGATATCTGCACGGTCATGGCCAAAACTAGTTTTCTTTGCTACGGACTTCTAAGAATGTGTTATCATAGTAAGACAATGCTCATGGCTTAATCTTTGTCTAAGATAATGATCCGATTTGCCGCATTCCCAAACCCCAATTATTTGGGAAATTATTGCCCGAGGGTCGTACATTATTAAACAATATCTTCCTTTGTCGTGTCAACGTTATTTTATTAGGATGATATTATAAATAGCTTGCAAATATACAGAATTATCGCCGTTATATTGCAAACCTTATTAAATATTGCGTTGGTTAAAAAATAAAACTTCGTGATTTGCTAAGGGGACCTTAAACATTTGTATAGGGCATTAAGATAATTTTTATTATGTGGGAATGTATAACTGTTTTGTGACAAAATGCTGAAGAGTAATTTGCTTTTAGTTGCACAGATTTCTGTTGTAACAATGGAGATGTAACGTATACACAATGCTTTAACTTTTACAGTAGCGGCACCGTAGGATGTCACTGGGACAATTTGCAAAAAGACTTTTGCACTACTGTAGTCTGTAACACACTGTAGTTTCGTTATATCATTATCGGTTCCTACAACAATGAAATTCGGTATTTTTTTATAGTATCTCACTCCGTATACAAAACGCAATAACAAGCTGTTACGTTTACCACGGTTTTCTGTAAGACCGACTGCTACCATGGTGGAATCGGCCCGTTTATGCTGTAGACAAAACTGTCTACAGCGTGGCTCTATCACTTTTAAATATCTAGAGGTTTTGAATTGTGGGTACGAGCTTATTCCTGTCCTGTGATGTGACAAACTAAAAAAATAAATTAAAAATTCCCCGGCTACTCATGTCTCATGTAAATCTTAAACTCATATTATAATTGCCCCACCTGGGATTTGATAACAGAACCTTATCAATTTCATAGCCGAAGTACGCTGCCACTAGACTAATGAAGTGATTGGTGAAACACTGAAAAAATCTGTGTAAAATCTGCTAACTCTACTGAACAACAATTTTTCATAAATAAAACACGCGCTCGTGTCCACCATCCTATCATTCATTATTATCACAAACAGCGCTAATGTGAAGTGTCAAGTGAGTGGTGTCGACAGTGCGGCGCGGCGTCTCCACTCACCTGTCATTCGACACGTGTGACATGACACACCGTGTGACATATCACGTGACACCTGACATCACTCGCGACTACCGAGCGCGTAGCTTTTTCTCATTACAATCGTCATGCTTGACAAAAGGATGACGTTTTGGACATTCGTCGCGCGTTTAGGAACCCGAATGAACTTGAGGATTTTTATATTGATTTCTTTCTAGTGTGTACATGAGTTACCCAATAGGGTAGTTTGCTATATTGAATTTTATACATTATTTTATAAGCAACAGAAAATGATACGCAAAAGAAACCCTTTTATTAAAACACAATCAAAATTGGTTCAGAAATGTGCCCGCAGTTATGAACAGTTTAAATGTTGGTATGAGGAAAAGTGGGTGCATAGTAGGGATATCAAACTATCTCGCTTGCACGCGTGCACCATAATGAACATTTTACACAGTGACGTTAAAGTTTGCGTCGTCTGTCATTTGACAATTACCCCTTCTACAGGATTTGAATGGCTTCTAACTTATTTATGTTTGGTCCGATTTATAAAAAAAAATCTGCAATAGATTTTGAGTAACGTAACTTATTGATTTAAATAATAAAAAAAACTAGTCAACTACCCTATTAAGGCTGCTCACCAGTAATAGTACATCACACACTGTTACCTATTTGGTTCAGCACATTACAACCAACGAGCAAGTGAGCCACCTTTATGGTAAGTGCTCTCCACTATCCATGAACATCCACTATACCCAAAGACTTCAATGTATACTACTAGACAAGCTGCGCGGTACATAGAAATTGTACCACTAAGTTGCGGTCAATTGACCGTGACTCAATATTACCATCTCGCTTACTCTCAACTAAAACCCCTATCGCGCTCCCTGTTTGTGAGTTGTCAAACTCCAGTTATATGTGACACAATTTTACTTCTAAACTGCCCGTCTTGTAATATACATAAAAGTCTTTGACTATACCTGAATAATTATGGAACCGTTGCCGACCTTAAAGGAAAGGGATGATTAGGGAATTGGGAAGAGCAAGGAGATATAATGAAAGTGAATGAGGCCAAAGAGGTATGCAAGGACCATACCAAGTGGAAATCCGTTATCTCTGCCTACCCCTATGGGAAAAAGGCGTGAGTCTTTGTATGTATGTAAGGAGATTTGGGCCTCCGGATATCGCCATCACCGTACGAAACACAACAATAAGCTGGTGCTTCACGTCGCGCAGTTTTTTGTCAGACAGACACGTTAGAGCCGGCCCATTCATACTGTAGACAAAACTGCCTATAGTGTGGCCCTACCACTTATATAAATATCTCTCTTGCGTATGTAGAATCCAATTTCTAATCTCAATTCACATAAATTACACATTTCGGGGTAAAAAACCCAAACATTATCCTAAACTGTCGTATTCAAAGATAGCCCCCGGAGGCAAAATCTCGTCGAATTAATAATTCAGTGGGATTCCGTCGTAATTTTTTATATACATCGCGCTGGAGGCTATTCCTGGCTTTGTTCTTGGAAAGGGATTATCCCAAACCGCTTACGATAATGTTCCATTTAATTTGCGTCGTTTTAATAATAGACTGCCGGCTCTCTGATTGTTTATTCAGAACTTGTCCGTTTGGTAGTGCTGAATCGGTGCTAATAGGATAGCTTTCTACATACATATAACGCACTCACGCCTGTAATTCCCGAAGGGCTTGGCATAGGTGTAACTAGTACACCAACATTTCGCCGAGCTTATCTCCGTCCCATGATGTGATAGTGGGCGAGCCTATCGCCATACCGGGCACAATTCCAGATTCCGGGCTGATACTAAGCATTTCGTAATAGAAAAACCCAATATCACTTATAGCCGACCCGGGGATCGAACCCGAGACCTCAGCGTCAGCCCCAGTCGTAACGCGTACTGTTATACATGTACTATGTATGGGATCTCCCTGATGCAGGCCTAGCCCGCAAAGTATCGTGTGATAGTCATGAGAGAGCATTTCGACACCAGTCAGTCTATACCAATTTTAAGGGTGATCCACTCGCCTTTTCTATTTCCATTGTAAAAACCCAACATTTTAATAAAAGTGTTTTTTTGTATTAAATCTTTTTAAAAAGTGTATACTACAATCTCGTTTAACAGTACGCATTACAACTACGCCACCGAGGCAGTCTATAAAGTCAATTTTAGTTAAATGCCTTTTACAATCTGTAGGCAGCGCATATGCAGCAAATTTATCGTGTAATTATAAGTTTACGCGGGTAAACCCGAACTGGTAGGCAAATAGTCCACCCATTGTTCACCGTGATTATTTCCGTCCCATGATTTGTGAGAAGAGGTCAATCTATCTTCATACTCGTACCGCGCAATTCTAAAACTGGCCAACTTCTGCGTGTTTCTCGAAATAAAAAAAAAACCTTTTTTGAAGACAGTATACATGTTCAACACCAGTCCAAGACACTAGTGCTTGCCAGTTACTCTTACAAATATTGATAAATAGTGAAAAATGTAGTATATTTGTCTCGGTTCCCAGCAACCTTAACATCGGGACGTCACGTTTTTCATTTCGACACTATTACGCGTGGATGCTAGACTGATACGCCAACATTCGTTTGGTGCTGCGTAATCAACGCCTGTTTTATGTTAGCCTAGTATCACTATACTAGACTAACATAAAACACTCGAAACAGTTTTTCTAGCATATTTTGCAAACGAGCAAGGGGGTCACTTGGTGCTAAGTGCCAACACTAGATGAGTTGTGAGTACGGAAAAAAAATTATATTGGCTGGTTGGATTTTCAGCAATTTACAATAATGTTCGGTATGGGGAAATCTTCCTATAGTTACTCCACATTTTTGTAAAGGAGTGGTACCAGCCCAGTCGTGTCAGCTCACAAATATGCTGCAGACGAAACTAACTACAGCCTCTATCGATATTCCTCTACCAGAGAAAATCCAAAAAGTATTTTTGAGAGATGTGACAAAAACCCCACGGACATCCTCGCTGACCTCTCGCAGTTACAGGGTCAATCGCGACCCGCAAAATACTTGGACAGTTGTGACACGAGTGTACGAACTCCTATAGATTATGTTATCCGGGTCGTTCATTTCCTATCTGATGTTTGAGTTGTTTCAGAAGTAATTCTACTAAACGCTCTGGCAGTTTCGGGACAAATTATAACTTTGGTACTCTTGTAATGAATATTACGACTACATTTCTAAGCTGCGTTGCGTATGATAATATAAAAGAGTTTATTTTGATATAGTTTTTTTTTCCCTCAGCCTGCGTCAGTGATAGTTGGTTAAGGAGTGTTTTGGCGTATATAGTTACGCGTACCATCGAAATCTAGAGCAATTTGATAAACATCTGTAACTTTTAATCGGCTGAACAGATTTTCTTCAAGCATAGTTAAGAACCATATAGATTAAATTAACTTCCGAACAAAAAAACATTTAATCGGCAATGCGTACGCGTTACGACTGAGGCTGACCCTGAGGTCTCGGGTTCGATCCCCGGGTAGGGTAAATTGTCGGGTGATATTGGGTTTGTCTATTACGAAATGCTCAGTATCAGCCTGGAATTATGCCCGGTATGGCGATAAGCTCGCCCCCTATCACATCATGAGACGGAGATACGCTTGCCGAAATGTGTACTGGTTACACCTCTGCCTACCCCTTCGGACATAACAGGCGTGAGTGCGTATATGTATATGTACGTATTCAAATTTCATACATTACAGGATTTACAATCTCAATATAAACAATATGAAATGTGATTGTTAAGTACGTAATACATGTTCAAACGAAACCTAAAATTATGTTTTTTTTTATTTATTTGTAAGTTTTGAAATGCCGAGATAATACAATTTAAACTAAAAATATTTTATTTTTTAAGCTTTTTCTCTCTCAAGTTTATCCAAAAATGTAAGATTAGTTTAGATTTTATCGTCGCGGGACACCAAACACTAAGAGGTTTTTTAAAGAACTAATAAAAGTAACCATTATGCATAAACTATGACAAAAGTTGTCTGGAGAATGCTTGTCACGGGCGGCGATTTATTATAAGCTTTCTTTCACAAATTGCTGGTTATTTAGCATCGTTTAGGGAACTTCATTTGAACGAAGATACAATGGTATTAAAGGATTTTTATACAAGATAGTGGGTTCATGAAAATAACCTCCTTGTTTGAGTCGTGTAATGGACGGTTTTGGTTTCTTAAAAATATTCAAATTGAACCACACAAATATTTCATCGCTCATAGCTTAGTAAATAGTACTTAAGTAATGATACGTTTAGTCGGATGACTGAAATATTGAGTAGTAGAGCCACGCTGTAGATAGTTTTGTCTACAGCATGGGCGGGCTCAACTGGGTTGTTACTATTATCCACAGAAAACCGCCGTTGAGTCCGCTGCTGTGTTTCATACGATGAGTGAGATATCTGGAGGCCCAAATTCCCTCCCCTTCCCAATATATTAATTGACTTTCTTTTAAGGTCCGTACGCGTCTAAGACTCTTTGGCATTGTGATCGTTTATGGGTAGAGATGACTTACTATCAGTTGACCCACTTGTGCTCATCACCCCGGGACATAATTTGTTAAGTTTCATAATTCCCAGTAATGTCGCAGGCCTTCAATGTCCTTAAAACCGAAACACAACGGTGCTTACACACTGCAACTTGGCGGCAGAAATAGACAAAGCGGTGATACCAACTCCGTCTGATACGAGGGATCTACCACGTACATAGTATAAGTGATTCTATAAGAGTTCTGTTTTTCCTTTTGATATTATTTCTCAAAGGCTTTGTTTTGTCAGAACGCCATAACTTCCATAATTCTTCATCAAATTTAATGATTCAAACACCATTTTAAAGCTTATGTTTTCCGCCATACACAAATAATTATAGGATTTGCCAAACATATATGAAAAATATATGTAATTTATTATATTACGTAATTGACCACTACCAGTGCGAAGTATTCGGACGGGTCACCTCGTAATTTTATATTTGTTTTATTGTTTCTCATAGATACTGTTAGCTTTACCAAGTTTCATGTTTATCGGTTGTCGAGTCTATAGATATTTGTTTTATTTTGCGAAAATATTGTTATAAATTAACATGATTATTATGAATTGAATTTTCAGAATAATTATAGTGTTCCTCGAAGTAAATTTTTAAGGATAATGGGCCAACGAGCCGATCGCTTGATGGTGACAGACACTACCACCACGAACGCCTACAATACCCGAAGAATCGCGGATACGTTGCTGATCCTGTAAGGAATGGAGGTTTAGGAACTTAGGATTTGGGCCTCCGGACTCCGGGATCTCACTTTTCGTACGAAACGCGACACAAAGTTGGCAGTTCATGTCGGTTTTTCTGTGACACACTGGGACTAACCCGGTCGAGCTTATTCATGATGTAGACATAACTGTATACAGCAGCTCTACCACTTGTTTTTTTTCATATTATCGTACACTAGCTTTTGCTCGCGGCTCCGCTTGCGTGATTGTCTTTTTTTCGGGACGGAAGTACCCTAAGTCCTTCCCCAGGATATACCTGTCTCCTTACCAAATTTCATTAAAATCCGTACAGTCATTTAGCCGTGAAAACATAACAGACAGATAGAGTTAGTTTCGCCTTTATAATAATTTCTTTTACACCTTGGGTTGGTTTTAGTAGGGATTTCTAATTTTTCCTGGTATCAAATATAACTCATATAACATAATTTATATTTCAGTGATACTGTAGCTTCCTAGCGGCAAAAGAATTTTTGAAATCGGTCCAGTAGTTTTTAAGTTTATTCGTTACAAACAAAAATACAAATATTTACTCTTTATAATATTAATGTAGATTTACGTGATCACTTACCATCCGGTGACCGGCCAATTCGTTTCGCCCATTGGTATAAAATATAATTGTTAAAAATATTGTTTTGTATTCTCTGTTTTGAGTAACGTAAACTTTTCATCGATAATTACGATCGACTTTGTAAACTTCCAGTCGACCGACGTGACTTCGTTAATTACTTTTACTGGGGACTTTTGTTCGACCGGATTATACGTTTTTACAGAGGAAGTTGTTAAAAGTGACTTGCACCTAATTAGAAAGTCCGCTTTACAGTAAATATCTGTAATTACAGTTTGAACAGATTTATTTCTCGCTTTCGGAAAATTAATGTTTCTTCGACGCGACGTGTGGAACTGAGTTGGGAACCGAAGCGTTGAAGTTGTATAATGCTGTTAGATACATACATAAACACACAAACAAACAATTCGATAGTGATTTCTTATGTTTACGCGAATATTACTATATTTGTTATTTTTATTATTATTTTCTTATGTTTATTCAATTAGTATTTTATTTATATTGCTCCTTTATTGTACACCCCGTCTATTGCTTTGATATTATTCCTCTGACTGCCTCGATGGCGCAGTTGTAATGCGTACGCGTTACGATTGAGGCTAACGCTCAGGTCTCGGGTTCGATCCCCGGGTCGGGTAAAGTGGTATTAGGTTTTTCTATTACGAAATGCTCAGTATCAGCCCGGAGTCTGGAATTTGTGCCCGGTATGGCGATAGGCTCGCCCCCTATCACATCATGGGACGGAGATACGCTCGGCGAAATGTGGGTGTACTGGCTACACTTCTGCCTACCCCTTCGGGGATTACAGGCGTGAGTGCGTATGTATGTATTATTCCTCTCCATACAATGGTTGCCTGGAAAAGATCACTTTCAGTTATAAGGCCGCCACTTGTGGCACATTTATTATTAGGCTGTTTTCTGTTTTTGTTGTTTTTGTTGCTGTGTGTCTACAATAAAGAGTTACTATCTATCTATGTATCTATATTACACATTGAAATAAAACTAGTTTATACGGATATTATCGCGGTGTAATTTTTATTTTAGTCCCGACGTTTCGAAACTTTTCCGCCTTCGTGGTCTCTCCCGTGAAAATTAAACCGCGATAAAATCCGTATAAACTAGTTTTATTTCAAACAATTCGATGCTAAGCACAGGCGTGGGGGTCTTAGTTGGCGGTTAAACTTAACCTATTATTAAATACGTTTATTTTTCTTTTAAAGAATATAATGATAATATTGAACGTTGTAGAATTCTCCCCAGAGGGGTTGATGTTAGGTAGGCGGCCGGTTATAAAAACTACAAAGCAAAAAATTCTGTAACATGTATTATTAAACATATTGCGCCGACCCCACTGCGAGTGGGATAAGGTCAGGTTGAAGAAGAAGATTGAACGTTGTAGAACTAAAATTATTCAGAATGGTGTAAAGAAATTTTTAAAGAGGTTGTTAATATTTTTAATTAACCCTGTATTAAGAATCTTTTTCTTTTTGAAGTCGGTTAAATATCGAATTAAAACATTATTCACGGATTTTGGCGAGAGGTCGAACGTATCATTCAAAAATAGAAAGGGTTGAACTGAAGCCGACAGGCAAGTCGTTTATGCCTACATTAAAGGTACGGTCTTCACATTTCAGTTAACTGCGAGCCGTTTAATGGAGACTAAGTGTCGGCGGATAAACGTTCAATTAACGAATTATTTTAATGTCGGATGAATGGCTTACTGCCGCTGAGTGAGGGAAAAAAGGTCACAATTATTTGGTAGCATCGTTAAGGCCTTATAGCCTAATTTAGTGATGAGAGTATTTTGTTTATCCAGATTAGTGGCCAATGACTACTATTATACTATACTATAAGGACTGCCTCGGTGGCGCAGTTGTAATGCGTACGCGTTACGACTGAGGCTTACAATGAGGTCTCCGGTTCGATACCCGGGTCGGGTAAAAGTGATATTGGGTTTTTCAATTACGCCATAGCTCAGTATCAGACCGGTGACTGGAATTTGTGCCCGGAAGCGCGATAGGCTCGCCCCCTATCACATCATGGGACGTAGATACGCTCGGCGAAATGTAGGTGTACTGGTTACACCTCTGCCTACCCCTTCGGGGATTGCTTAAATACAAAATTCGTGTTGAATTAAATCAGTCCAATGATATTTTTTTATTTTTATTCAAGTAACAATGGAACGGACATTGCCTACGTTAGCGAATAGCGTACATCGGATTACGATGTCAGACTGTAATAATGCATGCGTCGCTTAACACAGTTTGATTGCCAGTTAGACAATATACGATGTTTTTTTAAATTAAACGTGGGCGATGATAGTTGGACAGGTATGTAAACATGTTTTTATGCAAGAGGTGGCAACAGGCAAGTGGGTCACCTGATGGTTAATGATCACCACCGCACAACAATACCAGAGAAATCGTCGGTGTGTGGCCGGCCTTTGAGAAAAGAATAGGCTCTTTTCTTGAAGGTCTGTAAAAGCTGCAGGCGAAATAAATAGATAACCACCTAATTATTGCGGGTGGATCACTTATAATACACCAAACAGAGCTACAATACTGTCACGCTTACAAATATACACTGAGCCCTGTCCGTTGAATGCGACATCTTTTATACTGTTACCTTTTATCCGTTGAGGCGAGGGTAGGTCGGACACCTACGTCTACCAGAGGGTAGGTGCGATAACACTTATTTTTCCGTTTTTAGGTAGATGATCATTACAACACATAAACTCTTATTTTGTCTCGGTCGCAATCCTAAGGTAGAAGAATAACAGGCTTATATGATAACGAAACGTATAAATAAACCGTAGTCCGACCGCTTTGATGTTAATGCCTAACATTAGAGATCAACAGTCGTTATTAAAATGTCGGTGAAAATGGTCAAATGACATCAATGTCATTGGTGTATCGAACCTTTTTATCTACTCAGGTATCTCTCGTTGTTTATTTTACCACTATTCAAACAACGAGCACGAAGATTCAATACAAACATTATCTCCGGTCGTTCAAAGTCGACAGGGCGATCAATTTATTCGTACTGTCAGAACGGACTTTAATCAAACTTTGAGAATTATAACTGTTACAGCAGTATGACCTTATAAAACTTCACAAATATCGAATGTACATTGGGATCACAGTTTTCTCACTTGATTTTATAATGAAAAATAATAGCGAATTTTATTATATCGGGTTTAATAAAATCGGCTGGTCAACGGTAGGAAGTCGATAGAGGATCTAGATACCTCCATGTGTGTTGCCAGTAAATGCATGTTGGAATGGAAAAAAGACGTTTTTTTTTATTGCCTAGATAGGCAGACGAGCAGACGGCCCACCTGGCTGCCCATGGACCAGCAGGCCAATTCTCGTAATTTTAAATGTTCAAAATATCATTCCGATCTAGTCTCAGCGTCAAGAAAGTCGCAAATGGCATTCTTTTAAACCGAATTGAATGTAGAATAATAAAAGTTGACTGAAGCCAAAACGGTATAATGCTACTGCTAATGCTAGGCGCATTTGACGTTGATTACTGGTTTAAGAGAATGCCATTTGCAACTTTCTTGACGCTGAGACTAGATCGGAATGATATTTTAAACATTTAAAATTACGAGAATTGGCCTTCTAAGCAATGCCAGAGAACAGCCAAGCCGGTGCCTACCGTTATGACTAAACTTCGCAACTACAGCGAAATTATTAGGTCTACAGTCGTGTATCTATTATCAGCAATTTTATTTATTTCTTCTTCTTCCACCTGCATTTATCCAACTGGTAGTAAGGTCGGCATAACATGCTATTTAACACATGTTACAGAATGATTTGGCTTGTAGATTTTATGACCGGCCGCCTCCCTGACGTCAACCTCTCTGGGGAAATCAACCCCTCTCGGTATCTATTATCAGCAATTTTATTTATTTCTTCTTCTTCCACCTGCATTTATCAAACTGGTAGTACGGTCAGCACAACATGCTATTTAACACATGTTACAGAATGATTTGGCTTGTATATTTTATGACCGGCCGCCTCCCTGACGTCA
The DNA here is from genome assembly GCA_905332985.1 of Mimas tiliae. Taxonomy (NCBI): domain Eukaryota; kingdom Metazoa; phylum Arthropoda; class Insecta; order Lepidoptera; family Sphingidae; genus Mimas; species Mimas tiliae. The sequence continues at coordinate 13,777,983 of HG995259.1, read as the reverse complement.
TCCTCTCTGGGGAAATCAACCCCTCTCGGTATCTATTATCACCAATTTTATTAATAAAATTGAATTATTGAAAATCGTTGAACTAAATTTGTTCAGTTCGATATGAAGAAGGCAGTAAGAGTTTATTAGTATTTTTTAATTTACCTCTGTGTATGAAAATGAACAAAGAATCTGCCACTTTAAGTAAATTTTCTATGAGACAGTAGCACCAAGGTCGAGCCTCCATGCAGTAATGGAAAAATGGCACTAAAATTAAAAAAAGGTGGCGCGGTTGTAATGCGTACGTGTTACGACTGAGGCTGACGCTGAGGTCTCGGGTTGGATTCCCGGGTCGGGTAACAGTGATATTCGGTTTTTCTATTACGAAATCCTCAGTATCAGCCCGGAGTTTGGAATTGCACCCGGTATAGCGACAGGCTCGCCACTTATCACATTTTGGGACGGAGATACGCTCGGCGAAATTTGGGTGTACTGGTTACACCTCGACCTTAATGTATTTATGTAAAATAAAAAAAAAATATCACGTATTAAAGTTACGTTCATATTACAAGAGCTTTTAGCAAGTGCAGTTACGGTCTAATTGCGCTGGAACATTACGCGGTCGCGCTAAAAATAAAGCCGTATTCAGTTGCGCTGATGGCGTAAACGTGCCGCGAGAGAGTCGTGTGTATTTGCTATTACTATATGGAGGAGGTGAACGTGTGACCTCACGACACATTTTTTTTATGGTATATGCCAGCAAACGAGCATGTGGGTCACCTGATAGTAAGTGATCTCCACCGCCCATGTACGCCCAGAATACCAAAAGAATCATGGGTGCGTTTCCGACCTTAAATTAAAGGGATAATTAAGGGATTGGGAAGGGGAGGGGGTTGGGCCTCCGGATATCTCACTCACCGTATGAAACGTAACAGAAAGCTGCTACTTTACGTCGGTTTTCTGTGAAACAGTGGTAATGACCCGGACGAACCGGCCCATACATGCTGTAGACAAGTGTCTACAGCGTGGCTCTATCACTCAAAATTTTGCATTAAGCATAATTTTGCTGACACGTCATAGTCGTAACAGGCTATATCGTAAAAAAAAACAATAAATAAATACACCCAACAGTCACACACATAGTCCTGACCCCACACTAGGTAAACCTGTATCGTGAGTATCAGGAACTATGAGGGACTTGCTGACGTATGCTGTCATATGACAAAAGAAGCTGGGTTGCAAGATTTTTCTGGCCAGCCCTTTCAGATGAATAATATGTTGCTACATTATTGAAATTTAAGCCTCGATAGAATTTATTTAACAGTTCTTATGCTGCGAGACTTCACGTTAAGGTAGCTCTTTTGTATTAGTATATAGAGCTCAAATAGTCAAGGTCATTGATGTGAGGAACAACTTTATATTAAGCTCGTGTAGATTTTGCTCTATTCACATTCACCCGTGCGTTGCGTGACGGGGCGGTGTGCTCTCAGGGACTTTTTAACGTTCAACACGTTTATAATAATTGTTCATATAAAATGACGTGCTGACAGATAATAAATGCACGATCCGTCACGGAGAGGTTTGCCAGGCGTTAGGATAAAGCTAAACATGGTTACTTATACGCTTTTCCGCCCAAATTAGACTGTCCTTCGGGCTTTTTACTTCCACATCTCGTGATTATAGGTCGCGATGCGTCACTTCTTACTTCCGGCCATGTTACCCAAATGTGCCCAAATGTCTGGTAAATTTTTGGCACAAAGGTGTGTGAATAGAACATTTAGGTTTGTTGCGAAGTAGTTAAGATACTGACAGCACAATCCGTGAGTCAACAGTACGCCAGTATTTATTTATTGTTATAACGTTTTTTACTTTATAGTCCTAATTTATTCATCGTGGTCATGGGAGTCATGCTCAATAATCATTATTTTGTGTTTGAATGTTCCTCTTGGCATAAACTGAGCTGCTTTAACTCAAATTAAATTGTATTAATGTAGTATCAATATTGCAAATCAATTTTGGAAAGAGCAACGTTAGAGTTTCTTGTCTGTTCTTGAAACAGCATTCTGACCTGGCGGTAGAGTTAAATTTTGACTGAATCTAAATGATGTATAACATTTTATGGATTCAATAAATGATTTGAATTCCCGCGGCCCCTGAGCGGTGTGCAAGTACTTAGTATTAAATTGGACGTGACTAACAACTCTTCTGTACACGCGAGACTTGATAGAAAACTGTATAAACCAGCACAAAAATATTAACTTTATTTTTATAACTTTAGTTTCTATATTTATACATAACATGCTTATTAGTTGTATGCATACTAGTTTGCTTTATGTAATTAATTCTGCGAAAATACGATAGAGAGAATGATGTAGTCTCATTGTATTAATGTGTATGATATCTCCGACTTTAGACTACAAAGTTTGCTCATAAAGCTGTTCATGTATTAGTACTAAACCGAGCATGATTACGTCTTTTCTAGGAATAAACGTGAAATAATAATAAATATTATGTAAAGCCATTTAATTACATTTATAGATATAGAAGAGCCGAGTGGGCGGACGTATAATTGAAACAGTAAACTCAGCTCGATTGGAGACGTTGAAAGAATTCTAATGAATAGAATCGAATGACAACTGCAGGCGGTGGCCTTTCAGATTCCATTTTATAAATAAATAAATGTAAATACATTTCCTCAGAGTACGCTTTCAAAGCTATTGTCGGTTTAAATTCACGTATTTTAAAATATGAACTGCAAGTCGCGTAGACGTTCATAGCTGCTGTAGCGCTTCGTAGCATTTGGGTTATGAAGCCACGCCGCGTAGCATGGTTACGTGCCGTGACGTTTCGTAGCATATGATATGGTTACGTGACTCTGTAGAATGGTTAGGTTAGGTTATGCCAGAAATTTTAATTGCATTATTTGTTTTTTCATTTCAATAACAGAAAACATAATTAATTACAAAGAAATGAACTTCCGAGACATATATATTCTATATTAAAACGAATTATAATTACAACTTTATTACTGCTTTATTAACATGATCCAGTTGGTCTAAAATGTATTTATTAACCTTACAATAAAATCATTGTTGGTGTCATATGTTGGCCATATTATATACATACGTTTTGTAAATTATTATTGCGTGTGCAATATCCCGCCACACTCAAAGGGAGGGCATAAATTAAGAACGTTTTATCTAAGTGCCAAATATATTCAAATAATATAATCGCCGGGATCGTGTAAAGTTGCGCAATATTGCGATGTTAGTCGTGACTCGCGCCGGACGTTGTAAATGTGGCAGTGTTACGAGTGTGGTGCTGTCGGGGCTGCATTTATATCGCGACACGTGATTGCACCGACTAACCAGTCGTCATTTATGGTATCCTAGTAATGCAAAACTTGTTAGTTGGTTTATTGAGCTTGCTTTTTCTGAGGCACGTGACTGAACGGGCTAACCTGCCGCTGTTTATGATACCATAGTAATGTTTGACTTTATGAATATAGGCCCTGATTTTGGTTTTAGGTAACATCATCCACAATGTAGAATGGAAAATTTAATACACTTGAGGGATTTTATTAAATTTTCAAAAATTTATGTTGATACAGCATCAAACGACGCAGAATTCGTACGTGTAGATAGATACGCTTTTTAATCATACCATAACTTTCAAAAGAAAAGGCCTTGAGTGATAAAACTTTGACCTTAATAGATAGGCCGGCTTAGTTTCTGAATGGCTGTTTTCAAGGCGACTTTTTTGGATGATTAAGTCAGGAGATAGATTTTGCTTAAGAGCCGAAAACTAATACTTAAATCGTTTTCTTTGAAGTCTAAGAAAAGTAGGTTGAGCTTTTTGGTGATTGTTGTCGGTGATGTAATTATTATACAAGTTAAGATTTTCAAATACAGTCTTGTGGGCCTCAAATTTAATTTGATCTCGACTATCGTACATATTTTTTACGGAGTTTGGTAAAAACTTTACAGCTTGATTTATCTTTTATAAATTGTAAGAGCTTCGGTGTAGCCATTTTTGTTGTAGCAAGCGGCCATCCCGACTTATAGTAAGTGGCATGGACATCAGCAATGCAAGGGCACTGCTAAGACGCTGCCTATTGTTAAATAAATACTCTTACATACGCACTCACGCCTGTAATCCCCGAAGGGGTAGGCAGAGGTGTAACCAGTACACCCACATTTCGCCGAGCGTATCTCCGTCCCATAATGTGATAGGGGGCGAGCCTATCGCCATACCGGGCACAAATTCCAGACTCCGGGCTGATACTGAGCATTAGCATTAGCATTACATGAGCATACTGAGCAAGAGTTCAAACGAAAATTTTACTCACAGACTTGCTTATATTCGGAACGTACCGTTCATAATATATATCTTTGAGATTTAATATTCTTTATTGGATGGAAAGCACGACAAACTTCGCTTCATATAATTCTTCTGAAACGCGTGAAGGTGAAACAATAATAAAGAAAAGGCTTCAAACTACCAGAAGCTCATAATATTAAACAGTCGTTTATGTGGAATTACGAATGAGCAGTGGCGTTTCCTTTATAATACATAACCTCTAAAAATAAACGCTGGATAACCTGTACAGACGCACGATAAAGGAACGCCGTCTTTATGGTAAACAATGAGTGCGTGTATGTAGTACTTGTGTGTACACTTTTGAAGTAAACACCCCTTGAATATTGTTATTGCTTAGAAACTTTGGATGTTGGTACTTTGAGTAACACCCGAGTGCTTCTGTACAGGAATGCGAGTCGACATGAAAGGCTTTACTTGCTGCTTTTGTTTTATACTCTCCTGGTAATTTCATTTTAGCGCAATCTTTCTGTGTCAGTAGTACTTTGCGTTCAATTTACTTCGTAAAGTTATAATGTACATTGTGAAAAGATATTAAAAGCGCATTTTTTTGCCATACATACATACGCACTCACGCCTGTAATCCCCGAAGGGGTAGGCAGAGGTGTAACCAGTACACCCACATTTCGCCGAGCGTATCTCCGTCCCTTATGTGATAGGGACGAGCATATCGCCATACCGGGCACAATTCCAGACTCCGGGCTGATACTGAGCAAGTCGTAATAGAAAAACCCAATATCACTTTTACCCGACCCGATAATTTGAATTTTTTATATTTAATTTAATTTAATAGTCCGGTATAATGTATGAAGAATGTATAAATCTTAATATTTGTATGTTTAAAAATAACTGTTTATATAATCGACAAGAGAAATATAAAAACCGCATTGACGTAATATTGCTATCAAACGAATAAGAGGAAAGATGGTTCGTGGAAACTTTGAATTTATCTCAAGTTATTTACCGCTCTGCAAAAAGCAAAGCAACGTTACATAAAAGAATTTCGCACACATTTCTTCAAAATAGATAAATAAAGAAGCGAACAAATACTTTTCCTGTATAACACAAGGCAACGGAATCTTTTGAAATCTCGCCAGAGGGGATGGCTGTTTAAAAGTTTGACAACTTAAAGAAATGACTAAAGAATAATGGAGAGGTGATGAGGGGAATTTGAAAGTTGAACACTTATCGTTGTTCGGATTTAGAGGATAAAGTTCGCATAGTCTATCGTTACGGACTTGTTGAGATATCCGAAGTCGATAGATCGTGTAGGTAGGGTTTGGCGTGTTTTCAAAGTTTTGCAAGAGTTCGATGGAACTCTGTTATAAAGAATACTCTGTTTATCTGTATGCCTGGCTGGCTCTGACCAACACTTAAATCATCTATCTTTGGAATTTTAATATATACTCGATTAAAATGTTCACAGAATATGTTATCCTACGTTTGCCAATTGGAAAATTCCTCCTCATACCTTCACCATTCTGGTCAACCTGATTATGTTCCCAAGGCATGTTTAAAAAAAAATTGGAATATTTTTTTAACCATAAATAAATATCAAACACAACCAAGGGTTACTGTTTTCCAAAAAAGTAACTAACCCATGTTTCTACTTACTTCTGTATTTAAATAAAGATCATCGATTACTCAACGTTTATTAAAAACACTGTATAGCTGTTACGAAATAACTTTTTTCTAAATTACCGCAAACTTATTGCTCCACAGAAGTTTGTTTAAATGAAAAACGTGGTGATTCATTGCACTGGGTTGAGAATTGAACATTGATTAGCGTCGACGTTAGAATTCCGGACGTCATATGTTGGTTTTTAAACGGCATCCAGCGCGCATTTGAACCCTTTGTGGCGAGGCCGCAGGTGTTCACTTTAATTATGTGTTTCGTTGGATGTGGGTCGATGCTAGGCGGCAGCTTTAGACTTTCGATCCCCGTATAACGCATTTTTCAATTGCTTCGGTAGGTGGTTGTGTATAATAGAATTTAGAGACATAAATAACTAATTCTAAATTTCCTAAATTTTATAAGTATAAAATCTTAATTATCGCTTGCTTTTTTGCTGGAAGGAACGTCGTGTGGCAGCCAGCATACATAAGAAGTTCTCCATAAGAATTTCGAAGGTAAATTATTAGGCCAGCGTGGTGGATTAAGGCTTTCATTCAGTAGTGGCGACGGGACGTGTATGATACAGGACTAGTATTATTCATTATTATAATTTGAATAAGAGATATACAGGTCAGGAAGGTATTTTTTATAGCAGTAGCCGGCAACGATCAAGTGTGTCATCTGACGCTAAATGATCTCCACCGCCCGTATACACTCATAGTACCAGAAGCATCATTGATGCGCTGTTGACCTCAAAGATAATGGGGACTGGGAATAGGAGGGGTAAAATGTAACATCTTACTGTAACGTTACTATAGACATTTATTTATTTTGTTAAAGTTTATGGTGACGTTTTAGTATAGCACAATCACACCCGCGACCGGCATACCCTCACACGACGAAGGGAAAAGCGGGACTGGCCAAAGAATTTTGTTTTCATAGCTTGTTCGTTCCGTCTCGGTGTTGCTGTAAAATAAAAATATTTTACCTCATAAAATATCTCATTATTTTACCCGATTAATATTGTCATTGATGATTGTGTATTGTGATTATATGGCCAATTAAACTTGCAGAACTTGAATTTAACATTTCATGTATTTTATAAATTACTTTAATAGATAGGTTATTAACATCACAATCTATCTTGGATCTGCAAGTATGCCTTACATTAACTACTCATCATTACTACTCACCTTCTGCAATTTTAGATAAATTTCCAGTTCAATTTAATTGTGGAGAAAGTGTGTGCACAATGGACGTGAACACGAAACACGACACGTGGTTCAGAAAACTAGCGGACAGGAGACTAAAACGTCACCAGGGGCGGTACCGGCTAATTCGTCGAACTTCGGATTTCTTCAAATCTATGTTCGATTAGAGACCCAATTATTCAGTCGTACCGCCGAACGACCGTCTAATGGCCAAAACGAAGAACAACGATTTATGACGTCACATGAACTTCAATAAAACCGATTTATTTGAATTAATGAATCCGCCCGCGGGCGATTAATCTGAATAGACTTGAACGCCGGTAGAGTTGATGCAGGTCGACAACAGCCCACCAGCGGAAGCGTCTCTTGCAGAGTATGCAGTACACTCTGCCGCACTAGAATTGGTTTATACAGCCACGAAAAAAGTGCATGTCTATAATATAATTATAAAATCGTCTGAAACAAACTTATAAGGCCAATGATGATGACTGCAATTTATATAACTAGGGGCTTTGCCCATGTTTTTAAACAAAACATAAAATAAAAAAAACTTAAAGTCCGACGAATATCAGACATATCTTACTTTCTTCCCCACATTATTCTGCATCGATTGGTATCGGTCTCGACCCCATACCCCCAGCGGTTTCGGAGGAGAATAGCGTGACAAGCTTTTGGCAGCGGCGGCGGCGGCGCCAGTAACTTTTTTTAGAATAGAGAGATACAAAACTCTAGTTTACTAATTTTATCGGATTTATTCTTCGTTTCTCGCAAATTGAAGTTGTACGAACCAGTTTGTTTTCCTTTTTTTAATATAAATGAGTGTGCTTTGAATAACATATCAAAGCCTTTGATATGTGTATGTGAAACACGTAAAGTTTGAAGGATTAGATACTAGTTTTGCGGCTCTTTGATTTCTGTATTAGCAAAGTTTTCGCATTAATGTTGATGGTGGTACGTAACATAATAAAGTTAATTTGTTGTGTTCGGAGTCTTATATTGCTTAGTACAGATATACTAGTTATTTACTTTTTTTCATTTCTGTTTCGAGCTTCCGATTAGAAAAATCACACGAATCGCCTGGGGTTGGCATTTGTACCAACTATCACATCATGGGTCGACAAACCGTCGGTGCACTACTTGTACCTCAGCCTATTCCTTCAGGGACATAGGTAATTAATGATTGTATGTTCTTTTATTGTGGCTAAATAGTGGCGTAGGTAGGGTTAGCAATATGCTTTTAATAGTCGAATTTAGTTTTGCTAATTTTCGGATTTTTTTGACAGCTATTACCATACTTAATTTATCGATCGAGTCCAATGTCTCGAGCGCCCTGAAGGCCAATTCTCATAATTTTAAACTTTCAAAATATCATTTCGATCTAGTCTCAGCGTCAAGAAAGTTGCAAATGGCATTCTCTTAAAACAATAATGAACGTCAAATGCACTTAGCATTAGCAGTAGCATTATACCGTTTTGGCTTTAGTCAACTTTTATTCTACATTCAATCTCATTACGATCTATGTTCACATTTGAGTTTGATTATTGGTTTAAGAGAATGCCATTTGCATCTTTCTTGACGCTGAGACTAGATCGGAATGATATTTTGAACGTTTAAAATAACGAGAATTGGCCTTCTGTTCTCTAGCTAGTGCGCGTGCTTGTTACATTACCCTGTCTGTCGCTTCCTGACTCGAAGGCGAACGTGGATACCGATGCATGACTGTTGCTATGACGCCTTCTTTATCAGAGATGAGATATTCCTGCCTCCCTGTTTATTGCTACACTTTATTATACTACTCTGTTGACAAGACGGTAAGCATCTGGGAAGATCGGCTTCACTTGTTCGCCCTAGTTAGGAACCCTTACTCCTTATTTCTTATTACACCACATTGTCCCGAGAGATTGGGCCCGAGAAATCGTGTAATGTAATAGCCGCTTTATCTTTGAATCATGTTTTATTTAAATCTTAGAAAGAGGAGGTTTTTACACGAGTTACGTTTATTTAATTTCAAAATAACTGTAAATACGAGCAACAGAGTTACGTTCCATATTTAAACACAAGCGTTTTTAATATTTTTCGCAATTTCACGACATCCGGCTGGCGCGGCGGTCCGGACGGCCACATCCGGACGTGGGGCAACCCTACCCGCGCTCACGCTACCCGGCCGTAATGACTGCTTGTCTCGTTCAAAGGGTTAAATTTTTTGGATGGAAATTGCGTACCCATTTCATTTTTTCCTCCGTTTGATAAATCGCTGCGCATTACTACGGGCCGCATTTGGCGTATAATACTCGCCGGTACAAAGACGTGCGACTATTGCCGGCTAGACTAGGAATGCTGGAAAATATCGATATTTTATTTAATATATCGATATTATTGACGATGTAATTTATTTCGGTATATAATAATACTAGCCCTAATAAGTGTATAATAATACACGTCCCACTGCTGGGTACGACAGAGGTAACGTAACTTAGAAAAGACGGAGATTCATCTGAGCTATCACTGCTCAGTAAACTTATACCGATATATTTTATAAGTATCAAAATCATACATACACACATAATACTAAGCTTGTATCCCTTAAGGGTAGGCAGAGTCTTTGGCTTTTTGCAGTCCTGACAAACCACTTTCGTCAATCAATTTCATTAATCTCTTCATGCACTCTCGTCGGCAAAGAGTACTCCTGACCTGTACTTTATTTAATATATCACCAATTTACATAGTTTCGATGCAAACGACTTCTACCTATATTTTTTTGTTTTTGTTTTCATTAGCTTGAATGACGAGACGAGCAGGTCGCTCGCCTGATGGTAAGCGCCACGCCTGCTCATAAATAGAAGCAACGCCACACAGAACTTTAAATAACAAAACACTGCATGACACTGTACTGCGCTCGTCACCCCGAGACATAAAGTGTTAAGTCTCATAATGCCCAGTAATTACACTGGCTTCAATGTCCTTCACACCGGAACACAACAGTGCTTACACACTGTTGCTTGGCGGCAGAAATAGACAAAGCGGTAGACCAACCCAGCCAGCCTCTCGCATACGAGGGACCTACCACCTTGTAAAATATACTCACCTTATGTGTCTGTTTCGTTAGTTTCAAATCATCAGATTTGAACTTAATGAAAAGATTGCAATATGTCCAAACCATCTCAACATTCCTCTCTCAGTTTTTGTCATTACATCTTATTTCACTTCACAACGTTCCACTACCACATTGTTCTCACAATCACACAACGTCGAAGTCATATCAAATGATATTTTGTTAATATAACAAGATACCATAAAATATCGTCCAAATACAAAACCGTCGTTTTAATATTCTCAATGTATCGAAGTCGATACTTTTTGAAAAATACCGATACTTTTTTGCTCTACCGACATGCCTCGGCTAGAGGTGTACACACGCGCCAACTCATGAATGTGGGGATTTGTGAGCTCCATATGAGAAAATATCATAAGTTCAGTATTATGTACTTTAGCGAGTACGATTTAGTTGATACATACGTGGGAATAGTTTGATATACTCTTGAAAAGAGGTTGTGTTTTTATTACCTTACTAGTTTTTGCTCGCGGCTCCGCCCGCGTTATTGGATTTTTCCGAAATAAAAATGTATACTCCTTGTCCAGAAGGCGGTACACATCCAAATTCACAAACATCCAAACTTTCACTTTTATAATAGTAGTAGGATATATGAAGACACGAGCAGGTCAGTCGCCTGATGGTAAGCCGCACGCCTGCTCATAAACAGAAGAAACGAAACGAAACGTGGTACTGGATAGCATAGACTCGCTTCAGAGAGAGCCTGAGTAAGACTGTTCAACCGGTGAAGTCCTGGGTTCGATCTAATAATAATCACTCTGGTACGGGCAAACAAAATTTCGTCTATTTTTAACCGACTTTAAAAAATGAGGAGGGTGATAGGAGGCGAGACTATTGCCATATCGGGCTCAATTTCAGAATCCGCTTTGATACTAAGCATTTCATGATAGAAAACTCCAATATCACTTTAGCCGACCCGGTGATCGAACCCGAGAACTCAGCACAACAGTCGTGCCGCATTCGCATTGACTGCGCCACCGAGGCAGTAGTTCGTATAGTATCTTATCTAAATTCATATATCAAAGTTTATAGCTAGTTTAAATTGAACGCGGACTTTACTAGTGGGCAAGAGTTAACCTTCCAAACAGAATATATTTGAAATCGCTTGGGGGCATCGTTTCGGGCAATATCGGGAGAGAGGCTGAAATGTGGCAGGATGTATCAGACGAGGCTAGGATATTACTTCGACCCGCATGGCATGCCGCGGGCTTTTACCGGCATTATTTTACTCGATTTCAAAAAAGAAAGAGACACAGAAGTCGCGGCGTAGGCTTAGTAATAGAGTTTAATTAGCACCCTTCGGGCACGAACTCTGAAAACTGGTCAAGGTTTTTTTTTTATTAGCTTGAGTGACGAAACTAGCAGGTCGCTCGCCTGATGGTAAGCGCCACGCATGACCATAAATAGAAGCAACACCACATAGAACTTTGAATTACAAAGCAAGGCATGCCATTGGACTGCGCTCTTCACCCCGAGAAATAAGATGTTAAGTCTCATAATGCCCAGTAATTTTAGTGGCTTCAATGTCCTTCAAACAGGAACACAACAGTGCTTACACACTGCTGCTTGGTGGCAGAAATAGACTAAGCGGTGGTAACAACCCAGAGCCTCTCGCATACGAGGGACCTACCACCTTGTAATAGTGTGAGTAAGACTTGCGCCCTGGGAGTGTTCCGTATCATAAAATTTATTTTAGAGATAAACTTTGAATTTGAGATTTGTTTGTAAGAAAATGATACAGTATTCGAAATTAATGATTTTCGAAACTTGTCTTTCACATATACCACTAGACTTCCGTACACAACAAAGCCATGTTCACACTATTCCTTTGAGACGACCGAATGTCTTTATATTGCTTACAAAAAAGGGTGTGTAATGTAATTCCTCAGAGAGAGTTCGTGGTCCAAGGAGCTACTAAATACGTCAGCATACAATAACATCGTGTTTACTATGTACATAACAACCAACCCCCCAGCCCCCCCCCCCTTCTCGTTTGTTTAGGATCTGTTTGTTTGTGGTTTCTGTTATATAACACGTTGTTTTTACACTATTATAAGTGTCTGTGACTCGAAGCTGTGTGGGTAGTTTGTGTTTTAGAAAATACCTAGTTCGTATTGTTGATTTTTCAATTTGAAAGTTTCCACTGCTAAATGCGTGTGGGTAGACTACAAGTACCCACGCGTTGCCTTACCGTTATGTAAGTGATAGACGCTGTAGACGCTTGTCTACAGTATGAATACACCGACTCGAACGAACTATTACCTGTCTCACAGAATAACTACGTGAAATGGCAGTGTATTCCCGGAAGCCTAAATCCGCCACACCTCAATTTTCATTCCTTTCCTTTAAGGTTGGCAACGCGTCGTCATTATAGGTGTATATGTGCGGTGGAGATTACTTACGATCAGGTGACCCCATTGTTCGTTTGACGACCTGTGCTATAAAAAACATTAAGAAATATTTGGGTTAATCAAAGACTTTATTGTATAATAATTGACAAGCTGCGCGGTATATATAAATTGTACCACAAAGTTGCGGTCAATTGACCGTAACTTAATATTACCATCTCAGTTATTCTCAACTAGATCACCTCTCGCGCTCCCTATCTTGTCAGCTGGCAAACTCCCACGTTATGTGACGCAATTTTACTTCTAAACAGCCCGTCTAGTAGTACACATTGAAGTCTTTGGATTTAATGGTCGTTTGCCAGTTCACCATTATAAAATGTATTTTTTACACTTCATACAGTCAGGTAAATACGGACTTAATGCCGGCGGCATTTTCTGCCAGTCAACCTGTGGGTGATGCAGAGACGAGATGATGTAAAGTATATTTATGAATAAATAATACATTCATACTGCCTCGGTGGCGCAGTTGTAATTCGTACGCGTTACGATTGAGGCCAACGCTGGGGTCTCGGGTTCGATCACCGGGTCGGGTAAAGTGGTATTGGGTTTTTCTATTACGAAATGCTCAGTATCAGCCCGGAGTCTGGAATTTGTGCCCGGTATGGCGATAGGCTCGCCCCCTGTCACATTGTGGGACGGAGACACGCTCGGCGAAATGTGGGTGTACTGGTTACACCTCTGCCTACCCCTTCGGGGATTACAGGCGTGAGTGCGTATATAATACATTTATTAAAAACATACATTAATCATTCATTAGTCATTATATTTTATAATCACCCAACGGTTAAAACCCCGATGTCAATTTTAAAACAACTAACTTTCAAATAGCACAACAGTCCTTCTTCAAAAATAACTAAGAACCATCTCGAATACACCACAATTCAACAAAAAAACGCATATCGCTCACATATTCAAAGGGGGATAAATCTTATAACACCCCTCTTTTTGTCGGCGGTTAAAAATAGATTAGATCAAGGCGGAGGTTCATCAAGCTCTTTCAAGTCACCGTTATTCTCAGTTTCCAAGTCAATGGTCTGTTCATTACGGTGCACCGTTGACGTCGACGCGACGCGACGCGACGTCGGCAGTACCACTCTGGCGCTCACCGAACTGTTCAACACTGTATTATAATCCATTTGCGTTCAACAGAGGTTTCTTTTTTTATTTCAGGCTGGTTTATTAAATCTTTAACAAAGTGCAGGTTTATTTATAGTTGTTTTATTGTAAAATTGTCGTGGGCAGTAGACGTATAGCTTTTTGTTTTTATTAGGTTGCCTTGATGTTTTAATAGGTACGAGTATATTGACAGCCTCCGTGGCACAGCGGGCGAGTAGCCGGCTGTGAAACGCGAGGCCGCGGGTTCGATCCCCGCACCGAGACAAATGTGTGATTCACAGACTGTGTGTGTGAGACAGAAAAATCTCTCGTAGTTCCTGATAGCCACGACATAAGACTCGTATCTTACTGTGGGGTCAGGACTATCTGTGTGACTGTTGGGTGCATTTATTTATTTATTTTAATAGGTATTTATGTGGGAGGGTATCTGGTAGTTTTGTTCTGACTGGATAGCGACCACCGCACAAAGTGAGAAAAACTGGCGTTATTATAAAATAATAAAGAATAACGTTTCGCCTTTCATATAATAATAATACTAGCCCTGTATTATACACGTCCCACCGCTGGGCACGGGCCTCCTCTACTGAATGAGAGGGGTTAGGCCGTAGTCCACCACGCTGTCCTAATGCGGATTGACAGACTTCACATACCTTCGAAATTCTTATGGAGGTTGTGAAATTCTTCTCAGGTATGTGTAGGTTTCCTCACGATGTTCCTTCACCGTTAAAGCAAGTGACAATTAACAATTAATATACACGTAACTTAGAAAAGTCAGAGGTGTATGCTCTGGGGGCTTGTTTCGAGCCTGCGACTTTCGTCTCGATAGTCCATACCACACCCCACTGAGCTATAACTGCTATATTGCCTTTCATATACTTAACAAAATAATTTCGGAAATATATAAGAAGGTTGTACTGTATACACGTACGATTTTTCATCTAAGTTGTTGACAGTAAAAAAGGTTGGAAATCTATTTGTGCAGATCCTTCGAACCCAATGTTCGGGGGGAAATAATGGCTGGGGGCGTTCCTAATCTTCGCTGAAATGTAAATATGGGAGTCCATCTGTTTGTAAATCCCGGGACAGCGCCGAGGCTCATCCGTGTTAAATCTTGCATACAGTTTATTATAATCGCTAACTTAAACCGTTTTAGGGTTCGAGTTACTCGCGCGATGCCGTCCCGCTACGGGCAATCGATGAGATGAAGTTGAAGCAACGATTTTCAGCAATGTGTGTTCTACATTGTAACGTACATTTACGATGTATTACATAACAATGATTATTATGTTTGTATAATACTTCTTGTTGATAGCGTACCATTGTGATTAGTCATTTATTACTATAACACTTTTCATCGAAATAAAACAAACAGTTTCAGAGAATTTTATTTGAAATGGAATTACTATAAGAACTAGGTAATTAATATATATTTATTTTCGTTTGTTCTAAATGAAAGAAATACTTCGGTGAAGTTTCTCATGAAAATAAATAAGGAATGGGAAAGGTACACGCATACAAAATGACGGATCGAGTGTCTCCTACAAAATGTACGTCCATTCATCACATTGACACGAAACCGTGAATACATTAATATCATCATACCAAGGACACAGCGCGCGGTAGGAGTAAATGCATATGAACTTTATACATCCTTCACACGACCCACGTCTCCTTTGTTCCTGGCACTCAAATATTAATGTCATATTGAAACCACTTTCTGAATTCCTTTTCATTTTGATTGAAAATTCCTTAATTGGACGATTTGCAAAGATTGTTGGGACCCTGACAGATGAGCGGGAATTTTTATCAATTGAAGCGGATTTGTTGTCTAAGCCACATATTAGCTTTATTGATGTGAATTTAATATGTATTCATTATTTCTTTTATACTTGATATTGAGATATAAGTAATGGTCTGTTTACTCACTTCACGTTTACTCGTGACATGATATTATGATTATCAAAAAATAAGTTTTAACAAAAGTTAGAAACCGACTTCAAAATAAAAACACTGGAAAGTCAATAATAACAATTTCTATAAGTCTCTTTAGTTTCGGTCCCTGTGTCGTGGATGGTCATATAAAATTGCAGTAACTCCAAAGAGACGTGTTGAAACGGTCGAGCCGATCTACAACTCAAAAAACATTGTTCATATATTCTACGTACTTTGAGTTTTAATAATTGTAACTGCGTATTTAATATTCTTCGTCAATGACCTGTCGAATGTCGTCTGCAATATGTTCAAGTATTGTAGGTATTTCCAGTAAAGTTATATCTATCTACTTTTGACTACTCAGTATACCATTCATGATTGAAAAGAATAAGATTCGTCTCTACATAACATTTTGATATCCAATTCTCAAATTCCGTTTTGATATTTGAAATGATGCTTCTTGTACAATTTTGTATTAATGTATTGTTCCGCGCTATATCCGACCGACTAAACATCTCCCGCCTCAAATGTCTTGGAATGTAAATATTATTTTAATCGGAAAACACTCCGAGTATCGTTTATAATTAAATTGTGAATAATTAATATCTTCCCCAAGATTCCTGCGAGAGTAACCCATTCATCCTGTCTATTGAAATTTTGAATTTATTCGCGGGTCCGATGGCACTCCAGCGACTAGGCTGATAGAGATTTCTAAGAGGTACTCGTGTTTCATTAAATATTTCATACACAAGTTTTCTATAAGAAAATTGAGGAAAACGTATATAATGTTTTTATCAATTGCTCGTTTTCCTGTAACAAATATGGATCATAAAGTTATACAGAAATACAGAAACGTTTATTCCATAATGTAGGTGTATGTACAGGTTGTTCGAGGAATAATAAGTTCCATTACATTCTACGGAACCAGGTACCGGTGTGTAATAAATACTATTTACATAGATATAAAAGAGACACGAAACAATATTTAAATAATCAAGAAATTATATTCTTAAATTTCAAGGACCTTCTTTTACGACAAATTTATTTATAGTTAAAATATTCCTGGATATTATAAAAGAAGTAAGTTATTTAATTTAAAAGAAATACAGCTTAGGTCAAATATGATTTTTTGATGTTAAGAATGCCAAGTGGTCTGCAAAGCAGCATTCACTACTTCTGTACTTTGGACATAGCAATTTCTAAACCACTAGAAAGAAACCCGTGTCCCAAATTTAGATAATCTTGTCACAATACGATGTATATCAGGCGGCTATGCCTAATGCGCAGTGCCATGTTATATGTGTGTTCGATTGAATAAGTCATGATTGAGCGCCCGTACGTGAGGAGATAAAATCTCGCGAACCCGTCTCACAATGAGCCCAATCAGTCTCGAATGAGTTTGTTGTTATACTCACATCCTTATACGTCATGTTGCCCTGGTACCTGCCCGTAGCAATTGTCGTAATGTTTTATTTGTGGGGGAGAAAGGAACAATAGACGGTTCGCTGGTTGTTGTTATGAGGGCCTAATTTGTGTCAATATTACAGATTGTTACGTCCGTATGCGAGAGAATTCTAGGAAATTAATTACAATACGTGGAGAGGTACGGGGAACTTGTGTATATTAACTTTTTGCTTAATGAAATAATATGTATCTATCTACTTCATACGTTTTTAAATCGAATCAAGGGCTATAAGGACGTAGAAAACATATGCTTTTGTATGAAATCATGAGAGTCCACCCAATGTGAATTCCTTGATAAACACCCGTCATCCACAGCACGTCAGCTTTAATACATCAGAGGGGTGTCGTTTTGTTTGCCACAGTTTTTGATTTTGTATTGTATTGGTTTTTTGTATGCAAAAGAGCGTTCGGTGTTGGAATGATTGTATTAAAGCGCTCGGGCATTGGCGCCTCGCATGTAAATCGCGGCCACATTGTTCGCGCGGCCGGTTAAAATAAAACATCCACCACTTGTACGACAAAT
Organism: Mimas tiliae; assembly: GCA_905332985.1. NCBI lineage: Eukaryota > Metazoa > Arthropoda > Insecta > Lepidoptera > Sphingidae > Mimas > Mimas tiliae. The sequence goes on along the minus strand of HG995259.1, from coordinate 13,760,246 downwards.
GAATTGTTTTATTAGTGGTGTGTTGCAGTTGATAGGTCTACTGGCAGTAGTTTGAAGTAATAAACATCGGAATATTGTCTTAGTTACAGCGGAATCACACGTTTCGATTTTCGTTGATCCAGTTGGATCTGAATCAACAAAATCTAGAATTAGATTATGCTGAACTGCAATTCATATAATTTTAAATTGCATCACATTAGTAGATAACTATTTATGTACATTAATTTCTGTGCGTATGACCTCGCATTGGCACAACGCCGCTCGATCTCCCGTAAACACCGCTCATGTTCCCAACCAACTTTCAATGTGTTAAAAGTTAGGTTCATATTATATATAATAGGTGATACGTGGGCGAGTGCACTATGGAAATATACGTCTTCATTGGCATGGCCGTGTTGATATACACGCTGGTCTCCATCCTGTTGAGCTCTGAGTGTTGCAATACCGACTACCAGAAGTGTCAGTGTGAGGAGTGCAAGAGCCTCTTTCAGAGTGCGGTAACGCCCTCGGTGCGGTCTGTGTCGTCGCGCATCGACGTCGAGCGCCCGTGAATTGTACTGTGCAGTGTCGTATACCAGGCTCGTTAACATTGGGGAAGTGTTGGGTACGGCATGGTTGGGTAGCGGGATGGACCCGCTGGCGCGGCTGATGGACGGCGCGCCGCTGCCCGGCGTGCTGGGAGCAACGAGGGACGCGCGGCCGCGAGGTGCCCTCGTCCACGCCAGCCTCGCCGCCGCACCCGCGCTCGGCGACAAGAAGGGCAGGCACCTCACAGGCACATTCTGTCTCACCGGCGACACCATGGAGGGCATCATACAGTGCCTTGTGTTCCTCAAAGCATTTTCGGTAAGTGAATAATCTACAAAAGGTATGTGATCGTGGGATTCATGCCACAATAGGCGTAAACGGCTCGAAACAATGTTAAATATTAATTGTACTTATTACTCAGATGGAACGGAAGGAGGATTATGTGTTTAAGCAGTTTGGCGCGGTTCCTTAACAAGGTTGCATTAGAGTCCAATTTGGTGCGGTGCCGTGGTCCCAAGGCACGAGACAAGCGGCTCAGGAGCTCAGCGATGCCGAGGAGCTTTGTCAGATATTAATGAACGGAGAAATTACACACTGTATTTACTCCGCACTTGGATAATGTATTTAACTCGGTTTCTCAATCTTGCCTTATATGCAGTGACTATGCTAAATATGTTTAAAATGAGTTTGGAAACGATCCAATTAAGGTAACTTCCGAGACTCGTGTTTGATTCAGTGATGATGAGGAAGTTTTAAAATAACTTGTTCATGTTATAAATAAATTCGTTCACTTATAGATCAATAATAGTTGATAAAAAACATAGTATCGGGTAATTTATAACCTGTATCTTTCTATATAAATTTGTTTCTACATTGTTGGAGAGATGTCTCGTGTTGTACACTCGATCAAACAAGTTTAGTACTTACCCAATGAATGTAAAGTTTCACACGAGCTCTGTGATCCGTCTTCATTATGCCCGATGTTTGTACGAATAATATTGATGTGGTACATGTTCGTATGAATTAGTACATAACAATAGTGGTTCCGTAGTTATGTAATTTCAAATAAGGCTAAACTAACTGATCTAGTTCACGGCGCGGCGTAGACCCACATTATCAAGTATATCAACTAATTAGAACGTATTCAAAACAAGTTTTGTAAACATTGTGACTATCGTTTTAGTAGCTGTACCTCTTCAGATTCCACAGTTTTTATTTTTTTATAGCTTGAATTACGAGACGAGCATGTTAAGCGTCATGCATCCCTTGTCTGTCGCGTACCTATCTCAAAGCAGTTTTTATACGCCCACCTACGTGCGCGTTTCCGCAGTCTAATAATATAAAAAAATGTTTCGTATTGCATTATACTATCATACACAAGCCAGTACAAATTTACAATTACAAAAATAAGACATTTCTTTTGTTAAACGGAACAATATAAAAATTAGTGTCTTTGCGAACATTGTATTTTCAACATGCTAGTTAAAAGTAATTTTCTTATGAATTTGTGCTAATGAGTTTTAGACCGTGGTCTTAAACAACAGTTTACGTCGATTAGTTTTTTCGTGTTCCGTTCTAACAAGTGAGTCACACATCTTTTATAGAAAATCCAACTAAAAAAATAGAAAATAAAATAAAATAGTGTAAGAAAAATGATATTGTAAAAAAAGCGTGGTTTTTCTATAAAAGCGCATTTTTTTAGTTTTTATTTAACTATTATTAATTTTTCATTTTTTAGTTGAAAATATTGAAATGTCATCGGTCCTTAATAAGTATGCCATATTTAGAGTTAATCCGACGTTTTGAAGGGGGTCAAAATCATGTTCAAAGATTCCGTTACATACAAACATACTAACATACGTATGAAGCTAATATAAAGGGTATAAAAAGTATTTCATTCTCTTTTCATGTTTTTCTTTGTGCCGTCCATTGAGTGGAGGCTGTAATTAAATAACATAAGTTTATCTCGCGCCTTGGAGAGGTTGTGAAGCCTGCTATCGAACGATGTTGCCACAGGCCAAAGAGATTTCTTCGGCTTTTGAGGTGTAGTTTGTGCGAGCTATTCGCCTCTATAAATGGAATGCTTTATATTGGTTTCGCCATAATGGAATAGCCTGGCTTTCGTATTTATAAGAATTCTTTGAGTAGTTAGCGTTTTATATAAGAGTTTTCGTATATATTTTTTATAGCATAGGCCGGCCAACGAGAATTTGGTTCACCTGATGGTAAGTGATCTTCACCGCCCATGTACGCCTACAATACCAAAAAAATCAAGAGCGCGTTGCCAACCTTAAAGAAAAGGGATAATTAAGGGATCGGGAAGGGGAGAAGATTTGGGCCTCCGGATATCTCACTAACCGTACGAAACGCAGCAGCAAGCTACTTTACGTCAGTTTTCTGTGAGACAGTGGTAATGACCCAGACGAGCCGGCCCATTCACGCTGTAGACAAAACTGTCTCCAGTGCTTAATAATAATGTCATATACACAGATTTGACAATCTGTACTCATAATTAAATTCGTTTATTTAGCAAACAATTGTCACGCATTGTTGACTTGAAAAAGCGATTTCCTTTTTCGTGTCTTTTACTTTCGCTGAAGTATTTAACGTTAAAATAATCTGATTCATGTTAAACAATTTGGTGCTCTTAAATCTCTCTCTTTGTCAGTTCATTGTAAACGTCGGTGACGGTGAGAGGAAAACTGCGAAGGGCCTTTGAGCACATTAAGATTTCATGTTTAATAGGGGGGACAGGATTTCAAAGAGGTGCCGGAATAAAGCGTAGGCTGGACATTAAAATGTGCAAAGAGCTTTTCGCACAAGCGAGCGTGCGACCACGGCCGTCTCGCTTTCAAAACGCTCGTAATTAAGTAAAGCTCTTTGCGACGCTGCACACCTGGTAGCACCCGCCGCGGCCTCTCCACGGCTCTGTTCGCCTAATAATTTGAACGACATTTTTAGGCTTCCTTTTCTTCACGAGACAGTTTCTTTGATGTTTTATGACTTTTTTGCGTCCTTTGGAGTAGCGAAAGAAAAATTTGCAAATTTTATCATTTAAAATTAACATGATTAATTATGTTCTTATAACCAATGTTTTTTTATTACTTGAAAAGGTTTTTAAAGGATGTTAGATACTCAATACATAGTAAGTTTTAAAGAGGAATTATAAGCGAAATTCATTATAGAAAATATAGTCTGTTTGGCCGTTAAAAAAAGGAATTTCCTACCACTAAGTAAGTTAAGAAATCATGATTTTTTGCCACAAGTTACTAGCTACTAGCTTTTACTCACGGCTTCGGACGCGTGAACAGCCTTTTAAAAATAGCATATTAAAAGGAAAAAATTAGACTATAACCGTCTCCAGGGTCCCATCTATCTCTGGCCAATATTCTTCAAAAACGGTTCAGCTATTAAGACGTGAAAGTTTAACAAACAAACTCACTCTCGCATTTATAATAGGATACACTGTTAACCCACTTTATTTGATCACGTGGTACTTCAATAAAACGTGTTTGATATGAATTGTATAAAAAACATGTAATTCATGTTTCTTTCCGATACCATACCCAAATGGATTATATATAAAATAAATTGATTACAAGGATAAAGATAGGATTTCAATCAATTCTTTATCCACTACACCCACTCCATAATACGCACGAAATCCATTAAGATCGTGACATTTCCTCGAAAAAATCGCAAGTTAGCTCCCAATCTCCCAGTCTAATACGCATGTATCAACTTCCTCGGCATTTATGAGATCCGTTTGGAAAAGTAAGAAAACGCTTCGTCATACGGTGCCAAATATATCCCATAGTATAAAAAATACTTGAAGGCTAGGCAACAGTTGGATTATACGACAGTGTCACGTCCTTGTCGCGTCGGCACGGCACGGCGCAGTTTATGGAGGCTCTTCTACGTGGGAATAACGGTGTCTGTGCCTAGTAGGATTTTGTGTTTTGTGATGCATGTAGGCGTTCGGTGTAATATATCTAAATCTGGAAGTCTGAAAGAAATCGCTGTTTGCGATAAGACCGCCCATTGTATCACCCTTACTGTATGATCCTCGTTTATAAGCTACCTACTTTATTTGGGGTGCAATAAAGAATATTCTATCTATCTAATTCTGTATAATGTAGAGTACATTATATTATATAGATAGATTAGATATTGTCTCCGTGGTTTAGAAAGGTCAAAGTAGCATCATTATCAGTCAGTTTAGCATATACGTAGGTACTTAAGGCTTAACAATTAGTATTTTAAAACTAATTGTAACCCAAATAATAAATAAGTCAAATCAATATCAAGTATTTACAAAATAAAAAAGCAGCTATAACTCAGCAGTAGTCGAACTGCCGAGTAATAGCCGCAAGTTTGTAAAAAGCCCCATGGTCATGCATCTCTGAGTTTCTCAATTTTGTGCGTATTCATTGTTAATTACATTTTTACATCGTGAGGCAAACAGCATAGTTGAAAAATGGCCATGTTTAAAAAAAGCATGTTGCGCCGACCCCACTGCGAGTGCAATCCAATTTATGCGCTTAGTCAAAGAATGGTTTTTACGAATTAGTACGAATATGTAATGTCCGGGTTCAGTCAGTAATTTAAGAAAAAAATAAGCACATCATCTAATGTTGAAACAGGGCGTCATCATCACATGAGAAAGAAAGAAAATTGATTTTATTAAGGATATATACGGCACACATACCTACAAGCAAATAAAATACGAAACTATCCGTCATTTTTAAAATATGCGAAGATTGCCAAAGTGCATAATTTTTGTAGTAGAACTGTCAATATTTAAGCCCAAGAGGTTTCGAACACTGATTGACAAAGATAATAATTCAGATCGTTAAGGTCAAATTGTTTCTACAAGACAAACAACGTTTCAATTGGATATTGTGGTGGGCGAGTCACAATATACCTGGAATTGAAGACTGTACCCACCGGCTTATATGACGCCCACGTAATACAAAATGCAATATAGGATTATCTGCTATTGTGTTCGAATGATCTAACAAATAGGGTATTAGGAATTACGACGAAAGTCAGATTATATGATTTACGCTTTTATTAACTAATTGACTGCCTCGGTGGCGCAGTTGTAATGCAAACGCGGTTGAAGTCAACGCCGAGCTCTCGGGTTCGATCCCCGGGTCGGGTAAAGTCGTATCGGTATTTTTCTATTACGAAATGCTCAGTATTATCCCGGAGTCTGGAATTTGTGCCCGGTATGGCGATAGGCTCGCCCCTATCACATCGTGGAACGGAGATACGCTCGGCGAAAAGTGGGTGTACTGGTTACACCTCTGCCTACCCCTTGGGGGATTACATGCGTGAGTGCGTATGTATGTTTTATCAACTATAAATAGCCGTTAACAACTCCCGACGTCAACGTAAATTAGAATAATATCTGTAACTTTAAAACGGCTTAACAGATTTTCTCCAAAGCTGAGAACCAAATCGGTCCATTCGTTTGGGCGCTACGATACCAGAGAGAAATAAAATAATCAAATTTTTAACATCCCTCTTTTATCCGGCGATTAATTCGTGGCAGAGCTACGCTGTAGACACGTCTATGCATAATAACTTCGGCAGTGTTATTATCAGATACGGCAATCATACTCAGATTGCCCATCAATTCAGACGAATAAATACAGACGTCTTTACTGGTAGGTAATAAAATTAACGCGCCCTCGTTATGTTCTAGCAACTGTTTATGGTCTATAGTTGATATCTACTACGATTCTGATATCATTATCCCAAACTATGTTATTGGCAAACAGTAATGAAGTATTGTAAAGACTGATTTAGACGAGAAAAGTACGATACAGGAGATACCAATAAATGTAAAGAAGTGGAAGCAATGATCGCATGATGCAGTTTGCATTAGTTTTCGTTTACATTATGACCTCCGTCATGTGAGAAACTCTTAACGTGTACATCAAGCTTATAGGCTTTGGCCTGTCCTTAAATAAATCTTGAACTAGGTGCTGGTGTGTGGTAGCTTTTACTATGTGGTATATAGGCTTTGGCCTGTCCTTAAATAAATCTTTAACTAGGTGCTGATGTGTGTTAGCTTTTACTAGGTGGTAGGTTCCTCGTATGCATTGGTATCACCGCTTTGTCTATTTCTGCCGCCAAGCAACAGTGTGTAAGCACTGCTGTGTTCCGGTTTGAAGGACATTGAAGCCAGTGAAATTACTGGGCATTATGAGACTTAACATCTTATTTCTCGGGGTGACGAGCGCGGTCCAATGCCATGCAGTGCTTTGTAATTCAAAGTTCTGTGTGGTGTTGCTTCTGGTTATGGGCTGGCGTGATGTTTACCATCAGGCGAGCGACCTGCTCGTTTTGTCACTCAAGCTAATAAAAAAATAAAAAAAAACTAATCCTTCCTTTACTTTAATCCTTTTTAATCCTTAGTAAAATGGTCTTTAGATCGCAAAGTATAGCAGCCAAATCTCATCGATCAAATTTAGTCAAATCAGGCAGACATTCAACTGCTAAATTTATAACCAAAATGAATCTATCACCTCCGCGGTTCAGCTGTTTGACCTCTTAAGTTGGCAAAATGAAAAAAAATATGAGGTATAAAAACCCTTTCGAATATTAATGTCGTTCAACTGTCGCACGCTGAGTGCTGGAGACGTGCGCTGCTGAGATTAAAAAAGAACCTGATGTGACGCACTCGAGGTACGAAGCTCGCCCTCTCTGGCTTGTGAAGAGAAAAAATATACGAGTACGGTTGGAGAAATATGGATGGAGTTTCGTCAGGGAATGTACTGGATAGATGTTTGAGGAGGTCGATAAAGGCAGGATGTGCACGCAGGACTTATTTTGAAGGCTAAAAAGGAACACTAGCAACTCTACCTGCAATTATTTTTGGGAAGCGCCAACTCGCAACTCGAATTTAGGTTGTTTAAAGAAGCGAAAAATACCTAATAATAAAAAAGTAAAAAAAAGTAGATTAATAGCCCAGCAGCCTTTTAATACCAGTAGTTCATAAAGCGGCCGTAGCATAACAAATTAAATTGTTAAATATATGAAGCATATCATCAAGCTGTGTGATGAACTTGCCCTTCACAGTAAATTCTGTTTTTTAGACGCTCGGCGGCGGTAGCTGTTGCGCATCTTGTTATATTTCACGAAATCGCAGCGTGAATGACACGCCTCGCCGGCACGACGGCCCGTGAATATTTCATTGTTGTACTCTTTTAATTCCCTCGTACATATTTAAGAAGGCTTGCATGTTGTAACAGTTTATAAAACGTAAGATGTGCTTTATGAATTTTAAATGAGATGAGTTTTTTTGTATGCTTATTTCTGTGCATATATGGAAGTGGATTATAACAATATAGGTCATGTCTACAATAGGCTTGAGTTTGCGAAACCACGTAGTTAGTTTATTAAATACGCAGATCAAGAAAGTAATTATTATTTTCTATGTTTAATATCAATTGAGCTACGGATAGCGCAGCGGGAAGTGGTAAGGAATGCCGCGACGAAAGTCACAGGTTCGAAACAAACCCTACATGCATTCTCTGACTTTTCGAAGTACGTGTTTGTATTCATTAAAGAAAATATCGTGAGGAATTCTGCATAGCTGAGAAAGTGTGTGAAGTCTGCCAACCCGCAATACATCAGCGTGGGGAACTTAAGCCTCCCCCCCCCCCGCTCATTCGTTAAAGAGACCCGTACCAAATAATGGGGACAGCACAATACAGGGCTGGTATTATTATTAATATAACAAACCTAACACAAAAACATTGTACATATTTTTTGATATGTTCATAGTTATTGCTACTCCAAAATAAAAACTGAAGTATGTTTTATCACAACGTGAGCCAGCAAACTGGGATATAAAATAAAACGTTACGTGCGCTGTACGTACAACAAGATAGAATGTACGGTGTGCCACCCGGTGCAGAATTCCAATATGTTTGTTCTGTTTGGTTGTGATTTTCCTGGTTACTGTTACATGTAACCCTGCAAGTGTGCACTCTGCATATTTTATAAATCTGCAACGTACAAATGATTTTATTGTTTAATTCTCCAGGGTCCCATCTATCTCTGGCCAATATTCTTCAAAAACGGTTCAGCTATTAAGACGTGAAAGTTTAACAAACAAACTCACTCTCGCATTTATAATAGGATACACTGTTAACCCACTTTATTTGATCACGTGGTACTTCAATAAAACGTGTTTGATATGAATTGTATAAAAAACATGTAATTCATGTTTCTTTCCGATACCATACCCAAATGGATTATATATAAAATAAATTGATTACAAGGATAAAGATAGGATTTCAATCAATTCTTTATCCACTACACCCACTCCATAATACGCACGAAATCCATTAAGATCGTGACATTTCCTCGAAAAAATCGCAAGTTAGCTCCCAATCTCCCAGTCTAATACGCATGTATCAACTTCCTCGGCATTTATGAGATCCGTTTGGAAAAGTAAGAAAACGCTTCGTCATACGGTGCCAAATATATCCCATAGTATAAAAAATACTTGAAGGCTAGGCAACAGTTGGATTATACGACAGTGTCACGTCCTTGTCGCGTCGGCACGGCACGGCGCAGTTTATGGAGGCTCTTCTACGTGGGAATAACGGTGTCTGTGCCTAGTAGGATTTTGTGTTTTGTGATGCATGTAGGCGTTCGGTGTAATATATCTAAATCTGGAAGTCTGAAAGAAATCGCTGTTTGCGATAAGACCGCCCATTGTATCACCCTTACTGTATGATCCTCGTTTATAAGCTACCTACTTTATTTGGGGTGCAATAAAGAATATTCTATCTATCTAATTCTGTATAATGTAGAGTACATTATATTATATAGATAGATTAGATATTGTCTCCGTGGTTTAGAAAGGTCAAAGTAGCATCATTATCAGTCAGTTTAGCATATACGTAGGTACTTAAGGCTTAACAATTAGTATTTTAAAACTAATTGTAACCCAAATAATAAATAAGTCAAATCAATATCAAGTATTTACAAAATAAAAAAGCAGCTATAACTCAGCAGTAGTCGAACTGCCGAGTAATAGCCGCAAGTTTGTAAAAAGCCCCATGGTCATGCATCTCTGAGTTTCTCAATTTTGTGCGTATTCATTGTTAATTACATTTTTACATCGTGAGGCAAACAGCATAGTTGAAAAATGGCCATGTTTAAAAAAAGCATGTTGCGCCGACCCCACTGCGAGTGCAATCCAATTTATGCGCTTAGTCAAAGAATGGTTTTTACGAATTAGTACGAATATGTAATGTCCGGGTTCAGTCAGTAATTTAAGAAAAAAATAAGCACATCATCTAATGTTGAAACAGGGCGTCATCATCACATGAGAAAGAAAGAAAATTGATTTTATTAAGGATATATACGGCACACATACCTACAAGCAAATAAAATACGAAACTATCCGTCATTTTTAAAATATGCGAAGATTGCCAAAGTGCATAATTTTTGTAGTAGAACTGTCAATATTTAAGCCCAAGAGGTTTCGAACACTGATTGACAAAGATAATAATTCAGATCGTTAAGGTCAAATTGTTTCTACAAGACAAACAACGTTTCAATTGGATATTGTGGTGGGCGAGTCACAATATACCTGGAATTGAAGACTGTACCCACCGGCTTATATGACGCCCACGTAATACAAAATGCAATATAGGATTATCTGCTATTGTGTTCGAATGATCTAACAAATAGGGTATTAGGAATTACGACGAAAGTCAGATTATATGATTTACGCTTTTATTAACTAATTGACTGCCTCGGTGGCGCAGTTGTAATGCAAACGCGGTTGAAGTCAACGCCGAGCTCTCGGGTTCGATCCCCGGGTCGGGTAAAGTCGTATCGGTATTTTTCTATTACGAAATGCTCAGTATTATCCCGGAGTCTGGAATTTGTGCCCGGTATGGCGATAGGCTCGCCCCTATCACATCGTGGAACGGAGATACGCTCGGCGAAAAGTGGGTGTACTGGTTACACCTCTGCCTACCCCTTGGGGGATTACATGCGTGAGTGCGTATGTATGTTTTATCAACTATAAATAGCCGTTAACAACTCCCGACGTCAACGTAAATTAGAATAATATCTGTAACTTTAAAACGGCTTAACAGATTTTCTCCAAAGCTGAGAACCAAATCGGTCCATTCGTTTGGGCGCTACGATACCAGAGAGAAATAAAATAATCAAATTTTTAACATCCCTCTTTTATCCGGCGATTAATTCGTGGCAGAGCTACGCTGTAGACACGTCTATGCATAATAACTTCGGCAGTGTTATTATCAGATACGGCAATCATACTCAGATTGCCCATCAATTCAGACGAATAAATACAGACGTCTTTACTGGTAGGTAATAAAATTAACGCGCCCTCGTTATGTTCTAGCAACTGTTTATGGTCTATAGTTGATATCTACTACGATTCTGATATCATTATCCCAAACTATGTTATTGGCAAACAGTAATGAAGTATTGTAAAGACTGATTTAGACGAGAAAAGTACGATACAGGAGATACCAATAAATGTAAAGAAGTGGAAGCAATGATCGCATGATGCAGTTTGCATTAGTTTTCGTTTACATTATGACCTCCGTCATGTGAGAAACTCTTAACGTGTACATCAAGCTTATAGGCTTTGGCCTGTCCTTAAATAAATCTTGAACTAGGTGCTGGTGTGTGGTAGCTTTTACTATGTGGTATATAGGCTTTGGCCTGTCCTTAAATAAATCTTTAACTAGGTGCTGATGTGTGTTAGCTTTTACTAGGTGGTAGGTTCCTCGTATGCATTGGTATCACCGCTTTGTCTATTTCTGCCGCCAAGCAACAGTGTGTAAGCACTGCTGTGTTCCGGTTTGAAGGACATTGAAGCCAGTGAAATTACTGGGCATTATGAGACTTAACATCTTATTTCTCGGGGTGACGAGCGCGGTCCAATGCCATGCAGTGCTTTGTAATTCAAAGTTCTGTGTGGTGTTGCTTCTGGTTATGGGCTGGCGTGATGTTTACCATCAGGCGAGCGACCTGCTCGTTTTGTCACTCAAGCTAATAAAAAAATAAAAAAAAACTAATCCTTCCTTTACTTTAATCCTTTTTAATCCTTAGTAAAATGGTCTTTAGATCGCAAAGTATAGCAGCCAAATCTCATCGATCAAATTTAGTCAAATCAGGCAGACATTCAACTGCTAAATTTATAACCAAAATGAATCTATCACCTCCGCGGTTCAGCTGTTTGACCTCTTAAGTTGGCAAAATGAAAAAAAATATGAGGTATAAAAACCCTTTCGAATATTAATGTCGTTCAACTGTCGCACGCTGAGTGCTGGAGACGTGCGCTGCTGAGATTAAAAAAGAACCTGATGTGACGCACTCGAGGTACGAAGCTCGCCCTCTCTGGCTTGTGAAGAGAAAAAATATACGAGTACGGTTGGAGAAATATGGATGGAGTTTCGTCAGGGAATGTACTGGATAGATGTTTGAGGAGGTCGATAAAGGCAGGATGTGCACGCAGGACTTATTTTGAAGGCTAAAAAGGAACACTAGCAACTCTACCTGCAATTATTTTTGGGAAGCGCCAACTCGCAACTCGAATTTAGGTTGTTTAAAGAAGCGAAAAATACCTAATAATAAAAAAGTAAAAAAAAGTAGATTAATAGCCCAGCAGCCTTTTAATACCAGTAGTTCATAAAGCGGCCGTAGCATAACAAATTAAATTGTTAAATATATGAAGCATATCATCAAGCTGTGTGATGAACTTGCCCTTCACAGTAAATTCTGTTTTTTAGACGCTCGGCGGCGGTAGCTGTTGCGCATCTTGTTATATTTCACGAAATCGCAGCGTGAATGACACGCCTCGCCGGCACGACGGCCCGTGAATATTTCATTGTTGTACTCTTTTAATTCCCTCGTACATATTTAAGAAGGCTTGCATGTTGTAACAGTTTATAAAACGTAAGATGTGCTTTATGAATTTTAAATGAGATGAGTTTTTTTGTATGCTTATTTCTGTGCATATATGGAAGTGGATTATAACAATATAGGTCATGTCTACAATAGGCTTGAGTTTGCGAAACCACGTAGTTAGTTTATTAAATACGCAGATCAAGAAAGTAATTATTATTTTCTATGTTTAATATCAATTGAGCTACGGATAGCGCAGCGGGAAGTGGTAAGGAATGCCGCGACGAAAGTCACAGGTTCGAAACAAACCCTACATGCATTCTCTGACTTTTCGAAGTACGTGTTTGTATTCATTAAAGAAAATATCGTGAGGAATTCTGCATAGCTGAGAAAGTGTGTGAAGTCTGCCAACCCGCAATACATCAGCGTGGGGAACTTAAGCCTCCCCCCCCCCCGCTCATTCGTTAAAGAGACCCGTACCAAATAATGGGGACAGCACAATACAGGGCTGGTATTATTATTAATATAACAAACCTAACACAAAAACATTGTACATATTTTTTGATATGTTCATAGTTATTGCTACTCCAAAATAAAAACTGAAGTATGTTTTATCACAACGTGAGCCAGCAAACTGGGATATAAAATAAAACGTTACGTGCGCTGTACGTACAACAAGATAGAATGTACGGTGTGCCACCCGGTGCAGAATTCCAATATGTTTGTTCTGTTTGGTTGTGATTTTCCTGGTTACTGTTACATGTAACCCTGCAAGTGTGCACTCTGCATATTTTATAAATCTGCAACGTACAAATGATTTTATTGTTTAATTCTATAGAGTGACTGCCTTAGTGGCGCAGTTGTAATGCGTACAGTCAGTATAGTACAGAGGCAGTCTTATCATTTTCTATTTAATGTTTATTCAAATCTTCAGAAAGTATCGATAAACTCCATCAACTTTTTAATTACGAACTGCCAATGTTTCTGTAGTATCATCCAGAAGCCTCCCACAACACGTCTTAATTTCCCCATTACCATCCAAATAAGCGGAACTCGGGATTCATTAATATTTAACAATTTCACTTTATATTTTCTATACTGTTCGGATAATTCCGAGTGGGGTGATTCTCAGGCGCTCCCGGCCTCTAGACAATGTTTTATTCATTATACGCTCCCGAAACAACGATTTGGCTGGAGTCCATTAGGGGCCCATCGGCGTCAGTTCTAATCGAGATTTTGCAAGATTTTTTTTATCTACTTGCACAATCTCGATCTATGTCTTGCTTATCTGCTTTTGTTATTGCACAATGCAAGGACTGCCTCGGTGGCGCAGTTGTAATGAGTATGCGTTAAGATTGAGGCCAACGCTGAGGTTTCGGGTTCGATCCCCGAGTCGGGTAAAGTGGTATTGGGTTTTTCTATTACGAAATGCTCAGTATCCGCCCGGAGTCTGGAATTTGTGCCCGGTATGGCGATAGGCTCGTCCCCTATCCCATAAGGGACGGAAATACGCTCGGCGAAAAGTGGGTGTACTGGTTACACCTCTGCCTACCCCTTCGGGGATTACAGGATGAGTGCGTACGTTATTGCACAATAGCAACAACTAGTATGTGAGTCACTTAAGTGATGGTCATGAACACCCGCTACACCAAAAGAGTTGTGTCTGCGTAGCTGACTGTTGAGGAAAGAAGAGCTGCGTTCTTTTTCTGTGAGACATAGGTAACGATGCGGACGAGCCGGCCCATTCATGGTGTAGACAAAAGTGTCTACAGCGTGGCTCTACCACTCACTTGTGTCCAATTTCATCTAAATCCGTTATTCTGTTAGGCATAGTTGATTAAATTCATAAACTCACAAACATCCACCTTTCACATTTATGATATTACTAAGATTGAGGAAGTGGGAATAAATTCCGAATACCACGGCCATATCGTCTATGGTAGCGCCACTGTCGCCATTAAACATACGATACATACGACCTTCTACAAGACGGCGACTTCAAAGTCACACTTCTATACATACATACGCACTCATGCCTGTAATCCCCGAATCATTTCATTACCCGACCCGGGGAACCCGAGACCTCAGCGTCAACTTTAGTCGTAACGCGTACGCATAACAACTGCGCCACCAGGCACACTTTTATACCTACAAGTTTATCCATCACCGCACGATGAAAGGTCACGTGGTTTGTTTAAAAATCTCTCGTCGAGTTGAACTCGTTAAGTGATACTTATTTACGCGGCGCACTAGTCGCTTCCCTTTGTTAGCGCAGTCCGGCACAAAGGGCCGGCCCATTAAACCGCCCACTCGGCCCATCTCCGGTGTTTTCTTTTCATTTCCTATACCGAGCCTCAACCCTTTCAATGGCTATGAGAGCTCAATAATGTACCGCATGAACGGAATTGTTCGCGTAGCGTGGATGCGATTTTTCGTGAATTCTGGACGGTCCATTCATCAACTTGTAATAGCATAGCAGTGATAGCGTAGGTGGGAGTGGTATGGACTGTCGAGACGAAAGTCGCAGGTTCGAAACTAGCCCCAAGAGCATACACCTCTGACTTTTCTAAGTTACGTGTATATTCATTGTTAATTATCAATTGCTTTAACGGTGAAGGAAACCTACATACCTGAGAAGTTCTCCATAATAATTTCGAAGGTATGTGAAGTCTGCCAATCCGCATTAGGCCAGCGTGGTAGACTACAGCCTAACCCTCTCATTCAGTAGAGGAGGCCCATGCCCAGCAATGGGACATGTATAATAACGTACTTTCTCATGAATGTCCAGAACTCGATCACTATTAATAGTTAAAGAAACTCAATACCATTTAGTTGAGAGTAAACGTAAACTAATGGCACAAACTACGGAGCAATTTATAGTTGCTCGAGCGAACAATCAGATTATTGATGGTTATTACAAGAATTCCAAATGGTCGGTGTAGTTGGCCGGACCACTTCCCGGAACGTTGGCCCGCGTCCGCGAACTATGCGGGAATGTTCCACGATGTTCGCGAATGTTCCACGATATTCGAAGCGAACATGCGCAGGTATTAGTTGTGATTTATTATTGATGCTGCTTTGTGTGACATTCCTTTGACTTTATGTCGATGTTCAATAAAGGAGGAAACATTATGGAAAGTAAATATTTATGTGGAAAACTGATTGTAGCGTATATATACCACCTGGACACACTACTGAATAATAACATATAAAAGAGAAGCAAGGTGAAAATTGGGGAGTTCTTTCCACAAGCCATGTTGAGAGTTTGGTAAAGCTTCATTTTTATTGTACGATG
This sequence comes from Mimas tiliae, assembly GCA_905332985.1. Lineage (NCBI taxonomy): Eukaryota > Metazoa > Arthropoda > Insecta > Lepidoptera > Sphingidae > Mimas > Mimas tiliae. The sequence goes on along the minus strand of HG995259.1, from coordinate 13,744,507 downwards.
GTTATATTCCAATAAAAAAGACTGCTTAATAATGTCGTGTCAAGAATTATAATTTATACTGTAGTCGAATTAAAGTAATCTTCGACTTGTTATTCTCTTGAGTAACTAGCTGAATCCGAATGGCATCGTATTCATTCCATATTCACGCTTCGGCTAATTCGAAAAATGAACATTACCGAAGCGCATAGTTTAAATACCATCATACTGAAATTCAATTGATACTTATACGCACTCACGCCTGTACTCCCCGAAGGGGTAGGCAGAGGTGTAACCAGTACACCCATATTTCGCCGAGCGTATTTCCGTCCCTTATGAGACGCCTATCGCCATACCGGGCACAAATTTCAGACTCCGGGCTGATACTGAGCATTTCGTCATAGAAAAACCCAATACCACTTTACCCGACCCGGGGATCGAACCCGAGACATCAGCGTTGACCTAAATCGTAACGCGTACGCATTACAACTGCGCCACCGAGGCAGTCATTCCTAATTCATTCATAATTCAATTGATATTTTGATGAAAAATTAATCTCCAGTTTGATCAACTAAACAGTACATAGAAATAGCCGTGTATTACATGTGTACGTTAATCAAGAACATAGAAAATGAAGTCATCCAACGTGATTGGAATAATTTTCATACATTAAATAAAGTTTGCCGTACTCCAACATTACGAGTACCAGCAGATATAAAACAAGCTTTTAATATAATTATAACGCATCATGTACATAATACGCGAGATCTCTGCGGGCCTCATGTAAATTTGAATTCTGCGAATAATTACTTTGGGAGGCGTTTACAAGTGAATATTTTATAAGGGAATGTTTTGAGCGTCTCCCGAGAAAGTCCCACTGCCTCGGGGTACGGGATAGTTTCCTTGGGCGTAGGGGTGTACGCCAAATTGTTTAATTTTGAGAAGTAGGGGTGAAATTGTATATTTTAATAGAAATTTCGTCTTTCTGATAATAATATTATTAGGCAATTAACATACGCACTCACGCCTGTAATCCTCGAAGGGGTAGGCAGAGGTGTAACTAGTACACCCACATTTCGGCGAGCGTGTCTCCGTCCCATGATGTGATAGGGGGCGAGCCTATCGCCATACCGGGCACAAACTCCAGACTCCAAACCCAATATCACTTTTACCCGACCCGGGGATCGAACCCGAGACCTCAGCGTCAGCCTCAGTCTGCTGCGCCACTGAGGCAGTAATATGCAATTTATACACACTTGAAAGTTCAAGTATGTAACGTCACGCTCAGTTCTCGAAGCGGTAGGCAGTGATGCATGGCGCATGCACTACACCCCAAAATTTGCCGATTTAGTTTCCGTCTCATGACATTATAATGTCATATCACGCACAAACCTCTTATGTGTTTATCGAATAAACTCAATACTAATTTTGATTCCTTGGCCCGGGAATGAAACTAAGGACCTTACTAGCTTCACAAACTAAGCTACCACTAGCCCAAGGAGACTAGCTTTTATTTGGTCTTTAATATATTGGTAATACAGTAATCATCATAGATGACTTAATGACATGATAGACTTAAGATCATAGATGATCAATAATCATCTATGATCTTAAGTCTTGGTAAAAATATATACTCAATTTCTAAATAGATATTGGGCGACTGGATACCGTGTGCTTAGGATCTAGTGGGTACAGCAGTGACGTCAGACGTCAGTTACGTACTAAAAACTGATCAAGTGTGAATTGAACTAAAGGGGTTCGTACCTACACAAAAAAAATGTTATTTTTATTATTTGTTAACATAATAACTGATAATCTGTTAACGTTTCAACCGACTACCTTTTACAGTTCATAAGATAGAGCCCTTTAAAGGAAGGAAAGAGAGACGTTTAGACGGAGAGACAGATTGCGTAGGATTAGTAATAGCCTTCTGTAGACATCCTTTGTGTACAGCAAACTAAAAAGATTGTTTTTATATAGATTGAAGTACTTCGTTTACATCTTTGGTCCGTGGTCGTGAATCAGTGATGAACAAGGGAGGAATACCTTTGTCTAACATCAATCGCGATGTGTGAACGTGCTGTCTCTCTCGCGGCGCTTGTAAAACATCAATGTTATTCCGATAACAATGGGACCGCCGCACTGCGCCGTCGTTTTAGTTCCTATTCAACGAGATACTGTGTATTTACTCATGTTAGGTTACATCTTTATGTTTGTATTTCGACGTGTCAACATATTGCCATTTTCTGACATATTTTAAGTTAATTTGGGTATTTTTGTTGCAATATTTGTAAGTGAGTAAGACTGCCTCGGTGGCGCAGTTGTAATGCGTACACGTTACGATTGAGGCCAACGCTGAGGTCTTGGGTCCGATCCCCGGGTCGGGTAAAGTGGTATAGGGTTTTTTTATTACTAAATGCTCAGTATCAGCCTGGAGTCTGGAATTTGTGCCTGGTATGGCGATAGGGTCGCCCTCTATCACATAAGGGACGGAGATACGCTAGGCGAAATGTGGGTGTACTGGTTACACCTCTGCCTAACTCTTCGGGGATTACAGGCGTGAGTGCGTATGTATGTATTTGTAAGTTATCCAAACTTTAAATTAAATGTTTGAAGGTCAGATTAAAATTTACTCTGAAAAGTCACACATAAGTAAGTCAATTTACATATTTATGATGTCATAAATTCTTTTATATTACAAATGAATTTGCCAGGAGATCATAACAGTGACACAGACAAACGCAACTCATTAGAAGACAAAGTGAGCGCGCGTCGAGCCCTCGAACGTACTTACAACTTCGACGGATCCGACGTGAAATCATAAAGCGGGCCCTCTTATTGCATTCCTCGCTGTCCATAACAAAACTTTACGAAGTCTTGGTAACTACGTGCCAGTTTCACCAGTGTTTTATTCAATCCTTCTTTAAATCTTACGACTCTCTAACTAGAGTGGAAGATTTGTTCTAAACGAGAAGTAAAGCAATCTAGTTAATGATATATAGAGGCGAGAATTAGCCAATGCCCCCTCATTAATAGTCGCAGCAAACAGTTCTCCGTTCAAAAAAGTTTGGGAACCTCGACAATGAAAGGTTAATGTAGCGCCGGACGGTTTTAAGTACCTACCTAGGTCTTATGGCCCTTTAGAGACTAAGCCGCTTTCAGTGCTGCTCACAGGATAGCATTTATGTACAACCATTATCCGAATATTATAAAATATAAACAAAGGTGGGTATTAAAGTTGGTGGGGTAAAAAGGGGGTATAAGCACTTCTATCGCTTTATTGTGTGCTGTTTAAAGATGTAGAATTTGTAGAGCTGCTTTTTTCCTTTCTTTTTGTGACCTCTTAAAGCATTGTAAGTAGATTATTGTGGTCTGTTTGTATATTCTATAGCATCACTAGGTACGACTAGGGTGAAACCATTATAAAAAAAACCGAAGGCGTGACGATTCTCTGTTGCGTTCTCTCCTAATTCCTATTTTTTTTTCTTTAAGTTCATTAATACACCCATGATTTCTCTTTGTGTTCAGGTGCTGGCGGTCTCGGATTAAAAAAGCCTAGTTAAGGCGAGTTTGATCCTAGCCCCAGGGGCTTCTGTTTTTTAAGAGACTTCTTAGAAATTATCATCTGTTATTAATTGTAAATGATCACTCGTTTTCACAGTTTTCACAATCAAAGAAAACATTGTGATAATATCTGCATACCTAAGTCTTCCAAAAAATTATAGAAAATATGCTCTAGATATTTTATTTCTCTTTTCCTGTATTTAAGTTTTTAAAACAGTTATATATAATTATAAATAACAACATCTAGAAACCACTAAGCTGTGTATTAAAACTAAATAAAAGTACCTACTGTCATATCAAAAACTAAACCTTAAGTACTCTTTAATACTCGATTCATAGTGGTTATTTGCCTAACCACGACGTTCAATGGAATAATCTCCACTTCGGTGTGCACGAACCCATATTCCGACCCGATTGACGGCCGATCAAATATTTGTCGAACCCGCACCTTTCGCATTCGGGGGCGCTCTTGTAGTGCAGAGCTACGGGATTCCAAGTAAACATGAAAAACCGGCCAAGCGCGAGTCGGACTCGCGCACTGCAGATTACCTAACCTACCTTTAATTTTAACTTTTTATGCTCTTTATTTTTTCTTAGTATACTGGCCATACCATAATCTGTGAAAATTTTAGCCGACTAAGTATTACGTTTAGAAGTTAGAGTTATTTAATTTATTAAAGGGATAGAATCACAACGTTAGCAGATACATAGTAATGTGTATTGTATTTATATATATATTTGTCATATATGTATAGTATATATCATATATATTTAAGTTCTATATAATATATATTATTTATGTATGTATTTTATGTATTAGCATCTTGTCTACTCCTTTCTTGTTAGTATTTTCTTATCCATGATTTATATACACCCACATTGTCTCGTCTCTGCATCACCCACAGGTAGACTGGTAGATAATGCCTTTGGCATTAAGTCCGCCTTTATACATATTGTGTATATGAAGTTTTAAATAAATAAAATAAATAAAGGACACACAGACAAGATAGACAGCCAGGCGGCGTAGGCTTATGGCCGTTCCCTATATTCTAAACTAAATGGCCGATACTAAAAGTATCGTATGTGCTGTGTGTGTAACTGATTTCTTTGGATCATTATTGCAGTTAAAGACAAATGAATGTGTAGTTGTTATATTACTCATAATTGTATGAATGAAATTCTGTTTTTATTTAGCGCCAAAACATGGACAATCACGTATACAGAAATCGCCACTATGTGTTCGCTCTCGCTATGAGGCCGCATAGTAACGTCTATGTTTTTTCTATGAAAGAGGCAACGGACCAAGCGTGTCACCTGATGATGGTGAGTGAGTGAATACGGATGTAAATTTGTCTACATATTGTAATAATACTGTATGGAGTTTTTAACGTAATACGAAACAGTGTGATTATGTCACTGTTCGATTTTTTTTTTGTATAGGCCGGCAAACGAGCAAGTGGGTCATCTGATGGTAAGTGATCTCCACCACCCATGTACGCCCACAATACTAAAAGAATCATAGGTGCGTTGCTGACCTTAAAGGAAAGGGATAATTAAGGGATTGGGAAGGGGAGGGGGTTTGGGCCTCCGGGTATCTCACTCACCGTACGAAACGCAGCAGCAAGCTGCTACTTTACGCCGGTTTTCTGTGAGACAGTGGTAATGACCCGGACGAGCCGGCCCATACATGCTGTAGACAAGTGTCTACAGCGTGGCTCTACCACTCAAAAAATATACACAGAATGCGATTTTTTTAAATATATCCAAGATTAGATTTAAAAACTTTTCTGTCAATATCAAGTATAACAAACTGAACATTGCGAGACGAACTTTTTCTTCTTTAACGTTAAATAATGCGCGATGATTTCACAAGAAAGAAACTCTTACACAAAAACCCGTGGCGTACTTTTTGAAGGCTCTCGGATATAACGAAGTTTGGTAACACACTTTACTCCGGTGCTTGCGCGGGATTTTCGTTAAATTTCACATTCTAACTCCACTTGAAGTTTTGTAAACTGATTCAGTCGGTATTGATTACAATTTGCCGGGCTGAATGTTTTTTCATACGCTTTTTTTGTGAAAAGAATGCTGTATGCCGCCGAATCAATCTCGTAACTAGTTTTCGGTTTGAATTGACTGGCGGGTAGGTTTAGCAAAACTACGGGAACTCTATTAGATATACCATGTTTTTTTTATATCGTAGACATAATAATAATGAAAATTGAAATAAAACTAGTTTATACGGATTTTATCGCGGTTTAATATTTATTTTAGTCCCGACGTTTCGAAAGCTTTTCAGCCTTCGTGGTCACGGGAGAGACGGAAAAGCTTTCGAAACGTCGGGACTAAAATAAAAATTAAAACGCGATAAAATCCGTATAAACTAGTTTTATTTCAATGTGTAATATTCGCGTAAACCTAAGAAATCACTAAATAATGAAAATTGTTATTGTTGACGTTTTTACTCGCATAACTCTCGCATTCCTTTATCTGTTGTTTACATACATACATAGATTCACGCCTGTTTACCATAGGGGTAGGCAAAAACAACGGATTTCCACTTGCTACGATCCTTGCATACCACTTTGATCTCATTCACTCTCATTAAATTTTTCACACATGCACGTCGGTTGGGGTACTCGATGTATATTGTTTTATGTTGTTTAAAGTGCAATAAATCACCAGGGCACCATCACTTGCGTGATTATGATCCTGGATCAGCACCTTCCATTATTTATGAACCCCGTGCGTCCACGTGCTCCCCTTATAACCACTACATTGAAAATAAATCATCCATTCGGAATCGCAGTAGTAATGTGTCCCCGTGGGAAATTCCACTCCACTTGAAGGGATCGCCTCAGAGACAGTAGGGTTGTCGGGAAAGGAACGGTTTATTATGCACTTTTGTAAGGCAAAGAAGTTTGTGCAAAACTGGCTTTATTGTATAATACATACATACTCACTCACGCCTATAAACTATAATGATGTGATAAAGGGCGAGCCTATCGCCTTTATTGTATATAAATCATTACATTATCATATATTTTGACAAATTTACCATATTTTAACATGCAGAGACTATGTGTTTTTATTTTTCTTCATACGTTTTACAAGTAGCCTGCCAGCAAATAATAAGAAATAGTATATTTTCTAAAGCCTTTAAAATGGTTTTCTGGCAACCCTTAGCCCAGAAAAGACGGGGGTTTTGCCTCCAGAGGTTGGCAGGCAAGCAAATAAATAGGCGACATTAGGAGTGCGCCTCCGCTGCGCCGTACATTTTTACCGTTTACAAATGTTTGTTTCCGTGTTCTGTTTAATTGAACTGTGCTGTGCCGCGCTGCGCAGTTTACTAATGAGACGAATCTGTGTCGGATACGTTTACTGTTGGGAGTTTAATTTATTTTCTTCATTAATTACCATGGCTGTAGTTTTTAGCCTCTAGTAATTGCCGCACTCATAGACGTCAATGAGCTTTATAATTGTTAATTAGAATTTGTTTAGAATTCGTTTTTTTTATGTGCTTGCCTCGGTGGCACAGTTGTAATGCGTGCGCGTTGCGTGACGGTCTTGGGTTCGATCCCCGGTATAAAAGTGATATTGGGTTTTTCTATTGCGAAATGCTCGGTATCAGCCCGTAGTCTGGAATTTGTGCCCGGTATGGCGATAGGCTCGCCCCCTAGTACATCACGGAGATACGCTCGGTGAAATGTGGGTGCACTGGTTACACCTCTGCCTACCCCATCGGGGATTACAGGCGAGAGTGCGTATTTTTTTGTATCGATTATTTTCCATTCGTTATATAGGATTATTTTTGTGCTCAGAAACGCAGCATACATCATGTATCGACTTCGAAAAGGAGGGAAATAATATTATTTTAAGAATAATTTTCTAATAGAAAAAGAAGGATCTTGAAAGACCGTACCCAACGGTGATAAGGGCAGGAGGAAGAAGAGGAGATTTTATACAATGGTGTGTGTAGAATACCGTATTATATAAAAATATATTATATACGGTATTCACATATGGCACGCTTTATAACCAACGTTATCTTTGAATGTCACCAAAATTCTTTGCTCACGCCGCGTCCGCGCCGTCAAAAATCACTGAACACCAGGGGATCATGATTTGGCGATGGTTTGTCTAGTAAACATGCTCATGTATTATTCATACGTGTCGCACAAAAACTTTTCGCTCGCTGAGTAACATCCATTGAACAGGCAGTTCATAGAAAAATATATTATTTGATTTAACGCTTTTATTTTGTTTCTGTGACCGGTAACTGAATTCCCGTCAACTTAGTCTGAACCGAAATCAATAGTACCTACATACATACATACACACTCACGCCTATGTCCCATGGGGGTAGGCAGACTATTGAGTACCACAAGCTACGATCCTGACACACCTCTTTCGCCTCTTCCACATTCATACATCTTCTCATACATTTTCATCGGTTGAGGATACTCGTGACGTGCCCTTTTCGGAGAATATCATTTATTTGATGCAATCGAAATCAATAGTTTTAATAACATTTTGTATGCCAATTCCCTCAGGCCATAAAATTTAAATCTAAAGATACAATTTCAAAGCTGATAGGTTAGTTAAAAGTAAAATTAATCGTAGAACAATATATTAATATATAACAATATTACATCGCGTTTCTATTTTTGGTGTATTCTGAATCAATCGCGAACAAAGCAGTCTAATTAAAGTAATACAGTCTAATACAATGTTACTCAAATGTTAAATATTAGCCATAAACATATAGCAAGCAATAAGTGATCGCTGTTATTGGCAGTTACATGGCTGAATTTGCTGCGTGCGTTGGTGCTTTGTATTATAATTATATAATAGGTCTGGGGAAAAGCCTTTTCGTATTTTCTCTGTGAGATTATTAGTATGAAGTGAATTCTTTGTATGAATTTGTAAACCAATCTCTTTGGTTGACCTGTACCGAGCTGGTTAATGGTATCATCATTATAAACGTGGATATTTGAGAAAATAAATAAAAAAGTAAAAAACCATTATTCAATTGCTTTTTATCCAAGTAAATGAGTAAATCTAACGAAGGGATTCTATAATTTTTAAAGTTTTTTTACAAAAAAAAAAAGGAATTTGAATCACCAGGAAAAAAAAGTTGTTCCTTTTATGAACCTAATGCAGTGTCATTAAGAGTTGCACAAACTTGGTTTAAGCGTTTTCAGCCAGGAAATATTCATTTTAAAAATCAGTCTACTCTAGTCGCCCTAGTACAGATAAAGTTGATATCATTGGGGAAAAATTGGAGCAACGTTTGCATAATAGTAGGTCTGTCATTGTTAAAGAATTGGGCATTGAATACAAAACAGTTTTGACACATTTGAAAAAGCCTAAGTATACAAAAAAGCTCGTTATTTGAGTACCACACGAGCTCATTGATTCTCTATTAAAACTTAATGAGCTGAACCATTTTTGGAAAGATTGATATTGATCAATATTTCCAAAAATCACCATTGTGATCACCCAATGGTGATTTTTAAACAAATTTAAACAATAAGTGATCTACATCTACTTAGAGAAGTAGATCACTTATGATGAGAAAGTGCGGAAAAGATCATGGTCAAAGTGCGGCCAAGCTCGTGTCGGACTGTGGCGTAACCCTGATTAACGCGCAATAAGATGTGTGTTTTTGGTGGGATTGAAATTATTCATTATGAGGTTTTACTGCTGGATAAAACCATCGATTTGAATCTCTAGTGCCATAAGCTGATGAGACTAAAGCAAGAAATTTTGAAAAACGTCCGGAATTAATAAACAGAAAGGATGTATAAATAGTCTTTCATCATGATAACGCCAGACCACACACATTTTAGCCACTCAGCAGAAGTTAACGGAGCTTAGCTGGGAAGTGTTAATGCATCCGCCAAATGGCTTTGACATTGCACTCTCAGATTTCTACTTGTTTCGTTCTCTGCAGAATCTTTTAGGTAATTTTAGAGATGGCTGTTCAATCTACTTGTCGCAATATTTTGGCTAAAAATTCCAACATTTCTGGATTAACAGCATTACGCAATACTACAGATGTCAGTAAGTTATATTTTGAACAAAATGAATGTAAATAAATATGTTTTTTTTTTTTTTATTTGTGTATTTAACGAAGAAACTTTTCTCGACATTGTTGGGTGAATTCCTTAATTACATACGCACTCACGCCTGTAATCCCCGAAGGGGTAGGCAGATGTGTAACCAGTACACCCACATTTCGCCGAGCGTATCTCCGTCCCACGATGTGATAGGGGGCGAGCCTATCGCCATACCGGGCACAAAATCCAGACTCCGGGCTGATACTGATTTCGTAATAGAAAAACCCAATACCACTTTACCCGACCCAGGGATCGAACCCGAGACCTCAGCGTTAGCCTCAATCGTAACGCGTACGTATTACAACTGCGCCACCGAGGCAGGTTCCTTAATTAGTAAAATAATAATTAGTTTGGACTAAAAAAAACTGAATGACATAGGCAATTAAATGATCTTAATATTAAATGTACTAGGGCCGCATCGATCAACAGTATAAACACTCCATGAGCGAAATTAAAAATCTCATTCCGACAAGTCTCGTCCGAGGTACTCGCAGACTCGAGTCTCTCGGTGGATAATTTGAGGCGGTTGCTCCAAATCAAATTACAGCCTCCACGCGAACTTCCATAGTGAATGGGAAAATATTTGCAACGGACTCTGCGGCCGACATTTCGATTGCGTATTGATTTCGGCTGAAGAGCGACGAATAGTCGGTCGGGAGGGCTTCTTGTGTGAATGATTAAAACGGTTCCGTATTCTATTTGTCAAGTTTGTATGGTTGCTTGTTACACATCCAATTATACTTGTCGCGATGCTTTGGGTATATATATATATATGATATATATATATATATTATATATATATATATATTATATATACGATAAGGCACACGATATTTTAAGGCTATTCAATATTTTATGCTTAAATTATAGAAACTTCGATCGCTTTACTTTTAAAATACACCTACACCTACTCGTCTTAAAAAGCTATTATTAGACAATGAAACATATTAGTATTTGTAATATTTTGTAATTATTTATTTATTTTTTAGTAATGATAATTTTTATTTTGTTACAGGTAAGAACCTTTATCATCATTCACGCACATGAAGTCACCAGATTTCTTTACACTGAATGGTATTGTATGAAATCTAGCAGTTTTAATATGAATTCTATTTTTGTCTATTCTACAGTCTACGGTAAGGCATTGAAGATGCAAAGATGCATTCTGGTGTGCGGATGCAAGCAGATTTTTATTTGTGATTCAAATTTTCGCTGAATCTCTACAATTGTGCAGGTCTTGTGTTTTTATCGTTGGAAAATGGGGATTCGGTGGTTTCTGCGTAAATAAATATTTTTGAAGGAATGGCTGTTTAAAACTGCCTCGGTGGCGCAGTTGTAATGCGTACGTAGTACAACTGCTGTGCTGATGTCTTGGGTTAGTTTCCCGGGTCGGGTAAAAGTAATATTAGGTTTACTATTACGAATTGCTCAGTATCAGACCGGAATCTGGAATTGTGCCCGGTATGGCGATAGAATCGCCAATAGTGGTATAGCGTATCATATCTGGATGTATCAAGATAAGTTGAGTCTCGCTCAGACAGCCGAACGCTGTGCGCGTTACAACCTCGCACGGACAGCTGAACGGAGTGCGTCTAAAAAATGGAATGCTATAAGTGTAAAAAGGTGCTAGCAAAAAAAGGATCGCATTTTACTTTTCAAGGCCCATGCCGGGGTACATTTCACAGGGGGTGTGTTAAAGGGCTAGCGGCAGACATGAAGGCAGGGAGGATTCGCAAATTTTGCAATAATTGCGAAGAAGAGTCGGAAGACGAAGAAGAAGATCAGGAGGAGGCAAAACAGGCAGTAATACTTAAAGATATCCAAAAGAAAGTCAGTGATATACCGGGACTAAAAAAACAGTTAGACAGTATTAACCACTGCATGTTCGTTCTCTCTGAAAAATATGATACACTGATAGCCGAACATGAGCAGTTAAAGAATAAAATTAACAAACTTGAAAAGAATTACACAGCAATAACAAATAAATGTGTTTATTTAGAAAAGTGTAATGCTGTGTTGGAACAAAAAATATTAGAATTCGAGCAACCGACACTCAAACATAACATTGAGATTGTTGGTGTTGAACAACTGGGCAACGAAAACGTACGGGAGGTAGTATGCAATATTGGAAAAATTATAAATGTAAACACGTAGGACATTGACTGGGTTAGGTGAAGCAAACCAAGGAGACAAGGTTCCAAACCGGCTCCTATCATTGTCAGTTTCAAGAGTTCTGGATCTGGAACCCGGGACACCTGGCTCGCCCAACGCCAGAAACTATCCAACGTAACGAGTAATAAGATTACAGGCGGCGCGGAGTGAAACAAGATATATATTAATGAGAATCTAACTACAACAACCCGAAGTCTGCTCTGGAACACAAAGAAACAGTTGCGTGAGCTATTCAAGTTTATTTGGGTGTCCAACGACCAAAAATCCTAGTAAAACAGAAAGAAGGTGATAAGTCTATCTGGATAAGATCAGAAAGCGATATTAGTGAGTTAGTTAAAAATAAGAGACCTAGCATATAAAATATAATTTATGTGTGGGCAGGTACGCATAGTATTAACTTAAAATTCGTGGACGTAAACATATTGGAGCCCATTGCAGACGACTCAATTAACATAGAAAACGTAGGTAGTATAAACAAGTGGCTTCTATCATGCATTAAATCTTCTAAAAGTAATATGAATGTTTGTATACTGCATGTTAAAGAAACTTTGTGCAAAATTTATAATATTCTTTCTCCACAAAACATTTGAACCCCTAATTCATCCCTATAATCTCCATACAAAGTTTTATCCCCTATTTCATACTCGTCAGGTTTTTTTTGAGAGAAAAGGTAGTCTTATGTCAGTCTTTGGGGTTAAAACTTTCTTCATACCTAATTTCATCACTCAGTCCAGTAGTTTAGCTGTGGCAAAATAAGTTTTAGCAAAACTTAGATACCAACTTCAAAATAGAAACACTGAAGTGTCAAAAACTAAAATTTCTATAGGTCTCTTTGAGATGGTGCCTGTGTCATTGCAGGTCAAATAAAATTTTCAGTGTTTTTATTTCGAAGTTGGTTTTAATATCAGATTGTTAAAGAAAAACTTTAGAGAACTCCTTGTGATCTTAGATAACAATTTAAAACATATCGATGTACTAGTTATAACAGAACCGAACATCAACTATTCACTATTAAATTTATATAAAATAAAAGGGTATAGTATACATAGTTTTACTCGGCCGTTCCGAAGTGGTGGCGGGGTGCTTGTGTACACGCGGGGAGCGAGTGAAACTAAGTATACCAACATGCAAGCGGCAGAGTGCGTTTCCATAGTATTTGACTACGATAACGAATCTGTACACATAATATCAATGTACAGACCTCCTAAGCATATCAACACGAACAAGATTGCCCAATTTCTTTTGGAACTTCGTAACCAACCTCTTAAACAGCATACCAAAAAATAAAAAAATATTCTTTTGTGGGGATATAAACATTAATCTCTTGAACAAACATGATACTCACGTCTCTGAATACGAGAACATACTAGCGGAATATGGCTTCACCAAATGTATAGACCAAATAACTCGTAGAGAAATTGTAATGGGAAAATTAACCGAAACTTGTATTGATCATATTTACATTCATGCACCTATATCAAAAATTTATTCTGCGGTTGTACAACATAAAATATCGGACCACTATATCGTGACAGCAGTGGTGCAGTGGAACCGCGCTCTGCCGTGCGCGACCGATGGGACTGTGGCGGCGGGCGCTAATCACATTCGTACCGTGCGCCCGCCTGGAGGCGGCCGGCATGGTCTGTCTGCAGACGCGAAACGTCGCCGCGTCCTTGACAGTCGCATGGTCAGAGAAAAACTTCTGGCTACCGACTTCGACAAATTAATGTATATCGAATGTCCAGTTGCATTGTACAATGCTCTTAGACAAATATTATTAAATATTTATAATCAGTGTTTTAAAATTCAAAAAGTCGGAAATAGTGACAGAGGCAACAAAAGTTGGGTCAATGAGAATTTGAAAAAAATGATAAAACAAAGGGATAAATTGTTTGCAATATGGAGCAATGAACCTAAGAATATGATAAAACGTTTAAAATAAACTAGGTACAGAAATAAATGTACAAAAGTAATAAATAAAAGCAGTAATGAATACGACAGAAAAAGTATAATAAACTGTAATAAAAATATAAAGAAAATATGGGAAAGGATACATACATTAATGGGTAATGAAAAATTAAATTTAGATAGTACAATATTATCAAACATGGGTGGGCAAGGGTCAACTAAAGATATAGCAAATGAGTTCGCAACTAGTTTCTCTCGTGAAATAGACCAGATTAGACATTTGTGCAACGACAAGTGGTTGAATAGCGGTAGTTATGTTAAAAAAGTAGACATTGGTATGAGTATGAGTAGTATATAATTAGTAAGATGAACACTAAAAAATCTCCGGGCAGCGATCTCATACGCATGACGGATATCAAATTTATAGCAAACAAAATTAGCCCAGTAATAACGAAGCTGGTTAATTTGTCTGTGAGATGTAACAAATTTCCTGATAAATTAAAAGAGGCTATGGTTTGACCGATTTATAAAAAAGGTAACCGTAAAACATATTCTAACTATAGGCCGATAGCTTTAATATCGAGTGTTGACAAAATCGTTGAAAAATGTATTACTAACCAACTTGGGGAATATCTTAAAAATAATGAAATTCTTAATAAGTGTCAACACGGATTTCAAAAATCAAAAAGCACTAACACCCTATTGTCCAACTTCACAGATGGAATTAATAATAACTTGGGCGAAAGAAAATTTGTTTTGGTAATATTTTTTGATTATAAAAAAGCATTCGATACGCTTGAGACGAACACACTGTTACGTGCAATGGAGGAGTGTGGCGTGGGGGGGCCACTCAATGCATGGTTTCGCGACTACCTCACTTCACGCTCGTATCGCGATGCGTACAGCGGAGAGATGTCGGTGAGGTGTGGGGTGCCGCAGGGCTCCGGGTGCGGACCTGTATGTTATCTCATGCACGTAAACAGCCTGTGCGGAGTGCTGCAGCACTGTTCTGCGCATATGTATGCAGACAACCTATGTGTGTTGCGTGCCGGCACTAACCTGGTGGAGACATGCCGCCTCGTGCAACAGAATGTCGACGCAGTCGTCAAATGGTCTCACGATAGCGGCATAGTATTAAATGCGGAAAAAATTAAACTGCTGATTATCCACTCGCCTTACTTGCAGATGAGCGGATCGCCACCCCCCTTAATTGCCCATTCATATGAATGTTTTCACAATTATATGACCAATTGTAGTTGTAAAATAATAGAAAGGGTCAAATGCGTCACATACCTAGGTATGAAAATAGATGAACATTTCTCCTGGTCTGAACATGTAGAATTTATATGCAGTTAACTTAGATTAATACTAGGTAAGCTTTGTATATTAATTGTGTTCCTAAAAACACTCTGAAATGCCTGTATATGTCGTTGGTCGAGTCGATTCTGGGGTATGCTCTGGACTGCTATGGCCTTACATTCAAAACAAACATAGATAGGTTAGAAAATATTCAAATTAGATTTTTAAAACTACTAGTAAATAATAAAAGTAAAGATAGATGTAAAGATGACTATACTACACTTTATAAAATATGTAAAATTCTTCCTATCAGCTTAAAGCACAAGTTCCTACTGGTTGTGAATACCCACGGTAAACCTGAGCATGCTCCGGAGTTGATTAGGGTAATAAACCCATACAACACCGGGACTATGACCTCGGGCAAATTTGTCGTCTCGAGTGTATGCAATTTTTACGGAGATAGAACACTTAAGAAACGTATACCATACCTCCTGAATGATTTGCCTGAGGTCATAAGAACGGAAGCAAATGCAATAAAAACCGTACGTTGTTAGAGGAGCACTATCTCAATACTCTGAAATGATTGTTCTGCTGTATAACATGTGTTAGTTTTATATAACTAAGACACTATGAGACTCTCACGATCCTGCAGGCAAACCGCCTTATGCGGTTTTGTGGGGCTATGATAATTTTTTGTACATACTTTTTGTTCTTAATAAATAAATAAATTAAAAAAAAATAGTATAATATAGAACCAGTCTTGTCTGGCACCGACGCGCCTATCTTAGCAATTAAAATCCAAGGGAAATATTATAACGATCGAAATTATTCAAAATGAAATGTGAGTTAATAGAGACCTTGTCTGCGCACAAATTTAGATCTAATTCCCTCAACATTAGGTTGGTAATAGGTTTTTAAGTGGCAATAATTTCGACACTCAGTTGGTTATTAATATTTTCTTAGAGATTCGCTCCCGTTCGCGAAGAACACTCAACCTACCGTAATAACGTCGATGTGTCTTCAAAATTAAATATTTCGACGTAATACTACGGTTAACTCATTTTGAGGCTATTACATTTTCTATGGAATAACCTTCAATTAGACTAAGTTGGTACTTTTAGCCGAAAGAAGTAAGACGAGATTTTCAATTTGAAGCGTATATTTTTTCTTAAATTACATGCTCACAAACTACATCTAAATCGTGTAATGAAATAGCTTATTATGCGATGAAGAGTGCCTTAGTGAACTGAAACAAACCTAATAAACCTCGACCTTTAAAAAACAGTAAGTCTCTAACAAAGCTTTCATATAAAGCTTTTCAGTTAGTTAATGGATCGACTTGCAAAACCCACAAGCGGTCACAAACCCGGCGTTGAATGTTTCCATAGGGATTAATTATTATACAATTTGGCAAGTTTTAACCATATCGTGTACCAGGCTGCCAGAAGTGCACAGCAAATTGAATCTTGGCGGCGGCTATCCTTTATTTTGGCGGCTTGCCGGAGGGACTCGCCTGTTCTCCCGTGCATCTTTCCCACCCCGGCCACCTTTACATTAAATGCATGAGATTTAAGGTTGACCGTCGGTTGGAGACTAGTGTCTCTGAGTGGTCCTCGTAGAGCCACGCTGTAGACAGTGTTGTCTACAACATGAATGGGCCGGCTCGTCCGGGTCGTTGCCACTGTCTCGCAGAAAACCGGCATAAAGTAACAGCTTGCAGCTGCGTTTCGTACGATGAGTGAGATATCCGGAGGCCCAAATTCCCCTCCCCATCCCCAATCCCTTTCCTTTAAGGTCGGCAACGCGCCCATGATTATTTTATTATTGTAGGCGTACATGGGCGGTGGAGATCACTTACCATCAGATGACCCACGTGCTCATTTGCCGGCTTATGCTATAAAAAAGATGCATAAGCAAAAGTAGACAATGTGCACACTAGAAAAGTAAACTTGTGTGTACAAGAGTGTACTTGTGCGCTTTCATCTTAACTTGTATTTTCTGACGTATGACGGCTTGAGCTGTCATTCAATTCCATACTTTTGACACAAGATTATATATTATTGCTTCGTTGTTGCGCTACACTCATGCAACACAGTTAGCTGCAACTTACAAGTTTTATTTTAATTTTGTTTTTATTAGCTTTCGATGTCGAGACGAGCAGGTCGCTCGCCCGATGGTAAACGTCACGCCTGTCCATAAACATAAACAGAACCAATCAGAGCTTCGAATTTTGAAGTACTGCATGTCATTGTACTGCGCTAGTAACCCTGAGACATAAGGTGTTAAGTCTCATAATGCCCATTAATTTTACTGGCTTCAAGTTACAACTAATACCGTTTACACGAACAAGCAGGCGACACGTACGATCAATTTATCGATTCCGATTTGTTTAAAGACAACATCTGTTGGCTTGAAAATGGATGTTGGAAGTCGGGCAGTGATCGAGTAATGGTGCCGATATTACTTCGCGATAAATCAGACGATCCATTGGAATGCAATCTATCGATTGCAATAAACGTTTGCTAGATCTATCTAAGAGATATAGAATCATCATCATCATCATCCTCAGCCGCAAGACGTCCTCCTACAAGATGGACCGACGACCTGGCAAGGGTTGCAGGAAGCCGATGGATGCAGGCCGCTTCCAACAGGTCGGCCTGGAAGGCATTAGGGGATATAGAATGATCTGAATGAATTATGAGAGTAATCTGAAAAACATAAAAGTTGGGCTGGATCTAAATTTAACCTAACCATTTTGTAACTGCGTTAATTACGGTATTTATTATTAGTCAATGATTGATAGCAAGGACTCAAAATTGGTTATATTAGATTTAGAATAATATTTTTTTCTTTAATTCTTGTTAACTCGGGGGCGCAGTGTTATTCGTACGCGGTTGCGATGTTGCGATGAGCTGTTGTGATGTGGTCTCGGATTCGATCCCCGGGTCGGGTGAAAGTGATATTGGGTTTTTATATTATGAAATCCTTAGCACAGACCGAAGTCTGGAACTGTGCCCGGTGTGGTGATAAACTTGCCCGCTATCACACCATGGGACGGAAATAAGCTTGGTGAAATATAGTGAGCTTTACTATGTCTGAAACAAATACTGTAATTTAAAAGAAAATACTTGTTACACAACTTTGTTTTTTCCGTAAAGGCGGAGCAAAAAGGAGCTTATTCAAATTTCAAAGCATTTATGGGTGATGGTGCAACATCGTTAAGTGAACGAAAATACAAGGCATTCGGCGTTCGTCTAAAAATGCCATCCAAATTTACACCTGGTGTCGATCAAATATAAATATTTTAGCAAACAGAGCTACGCAATATTCAAGCCTGAATGTACTTAATTGACGTGACTTTACTTTCAAAGACAATTTATATTATTATTGACATAAAAATATACAATTTGGATTGATTTGATCAAAGTGTCGGAGTCGTTGCGGGGGTAGGTGCGGAGGGCGGGACACATCCTAAGAAAAATAACATTTTCACAGAATTTCCACTAAAAGCTACGCCGAGTGATTTGTCACCGATTGTGATTAATGTGTGACAAGCGAACAAATTACGATATACGAAAGGAATGTAAAAAATGCTACTTTGATTTATGTGCCGTCGTTTGCCGGGGAGGTATTTATTACATTGATGGAAATCAGGTATTGACTTTGATTCCCCCTTTTTGTTTCTTCTTGAAGATCGATTTGAGCAGAAATCACTCTTTCTTCGTTTATTCCGACAATAAACGTATCATTTGCGAAATTTATCATAATTCATAGTTACATAATCTCTTGGGAATATTAAAGATAATCAATTTTGAATGACTCCGAATCAAAATAGTTTTTTTTTAGTTTTGTAACCGAATTATTTGGTGTCGATTTATTTCTGTTAACAATTTTTATTTTACTTGTTTTAGTGAAACAGTCATCAAAATAAATAAGTGTCGGAGATTTAAGTTTTTCGTCCCCGGTTTTACCCCGTTAGCGGTGCAATTTCTACTTGAAATTATTATACATATATAGCACTCTTGCCTACCACTTCGGGCATACAAGCATGAAATTATGTTTTTAAGAATTTAGAATAGAATTGGAGCTCTATGTGGAAATTGCCTCATCCATCAAACCATGAGATGAAAACTAGCTCTGTGAACTGTTGATTTGTTTTATAGCATAGGCCGGCGAACTAGTAGGTGGGTCACCTGATAAGTGATCTCCACCGTCCATATACGCCCATAATACCAAAATAATCATGGGCGCGTTGCCGACCTTAAAAGACAGGGATAAGATAGATAGATAGATATCTCACTCATCGTACTAAACGCAGCAGCAAACCGCTACATTACGTCGGTTTTCTGTGAGACAATGGTAACGAACTGATCGAGCCGCTCATTCGTGCTGTAGACCAAAACTGTCTACAGCGTGGCTCTACCACCCAAAATGTGATAGCTTCAACTCTTCTGCCTATGCCTTCGATGATGCAGGCGTGAGTTACTTATTCTGTACTAATACATAAAAAATGTCATACGCACTCACGCCTGTAATCCCCGAAGCGGTAGGCAGAGGTGTAACTAGTACACCCACATTTCGCCGAGCGTATCTCCGTCCCTTATGTGACAGGGGGCGAGCCTATCGCTATTATTATTATTATGCTGCACGGTGGACCTATCGCTATACCGAGCATAAATTCCAGACTCCGGGTTGATACTGAGCATTTCGTAATAGAAAAACCCAATACCACTTTACCCGACCCGGGGATCGAACCCGAGACCTCAGCGTTGGCCTCAATCGTAACGCGTACGCATTACAACGGCGCCACCGAGACAGTCATAAAAAATGAGATTTATCCATATCTATCTGTACTAGAATTACAAACGCTCTTTGATCTCGTCGATTTGTAAATATCAAAGTGAAATGTCAAACTGTTTTTTTATACTCTCGTTAACATTGAGTCACGTGACACGCAGCGCGCCATCAATCTTTCGGCTTTGTGTGAACGTCAGCTAGGTAATGTTCTGTTCGATAGGGAATTAGGTTACTACAATAAAGGTCTAGATTTTTTGCAATGTCTGCCACTGCTTATGCGCAGAATCTTCTAGCACCATTTCGGTTTGAAGAACATTCAGTCGAGTAAAATTACTAAGTATCAGGAGAGTTAACAACTATGTCTCGGGATGATGAACACAGTCCCGTGCAATGTAGCGCTATGTAATTCAAAGTTCTCAGTGGTTGTGTCCTGTCTATGGGCAGGCGTAGTGCTTACCATCAGGCGAGCGACCCATCGTTTCGTTATTTAGGCATATAAAAATATCTATCAATTCATATAATATTCAATATTTACTTTTATCAATTATTCTAAGCTCTTTGCCACGTGTTCAATTCTGGGTACATGATTGGTCTGTTTTGATTTAGCGCCAAAAACGAATAAGTTACGTTTAGAGAAATCGTCACTATGCGTTCGCGCTCACTATGAGGTCTCATAGTAACATTTATGAATACGGGGATAATAAAAGGTACCAGGTAATCATGAGTAGTAGTTAGTAACCGCGACGCAGGTTTTATTATCTAGTCGTCGATATTTCCGGCACGGCTACTGGCGTGAGGCCGCTCTCGTTCCCGCTCACGTCCTGCTCATATTGCGAAAGTTTCCCTAATTGACATTCGCGACAACAGTCGCCTTTGGCGGCAAGGTACCGCAGCGTTGAGTTAGCATGCTTTAATTACCTTCTGTGTGTATCTCGTGCCTCTAGTTAATGTGTACTCCGTAAGAGTAAAATGTAATAGGGTCGACCTAGTGACAATATAAAGAGGTCTTTTTGGAGAATGACCTATTAACGGTTCCTTTTTGGGTTGTCTTTTATGAAACTTGTTATTTTTTTGAAGTAGATTGCTCGAGTGATTTAATAAACACTTCGGCTATTGGTTATTGCCGCTGTAATATCGAATTCCACCAAAAACATATTTCTGAAAAGGCAGCCAAGTTAGAGAAGACAAACGGCGTTCGGGGTTGTCGCGTCGGCGATTAAAAGAGTTGAGATCTAAATTGGTAATGCAGCGTCATCCATCGGTGTTCAAGTTAGTTATCAGACGCAGATCCAACCAGGGTCGTATCCCGCGGACGGCAAATGGTTTCACTACAGAGGATGCTCAAGATCGAAACGAAGTGAAGACGTCTTAGTAGAAAGGCGGATCCTGGCACTAAGCCAGGATAACGCCAGGCAGAAAGAAAGAAAAAAAGGCGCTATACAACGTGTTATAGAAAGGGGCGGGCAAATTTAAGCAATGTATAGTGTAGGGTATAAGTATTTTATCTCCCATAGTACCAAACCCGATTGCATTGCTAGTACAATAATTATAGAATTTTGTTTTTTATCGAATGAGTAACATGTCGATATCGACTTTCAACTTTGGACAACACTAAATGATAAATAATGATACTATAGACCTCCTTTCATATAATTATTTTATAATTAAAAAACCATTAAACAGTTGTCAAATGTCAATATTTATTTGACGCAGTCAGTTCGGCAAGTTCTGATTTTGTGAAATATGATTACGAGTTCAAAGAATATGTTTTATTTGACTAAAAACAAGTATTATGTATTGGTACTTTGTGTTGGTGTAACTGATAAAAGTTTTTAAGAGGATTGTCGACTGTATTAAGCCAAAGTCATAGATGGAAGACCCGAGAATGAAGTCTTTAAAATGCTTCTAGAGGATGGTACCTATTTGTCTTCAACACACAATCTCTTTCAGGTGTTAATTTGTGTTTAAATTACAAGTTACGTACGTATGCCCGTAGAATTACGTACATCTTATTCAAGATTATTAAAGAGTTAGTGTCGTACAGAATAATTAATAGTGATGTCATCAATCTGATCGATCTTAATAAACGAGTGATTTAAATTTACGTGAAATTTTTGGATGTCTTGGTTTTGAAAAGATCCGGTACATAAGTAAAAATTGTAAGGTGTATGTAATGACCCTAAAATATGACCACACCTTTCTGTAACACGTTGTATATGGCGCTTATAGGATAAATCAATACTCATTATGTGCCACCGACAAACGTATAATATAATATGTTTACGGGTATTGGTTAAAAGGCATGTGTTAACATAACAGTTTCGTTAATTGTTACGTTTCAGCTGACGTTCGTTTGGTCAATATGGTTAGTACAGATTGTGATGTGTCGGCCCTAATTACACGTTATTAATATTCTTTGTAACGTCGTAGTGTGGATGTATTTTTTATAGCTCATACGTAGTTTATATTTATCTCTCTATTCTAAAAAAAGTAACTGGCGTTTGGGTTTGGGGTCGAGACCGATACCAATCGATGCAGAATAATGTGGGGAAGAAAATAAGATATGTCTCATATTCGTCGGACTTTAAGTTTTTTTTTATTTTATGTTTGTGGAAATACATGGGCAACGCCTCTAGTTAAATAAATACACCGAACAGTCACACACATAGTCCCGATCCCACGCTAGGTAAACCTGTATCGTGGGTATCAGGAACTACTAGGGACTTGCGGTCCCACAACACCCAGACCCGAAACAAACTTTTGTGGATCACACAAACATTTGTCTCGGTGTGGGAATCGAACCAACGGCCTCTCGTTTCGCAGCCGGCTACACGCCCACTGCGCCACGGATTGTTTACTGCAATTATGTCTCCATTGCGAAATTGTTCTTGTTGAAACGCTTGTCTGCTTAAATATTGTGGTTAGTTGGATCGCCATAATAATTCTATTGGAGTAAAACCATCGCAACTTGTCTTTACTCTTTTTGTAAGTTGTTGTTGGACTTATAGGACTTATATCATTTTTGTGTCACAACTCACACTTAACCTTCAGTAATGATACTAGGTGTCATAAGTGTGAAAATGTTTCCGCAAATTGTTAAAAGTTGCAAATTATCGTGTGGGTGACAGACGACGCACGTCTTCGCATTCCCACTTTGTCTCAATTTATCTTTTGGTTGGCATTTGGCGCCCACCGTGGCACTCCTTTTAAACACTCGGTTTGTTTATATTTAGACAACGCTATTTCGTGAATGTTTTGTTTTGGGATTCGGTGACCTCGTTCCATTCAATATATTCAAAGTGATTGATAGCTGAATCATGTTTTAGACTAATTTATTTTTATATCAGCGTCGGTTATGATATAGACGGAATTTATTTTAGTTACTGCCTCGGTGGCGCAGTTATAATGCGTATGCGTTACGATTGAGGCTAACGCTGAGGTCTCGGGTTCGATCCCCGGGTCGGGTAAAGTGGTATTGGGTTTTTCTATTACGAAATGCTCAGTATCAGCCCGGAGTCTGGAATTTGTGCCCGGTATGGCGATAGGCTCGCCCCCTATCACATTGTGGGACGGAGATACGCTCGGCGAAATGTGGGTGTACTGGTTACACCTCTGCCTACCCCTTCGGGGATTACAGGCGTGAGTGCGTATGTATTTTAGTTATTCCATTAAGAGGAATAAAATAACTGTTGAGAAATGCAAGATTGCGAGGCTAAATCGCAATAATAAGTTTTAAACCGGTTTGTCAGTTTGCGCGTTCTTACAATATAAAGGGTCCATTTTACAATGGTAATATTTAACCACCAGTTACAAAATGACAGATATTTTTGAAAATACCTAGTAGACATCTTTCTTCTGGTATATCAGGGTATGATTTTTTTTATTTGAATGTGTCATAATTTACTTGGTAAGTAGCATTTATGGCCGTTCCCAATATTCTGACTATCGACAGATTTGCTTACTAGCAGTAAAATTTTGACACATTTTGTATGGAAGATCTGTCAAAACACTATTGACAGTAATCAAATCTGTCGATAGATAGAATATAGGGAACGGCCATTACTGAGTGATGGTGAAACAGATGCTAAATGTTTGATACTATAATTAATTATGTCTGTAAGAGTTGTGGCCACTTCGTGAACTAGTAGTAGTTATTTGTTTACGCAATTAATTATTCTCTTTACAAGATGTAAGTAATGAGTATAAAATAATGGTAATAAATATCATTGTATGGTTTTTTTATTGCATAGGCCAGCAAACGAGCGAGTGGGTCACCTGATGCTAAGTGATCTCCCCCGCCCATGTACGCCCACAATACTAGAAGAATCATGGGGGAATTGCCGACCTTACAGGAAAGGGATTACGGGATTGCGAAGGGGAGGAGGATTTGGGCCTCCGGATATCTCACTCACCGTACGAAATGCTACAGCAAGCTGCTACTTTACGCCAGTTTTCTGTGAGACAGTGGTAACGAGCCGGCCCATTCATGCTGTAGACAAAACTGTCTACAGCGTGGCTCTACCACTCTGAAATGCTATGTCCCTCGAATACGAGAGACCGCCTGAATTGGTACCACTGCTTTGTCTATTTCTGCTGCCAAGCAGTAATGTGTAAGCATTATTGTGTTTCGGTTTGAAGGACAGAAGCTATTAAAATTACTGTGGATTATGAGACTTAACATCTTAATGTCTCGAAGTGACAAAAGTTTGATGGACGGGAGGGTGGTGTTGCTTCTGTTTATGGGTGGGCGTTACGCTTACCATCAGAAGAGCGTCTTTGTTTCAGGGCTAATGTAAAATAAACCTTATAGTCATATACATAATTATTTCCCAACCGTAAAATACAATTAACGTGTGTAGACTGTAGACATCAGATTCTATGACATACTGTACACCCAGACGTTAAATAATTGATATTACAATTTGTCCCAGTGGTCGTTCGAACCCACAGCCTCTCGTTTCACAGCCAGCGACTGAGCAATAAAGTTAAGTTTAATACTCAATTTATTTTATAAGCAACTTTTGTTCATAATAGTGACTACAGTTGTATGCTAATTTGGGAGATGAATAGCCCACAATTTGATATCTCGTCGGGAGTCTAGACAGCCTAAATTAGAAGCTATTGTTTCAGTTATTAAGCGTGGTTATATTCTGGCAATTATTAATGCTTCATAATAACTTTAAAAGGCAAACACGATAGGACGAACAGGAGAATATATTGTACGAATAATGTTTTGTAATTTAATATGTTTAATAACACTGTATGTGTAAGTATGATCATGTGTCAACCTATCGTTCTTAACTCATGTGGTTACCTATTCGTCAACGCCGTAGTCTTCGTGCACTAACTACTCTCTTTACTATTCTTAAGTCATCTACTCCTCCTTCTTACTTAACTCCCTACTTTCAGTACTTAGGTTCAAACCACGACAGAAATCTTCGATCATCAAATAACCTTCTTCTTGAGTGTCCCTCTCGCAGAACTGACTTCGTTCACTCTTCTTTTCCAGTTCAATCTATACTCTTATGGAATTCGCTCTCTCTTGAAATCAGGAAGTCCACCAACCGTTTTACATTCAAGTTCAAAGTTCGGGCATTACTGACCAGACAAGTGGCAGATTCTCTTCACTAGTTTTTATTGTATTTATATATTAATATTTATTTATAATATGTATTCTATAATGTATATATTACTCTATATTCGGTTTTCTTTTAAGTCTGTTATATACACCTACTTTATTTCTTCTCTGCACCACCCAAGGTCGACTGGTAGAGAATGCCTTTGGCATTAAGTCCGCCTTTATACAATTGTATATAAAGTTAAATAAATAAAAATAAATAAAGTATGGGCTGGCCATATTTCAAGATACACATGACAGATGGACCCTACATGTAACGAAGTGGAAGGAAAACGAAATGTGGCAGATCCAAAAAACGGTGGTCCGTGATATGAAAGAAATTATCGGGTGTAACTGGGTTATTTTTGTACTCTCTCTCTGTAGACGGCCCCTCATGACTGAGGATCGTGGTCATCATCGGATGGTCCGCATTTCGATCGGATGATGTCTCTCCATCGGCTTCTGTTCATCGCATCTCTCACAACTTTATGGAACCCGGCGGCTGATGGTCCGTCCATCGTGTTGGGGATCGACCACGTGAGCGTTTTCCTTCTGTGTTACCAACTACGATGAGTTTCTCCAAGCTTACATCACCCTTCCGTACTATATGACCAAAGTATGCAAGTATGCGTTGGTGGCAAATCGTGAATATACTTATGCACAAGACAGAGCAAATTGGCGTAACTTGGAGGCTTTAAATCTCAAGGCATACATATCCAATATAAAAAAAAAACTAATTTATAAATAAGGTGAAATGACACTAACTCACTTTGTAAAGTTTTCATGGATATGGAAATAAAGAGCTTTTTTATTATTTATTATTATAAAAACACTGTATTATGTTACTAGCTAACATTTAGAAGACGGCCATCTTTAACTGGGCGTTAGGTTTACCTTAAAATTTTAAATTTCTTTACTTTTTTTTAAATATACCGGGTTCAACTAACATACAGCATCAGTCGGTGAAAATAGGCAAGCAGTCTAACTGCCGCAGCCGTACCTAGAAACGTAAATTATCAAATGATAGACGACGTACTGTGACGTCACTGTGTAAATGTTCATTATGGTGCACGCGTGCAAGCGAGATAGTGAGATATCCCTACTACGCACCCGCTTTTTATATACATACCAATATTTAAAGTCATAACTGCGGGCACATTTATGAACCAATTTTGATTGTTTTTTAATAAAAGGGTTTCTTTTGCGTATAATTTTCTGTTGCTTATAAAATAATGTATAAAATTCAAGAAAGGAAACTACCCTATTGTATAGAAACATTTTGAGGTATGCGACCGAAAAAGGAGAGCATGACGCATGACCATCTCTATACAATTTTCTTACAAATCAGACTTGTCGCTATCGCCTGACTCGCGTCACGCGTTGCGATCTCCCTGTCTCTGTCACTTACGGCAAAACAGTAATAACTAAGTGACAATTAAAATTAATTCTGAGTGCTGCAGGATACTTAACAAATAACAAACAAATGTCAACGCATCTATGAAAGCCAAAAGGTCATCGCCTTGTATGCATTAGTTGGAGCATTCATCATAATGTCAAGGGAAGCGCGGCCGCTTGCGATATCCGACATCCGCCATCTCAATCGGTGTGGACATGTTTGTCCACGACATGACTGATCGCGCGATTATCCGGAGATTGTTCAGCCATTGTCTGTGTGTGCTTCATTATTACGACACATGCATAGTTAATTTATGGGTTCCTGGTACACATCTACAATACAGTATATTATCAAACTTTATTATTACTTTTTTTATACCGTTGTTTTTGACGTCCCAAAATTAAATACCAATTATTACTTAAAGGTCATACTTTATCTACCTTTTTATTGGTCAATAAAATACTTGAATTTTTTCATTAACAATTTCAAGTGTTAGTGCTGTGAAACTCAGATATTCTGTCATGTTTTATATAATACAGACTTGTATCTTAGCAGAGTTTTACGAATTCACAACGGCCGTCCGTTGCAATATGCATCCAGTAATGTGGAATAGACAATTTTATTGGTGTTCGTTGTGAGAAAACGATGTAATTTAAACCATGGCACGTATTGGAAATTTATTTGCAAGACGTTTGTGTCGAGCTTGATTTCCTTTAATGAATTAGTATGGTCTTGGAAGTGATTGATGACGATTCACTTATTTCTGTAAGTTAAGATTATAACGTTTAAACTTTAAATTATGATGTTAGTGTCGTATAGAACTATGTTCATCATCATCATCATTCACAGCCTCTTTTATCCCACTGTTCGGCTTAGGTCTCTCTTTTTGTAAACCTTTCACCTCGGTCCTGTGCCAATGTAATCCAAGATAGACTTCCGACGTTGACAATATCGCCGACCTATCTCACCGCTGGATGACCCACATATCCCTTACCCTCTCTCGGCCACCATCTTCTTCTTCCTGCCCTTATCCCACTCGCAGTGGGGTCGGCGCTACATGCTTTTTGTAATATGTTACAGAAAGATTTGGCTTTTACAACCGGCCGCCTGCCTGACGTTACTTATAATTGTCACTGATGGCAGTTGCAGACGATGCGCAGTAGCTTGCGCAAGTACTACTACTGTGCATAAAATTTCATCATGTGAACATACTCGTATTTTGATTAGTAAAAGTGCGATTACAAGTTGCTTAGTTGTACTCGCTTTGGTCCTTGCGCGAGTTCTACCCGTTTTCCCCCGCTACGCCTGCTCCGCCCCCGCGCAGCTCGCATTGCGCATCGTGTGAACGCGACGCGGTCAGTACTGGTGCCAGTTCATTCTTGTTCGCCAATTCGCGATATCCCTGTCACTGATTCGTTCCAATAAAATTATTGAAATTTTCTACTGTGATACGCATTACTCTCTGATATTCTTTTGCATCCTATAATGCAAATTCCCGCATAAGTAAATTTGATCCTCCAAACAATTTTCTTCTTGCAATCCACTGTCGTTTTCCTTTTTCTAGTTTCTGTATTTCCTGCATCAATTCTTCAGCTATTACACCATTTAGTTCTTGAAGTACGCACTTAAATATTTTACGCAATACCATACGCTTGTCCATGGCTGTCTTACTATGAACTAGCACTGCACAATGCAGATGCAATTGACCAATTTACGTTTAAACGCTGGCGCAAGTACTTAATAGTACTTGCGCAAGATACTGCGCATCGTCTGCAACGGCCATACGCAAGTTTTACGTATGCCAGTATATAAAAATTGCAAATTTAATTCTTTTTTTTTTTTAGTATGTTAACCATTTATGATTTACAGAGTAGTTTTTTCTCTAAATCGGTATCTTGTTATTTTCTCAAATTAAATATAACGCTCGTACACATATTAGTTCGAAAAGTCCTGTACACAACATGAGTTGTAATAAGTTCAGTCAGACGCCCAGCATGACAGGCGTCAATAATATTGATAAATTGTTCGTTACTCATGCGATCCCAGTCTCGTTAGTTGTGTTATGAGTGCCGGCGTACGTGTAACTTTAAGATTATCGTGCTGTCATTAATGCACACGTACGTTAGCGATACGGTCAGAACTCTATGAATGCTATTTAAAAAATTGCATAGAATATTATGATATGACTTGAATATAAATCCGATAAAAATATCAGATTAGACGAATCATGGACTTGTAATTATTGAATTAAATAGGATACATTTATATACTTCTAACACATTCAATAATCAGAAATATTATTTTAGTATCAGAAGAAACAATTACTTTCAAAAAATAATTAAGACAATATTTCTAATTAGAAATCGCCTCCAAACTAACTGAAGCCCTCATAATACCTTCATTTCAGGCTATTTGCATACTTGTTGTTACCCCAATTTACATTAAACTTAAGTTGAAACATTTAGTAGTACATGAAAGACTATTTTGAATTTACTTTAAACAGTAGTTTGCAACTAAAATAATAGCCGCTTACATAATGAGTATGTTAATTTCTTTACGTCCAAGTACTGCATTTAACTCCACTTCTCTACATGAAAATGTAACCCAAATTTGCTAGCTCCTATTCCGTTATTTTCATAGTCACTTATGTTCTTCATTATATCACTATTGACAGCCTCTGCGGCGCAGTGGGCGAGTAGCCGGCTGCGAAGCGAGAGGCCGTGGGTTCGATTCCCGCACCGAGACAAATATTTGTGTGACCCACTAATATTTGTTTCGGGTCTGAATGTTGTGGGACGGCAAGTCCTACATAGTTTTGATACCCACGATACAGGTTAACCTAGTGTGAGTTCAAAACTATGTGTGTCACTGTTGGGTGTGTTATTTTATTATAAGTTGGTAAAAAATCCATACATATTTTCTTAACTTTTTATCCTGAGTAACATCATTAAGTTATTTTTCCGTCACAAATGGCATTTTGACTTGACAAATGACATGTTATATTGATATGTACTCGTTTATATATTCACTTGCATCTCAGTTCCAAGAAATAATTTTTCATCCAATCTCTTTTTGACCTCACAAATTCCGGTTATAAACAAGGCAGCACATTACCCGTTTCAGCTAACCACCACTATTGCCCTAAGCCAAATCCCGGGGCAACCTTTATCATACGCAGGTACCAGAGACACATAAAGCTCAAGATGTATCATATTTATTATAACCACGAGTGGTCTCGTGTTATTTGGTACATTATATCTCACATGACGTAGGTTTTTTGATGAGGGACAGCGTTTTAATATTTTAGTTTTCGGTATAACTCTGTTGTTTTATACTTGTATCTATTTTTATAACTGATATGTAGAGTGAACATGTTACCTTTTAGATTTTATTTATTCTTGATGAAACAAAACTTTATCTTTATATTTGGAGAAATAAGTATGTTTAATCGTAATTTTAAAACAGTATATTGCTATTATTTATTCAACATTATATAATTACGTAATTCTCGGTAGAGAGCGAGATATAGACAAATTGGAATACAAAATTTGATCTAGGAGCATCTGCTAGGTTTCATTTATAAAACAGTTGACAGATCGTCCAGTATTTGTGGAGATAAGCCAAACATTTAAATAACCTTCAGTTCGTGTAGCACCAAAAAGGTCTATCTAACAAAATCGACATATAAATTCGCCTGGTTGGTTCATCAAACCAACTGGAAAAATATGTCTTTAGGCGTATAGTCTGAATTTTCCTAAACCTAACATATATTATGACACCGACTTCTGATCCCACTATCACAACATTAACTCTCAATCAATTCTTCCGACAGAGTCGGTCGGCCATCAGTCCCGTATTCCCGTATCATTCCCGTCGTATGTACACGATGACGTCCGCACATATGTCGGTCCGACGCGTCAGTTTATCGAGATGTAAGCTTAGAGTGGATTAGTTTCGGGCCTCGGTCTCGCCTTGTCACAATAAGCGCTGCAGATTTATGCTATTCTAGTGTTAAATGTGGCGTAAATTATTGTAATATATTATTAATTACTATGATGAATATATTATTTATGAAGGTTTCCAAATGTATTTAGATCTAATATTTGGGTTTACATATTTTTACCCTCATATAATAGCACCGGTATTGGTGTTAGTGAAGGTAGTCGAGGGAATAACTATGTAAAGCGGGTAGATAATAAGACTGAGATGTGGTAGAGGTGATTGCTAAGGTATATAAGCGGGCGCATTATTATTTGAGGGAACTTAGTCGTGCTTATAACTCTTTCGTGGTAACGCTGCCCGAGTGTAATTAGAATTGTGAATAATCATAGCATGTTTAATAAATTGTGAACAGTAATATAATATTGCATTTAATGTGAACAGACCAAAGACTTTAATGTATACTACTAGACAAGCTGCGCGGTACATAGAAATTGTACCACTAAGTTCAATCAATTGACCGTAACTCAATATTACCATCCCGCGTTATGTGGCGCAATTTTACTTCTAAACAGCCCGTCTAGTAGTATACATTAAAATGTTTGGAACAGACTATTAAACTTTTTGAACCTCCTGACGAAGTTATTTATCTTTATTGCACAAAAGTGATAGTGAATTTACAATATTGTCATCGTCATCTTCAAGCTCAAGTCAATATTGTCACAATAAGTGAAGTAAATTTAGTTTATTAAACATTCTTGAAACAAACAAGTTTATCTTAGTATGTAAATCATATACAAAAAGATAGTATTTATATTCTAGTTCACTGAGCAATTGTGGAAAATAAGGCAAACGAGAGGCGGTGAACAAAATTATTTTTTATTCACAGAAAGATTTCGTTTTTGCGAGTTTTTTTAGGCGACCTTGTTTTTATCGCTTGGCATAATATTACTGTCTGGAAAATGAGCTCTGGTTTGAGAAGTTAAATATTTACTTTGACCGCACGTACACTGAATACCAAGTTGAATTAAAGAACACTGAAGAGCTTCGCGACGTCCGTAATTTCGAAATATTTAGATTATTTGGACAGTGTGCTCGTCCCGTAGAGTCTATGGCTATTAAAGGGTTTCCCTTTGTAACAAACTGAAAATGTAGTTTTTTATAATAATTCCCAACCTAAGGTAAGTTTAAGTATATACATATTGTATATTCCATATTTAGGATTCTTTCTTACAAGAACCGAGAACAAATATTTACACCTTTGTCTGCCAACATGTCATTCGAACCTGGGTATCTGTATAGTTTCAAATTGTATAAAAATATAGATATGAATTTTTCACATATTTTTTTTCATAGGCCGGCAACGAGCAATTGGGTCACCTGATGGTAAGTGATCTTCACCGGCCATGTATGCCCACAATACCAAAACAATTATGGGCGCGTTGCCAACCTTAAAGGAAAGGGATACTTAAGGGATTGGGAAGGGGAGGGGAATTTGGGCTTCCGCATATCTCACTCGCCGTACAAAACGCAGCAGCAAGCTGCCACTTTACGTCGGTTTTCTGTGAGACAGTGGTAATGATCCGGACGAGCCGGCCCATTCATGCTGTCGACAAAAGTGTCTACAGCGTGGCTCTACCACTCAAACACACACATACCCACTATTGTACGCTAAACATAGTGTTAGACACATTCGAGTCGAGGAAGAAGCTGGCAGAAGACCAAACCTTGTAGAAGTGAAATTCATGGCTAGTAAAAAAAACGATAAAAATATGCTCATAAGCCACACACATAAGGATTTGTCTCTTCCATGTCCAGTAATCCCACAAATTCGCTCACTACTATCTATTTATCAATATTACAGAGAGTCGCTTCAAGGTTTATATCCACCACGGCGCGGCGAGCACGGATTGTCGCGCTAAATATGATTACTTAAATAGCTGTACAATGACGCGTCCCGCCATTTGATTTTGAATCTTATTACATCATTGTTTTTTTTTTATCCTGGCTCGGCAAAGTTACTACGCTACACCTGATGGTAAGTGTAGCGCAATCCATAAATACTGTCTACCAACGATATACACTGAATCCATCGCAGATCGGCAGAATTATGCCGGCCTGCTTAATTGCTTCTTCACGCTCCGTTTAAAGGATCCCATTTTATATTAAGGAGGAGACACGTGCGCCGGCAAACTATTCCACAGCTTTATGGTCCGACAGAAGTGAGATTTTGCGAACCTCTTGGTCCGAGCCGAGATGGAAGAGACCACGAAGCTATGGTTTCGCAAGCCAGCACGCGTGGTTCTGTTAAGGAAAGGTGAGGAAGGAATAAGGTCAAACAATTCTTCAGAGCATTCACCATGATACAAACGAATATATTGAATGGTGCCTGGATATGAATCCAGATGAGGAGCGGTTTGTTTTAGACTAGCTGTTCCTCGCGGTTTCACCCGCGTGGGTGTTACTGCTCCGCATGTTAAAAAAAATCGTAAGTCTCGACGCGCAGACAACATGATTACAAGAGATCGACATTTCTCTACTATTTATAAATTTAATTAAAATTTATTATACTCAGAACTTTTCTGGATGAAATTCTCTAAATGATAGTAAAAACCGCTTCAAAATTCGTTGCGTACTGTAGAAAAGCTAAGTGGACAAACAGACATAGACGCAGATAGCGACATTGTTTTGATTCTATCTCTCTATTCAGAGGAGAGATTCCACGAGCTATAACGAGATTAGTCGTCAATCCCGTCGAGTGCCGGACACTGGCACACAGCGCCGCACAGTGCCACGCAATGCCGCCCATACCGCACACAAGCGTCGTCAATCAAAACACAGTACTACCGGAACGTATATTTTGGTAATTGCGGTTGGCCCCGTTCGAGAACTTAATCAGTTCTATGTTCATTATCGTTAATTATGTAATTTGTGTCAATATGTGGGTTCATATTAATATGAACCCATTTAAACTGTTTAGACTGCCTCGGAGTTTGAGGCTAGCGCTGAGGTCTCGGGTTCGATCCCCGGGTCGGGTAAAGTGGTATTGGGTTTTTCTATTACGAAATGCTCAGTATCAGCCCGGAGTCTTGAATTTGTGCCCGGTATGGCGATAGGCTCGCCCTCTATCACATTGTGGGACGGAAATACGCTCGGCGAAATGCGGGTGTACTGGTTACACCTCTGCCTACCCCTTCGAGGATTACAGGCGTGAGTGCGTATGTATTAAGAAGAAGAAGATTATTTATGTTAGAATGCTTGAGGTTTTGCGAGAATGATGGAAGGTTATTATTACAATAATTTGTGTATTGTACCTATTGAATAGTATAAGTGGTATTCATACCGTTCTATTCAAATAAATAAATAAAATAAATTATGAACCCATTTTAACTGTTTAGAGAGATTTATCATAACACTCACGTGTTGTATACGAGTTTCCTGAAGGGGTAGGCAGAATCGTAATATAATCGTGATAATGCACTCTCTCTTATTTTCAACTCATCTCTATCCTTTTATTTGATTTATTCGTTGTGGGGTAACTATAGTTATGCATTCCCATGCACTCGCCAAGCTTCGTTACTGGGTGTCGAAAAATGCGTGCCACCGTCGATTCTGTCTTACAGGAGTTAAAGTGGCAGGTGTGTGAGTGGGGGGTAGTCTCTATTGTACCCTCGTTTGACCAAGCCTATGTCCGTCCCATGATATGATAGATAGCAAGCCTTTCATCGAATCGAACAAATTTCCAATGTCGGGCAACTTAAATTTTTCGAAACGAAAAACGCAATATTTCATTGCTTGATATCAGAATCGAACCCACAAACTTACCGTTTTTACAGCCCAAGTACGCTGTTGCTCGACCAATGAGCATTAGTAGAAATGTACAATTTGTTACTATATTAGATAACTAAGTGTATAAAAGATAACTAAGTGTATAAAAGTAACTACAAAAATCTTTTTGCTCGCTGTTAATGGACGCTAAAAGCATTTATGACGAAACATAAGAAATACAGCGTTGTTTTAATTTCGGTCCGAGATGTTGTTTGGTAATTCTAAGCGTTGCAAATGTACTCTGTACTGCTAAAATGCTTTTAAGTTGATTCGTGTTCTTTTAAGTTTTTAGGGTTCCGTACTGTAAGGGAGCCAACGGAACTCTATTACTAAACCTACGCCGACTGTCTGTTGTTCTGTATATTTGTCTGTCCTACCAATATCTTTTAAACTGATATTCCGACAAATAATAAAAAATTGCCAGTTGTAGAGACTGCCGATAGAAGTGAAAACTTAGAACATTTAGTATTCAAATTTGAAATTTCATAATGTTTGAATTAAAATTATCAACATCAATCTGGTTTTCACATCTATTGACACTCCAAGTAACAATTATATGTATGTTTATATGGTTTTAGTAGTCATTAATGTACTGCACAATGATTCTACAATTAAACGATTCAAATAATAATCAAACAAAAACACTATTTCAACAATGCACAGTATATACACATTGAACTTTTCACCAAATCCATTCGATTTCACTTATGAGATATACACAGCACTAATGTTGCACAATACGTCAGCTGTATAGCTACAGTTATACCTACTGCTATACGCATGTCGGTGACGCGAACGCACGAGATTTCACCTATCCAACAAAGTGTCTAACGCGCACAGCACACGGCCGCTGCGCATCATGAGCATGTCGGTGAAGCGAACCCATAAGATTTTCCCCTACCAAAAAGTGCCCAACACGACTAAAGAAATTTTCACTTAAAAAAAAAAAACCTATATAATAGTGCCGTGGTTACTTAAAAATCATTTCGTATTCTATTAGACTCCCAACGTATTGAAGATCGTTAGTTACACACTGAATATTCTAAAAGCTTGTCAATAATCCGGTATTCTCGTCGAACATTTTCCACTAATTAACAACCCATATATATACATGTATAATAAATATTTTATTGAATTCATCAGAGTGAGATGTAGGCGTCATCCGGCGTGGTGTACCAACGCGACATGATCGTTAGGACGTCTAGTGCCATCATGTGACTCATGCAATATTCATTAACGCTCGAATCACGCTTCCGGTAACAAGACTGGTGATAGGTCTTGACACGGTGCCATGTGATTGAAGGTGTGAAAAAGGTTTTTAGGTTAGTGAGACAGAATGAATAAACATTTTAATATTTATTCAACGGAAAGCTATATTACTACAAATGTCGCCTGTGCAGTGTGCAAATCGATAAATAAAGCGGTGATACCTAGAATCTAACCAGTTATCTATGCAAACTAGTAAAATAGTGGCTACCTCGTTGACGTAGATGTAATGCGTACCTGCGCGCTACGACTGCTGTGCTGAGGTCTCGGGTTCGATCCTCTATCACGAAATGCTTAGTATCAGCCCGAGTCTGGAATTGTGCTCGTTATGGCGATAGGCTCGCCCCCTATCACATCATGCGACGGAAATAAGCTCGCCGAAATGTGGATGTACTGCCTAGCCGTTCGGGGATTATAGCGATCCAAGTGTGTACCTAGTTACTGCACTGCTTTGTGGTTTCTGAATCACAGACTTCATCTTCATTAGTATACTTACTATCTTTGATTACAACCCCTATTTGTATAATATCTTCGGTCCATATTGATCTGGTTAGATTAATTACAATTTATGTTGCAAACGATGTTATAAAATGTCTGTTCAATGAATTAAATCAGTTTAACATTTTCGTCCGATTCGTTAAAGAATTTTGAATAAGTAAAATGTAAATGACTGCCTCGGTGGCGCAGTTGTAATACGTACGCGTTACGATTGAGTCCAAAGCTGAGGTTTCGGGTTCGATCCTCGGGTCGGGTAAAGTGTTATTGGGTTTTTCTATTACGAAATGCTCAGTATCAGCCCGGAGTCTGGAATTTGTGCCCGGTATGGCGATAGGCTCGCCCTTTATAACATTGTTAGACGGAGATACGCTCGACGAAAAGTGGGTGTACTGGTTACACCTCTGCCTACCCCTTCAGGGATTACAGGCGTGAGTGCGTATGTACTAATATCATTTTGCAGGAAATTAAAAGAGCTTAGTAAACGTTCCGACTTAGTGCGCGTGCTGTACGTAATTCCTGTATGCATTATGCAGCAAAATTTCCATTTCTAACCAATACCTTGTCATCAAGGTTCCTTCTTTCTACAAATACATGTCATACATACATGTTCAAGTCTATCATATAAGAAATATGTCTATCAAATATGTACAATGTTTTTTGTGTAAATAAGCAACGACATTGAAGTTTGTATAGATGAATATTTAAATAGTTTTTGAGTTAGTTACACAGGCAGACAGAAGTCCGTGGGAGGTATCAAAGTATCTCGCATTTTATTAATACTATATAAGCGTATTACCACAGCTTTTTATGTAGTTCTGTTAATGAAATCCAAGGAAAATATCTTAGAAAATAAACTGACTAATTTTATCTTTTAACATAACTTATGTGTTTATTCCCTTTAAAATATTTTGTGGACGAATTGGTTCAGACTAACTACTATACTATAAAATTCATAGCCCATTGTGTTCTTCTTTTCCAAATTATAGTTACATACATACATAGACTCACGCCTGTTTCCCATAGGGGTAGGCAGAGACAACGGATTTCCACTGGCTACGATCCTTGCATACCTCTTTGTCCGCATTCACCCAAAAAATAGTTCAAATATATATATATATTCAAATTATAGTTGATTATGTAATATTTCTGAGAAAGAAGCCAATTAGGAACGCAAACAACTGAATAATTCAGTAACAATCATTCAATAACACAATCCAATATCAGATATAATCAAAGAAGTACAAACACAGATCACTATTTGTCAAGACGGAAAATAATAATTTCTCAGAAGGAATAATACATACGAGCCGATGTTTTCCCCGATACGAAGTGATAACAAACAGTGACGTGTAATGAATATTTCACGAGATATCTGATGTGATTCGATATCGCAGCATGAATCGGGATGTACCCCATCCGATGTAGATAATGAACATTGATTATTGTTATTTATATGAACTAGGATGTGGTGTTAGAGAATAGCGAGCGGTTTTTTTTATTAGCTTGAATGACGAGACGAGCAGGTCGCTCGCCTGATGGATAGCGCCACGCCTGCTCATAAACAGAAGAAACGCCAAATAGAACTTTGAATAACAAAGCACTGCATGACACTGGACTGCGCTCGTCACCCCGATACATAAGGTGTTAAGTCTCATAATGCCCAGTAATTACACTGGCTTCATTGTCCTTCAAACCGGAACACAACAGTGCTTACACACTGTTGCTTGGACAGAAATAGACTAAGCGGTGGTACCAACCCAGCCGGCCTCTCGCAAACGAGGGACCTACCACCTTGTGCCGCGGTTTCTTAAACCGTGTGGATGGATTTTTAAGAGATAGTCTGTCCCTGTCGAGTGCCTGTCGTTTGTCTGTCTGACGATGAAGGAAGGTTGAAGCCAGAAAATGTAGGACACTGGTAGTCCTCTGGATAAGAAATCAATAAAACATAATTTTTAGTGAATTTGGGTTTGTTAGTCAATCACGCTTTAACAGCTGGACGGTTTTGGGCGAAATTTGGTACAGAGGTAGACCATGTCCTGGATTAGGACATAGGCTACTTTTTATCCCCGATTAACGCGGTGGGAGCCGCGAGCAAAAGCTAGTATACAACTATCAAAGAATTATAGCAAGCTGGAGCGCTAACCCCTCTCAACGTGACGTCTAATCCGTTTTAATAGACATCCGGATGAGTGTGAAGAAAGCGCGCGCTGAGATGTCTCGGGTTAAGCGGCGCGGTGGAGAGACACTCGTGCTGAGTGGACGGGCCTAATTGGCCCAAACGCTCGATGCCACCACTCGACGATTAAGTGGCAACTCCGTCGGCGCATTTGATACACCGCCGCGGCCGCTCTACTGCGGCACAAATATATGGATCAAATCTACTTTCATGCTTATTACTGAATGGACAGACGTCAAATGTGATCTATTAAATCTATTAAATTTTCTTATGTCAATATCTTACTTTTTTTGGGTTAGACTCGTAACTTATGTGTATATCTTGACCGATACTTTAGTGTTGGGGTTATATAGTATTTGAAATATATTTTTAACGGTTTATTGAAAATTAATCTGTCCAATGATGAATAGATAAATACTTCAAATTATCTGTTATAGTTTCATAAGAAGATTTTTCGGAAAATAAAATCTTTTAGAAACTGTTCAGTAAAAGTTATGGTCAGAAGTCAAAACTCAGCGGCGCTAACAGATAATACTGGCGAAATACGAGCTAAAGGTTAAGTGGTAATTGCATCAAGAACTGCGAGAGATGCAGTAAATGAACCTGATATTACACTTTTTTCTTTGGTTATTTATTTTTAACTGTAAAGGAAAACATTTAATTAATTGTCATTTATCAAGTCATATGATGATGATATCAAGTACGATTTATGGGGTTCTTTTGTGTGTCTGAAGGTACCAAGGCAACAGAGTAGCAATGGAGTCAGCCCTACGAATAAGACACGGTGCGGCGTAAGCTCACATGTCGAACAAATCCCAACCATTTAGATTATGCTTATTGTTATGGGACCCGCGTAACGTTTCTATGGCCGTCCCTTATTTGTACACTTCTACGGTGCACTCTCAAAATAGTCTTTATTAAGCATCGTAATAGAGATGATTTTTGAGCATCACAATGGTAAAAATCAGACGGTCTCCTTTCTTGTCCATTTCGTCCCGACATCAGCAGATTGTTTCCGCATGAATATTTCATCAATTATGTTACCTACGACTACCTGTGTTTTGGATAAGGATTCGAAAAAGATACGATACTTATTGGGTCGGGTATACGTCTTGTTATACTATGTTGTCTTGGTAGGGATGAAGATAAGGAATATTATTAGAATGGTAGATATATTTTGTTTATTAAAAGCTAGTACATAAGTAAGATCGCCTCTGTATCCCCAGAGGGGTAGGCAGAGGTGAAACTAATGCACCTACGTTTCGTCGAGCTTGTTTGTCCCAAGATAGGTGTCCAGCCTATTATCACATCGGGCACTTCGAATACTGGCCGATAAATGTTATTTTTGACTGCCTCGGTGGCGCAGTTGTAATGCGTACGCTTTACGACTAAGGCTAACGCTGAGGTCTCTGGTTCGATCCCCGGGTCGGGTATAAGTGGTATTGGGTTTTTCTATTACGAAATGCTCAGTATCAGCCCGGAGTCTGGAATTGTGCCCGGTATGGCGATAGGTTCGCCCCCTATCACATCATGGGACGGAGATACGCTCGGCGAAATGTGGGTGTACTGGTTACACCTCTGCCTACCCCTTCGGGGATTACAGGCGTGAATGCGTATGTATGTATGTAAAAAATCAAACTAATTGTGATTGTCCGATCTGAAATTTGAACCTCGGTTACTTAGCCTAAATATAAAGCTGGTACTGGGCC
The DNA here is from genome assembly GCA_905332985.1 of Mimas tiliae. NCBI lineage: Eukaryota > Metazoa > Arthropoda > Insecta > Lepidoptera > Sphingidae > Mimas > Mimas tiliae. The sequence goes on along the minus strand of HG995259.1, from coordinate 13,704,240 downwards.
GATAAGGCTTCTGAAATCACACAAGCTTAGAATATCGGCGGATATTTTTTATAGCATTTTTTATAGCAGTGGGTCACCTGATAAGTGGTCTCCAACGCCCATGAACGCCTACAATACCAGAAGAATCATGAAAGCGACCTTAAAAGAAAGGGATAGTGGAGGGATTGGAAAGGGGAGGCAGTTTGGGCCTCCGGATATCTCACTCACCGTACGAAACGCAGCATCTAACTGCCACTTTACGCCGGTTTTCTGTGAGACAGTTGTAACGACCTGGCCGAGCCAGCCCATTCATGCTGTAGATTAGTGTCTACAGCGTGGCCCTACCACTCCTAATACCGCTGGAAACCCCCAAACAGAATTATTAAAAATAAACGACCAGTCTAATGAGAAGCTGTTAACGCTCGCGAGCGCCGCGCCGTGTTGTTACGTTGTTTGAAAAACATCATCAAATTAAACTTGTCAATTGGCCGTGTCCATGCTCTCGTGGCCATCACAATGTGGGCGCTTCAACAACGTGCCTATACGAATCGTGTTTATCCGCTCACAAAAAAACAAGGAAGATTTTAATGAAGCCATTTCTTTCGTCTATTTCCATGGGCGGAATGCCGCTCGTTTGCCGCCCAGTAATTGCTTCGTTAGGTTTTTCGGTTGTTTTCATTTGCCCACGCTCTTTTACTTTAAATGTGATCTGCGTATTGCACGCCGGGGCTATTGCGTATTGTATTAGTGGTTGGTCGTGGCGTATTACTTTTATTACCTCTTTTGATTCATGAGAGCCTGCTGCTTGTCTGTTTAAATACGTGATAAACTTAACAAGTCTGGCAAGTTTAATTGAATTAGTTTGAGTTCGAAACGCTTTGGTATTAAGTTAAAAGGTTTTTAGAAACTCGTGAAAATACGTGATCGAATAATCCTTATGTAGAAGAAAGTATATTGAAACACTGTTATAGGTCTTCTTAAACGGGGTCCCCTGCACATGTTTTTCCCCATACACTACACCAAAATATCTACACAAAACAAATATTGTGTATACGTTTCATGTGGGTGTACTGTACTGGTTACACTTCTGCCTACCCCTTTGGGGATTACAGGCGTGAGTACGTATGTAGTTTTCATTGGCTCTTGTTAGCTTATAAGTGGATCTAAAACCTGATTAACTCAGGTTTTATTGTTATATCTCCGAAAGCCGTCATGATAGCGAGATAAAATATATACCAGCAACAGTCCTGGGTTCAAATCCCAGGTCGTGTAACAATAATAATAGTAACATGATTTTCCCGGGATTGAAATTTGTGGGTGGTATGGTGTTAAGCGCGCTCTGCCCTGTCGCATCAGGGGACGGAAATAAGCTTTGTGAACTGTGCACTAATTGCGCTTCAGCCTACCCAATCGGGGATAGTAGTGTGAGCTTATATACGTGTGTAATAAAATTATACGTGAAAACTAATACAAATGTATACTAAAATTAAATCGATTGCCAAATAAAATCGAATTGATAAAGCGCAATGACTTCACTATTTTGTGTCTCATTGAGAAAATTATATAATGGAAAATCTATAAGTTAATTGCCTACTCTAATATTTATAGTTTTATGTTGTACCGCTCGTCGTCCTTCGCGACTGTTCTATGATATTCCACAGAACTTTTATATGTGCGTGTGAATGAAAACGGCGGCCAAAAATAAAGTTTACATAGTCATGAAAATGACCTACGTTATTGCGTGCTACAACGACAGATTGAAGTCAACCTCTTAATTAATCTCTTCTTCCACCTGTCCTTATCCCACTCGCAGTTGGGTCGGCGCAACTTGCTTTTTATCACATGCTACAGAAATATTTTGGCTTGTCGTTTTTACGAACGGCCGCCTGCCTGACCCAGACCCGGAACATATATTTCTTGATCACACAAACATTTTTCTCGGTGCGGGAATCGCACCCGCGGCCTCTCACTTGACACCTGGCTATTCGCCCACTGCGCCACGGAGGCTGTCCCCCATTGGTAAAAAAAAACACTAAACTAGTAAATGAGAAAATGTTTTATGAATTTATACTCTGTGAATGGTGTATAAATCAAGTTTAACCTAGTCGCCGCACCGCCAAATTCGGTTACAGGTGTATTTAGTTATAGTTGAACTGAACTGAGCTTCAGGTCATGAGATACGCTATGAATACTGTTAATTTTAGTTTCAGTGATGCTAATCAGAGCCGTGTTTGAGCTTGGTGATAGTTCATTCGTTAATACTGTGACCGATGCAGTTCTTGGTAGTCAGTACGGTAGTTTTAAATTGTATGTTCTTTAAGTTGATAATGAATCAGATTTAAGTACTATAGGGTGAAATACTTGTATAACACACTATATATGGCTTCAATTTGACCCTATCTTTTTTTTATGGCATAGGCCGGTTTACGAGCAAGTGGGTCACCTGATGGTAAGTGATCTCCACCGCCCATGTACGCCCACAGTACCAAAAAAATCATGGGTGCGTTGCCGACCTTAAAGGAAAGGGATAATTAAGGAATTGGAAAGGGAGGTGGTTTAGGCCTCCGGATATCTCACTCACCGTACCAAACGCAGTAGCAGGCTGCAACTTTACGCCGGTTTTCTGTGAGACAGTGGTAATGACCCGGACGAGCCGGCCCATACAGGCTGTAGACAATAGTGTCTACAGCGTGGCTCTACCACTCAAAAAATACTCTTTCTGTTATACGTTGTTTAATATTAATAATTTTAGCACTATGTGTCTAATGTGCAAAAATGTTTCACAATATCATGAACTTTAAACCATTTACCTGTAATATTAAACTGTAACTGTAATATTAAATTACAGTATTGACCACAATTGGTAAATCGAACCTCAGTAAAGGTTAAATTGGAGGTTAGTTGCGCAAATTGCTTCCGCTTGAGTCCGAACTTGCTATTTTGGTTGCCATTTAGACGTCTTAACTTGTTTGTTTTAAGTTCACCGTAAGTTCAGTCTAGCTAGGTGACGGCGAGAACAGTCTTAAACTATGATAGAGCTAGAAGACAGTGTTTTTTTATTATCAGAACACTCACGACCTTGCCTATAAACACTTCGAATCAGATTTACCTAATCAGTGTTTCGTCTCTTTCATTCTAGTACAGTATGACGTAAGGAAGTAGAATGGAGTGGACGTGGAAAACCATTGATTAGTTGTTACTGATTAATCAGTTTTATAATATTTAAGAAAGTAAACATTTGTTTTAAAAGAGCGTGTTATATTTTTTTATAGTTCCGTACCCAAAAAAGAATCGACACAGCGATATTGCTTCATAAATTTGAATTTTTATATAGTTTACGCAATGTTCGGATCTAGTCCGAATCCGAGTAATCTCGGTGTAACTAAAAAAATAAATAAGCATATCTCCAGTTCGCATTATAATCTCGGATTCGAATCGGATGCAGTGGGTAAGCACTTTGACACAAAGTCCGGAACTGGCCAAGGAAGACGATCATTGTGCGATCAATTAATTCACAATATGAATCCATTCTCGTGCAGAATCCGACTCCACGTAGAGGATCGCTTTGTATTCCCCTCACCATCTGACCCCGTTCCAAACGATATATGGCGATCTGAATGTGACAATTTAGATACATTTACAAATGGAAGTTACGAGAATAACAATTCTAATTCTGTTTGTAGGGAAACCTAGGCAAAATATAGTAGATTTAATTCGGGTAACTTTGGTCATTCTGCCTACATTACTATCTTTGACTGTTTTAATTTACGCACTCACTCACGCCTATAATCCCCGAAGGGATAGGCAGAGGTGTAACCAGTACACCCATATTTCGCCGAGCGTATCTCCGTCCCACGATGTGATAGGGGGCGAGCCTATCGCCATACCGGGCACAAATTCCAGACTCCGGGCTGATACTGGGCATTTCGTACCTAATAGAAAAACCCAATAGCACTTTACCCGACCCGGGGATCGAACCCGAGACCTCAGCGTTAGCCGCAATCGTAACGCGTACGCATTACAACTGCGCCACCGAGGCAGTCTGTTTATCTTAAAAATACATTTAATAATTTATTTTTATATTCACTGATGTCTTTAAAAATCTGTGTGAAATGCAGACTAACAATAAACGTTGCCCAATATTATATTTTTATTTCAGAGGAAAGCCAATTTACACTCGTTACAATATCGGCATGAAGCAATATTTGTTACGTTTTCAGTGTAATAAAATTCTATGTAAACGCACGAATCATATTTTTTCATTCGATTTCAAACTCGTAATATGCATTGTACGTATACTATGATATTACGTGATTGCATTTTTTTTGTTATGCCTGAAATAAGTGAATGGAATGAAAAGAAATGGAGAGTCAGTGGGCCACCATCTTAGGGCCAAATGGAACCTCATCTGCTGGTTGATTAAGAAACGAGGCAATGGCGAAACTTGGTTATGGGGGTCAGACGGCGGCTCGCCCCACATAATACTAAATATCGTTAACTCTATGAGAAGGCAGACCCTGGCATTAAGCCGGGATAATGCCAGGCAGAAGGAATAGATGCCAGAAATACCGGATCACTACCACTGTCTCAGAGAAAAGACGTAAAGAGGCATCTTGGTGTTGCGTTTCATACGATGAGTGAGATTTCCGGAGACCCAAATCCTCCATCCCCTTCCCAATCTGCATTTCTTTCCTTATAGGCAACGCATCTAATACATTTCTGGTATTTTAGGGTGTTCATAGATGTTGGAGAGCACTTGCCATTAGAAGACTTGATCTTGGGTGGCCTTTGCCATAAAAAAATACCCCTTTACTATAATTAAAGTGAATGAAAAGAAAATAAATTACTAATAGTTAATGCTGTCTGTAGTACCGATGGACAAAAGGAGCATGTATGACGGGGTAATTTGGTAAATTCTCTACAGTGGACGCAGGACGGCTCGCCGGCTAGTCGGCGAAATTGTCTCCGCACCAAATCCCATTATCTCGTTAATCCCATAATAGAGGCACAGTGTTCCCGTGCCAGTTCCACCGATTTCGATAAGCTTTCGTGTAGGGCTGCCGGAGATTTCGTTTTAATACTGTACTTATCTGTGTAATTGATAAAAAGGACGAGGTAATTTTTTGTGTCTATATTGGTTTTGGTATTTAATCCTTACTTTATTTGACAGCCTCGGTGGTGCAGTTGTAATGCGTACGCGTTACGATTGAGGTCAACGCCGAGGTCTCGGGTTCGATCCCCGGGTCGGATAAAGTGGTATTGGGTTTTTCTATTACGATATACTCAGTATCAGCCTAGAGTCTGGAATTTGTGCCCGGTATGGCGATAGGCTCGCCCCCTATCACATAAGGGACGGAAATACGCTCGGCGAAATGTGGGTGTACTGGTTACACCTCTGCCTACCCCTTCGGGGATTACAGGCGTGAGTGTGTATGACTTTATTTGATCAATTACTTCTTCTTTCTACCTGGCGTTATCCCGGCCATTGCCAGGGTCCGCCTTCCCACTAAGACGCCTCCACTTTGCCCGATCTTGAGCATCCTCTGTAGTAAGACCATTGGCTCTCATATCTGCCTCTAATACGTCAAGCCAGCGTTTTTTGGGCCGCCCGCGGGATCGTACTCCTGGTACGTTCTGGCACAGGCACTTGCGACCGACGTACTCCTGTGGTTTCCTCAAAACGTGACCAAACCACCTTAAGCGACTTTCCTGGAGTTTATCAGCCACGTCGCGGACACCCAGGCTGCCGCGGATGTACTCGTTACGTATACGATCTAATCGTGTAACGTTGCACATCCACCGCAGCATCTTCATTTCCGCAACGTGGATCTCCTTAACATGGCGCTTAAGTGTAGGCCACGTCTCACACCCGTACAAGAGTACAGGCCGAATGATGGTCTTGTATATGAGACCTTTAAGTCTCATCGGCATCTTTCGGTCGCAAGTGACTCCTGTAACCTCCCGCCACTTGGCCCAAGCGGCGCCAATACGGGCCTTGACGTCGAGATCGATATCACCGGACTCATGCAGTACAGACCCTAGGTATTTAAACTGGTCCGTTTTCACGGCCAGTTCATTCCCTATCCGGATACTATCCGGGTCTGTACTCCAGCAGGCCATGTACTCTGTCTTCGCCACATTTAATTTCAGACCGCTGTTTTCAAGCGTCCCCTTCCACAGGTTCACCCTTTGCTCTAGGCGCTGTTTGTCCTCATCTACCAGTGCTATGTCATCGGCATACATAAGCACCCATGGTGGCTGCTCCTGTATATGTGCCGTCGTGACATCCAACACAACACTAAATAGAAAAGGACTCAGCGCCGAGCCTTGGTGGACACCTACGGTAATAGGAAATGGTTTGGTATCGCCAACAGCAGTCTTTACTAGAGACTCGGATCGGAGGAGGATTGATCAATTACTATTATAAAAAAAAACGATTTGGTTGGATTTATGATTAATTAACTTGTATATAAGCAAGTAATTGGGCACTAGCAACCCTATTCGGTCGGTCCTCGTAGCAATAGCTTTTTGTCCGTCCGTGCGCGTCGGCCCCGTAGCCGATATCGACTAATGTGACGACCGCTCATGCAAATTGTTATCTGCACGGCTTTAGATCTGGATATTGTGGAATACTTATAATAAATTAATATAATGAAATATTATATTTTTGTGTGAATCTGTTGTTCTATACTTGACTCATCGGATTCTACAGATGGTCAGTACTGGAATTACAATGGTCCCTTTATTGCTCATGGGACATTAGGTTATTCATAAAAATTACAGTTGAAACATTTAAGCCACATTCTTAAGTCTTAGAACCATGCTTTAAACAGTTTTGTCCAAAAAAATTGTGGGCCTACCTTAAAAAAAAAAATATATTGCATAGACCGACAAACGAGCAAGTGGATCACCTGATGGTAAGTGATCACCCCCACCCATGACCGCCCACAATACCAAAAGAGTTATGGGCGTGTTGCCGACCTTAAAAGAAAGGGATAATTAAGGGGAGGGGATTTGGGCCTCCGGACATCTCACTCACCGTACGAAACGCAGCAGCAAGCTGCTACTTTACGTTGGTTTTCTGTGAGACAGTGGTAACGACCGGACGAGCCGGCCCATTCATGCTGAAGACAAAATTGTCTACAGCGTGGCTCTACCACTCGTAACTGACTTGACCGGATTGTTACCTCCGTCTCACAGAAAACCGTTTAATAAGATCAGTGAGGTATCCCCCTTTCCCGTTTCCAATCCTTTATCATTGTCCTTTATGGTCCGCAACGCGTCCGTGATCCTTTTGGTATTGTGGGCGTTCATGGGCGGGGGAAATCACTTATCATGAGGTGACTCGTATGCTCATTTTCCGACTCGTGCTTTGTTTAAAATAAACATGATACTTTAGTATGAGTCTACCATAATACCATCCATAATACCATCCATAATACCATCCATAATACCATCCATAATACCATCCATAATACCATCCATAATACCATCCATAATACCATCCATAATACCATCCATAATACCATCCATAATACCATCCATAATACCATCCATAATACCATCCATAATACCATCCATAATACCATCCATAATACCATCCATAATACCATCCATAATACCATCCATAATAGCCACTGTTTTTGAGCCTACTAACATCTGGATAATCATTAATTTCGATCTGGGCTATGACACGGATTTACGGCAATTTTGTCTCAAGTAAAAAATAAAACTTAAAAAAGCTAAATAGCTAAAAATAAAACTAAATAATTTTGAGCCCTTAGGGGTGGAATTAATCCTTTAAATTTAAATGAGACCACCACTTCAGTAAACTGTATCTATAAATACAATAATCCAAATCGGCCCACATTTGGCGGAGGCTTGCGTGAACACACATAAAAACAATATTTACAGACGAATTGAGAAACTGTGTTTTTTTGAGACGGTTAAAATTACCTATTGAACTACGGAAGCACGTGCCCATACCGACTGTCGAATGGCATATAAGTGTGTGTGTAAAGGTTTTGTTTGATATTGCAATCGGATTACCATCGGCATACGGCCGGTGTGTACGACAAGTGAATCACGTGCAGGGCCTATGAGATTACCATTTTTTGTACGCGTTTTGCGTACATTGCGTGGGTAACAGAGGCGTGTGGTTAAATGTGTTGTAAATTTTGAGTGTGTTGTGGGGCTAGTATATTTTTTGTCACTATTAATACATTTTTAAATAAAAGAGTTGAGTGGTAGAGCCACGCTGTAGACACTTTTCGATACTCAGCATGAATGGGCCGGCTCGTCCGGGTCATTACCACTGTCTCACAGAAAACCGACTTAAAGTAGCAGCTTGCTGCTGCGTTTCGTACGGTGCGTGAGATATCCAGCCCTAAATCCCCTACCCTTCCCATTCCCTTAATTATCCCTTTCCTTTAAGGTTGGCAACGCGCCCTTTATTCTTTTGGTATTGTGGGCGTACATGGGCGGTGGAGATCACTTACCATCAGATGACCCACTTGTTCATTTGCCGGCCTATTCTATTACATCCGAGACAAGAAGTACTCTGCGTTCGATATCACCTTACTGTGAACCACATCCCCCTTGTAGTCGACAAATTGATCCGCCCCTCATATATGCTATTCACATAAACATAATTTTAAAACGACGCGACGCGGCGCCAACAACGTTTTCATATCGAATTGAATCGTTTTATATATGTTTACATGACAATAACACTTCGTTATGATCGTATTATGCGAAACCATTCGTAAACACACCGTCGATAAAATAGTCTCTATTATATTCCGCTCGGTGATTCCTCCCTCTTTTATGATAACCAAACCGGAAATTTCCCCGATTTCCACGCGGCAAGTACAAGGAAGACTAATTACGTTCTTTTTAATTTCCGCGCTGTTTTTTCTCTGTATATATTTCACTTTATATAAACATTTGGTTGGGCGTAAAGTCGCTCCGAAGGTGGTCCAAGCGTCGCGGGTAAAAATTAAATTAGCATGAAAAGGAGTGGGGAACAAACGAGCTTGTGTATTTTTGTATTTTATGGCGGAAAGCCGTGGGGCAGCCGGCCCGTCCCGCCGACTGGTTAATTTCATTTGGCGGCGAAATTATTATTCGACGAGCGGCTACAAAGATCTCTAGTAGGCGCCGCTGTAACGTTATCACCGAGTGCTTTATGAGCGCCTGGTATTAATCATTGTACGTTAACATAAAATAATAAATTCATTCATATTTAATTTTTACGACAAAGAATGACCTGAGGGCCAATTCTCGTAATTTTAATTGTTCAAAATATCATTCCGATCTAATCTCAGCGACAAGAAAGTTGCAAATGGTATTCTGCTAAACCAATATTCAAGAACTTAGAACGCAATGATATCGAAAGTAGAATACAAGTTGACTGAACCAAAACGGCATTCTGGTAACAATTTTGACACTTAACTATCTTCTTCTTCTTTTAATTGTGTTTGGCTCCACCGTAGATTGGTGATTTCGCCAGTGTCTATTGTGAGACACTTAACTATATAAAATGCATTTCGTCTACAGACAAACGTCAAAATATTGAGAACGAAATGTGACTGAAGGTGAAGCAGTGTTGCCAAGTGCACTGTAATTACAGCAGATCTGCCGTATTTTCATGCCATCTACTGGACACGGTATTTTTATAAATACCTTATATGGAGACACAGTATTTTTTTACAGTAAAAATTTCGTATTATTATTGTATACTACTAGACAGGTTATTTAGAAGTAAAACTGCGTCACATAACGCGGGAGTTTGACAGTTCACAAACAGGGAGCGCAATAGGGGTTCTAGTTGAGAGTAAGCGAGATGATAATATTGAGTTACGGTCAATTGACTGCAACTTAGTAATACAACTAATTTACTATACTACAATTTATTATACTACAATTTCTATGTACCGCGCAGCTTGTCTAGTAGTATACATAAAACTCTTTGATTAAACACATTAAAAAAATAAACCGATATCATCATCATCGCAGCCATCCATTTCTGCAGCGATCGATATATACAAATAAAATGTTAAGTTAGTTTAGGATATAAAGTTTAAAATAAATTTATATTTTATTTAATAATTTAATTATTTCCTTTTTTGTATGACATTTTATTGCACTGTAAAATAGACTGTATTTTTTCCCATCAAGCACTGTATTTTTGACGCAAATGCCGTATTTTATTGTGGACAACACGGTATTTTCAAAAATCTGACTTGGCAACACTGAGATGAAGTGACTGTGAGTTAACTGCAGACAAATTCAGTTAACTTTATTCTCTTTTACTGCAAGCAACTAAAAGTAGTCAAAATTGTGCGACTTTGTGTGCTCGTTATTCCAGTAAAGTATTAGAAATGAGTTTACAGCCTATGTTACTCAGTGATAATGTAGCTTTCTAAGGGGCAAATTATTTTTGAAATCGGCCCAGTAGTTTTTAAGTTTATTTGTTACATACAAAAATACAAAAAAATCTTTCCTCTCTAGAATATTAGTGTAGATTAAATTATGAGAGCAATCGCACTGTCAAAATTCCCGCCAAAACTCTCGCACAATTTTTATTTAGTATAGATATGTCCTCAGCAGTGTTGCAAAATAAAAAAACCGCAATTCGGTAGAATTTCAAATTTCAATAAAATAATCGCGATTGTGGTTATTTCCGGAAAGGACTGCCTGAGTGGTGCTGTTGTGCCGTTTTCCTTCAGTTATGCCATGGAATAGATAAATTAATGAAATAAATAAAATACATGGAATTAGTCAAATCAATTAATTAAAAAATCATAACCTCCAGTTACGTAATTTTTTAATCACTGAAATTAGTCATATTGTGGGTATTTTATTGTGAGTTGGTAACATTGATTTTGTCGCTTAGGTCATTTTTAATTTCTAGAATTTAGTCTATGGCAGCTGATACGTAAAATTCGGTAAAATACTTGTCATTGGCGAAATGCATAATAATGCGAAGCCATATTTTCAACAAAAGAAAGACATTGAAAGTTGATCGAATTGACAGTTTTATGCAATTTAACTGAGATGATATCGAATTTTTAAAGGAGCAGAATGCCATATTTTTAATTAATTCAAAATGTAATCTCAGTTCGGTTAAAATTCATTCGCAGTGTCAGTTAAAATAGCAGAATTGGCCCTCAGAAGAAAATAAAAGATTCGATATTATTTTTAAAGCACTTGCAAAATTATTTTCACAAATACTTTTATAACAATTTCTGCATAAACAATCACCAACAAAGAAAACATGAATTCGTTTCAGATTCAACTCTCAGCGTGTACAAAATGGAAAAAATAAAAATAATATAGCACAAAGAGAAAGCGCTTCACCGCCCCGCCCAAGGAAGACATAAACGTAAATAAATACATCAACGTATTGACAGAATAGACGTCTGTCGTGGAGGAAATTGTTTTTCAATCTCGGCGATATGGTGGATAGACGCGGTACGGTTCGTGCGGCACGGATGTCGCTCGAACGCGGCTTGGCTCGTTTCCGCAAATAACAACAGCAAAAGCACAACAACTATGAAGTCGATATGTTGCGACGCCGCCGAATGATGGCCTCTTTGTCGTGCATCTCTTGCACGGTTATGGAGTCTTGGTATTGAAGCGAACATTTTGTCGTATCTTTTACACTTTTCGGTAATAAAATAAGTAAGTAAGTAAGGTCGTCTCCACCCCGCAGAAAGATTTCCTCAAAACCACATTATATTTTCATTACAAATGTACACAATTTCGTGGATATTATTTGATTGAATATAGTCTGATTGGTTTTAATTTTCCCTTGGTTAATTTACCGTAAGAGAATACGTTATTTCATATATTATTACGTCGATTCGATATATCACAAATTCTGTAAGTATTCGCGGTTAACCCTTTCCGAGAATATGTAATGCGTATAGACGTGTAGTATAATATTGTACGCTACATTATATCGTTTGGATTAAAGAACAGTGTACCTTGCGACTAATTTATTTAGTTAAATTTTAAACCTAATAAATAAGCAGTATGAAGAATTATATACCTTTAAACATAAAACTTTCCTTCAAGTACATATGACAGAGTTGCTTCGGGAAATGGCCAAGTAAGAAATCTGTTTTTTTTTATATTATAGACCGGCAAACGAGCAAGTGGGTCACCTGATGGTAAGTGATCTCCACCGCTCATGTATGCCTAAATACTAAAATAATCATGGGCGCGTTGCCGACCTTAAAGGAAAGGGATAAGTAAGGGATAGCGAAGGGGAGGGGTATTTGGGCCTCCGGATATCTCACTCACCGTACGAAACGCAGCAGCAAGCTGCTACTTTACGCCGGTTTTCTGTGAGACAGTGGTAACGACCCGGACGAGCCGGCCCATTCATGCTGTAGACAAAATTGTCTACAGCGTGGCTCTACCACTCAAATAAACTCACTTAAGAATTTCTTATGTATGCCTGCCGTTTCGAACAGTGTATGTTCATGCCATCCCAATACTCATTGTAATGATTGAGGACATCAGAACTTTTAACCGTGCAATAATTCTATAAGTGGTAGAGTCATGCTGTAATTAATTTTGTTTACAGTTTGAAACGACCGACTCGAATAGAGTGGTGATACTCTCGCAGACAACTGACGTAAAATGACATTTCATCCGCCGAGCTTCGTATGGCCTGTAGATTACCAAAAGAATGGAGTATCATTTAGTTTCAATAAGTGGGCAACATATCACGCTTCCGTGTTGTAGTGAGTCAATCACCCTTTTTCACGTTCGTTTACTATAAAGAAAAAATAGTGTTATAAAGTTAAGCTCATTGCAGATCATAAAATATTTTTTCTCGTGCTTGGCTTTATTTACGTGCGAGGACAAAGTAAATTACTTCGCACACGCGGCTGACTCCGCGCAAACGAAAAACTTGTCCCGACGTAAACTGCGAGTTTTCACCGAATTTCGTCCAAATTTCCCGATGAAATGTTCATATTATTCACATGTGTGCTCTCCTCAGCTCGAAGTTAGATGAGTTTTGTCGCGATACACCGCGCGCCGAATAATTTTTGAGAGGCACCCGTTGTGAATTCTGTTGGACACCGATGCGTTTATGCATCGTTTGTTTTTTAGGGTTTATATTTTACTAGTTAAATTAGGTTTTGTGGTTGTTTTGTGTTGTCAGTTTATAAATGTTTTTTTGTAAATTTCGAACAAATTCGTTTACTTTTTTTTATCCGTCTAAATTTTTACGCGCATGTTGAACGTGTGATGGTAAGGCGTTACGCCTCTTATTAACAGGAGTGACACCGCCCAGAACTTTGATCCAGAAAACACTTCATAACATTGCGCTGCGCTCGTCACTCCGATATACTTAAGATAAATCTCAAAATTACCAGTTAAGCTAGATAAATTCTAGCTTCAATGTCCTTCAAACTGAAACAAAAGCGGCGGTGGTATCTACCAAGACAGAGTCACATACAAGGGACCTACCATCTAGTAAATATCGCTCGATTGCCTTAAGCATTGATGTTAGTTTTGTTACTAAGTTAGACATTATTTATGAATATAACTACTTATTTCGTAGTTCTCCATAAGAATTTCGAGGGTATGTGAAGTCTGCCAATCCGCATTAGGCCAGCGTGGTGGACTACGGCCTGACCCCTCTCATTCAGTAGAGGAGGCCCGTGCCCAGCAGTGGGACGTATATAATACAGGACTGGTATTATTATTATATTATTATTATTATATTATTATTATTTCGTAGAACATAACAGTAAGTTGAAATTTATGTGTTCATTTTACTTAATTAAACTGCCTCTGTGGCGCGGTTGTAATGCGTACGCGTTGCGACTGAGGCTGATGCTGAGGTCTCTGGTTCGATCCCCGGGTCAGGTAAAATTGTTATTGAGTTTTTCTATTACGAAATGCTCAGTATCTGCCCGGAGTCTGGAATTTGTGCCCGGTATGGCGATGGGCTCGCGCCCTGTCCCATCGTGGGACGGAGATACGCTCGGCGGAATGTGGGTGTACTGGTTACACCTCTGCCTACCCCTCCAGGGATTACAGGCGTGAATGCGTATGTATGTAAAACAAATGTTTGATATGGACGGTCCTATTTTACCGTAACCCGTAGGCCGTATATGCCACCGAAACGTCAATTCCACATGTCAATATCAATTAAGTGCCGTGTTTGTCGTCACCCGTCGTATCCCTCCTCCCTCCATCCACCAACCCCCCAGTGACGTCCCAAGTCATTAACTTTGTCTTTCCCCCGGCCATCGCGAAACGAATGGACGGACTTTTGTTCTAATACAATCGGAATTCAATCCCGTTTGGCGAGATTTATAGACAATGCCGGTATTTATCTTGCTCTCTGTGTCAAATCCGTTTATGAAAAATTATCAGACATTGCCAGAATAGGGTTAAAGTTTGGTTCGGTATTCGTGTTGTTTATTCGAGTATAAATCGAAAGAAATTGATGAATTGAAAACAAAAAAATTACAATCGGTAATGTACAATAATAATTATAGTTCTTATAAAGCATGAATTTCCTGCAGTTGACTATTGGTTATCTTTTAAGATGTACTATGGCGATGGAAATGATTATAAACGGTCCGCAATTGTTACTTTGGAATGTGCAAACGGCGCATTAGTAAAAAGTAGTAATTATGTAAGTTAGAAATGTTTAAGGATTGGACCTGATTCGTACAAGATAGTGCCTCTGCAGAAATTAATTAAATGACCTCAGTTCAATATGGCTTCCACAGTCCACACTATGCGACGTATCGACGATCGCCTCGAGATTAAATGTCAGGGCAGTTATGTATCGCGTCGCTTTGCAACTATTGACCGCCCGGCCATCACTCCACTCACACTGTTTGTCACTCGTAGTGCATTATGTCGCTTGAACCGTTTACAATTGACTGTATGATCTTTTACTTTATGAAGACTTATAATAACAATATTCTTAACATTTTATTACTACTAAAATGATTTTCATGTATGTATGTGTGCCTATGCTCCCAATCTATAATGTCAAAAGGATCCAGCAGAAACGACGCACGGATTTAATAAATCACAATCTCAATGTAATGCGTGTCCGGCTACCAGGAAATCATGCGCACCGAAGAGATTGCGCGCAATTTAGCAGTGGGCACGTCGCATCGTGAACCCTCGTCACACAGTGTGACGCCGCGCGTGTCCCAGTATCGCGCGCCGGTCTCTCCGACCCGCGTATATTATAACGCACTTTTTTCAATATAAAACCTAATATCTCGCAATATAAATGCATTTTACAGGCTGGTAGGTCACTGAATGGGAAGTGATCACTGCCACCCATGGACATCATCAATACTAGAGGAATCGTCGGTACGACGGCAAACCCAACGCCTTGAGTTTAAATCCCAAGTCGGGCACTCACAATTTGTGTTTGAATTATAAATTCGGAAAATCACACATGATTTGCGCCCGATATCGTCGCTTAGCTAACAATACCGCGCAAGTTAAATAGGCTTAGTTTTCAGGAGAGACAAAAAACTGAATATTTTTTATGAACATGTGTGATGTAGCTAATGAGTTGCGCCGCGCCGTGACAGAACTATTTGAATAACGTGCTTTGTATGGTTAGTTTAAATTTTTGTGTAAATTTATTGTTTACGCGGCAAAAACATTTTGATGTATTATAATACAACTTACTTATCTATTAAAATTGTGCGATTTCTGCGTTTGATTCCTGCATATTTTTATGTCTTTCTTTGTAGGCACTTACTTACAATTTATAACTGTAGCTTATAACTGTTTATAACTATTAATTATTGTGATGTGTCAATATAATTAGTATTACAATCTAGTATAAAACTGTGTACTATGTATGTAGATAATATTTATGTTGCTTTCGATTGTAATCTGTCTTGTCCAAATAAAGAGTAAATAAATAAATAAAAAGCGATGTATTCTATGACGAAGAAGGCCTATTTTCGAGTTACGCGGTATTGTTAGCTAAGCGACGATATGGCAATATGCTCCGGGACCCGAGAATGAACTCTTTAAAGTGCTTCTAGAACGTGGTATATCGTCTACAGCACTCATGCTCTTTCAGGTGTTAATTTGTGTTTAAACTATAAGTTTGTCCGTATAAATATAAAACGTGAGTATCGTTTAAAATAATTAATCGTATCGATCTTAATAAACGAGAGATTAAAATTAACGTGAAATTTTAGGATGTCTTGGTATTGAAAAGAGCCGGTACATAAATACTTACCCACAGTAAAGCGCATGCAATTACCCTAAAATATGACCATACCTTTCTACAATACGTTGTATATCAATTTTAAATTAAGCAGTGTCTTAAAATTGATCGCCTCACATTTCTTTATTGTAGAATAATTTTTAACTATTTTAGATGCCTTTAATTAAGTACTTGACAGCCTCCGTGGCGCAGCGGGCGAGTAGCCGGGTGCGAAGCGAGAGGCCGTGGGTTCGATTCCCGCACTGAGACAAATGTTTGTGTGATCCACAAAAAATTGTTTCGGGTCTGGGTGTTGTGGGACCGCTAGTCCCTTGTAGTTCCTGATACCCACGATACAGGTTTACCTAGTGTGGGGTCAGGACTATGTGTGTGACTGTTGGGTGTATTTAATTAAGTACTTATATTGCCACACTCATATTTAAGTTTTGTATACCGACGTTACCTTTGTCATGTCCGTGATTAAAAAGTAGACAAAGCGTGGTTTTATTTTATAAACGTCTGTGCGGCGGCTTATTCTTTGTATATACCCCTACCATGTTAGGTCAGCATCAATGTAAAGGGCACCCTTTGACGGTCCGCTCCAGATTACGTATTGAAGCCGGGTTTTATTACATGCTCGGCTCGTTTTTTTTTTGAGAACGTTGCCTTGATTACGCAGATTAATAGAGGCCGACGAGAATTCTTGTACTTTTTCTATGTCTTCGTTAGATCTTTTAAATTAATAAGTCGGCAGTTTACAGCTCGTTGGATCGCTTCCTTTTCATTTTCGCGCCGTACTCTGAGGATGTTTACAGCATTTTTATTACACTCTCTGTATTATTCGACGTCGGTTCGGCGGTCGTACCGACCGTGACTTCAATTTGCCAGTTTACAAGCGACGGCTGAGAGAATTAATTTAAATTCGGTCTCATTGACCCCGTGTTGGTGGAACGGTTTAATTAAAAAAAAAACGACAAAACGAGTGCTTTTTTGTCAAAACATTGTCTTTGTTATCATGCATAGGATACCTCTCGAAATTGTTTTTGTTGTTAAAATTATGCAGTGTTTGAATGCTGGAAAAACAGTGTTAAAGTTTGTTTATTGGAAATGTACATTATGTATTAAAATGGCCAAAATATCTTAAGAATATGTTCGGTTCCAAGAGAATTCTTAGATATCTGCTGACTTAATGTATAAAAATATATGCTTATAATAAAATGTTTATATTTTATGTGTAATAGGTATAACTTCATACGGTAGCTGTATTATTCTGTCGAATCAGTATTGGTATACTGTGCACAACTAATATAAAAAAGGTTTAGTAATTGATATTTTGCAATCTTTAACGCAAAAATTATAGTAAATTTACATATCGATTCAAATGAATCCTTAACCAAAATAATCCTTATGATTGAATAAACAAACGTGACGTATTACTTTTACAACATTCTAAACAAAAATATGACATAACAAATAAAAACTATTAAAAATGCTGCCGCCTTTCGGTCGCGCGAAACCTCAATTTCGGTAGATTTTTGTAGCGCAAAATGTCAAGGTCAATAGCGTGGCATACAGTCTTAATATTTCAGCAGTCACATTTAGTTATGAGTGAGTGAAGTGGTTGCACACAGTTAAATGTAGTCCTATTGGTTTAGACGGAACTGGGCAGTTGTGCAACCACGGCTCCAGATAAGGAACTCAGGAAAATAAGTAAATCTTAAATACAAATCAAGCCTGACCCTCCGAGTGACTTGGAAACGCACTGGGTTAGCCATGTAAAAAAAATAAAGTGTAATGAAACAAACAAACGTGCAAAGCTGTTCGGCTGAGGACAGTGCAGTTCACCAGCCGCCATGCATTCACAAAGAATTTTTAATTAAGTTTCAGAACGGCACCAAAAGAAATACGTACAAAACGTGAGGTACCTATTTTTTGTGTGTGCGGCAAAAAGAAAACTATCCCGGGGGACAGTTTGTGCAGTTTGTTACTGCACTGCGGCACTTGTTACGTGATTCTGTTGCCCTGGTGACCGATGGCCGATGCACGATGTGCCAAATTTTTGCTCTCGCCAATTTTCGTGTGAATCTTTTGCGCATTTTATTTGCATTTTGATCGTTGTCTATTTTATAGGATTGTCCAACGCGGTATAGACTCAGCACTTTTTTTTTTTACTGTCTGAACGATGATAAATTTCGCCTTTCGAATTTTATGGTTCCGTAGCCAAATGACAAAAACAGAGCCCTTATAATTTCGACATGTCCGTCTTCCATCCGCATGTCACACCCATTTTACTCGAAGACTGTTAAGCACTATATGATTGAAATTCGGATGGTAGGTGGATTCTATGAACCGTCCACAAAGGTGTTGTGAAATTAACTTGGTTTCAATCGGCTAGGTTGAAAATATCTCAACAGTGTTTGAGATATGGGATATTCTCAGTTACACAATATTCATTCATCCTGACTACGGAACCTTTCACTGTGTGGTCCGATATTTTCTTGGCCGGTTTTTTACTCTAGATAAGCAAATACTTTTTTTTTATTTAACATTAGAGGCTAATTTATACTACTTCATATTTTGTTTTTCTTTGTAATATGTGGTAATATTATAATTGTTTTTGGTTATAAATATATATATATAAAGACTTGATTATGGTTGACATAAGAGGTCGGAGGAACTAAAAATGATGTCAATATGAGTTTCATTTATTTTTATTGTAATAATACCACACTGCCATGTGCCTAAAATATGTTTGTCTGTTTAAACAACAGTAACAGATAAAGTGTAACAGTTTTGAATAAAAATGTTGGTATCCCATCCAGTATCTGACTCAAATGTAAAGGACATATTTGGAAATGTTTAGGCGATTTAAATATACAAAATGTGTTTTGTTCAGTGCCAGTGTTTTAATTGTGGTTAATTTTAATGTTTTGTGCTGGTATTAACTTTATAGTGATTTTGACATTTGAGACTTCCGCACGAAACGATTTGTAAAAAAAAAAGAAAAAAAAAACATTACATGATTGATCATTAGAAAATGGCGTACGTTTTATTTCATGTAATCGAGATATTAAAGTAAAAGGGTATTAAAGCCTAATTATGGCCCAAACATAAAGGGCGTAACAGGAAATAATAAACGTACCAAACCAACCATGTACCGAAATATTCTATAATATTTCATACAGATGCGTTAAGATGCATTCACTTGAAATTAGTCCATACAACATTATTTTATACCAACTTTAAATATGAAAATTATCCAAACTTTTTCTTCTATTTCAGGTAAGTTCGCCGAACAACATCCCAAACGAATAAATATGCAATAAAAGTACTAGGATAACACAAACGACCGGAGATGCATTCGCAATTTCGCACACCGCAGGGGCGCCGAGACCCCTGCAGCTGAGATCTCATGAAGGGTGGGGCTGGTTGGTGCGCGGGTGTGGACCGATTCTTTTCGTAATTACTATCGGATGTTTGAATCGGCGCGACGTGTGTGTGTGTGTGTGTGCACTGCTTCGCCACGTCTGTGCTCCCAGTATTTGTTGTAGTCTGCTGCGAGAAGATGGACGATGCATCGATCTAAAACCCAGTCAAGTTAACTTAAAATTATTTTACCCTGATAAATATGTATAAAACCACGCTCGCTCCTTCGCCCGTATGAATATGTTTTTCCGGTATAAAAAGTAGCGTATATCCTAATCAAGGTCACGGTCTACCCGTGTGCCAAATACTGACAAAATCTGCTGAGCCGGTTATGGCGTGATTAATTAAATTAACAAACATCACAAATCCACAATCACATTTCAACTTTCACTTTCATTATATTAGTAGGAAGTAGAATAGTAGTAAATAGATAATAGGATTATTATGTAATTAAGACACAGTTTTAATAGGACATAACAATAAGTGAAATCACTCGTATCTGATTTTATTGATCGCTCGCTAGTCATCCGCTTGCTGCCTCGTATAAACGTAATAAAAAACGGGACCACCGGCCGCGGACGTATTAATTCCGGACAATAAATGGACGATCCACACTGGTAATATATAACATCTCGTAAAATACCCGGATAAAAATTTGGGCGATCGTTATTTAGTGAAGAGACGTCGTAATTACCTGTCACTGCGGGACACCCACGAATAATCTCGAAGATTACACGACGGAATTAGATTTTCAAGGGGAATATTGCTATGTGACGGGATTTTTAAGGGTAAGCGTAAGCTAAGTATCTTATTATGGTGGAGTATGGGATGCGGTATGATGATATCATATTTTTTATTCATGGAATGAATAAACTCAGGGTTAATCATTAAACTTTGAAAAATGTGAAGGTGTGCTATGTTAATATTTATTAGTCTTATATTATTATATTTTCTACGGGCCTCTTCTACTAACGAGAGGGGTTAGGCCTTAGTCCACCTCACTGGCCTAATGAGGATCGGCAGACTTCACATACCGTCGAATTTATGGAGAACTACTCGCGTAGACAGGTTTCCTCGCGATGTTTCCTTCGCCGTTCAAGCAAGTAATAATTAACAATACGTACACACGTAACTTAGAAAAGCATAATTCGAACCTGTGACTTTCTTCTCGACAGTCGTTACCACTTACCGCTGAGCTATAGAAATACTAAAAATCATAATGCCTGGATGAGAGTTCCACAAGCAGAGAAACCTGCCTCGAGGACATGCTCCTCTGATTTTCAAACTTCGTATGTATTTTTTGATAATTATCGATCACTCTAGCGGTGATGAAAAACACCATGAGGTAGCTTTTATACCTAAGAATTTGAAGGTATGTAAGTCTACCAACCTGCATTAGGCCAACGTGATCGACTAAGGACTAACCCAAACCTTCATAATAAATACATACATACGAACTCACGCCTGTAATCCCCGAAGGGGTAGGCAGCGGTGTAACCAGTACACCCACATTTCGCTGAGCGTATCTCCGTCCCATAATGTGATAGGGGGCGAGCCTATCGCCATACCTTCATAATAACCCAGAATAAATAATTAAAAGAAACAAAATTTTTATTTATTTTTATTGCATAGGCAGACAAACGAGCAAGTGGGTCATCTGATGGTAAGTGATCACCATCGCCCATGTACGCTCACAATACCAAAATAATTATGGGCGCGTTGCCGACCTTAAAGGAAAGGGATAATTAAGGGATTGGGAAGGGGCGGGGGATTTGGACCTCCGGATATCTCACTCACCGTACGAAACGCAGCAGCAAGCTGCTACTTTACGCCGGTT
Source organism: Mimas tiliae (assembly GCA_905332985.1). Lineage (NCBI taxonomy): Eukaryota > Metazoa > Arthropoda > Insecta > Lepidoptera > Sphingidae > Mimas > Mimas tiliae. Next base: position 13,682,773 of record HG995259.1, on the reverse strand, counting down.
TTCTGTGGGACAGCGGTAATGACCCGGACGAGCCGGCCCATTCATACTGTAGACAAAAGTGTCTACAGCGTGGCTCTACCACTCAAAAACAAAACAAAAGAATGATAATTAAAATATTAACTCCGTTTTGATAGGTCTCTCTATGGCTCCTTTACGTGCAGTAATGGCGCAAAGCTCTCCAAGACTGAAATTAATAAAGAGCTTGTTAAACATTCACCGGCTGGGTAATCTCTCAGCTCATTGGCCACTCGTTTTGTCTCGCCACTTCAAGTTACTTTTTTTAAGACAAGTTAATGTCTGCCGTTTAAATTTTTACGTTGACGAGATTTTGTGTTTTAAGATTAGTTATTTTAGACGTGCAATAACTTTTTGGAAATTAATGTTCTTTCGGGGAGTTGATTGCAACGGATGTTTTCATATATATAGAGATAATTAATATAAATGAAAATTTGAAGGTGACCCGTGCGAATATTTCGCACCGATATTGTACAACAAATTAGTTGATTATACTGTCAACAGATGGCACTGTTAATTTTTCATCTTTTTTGCCAAAACCTATAATTTTAAAATATTTGTCTATTTTAGCTACACAGACATTGAAGCTAGCTATCACTAGTGAAATTACTGGGCATTATGAGACTTAACATCTTATGTCTCGAGTTGACGAGAGCAGTCCAATGCCCCATGCAATGCTTTGTAATTCAGAGTTCTGTGTGGTGTCGCTTCTGTTTATGGGCAGGCGTGGCACTTACCATTAGACGAGCGACCTGCTCGTTTCGTCACTGAAACCAATATGTTGTTAATTATTATTACAATTACTGCGACTCATTTAATCTGTAAAGTATCTAGATACTTTACATACAGACACTTCTTTACAGACGAAGAACATAGTTATTCGTCTCCTCTTTGGCACAATAGGGATCTTCGTGTTCTAAAATCTCGCACATTTCAAGCAGAATTTAAGTTGGCAACATTGTCCCCCTTCGACCCTCGGATCATGTCCCTCGCACCGTTGTACCCGCTCCAATTATCATTCGTTTTATTTAGTATGCGTAATGTCTGAATTTATGTGTTGCGTGTGACATGTGACACATAAATTTTAGGGTTGCCAGGAGTTTAGATAAAGCCACACGTCGTTAGGGTTTTGATAGCTTGTCCAGCCAAAATAGACAGAGCCCGGCATTGCATCTCACCGCTCTTGATTTTCATACCGCGTCCTGAAATCCTACCGCTTCCTCCCGTGACCAGAAGGTACGCAAATTTCTTGTAAAACTGGCTGTAAAGGCTTTCCGATTTTAAGACTTGACAACCCTACATTTGTTAACTCGCACGCAATTATATTGTGTGCGTTAACGTTTTTATCTCGTAGGCACAAATTATCACGAATTAATATGAGCATTTTAATATGAGAATTGCAAATACAGCGGTGTATTTGTTAATCTGTAGAGCCCAATGAACGTTATTTAGGGATTTTATGATATTTTAGGCAAGGACAGAGTCCAGTATTTAAAACAGTTTTAGGCTAGTCTTTAAATAAATTAGGTATTCCATGGTTTCACGTTGATTATGTAATATTTATCTATGATGTTTATTTAAGACTGCCTCGGTGGTGCAGTTGTAATGCGTACGCATTACGATTGAGGCTAACGCTAAGGTCTCAGGTTCGATCCCCGGGTCGGGTAAAGTGGTATTGGGTTTTTCTATTACGAAATGCTCAGTATCAGCCCGGAGTCTGGAATTTGTGCTCGATGTGGCGATAGGCTCGCCCCCTATCACATCGAGGGACGGAGATACGCTCCGCGAAATGTGGGTGTACTGGTTACACCTCTGCCTACCCCTTCAGGCGTGAGTGCATATGTATGTAATTATTAAAGTTTTTTTTAAATAACTTCCGATTAAGGGATGAACATATTTTATAATTTGTTTATCGACAATCATTTTCAGCCCGCGTCGACCCACACCCACTCACAGCATATGCATTTCTCAGTTCATGGTTCATGCCACATCTCCCTAACTTCTGCCAACAAAAACCAAAACTAAACTTCAAAACCTTTAAGAAATGTAGGAATATGACCTTGGCTTTTTGCTGAAACAATAAAAGTCAGCAGCTATTAACCACACATACCTGTCAAAGAACAGCATTATCGCGCATTTTTCTGGTAATAGAATTTCACCCCTACGAAACTCAAATTTTAGCGACGTATATAATATGCAAGGTATATTTTTAAGTAAACATCGCCGTATCGCATGGTACGCCGATCCCGTAATTTTTTCTTAATGATATTTTCAACATGATTATTTTTTAAGATCGTATTTTTTTATGCACTCGTAGTTTTCTACCGGATCCGACCTATTCTTTATTTGCTTTTAATCCTATCAATTTATCAACAGCGCTTATTGGCCGATGAAGGCCTCGGTCGCGGCGGCGCGGTCGCCGCAGCCGTCCATTAAAATTGCTCAAGTATTTTATCAGATCCCGTGCTGGCGTCAGTTCATTTAGAAAACAAAAGATCGACGGGCCTTTGCGGTTCGCAAGTTCGCAACGAATGTAGACAAACGTTGGATGGGAATCATTTGTCTAAACTATATATAAATTGCTTTAGAATGTGTTAAATATATAGACTAAGGCGCTAAATGCGCCGGCGCTTAAAAATGAGCTAATTTAAACTATTTCATTTCCTTTCAAGCGAGTGAGTGAGAGGTACGAGTATAATGAATCAATAAATAATTACAATAATTACTACCACAATAAGTTAAGTTTTTCAATAAAACTTAATACAAATTGAATGAATGGCTTAATTGCATAACATTTTTATTGCAGTGCATAAAAAGTAACATATTCGTTCAAAAGCATTACGTGTAGGATAACTTAAATAAACTTTGAACAATTAAATACGACTTTCTTTCATTCTATGCCTTCAAATATATTAAAAGAAGCTCAAGAGAAAGCAATTAGTAACAAAAGCGTAAGTCAAGTGTCAAATATTTCGACTCAAACTCTTAAAGCGCGAGGCAAAGAATTTTTAATTACAAAATCCATCAAATTCCATAAAACATTTCGGATTTTGTAAATATTGAACAACTTATTAAAACTCATAAATAGTCATCGTAATAACTTTGCTTTCATTTTCAATTTTAATTTATAATCCACTGTCTCCTAAAGCGAAGGGGGATTTACATATTTTAAGTCTGGTATTATTTTAGCGCGCGCTCGTGATATAAAAACGGATGTTTCGCGGCCGCTACGCGCGCGCTGAAGTACCACGGACTTGTTTGTTTACTGAATATCTGATTGAGTGGCTACTGGGCGCAGATTTGTTTTCGTGTCTAGGTGCTTTCATTTATGAAGCAGATTTATTCGGCAGCTTAGCTGTTCGAAGCACACTGAATTTATTTTTTGCATTCAAATAAAAGGTCTATCCAGAGAGGTTGACGTCAGGCAGGCGGCCGGTCATAAAAACTACAAGCCAAATTATTCTATAACATGTGTTAAACACATGTTGCACTGCGAGTGGGTTAAGAACAGGTGGAAGGTGATTATATGAAATAAGAGAACTAACACATCTTAATTTGTTGTTTTTTAAGACAAATACTTCAGTCGAATATCTTGGAAGATAAAAAACCCTTTAAAGGTAAGACAAACAGACAGACGGTTGTATAGACCGACAGGCAAACAGACGGCGCGGTGCGGCGGAGGCTTAGTAATAGGGTTCCGTTGATACCCTGTACGGAACTCTAAAAAGATTTTTTATTCATTTGGATTGATTCTATTTTGTTTACCTCTGCTTTATTCAGACAGACAGACAATGTCTACTAAATTGTTGTAAAGTTAGTTCCTGATTTTCAACTTCAGTAGCTTATACCATAGACACATAGAAAGAAATACATAGAAATATTTGTATACTATTCTAACCTTTTGAGGTAACAACATTTCTCATTTACTCGTATAAACATTTCCAGAAGGTCCGTTTGCCACCAGTCATCCGCAAAGAGTGATGTAATACATTTTACTTGGCCCAGATTTCTCTAGCCTTTCATCACATATTTTCCAGTTAATCTTGTGAGTTCGGTACATTATTTCCCAAAGATCCATACATTCTGCTCGACTGGACGCGCGCGCAATATAAGTCTGACCTCATGTCGGCCGACCGCCCAATCTGTAACATAAAACGCACACACGCCCATCTCATTACTAAGAAATCATAAAAAGCAAATACCCAATCATAAATTCTGTACTGAATGTGCATTTATACAGCATTTATAAATGTGTGTGATTGCCTCGGTGGCGCAGTTGTAATGCATACGCCTTTCGACTGAGGCTGACGCTGAGGTCTCGGGTTCGTTCCCCGGGTCGGGTAAAGTGATATTGAATTTTTCTATTATGAAATGCTCAGTATCAGCCCGGAGTCTGGAATTGTGCCCGGTATGGCGATAGGGTCGCCCCCTATCACATCATGGGACCGAGATACGCTCGGCGAAATGTGGGTGTACTGGTTACACCTCTGCCTACTCCTTCGGGGATTACAGGCGTGAGTGCGTATCTTTATAGGTGTACAGTCCTTGGTTATCTTTGATCGGTCATGAAGCACTAACCTTAATGCGGATTGGTTGTATCAATAACACATATGAACATTTCAACATAATAGAATTTAATGTGTAATTACTGAATTTGAATTTTATTTGTAATTTTATATCTGGAATACTCTTTGTCGTATTTAAAATATTCAGATATCAGTATCAGCTATGCTAAAGCTCCTTAGGTTGGGAATGGGAGAGGGATTTGGGCCTCCGGATATCTCACTCACCGTACGAAACGCAGTAGCAAGCTGCTACTTTACGACCCGACGGGTAACGACCCGGACGAGCCGGCCCATTAATGCTGTAGACAAAGGTGTCTACAGCGTGGCTCTACCACTCTAAAGCGGCATTATTTGTAGCAACTTGGCCAACAGAACATTAATATTTGACACATTATTTACCGAAAACAACAGTCTAAACAAATCAGTAGTCATTTTGCTGTTTAAAATTCCATTATCAATACGGCCGAAGTACCGTTATCGTTGTCGACGCCCAATCGCTAGGAGCCGTGTAAACAGCGATCGACATGGCCACTGAGCGTAATTATGTGATAGGGCGCGTGGCTAACAGGTGGGTGCTGATTGGGCTCGCCTCCTTTCAACCGAATAGTTTTGTAAGCGTGAATAGCTACCATGATTCATTCGATCTGATTTGAAATTATAATAAATTTGATTTGACATTTGTATTTAAAAATCTATTAACATAATTTCAAATCATGTTTTTGACATTGAACGCGTTCATTAAGTACTTAAAAACACGTATATTCGTAGATATTCCACTGTAAATACATACGGCTAAGAGCGAATAATTAAATTGGATGTATGTTTACCGCTGGATATTTCTCGCCAACGCCACTGGCGGAATTACATGCTCAAGCGATTTTATGAAATCCTGTAACCTTGCGGCCTAGAAGGTTACGTAAATCAATTTGGGTAGCTCTCGGGGTCGCAAATTCGATTCCCGCTAGGGGCGACAGATCCGCTCTTTCGGAAACCTGCGTTATACGCTCATCGACACTGAGGTAAATTTGATAAACTTCGACGAGAAATATTTTTCGTGAAATTTATTTCACATGGCTTGGATTGGGGGTTAAGAGCGAATGCATTACGGATGTAATGTAGCTTATACCTACTGTGCGGTACACATACTTAAATATTTCAGGATGGTGATATGCAAAAAACTTTACTTACTAAATAACCAATTTTAAGCCTTAGTCAGTCAATTTAGGTCATAACCACTGAAAAATATGGCTCTTTTGAAGCGGCGATCTTTCTGAACCTATAATAAAATGCCCACAATTACAAGGGACTTGAGAAACTCGAATAGATGTTGTAAACAACTTCTGCTCTTGGTCAGAGAAATTTGAATAATTAAATGTTGTCGTAACGTAATAAAACAACGGAGTCGAGATAATAGAAAGCCCGAAATGAGGGACCCAAAGTAAACGAAAACCTCCCAAGGGTGCCTACCTATTGTACCAGGCACTCAGAAACTTAAAGGAGTTTAACAAAAGGCAACAAGTCGAAAGACTGGTGAGGACACAAAAGACTTGAAATGTTCCATTGAAATGAAATGACTCGTACGGTGGCCGACGTGTGCTATTATGTAGATGACGTTGGACGCGTGACGTGGTCAAATGCATCGCGACACGGACGGAGCTGCATTCCTAATGACATCTTTACTGCTTCCTATGGGGTTTTGTTTTGTTTTGTTTTCTATTACTAGACGATTAGTAGATAAGGGTCGTAGGTACACAACTTTTTGACTACTCGCACGTTCATCATTTGGAAGGTATACAAAAAAGTCACTATTCAATTTCCCAGCAGCGGTTAAATCAATCAATACAAAATGTATATAAATCATCAAAAAGTAAGATTTATCGCGCCGTCGACTTGTTTATTTGGAGATCACCTTTGTACCCATCGGTGGTCGACGACTCGTGGCTAATTCGTAAACATCGCCCAGGTACCGAGGAGGGGTGGGTTGCTATGACGTGAGGGAAGGGGCTTTTAACACCTGATTCGATACGTGACAGGTGCGTTCATATACGGCGACATTTCGGCGCGTGACTTGCGAACGGACTTATTTTCTGTTTTATTTTAATTTGTGTAATGTTAAATTTTAGATGACATTCATTATTTCTAACGTACGTCAACTGATAGGCCTGGAAAGACCGTTATAGTTTTGATATGATATGACTGTAATAGGTTCGGTGGGAATTCTGACGGTGCAGTCGGTCGCATATCTATAAATACGTGAAGAGGAAACTCTGGACCCCATTATATCCATATTGCACGCACGGAGGAGTGAGATTCAAGCATATTTAATTTAAGTCAAGACATGCAGCTAAAAGTTGATTTTACAATCTTCAAATACTATGATCAATAAAATCCGCTCAACTATGCCACAACCGGTTACGAGTAAACGATTGTAACTGTATAAACATTATTGTACAGACTCATAAAGAAAACAACTATGAAATATTATTTCAAATATCAAATCAAACGAGCACGACCCGCCTTATCTAAGCGACATCACCACGGGGAGTGTTACGGACAGACGGACTGTCGAGACAAATGTATCAGGTTCCAAACCAACGCCAGAACACAGATCGCTGTTTTTTTTTTTTTATAACCGTTAATTGTGGATCTATATCCCCATGTTATCTTTTCTTCTATTTTCTTATCTCCTCTGGTGTAATGACGTAACAAACGTACTAGCAAACATTATCTTTCCCGAGAACATCTATCGTTCATCAGTATACCGTTGGGAAGTCGGCGGAATAGCTTCAAATGCTAATCAAAATTTTGTTTTTGTTCGGCCGACCTTTTGTCTAGTTTAACGATCTGCCGTCCTATGTAAACCGGCTTGTAATAAAATACGTTTACTCCTGACGTCTCATGAGATCCTGGTCCTTGTATTTGCATTGCCTTCTTTGCCCCTAAAAAAAATTTACTGTTTGTGATCGATCGATCCTATGGGATCTTTAGACGAGCGGATATTATTATAATTGTGTCATCGATGTATTTGACATTCCATTATTGCATTACTTAAATGACTTGAAAATGATCTACTTCTATACCAGTGTGCCAATTCTCGTAATTTTAAATGTTAAAAATATCATTCCGATCTAGTCTCAGCGTCAAGGAAGTTGCAAATGGCATTCTCATAAACCAATAATCAACGTCAAATGGACCTAGCTTTAGCAGTAGCATTATACCGTTTTGGCTTCAGTCAACTTTTATTCTACATTCAATCTCATTACGATCTATGTTCACATTTGACGTTGATTATTGGTTTAAGAGAATGCCATTTGCAACTTTCTTGACGCTGAGACTAGATCGGAATGATATTTTGAACATTTAAAATTACGAGAATTGGCCTCCTGAAAGCTGACAAACGAATAGGTTAGTATCGTAAATGATTTCGAAATATAAATTGCTTTAAAAACAGTGGCTTGTTGCTTGCCTTTAAGGAAAGCAATAAGGATTTAGAGGTTTGGTATCCAGCAATGTGTGGCAAATCTTACTTAAGCTTAAAAGGTGGTAGGTCCCTCGTATACGAGAGGCTAGCTGGGTTGGTACCACCGCTTTGTCTATTCTGCCGCCAAGTTGACACTTGACACTGTGAAAGCACTCTTGTGTTCCGGATTGAAGGACATTGAAGCCAGTGAAATTACTGGGCATTGAGTCTTAACACCTTATGTCTTGGGATGACGTGCCCAGTCCAGTGTCATGTAGTGCTTTGTTATTTAAAGTTCTGTGTGGCGTTGCTTCTGTTTATGAGCGACTATCAGGCGAGCGACTTGCTCGTCTCGTCATTCAAGCTAATAAAAAAACTGTCGATTTTCTGTGACACCGAGGTAGTAGTTAGTACTTCAGTCTAACCGGCCCATTATTTCTGTAGACAAAACTAGCTGAAGCTAGTGGTGGCTATGGTGAACCATATGAGTGTTCTGGACTGCGTCAATTTTATTGACGCAGTGTCTATACAAATTTTATAGGATAAAATGCTGTCGAGATAAAATACACGTTTGAAATGTACCGAAAATGGAGCGTGCGCAATCCCGATAGATTATGGTATGTACGCCGCGCGGTTTGTTTGTTTTAAAAACAACAACTCGCTCTATTCGGCGTCAATTAATTCCGCCATTCCGTTGCAGATCCTTCAATAAACAGTTTCGGATATTTATATCCGTCTGGTAGCATAGTTAGTACTAAAAAAGTAGGCGCTCCGTGTTTTTTGTTAGACTATGCGCGTAAATATAAACATTTTAACACTATCCTTTTTTTTACACCCAACAGTCACACACATAGTCTTGAACCCACTCTAGGTAAAACTGTATCGTGGGTATCAGGAACTACGAGAGAATTGCGGTGCCCACAACACCCAGACCCGAGACAAATATTTGTAAATCAGACAAAGATTTGTCTAGGTGCGGGAATCGAACCCACGACCTCACGCTTCGCCACCGGCTACTCGCCCGCTCCGCCACGGAGGCTATTATTTTCTTTAATCGGTTTAAGGCCAAGATAGACGTCCGATAGTGTAACCAGACATTTTTTTAAATTTTCAATACACATTAGATTCGATAGTCGGATCGGACGTTCGAGTCGGATACAGCGTAGGAAGGCGAAGGCGCGTTCTGAAAAAACCAGAAACCAGCATTAGTGTTTACTTTTATAAAATAAATAAGTTTATTAAATAGCCCAAAGAATATTTTAGTCAAATTTTGTCTAAGTAAAGGAAGAAGGGTTGAAAAACCTTCTGACCTCGCAGTGATTACTACATTACATTTACGTTACATTATGTAAAATGGTTAACAGAAGAAGCGCTGTATTGCCGAATGGAGCGTTTTGGAAACGAAATGAGCTAGATAAAGCGATATCACGTAATAATGGGAGGCGATATCGTAGCCGCGCGATACAGCGATTGTCTCCACGGACCGGTCACTATACACGCTGTATTTCTTGTGAATAATCCCATATTTGGTTTATATTGCCATTGTTAAGAAGGCATTCAACGAATACGTTTATATTTAATACTTTTTATAGTAAACTTTTTTTAAACAATGGGCTGGTAAACGTCGTGGCGTCGTGTGCCACTTCCCTGTAGCACTGTTGAGGAGGCCGATGGCTGGCTGCCACATGCGTACACCTCAACAAGTGTCGCTTGTGTAGTATGGTCTACTCGGACTGTTATTGTTTTTTAATCTCTTTTATGATAGTCTTAATCTATTCGTTGTGCTTATAGAAGTCATGGATATTCATCCAACCCGTAGAAATAATATGTTTCCTTTTTGATATAAATTGAGCTGCTCTAATTCCAATTCAAAATTTTAAAACCTTTATGCTCTCAATAATTATTGTAAACTAGTATTTAAAAGAGCGTTAAGAACGTTAGAGTTTCTTTCCGTTCTTGTCCAGTGAAAAGACCTTCCGAACTGGCGGGAGAGTTATTGACGGAATCCAAGTAATGTATAAAATATTACAGATTTCATACATTTTGGATTTTCTTTTCCATGTTGATAGAAATAATTAAGAAGTTATTAGGGCTCGCATCCTGAGAACCCAGTGAGGACCTAGATTCAAACCTCGGTTCAGGCAATCGCAATTAATGTTAAAAAGTGAGTGTTGGCAAAAATCATACCTACACTAGGGTTTGGAATTTATGCTCGATATAACTCTAAAGTCTAACCACCTATCATATCATGGGACAGAAGTAAGCTCGCCTAACCGTGGATGCACTACACACCTCTTGAGCTTATCTTATGATGTCAAGATCGAGATATCAGTATAGGATCGGCTTACTGATTGTCTACACAGATGAGATTGTATGTACATTAGACGCAAAAAAAAATGGCCGGACTGAAGTACATTCGTCGTCTACGCTTCCCTTCACCCTTTGGTCTCTGAAAATAATGCTGCTGCCTCGCTCGTGATAAACTTTAGACGGGCCAAGTTAATTTGCATAGATTGTTTATCAGTATGGCACAAACAAAACTTTTATAAATTAAATCCTAAGCATATACTAACTAATAAGCATATACGGCATTGATTGAGAGCCGACGATATTTAAAGGCCTCATACATAAGTCTATCTTTCGGCCTATGCTCCTGTATGGTTGTGAAACGTGGTCGTCCCTTAGGCGTCATGTCAAGGACATCCACGTCGTGCAGTTGAAAATGCTGCGGTGGATGTGCAACGTTACACAACTACTCGTATATCGTAAACGTAACGAGTACTTCCTCAGCAGCTTTAGAGACCGTGACGTGTCAGACAAACTTCAGGAATGACGCTTGAGGTAGTATGTTCACGTTTTAAAGAAACCGTAGGACTAGGTCGGTCGAAGATGCCTGAGCCAAATCTTACTAGGAGTACGATCCTGAGGACGGCCCAAAAAACCTTTGGCTTGACATATTAGAACGAGATATGAGAGCCAACGATTTCACTATGGAGTATGCTCAAGATTGGGCGACGAAAGACAAAAGAAAATAACAGAGTCTCAGCCAAGATCATCAAAATGAATTTATAAAAAACTAGCCTTTGCTCGCGGCTCCGCCCACGTGAACGGCCTTTTCCGGGATAAAAAGTAGCCTATGTAACCCGGGGATCGTGTAGCTACTCAACAGTGAAAGAATTTTTCAAATCGGTTTAGTAGTTTCGGAGCCTATTCAATCCTAAACAATCACATCTTTCCTCTTTATAATATTGGTATAGACAACAAATAATAATCCTGTTTAATATTTCCACGTTGATCATTAATATAATTAATTGTTTTATTTTGTTATTTTCCCGTTTGAACGGGCCTTGTTAGTGAAATGTTTACTCGATACTAATTGGCTTTTTAATTTCACAGTTATTTGTTATCTATATACAAAAGAAGTAACTGACTGACTGATCAACACACGACCGAAACCGCTGGGTCTAGAATCAACAAATTTTACACAAAGTTCTTTTAATGACGTAAGTGAGCATTAAGAAATTATTTTAGAAAATTCTTCCCTTAAAGGGGTAAATAATGGGGATGTAAGTTTGGATGAAGAAAATATTTGAAATAGACATTTTGACTCGAAACTTCGTATAAGTACTCCTAAAAACAAATAAGGAAATACTTATCGGCGATTTATCGAAAATTTCTGTGAGACAGCGGTAACGACCCGGACGATCCGGCCCATTCATGCTGTAGACAAAATTGTCTACAGCGTGGTTCATAGCTATATAGCATCAGACTTCGACCCGAGACCCGCGAGCGGAGCAGTAGTAATATCCACGCGAGTGAAACCGCGCAGGATAGCTATAGTATCCAAATAAAAGGCACACAAAAGTCATCAATTTCTTTAGTATCATTACAAGTAGGTATTTTTAGTTTATTGGTTTTTCATAAGGATAAATAATTTTCCTCTTTCCAATAAATTGTGAGATTACTTTTGTATTTTTACCGATGAGATGAGAAAAAAGAATATCAGATATTGTACGGCCATTGTTCTGTAATGTAGAATACCTATAGCTGCGTGTATAACATTTTGGAGTTATAAAGTCGTCTGTCGCGTCTGTAAATTATTAAATTATTTATATAGCTAAAAGTGGCTAACGAGCAAGTGGGTCACCTGATGGAAAGTGATTTCTATCCTTAAACGCTCAAAGTGGACGCATTACCGACCTTAATGGAAAGGGATAATTGGGTGATTAGAAACTGGGATTTGGGCCCCCAGATATCTCGACTCACCGTACGAAAGCAACGCAAAAAGAAGCTGTTACTTTACGTCGGTTTCTATGAGACTAGGGTAACAAACCCAGCGTTCGTGGCGCAGTGGGCGAGTAGCCGGCTGCGAAGCGAGAGGCCGTGGGTTCGATTCCCGCACCGAGACAAATGTTTGTGTGATCCACAGATATTTGTCCCGGGTGTTGTGGGACCGCAAGTCCGTGGGGGTCAGGGTCCCGGGTCTGGGTGTTGTGAGACTGGAAGTCCTTCGTAGGGATCGTGTGTGACTGATGGGTGTATTTATTATTATTATTATAAAACCCGTTCGAGACGGCCCCTTCATGCTGTAGAAATAATATTTACAGTGTGGCTCTACCACTAATAAATTACATTTGTGTCTACTACTACTAGCCCTGTATTATACATGTCCCACTGTTGGGCACGGGCCTCCTCTACTGAATGAGAGGGGTTAGGCCGTAGTCCACCACGCTGGCCTAATGCGGATTGGTAGACTTCACATACCTTCGAAATTCTTATGGAGAACTTCTTAGGTATGTAGGTTTCCTCACGATGTTTCCTTCACCGTTAAAGCAAGTGATAATTAACAATTAATATACACGTAACTTAGAAAAGTCAGAGGTGTATGCTCTTGGGGCTGGTTTCGAACCTGCGGCTTTCGTCTCGACAGTCCATACCACTCCCACCTGAGCTATCACTACATTTGTATCTAACTAACATTAAATCATCTCGAAGTAACCAAAATGATCTGCATAACCTGCATGCTATCAAAACGATGGAAGCAAAATGTCCAATCACTTCACAGCATGATAAGCGGCTTAGCGTTCGTGAAACGCGTGCCCACAGGTATGTACGCTATATGAGCATGTACGAGTAAGTACTTGTCGGAGTACACCGGGATAGAATCACGGGAATTGCATCCGCTCGGTCGTGAAATTAAGCTGGGTGGGCCCTCGGCACGACGCAGCGGTGTCGCACTACCGTCGCGTCTCGTCTGAGATGTAGCGACGTTTGCGAAATCATATGATGCCACTTTGAATATAATGCGATGTTTATGATAAATAATAAATCTGCCTCGGTGGAGCAGTTGTAATTGCGTACGCGTTAAGACTGAGGCTTAGTTCTCGAGTTCAATCCCCGGGTCGGGTAAAAGTGATATTGGGTTTTTCTATTACGAATTGCTCAGTATCAGCCCGGAGTCTGGAACTGTGCCCGTAATGGCGCCCCCTATCACGTCATGGGACGGAGATACGCTCGGCGAAATGTGGATGTATTGGTTACACCTCTGCCTACCCCTTCGGGGATTACAGGCGTGTATGCGTATTTTTATTTATTTATAAACAACTTTTCATAGTTGGGTTCTTGCACTGAAATTTTGTTTCGACTGCCACATGCACTAGCGGATCCAGGAGGGGGGGGGGGGGGCTTTAAGGGACTAAAGCTTCATAAACATTACTATGAGATCTCATAGTGCCTGCGAACGCATACTGGCGATTTCTGTATATTTATTGGTCTGTTTTTAGCGCCAAACAAAAACGGACCAATGACCAAAATCTATACTTAGCAAAGACTTCACTGTAGTGTTGTTCTTGAATACGAATGTTAGTATCTTTGTCGTGCTAGAAAAGAAGAATTAAAAAACAATCTGATTATTTTACTAGAAGTTATGATATTTTGATATCATGTAGAGTAAACGGTAGTTAGTCTAAACATACTCAGACAGATCACCATTTAATTATATTAAGCGATCTCATGTTAATTGATGACTTGGCGGCGCGCTGTTTGCGCCGCGGATGACGAAGCGTGTCTCCCAATAATTGATTATAATGTCTTCCGAGATTATAATGTCTTCCGTCTATTGCTGTCTGCCTGGTACACGGATTAGTTTCACACCACCAATTAACAGAGTAAATCGAGATATTTTTAATTATTTTGTAAATTACAATTTATCTTTAATTAAATTTTATAATTGAAGGTAATTTAAATTGAGTGTCGATTTCGTATTAACACGCAATAGTTTTTTTTATAGCACTATGTTTTACCCATGTTTTTCCACAAAATATAAAATAAAAAAAAACTTAAAGTCCGACGAATATGAGACATATCTTACTTTCTTCCCCACATTATTCTGTATCGATTGGTATCGGTCTCGACCCCATACCCCCAGCGGTTTCGGAGGAGATAGCGTGACAACGTTTTGGCAGCGGCGGCGGCGGCGCCAGATACTTTTTTTAGAATAGAAAGATAGGTCGGCATATGCGCTGGTGGGTTACTTAATGGTAAGCGACTTCCACCGCCCATGAACGCCCACAGTACCTGAAGAATTATGGTCGCGTTGCAAGCCGAAAAGGAAAGGGATAATTAAGGGATTAGGAAGAGAAGGGAGGATTTGGGCGTCTGGATATATCGCTCACCATGTGAAATAGCAAGCTTCGGTGGCTCAGTTGTAATGCGTACGCGTTACGATTGAGGCTAACGCTGACGTCTCGGGTTCGATCCCCGGGTTGGGTAAAAGTGATATTGGGTTTTTCTATAACGATATGCTCAGTATCAGCCCGGAGTCTGGTATTGTGCCCGGTATGGCAATAGGCTCGCCCCTATCATATCATGGGTTTGAGATAAGCTCGGCGAAATGTGGGTGTACTGGTTACACCTCTTCCTACCCGATTTTATTCCTTTCGGCGATTACAGGCGTGAGTGCATATTATGTATATATGTATGTATCCAATGTAAATGTAATGCCACTTATTTCTCTGATATATATTCTTCATATAATACGTTCTCGTTTACACGTTTGAGTGAGCATCACAATATCACTCAACACGTAACAGTCGTCGCCGATGCCATCTGCGCACGTTAATTTTGACACGCGAGTGCCCCCAGCCCCGGCATATGAGATGTTGGCATGGACCCGCGAAATATCCTTATCGACGACCGAAACAATTTCTTTTTTTATTACATAGGCCGGCAAACGAGCAAGTGGGTCATCTGATAGTAAGTGATCTCCACCGCCCATGTACGCCTACAATACTAGAAAAATCATGGGCGCGTTGCCGACCTTATAGAAAGGGATTAAGGGATTGGGAAGGGGAGGGGGATTTGGGCCTCCGGATATCTCAGACAACAATTTACTTACATTTGCTGCATTGCTGCAGAAATAGACAAAGCGGTGGTACCTACCCAGATTACCTCTCCCATACGAGAGACCTATCACCTAGTAATTCTAAATAAATAATACAACCAAAAGTCACACACATAGTCCTGACCCACACTAGGTAAATCTCTATCTTGGAATTGGAAACCGGCATTTCGAACCTGCGACTTTCGTCAAGACAGTCCGTACCGCTCCCCGCTGAGCTACCGCTGCATTTATATCGACCACCTTCGTCTATTTATTTATACGTGGTTTTTTATACGATATCGGATTTTTTCTTTAAACGTTAAACGGATTTTAAGTACACTTTGTACGTTTTATATACTATGTTAGCAGCTCATTTGTCTTTTTTTTATTGCATAGGCCGGCAAACGAGCAAGTGGGTCACCTGATGGTAAGTGATCTCCACCGCCCATGTACGCCCACAATACCAAAAGAGTCATGGGCGCGTTGCCGACCTTAAAGGAAAGGGATAATTAAGGGATTGGGAAGGGGAGGGGGATTTGGGCCTCCGGATATCTCACTCACCGTACGAAACGCAGCAGCAAGCTGCTACTTTACGTCGGTTTTCTGTGAGACAGTGGTAACGACCCGGATGAGCCGGCCCATTCATGCTGTAGACAAAATTGTCTACAGCGTGGCTCTACCACTGGTAAAACCCCTACTTGTCAACTAGCGCCCTCTCAAACCTCGTGTAAATCATCGCGCGGCACTATGTTATGGAGATTGCGGTCCCGTGCCGCGGCCATTTCGGAGATTAACGACAATTTCGCGTAGCCTGCGACATCGCTGCTATATTTTTTCGTCGGTTTATCAGTGACGTTCATTTATCGGTAATGAAATAGGAATTCGTTTTTAGCGGTAATTAGGAAAAGATACACCCATTGTCACACATATAGGACGAGAGACTTACGGTCCCACGACAGCCAGACCTGAAACCGATATTTGTGGATTACACAGACATTTGGCTTGATGTGGGAATCGAACCCGCCGCTTCTCGTTCCGCCTACTAGCCTGATGCGCCACGGAGGCTGTTAAAAAGATTTTTAAGATGAACATACACTTACCCACACCGCACTAACCGCACGCGCCGCTTTTTCACTACCTTCGATTTCTTACAAACCGGAATACAACATTGCTTACCCACGAAGTTTCAAATTGAAATTTCTATTTAATATTTTTTCTCTATACAAACTTACATCCCCTATTTTACCCTTTTAAGGGATGAATTTCCAAAGATCCCTTCTTAGTTCACACTTACATTATTAAAGGAAATTTTCTGCATAATTTCATGCTTCTAGACCCAGCGGTTTAGGCTCTGCGTTAACGAATCCGTCAGTCAGGACAAGTAATTTTATACAAAAAAAAGAATATATAATATAATGCTTGGTACTGGACTGTGTTCGTGACACCGTGACAAGTTAAGTCTCAGAATGCTAAATTTAACTCTTAACAATGTCCAGTAAACCGACACACAAGTGTTTACACACTGCTAGGCAGAAATAGACAAACCGGTGGTAGCAATCCAGAAAGCCTCTCGCATAGGAGGGATTTAACGATCGAATTAAAATAATAAATGAATGCACCCAACAGTCACATAGTCCTGACCCCATACTAGCTTAACCTGTATCGTGGGTATCAAGAACTACGAGGGACTTGCGGTCCCACAACACCCAGACCCGAAACAAATATTTGTGGATTAGACAAACATTTGTCTCGGTGTGTGAATCGAACCCACGGCCTCTCGCTTCGCAGCCGGCTACTTGCCCACTGCGCCACAGAGGCTGTCAAGATCATGTATAAGATATTATCCTTAATCTGTACCAACTAACCTGGTTTCTAATATAAGAAGTATTAGAAATAAGACAACATTTTCCTTTTGACCAATAAATAACATCGACAAGATTTTACCTTTCACATGCCTTTATATTTCGGCGATATCTTTTATACAAGTATTCAGCCATCGTAATTCCAATATCGTTGGCTTACGAGGCGACGGGATCGATCCCGAGCAACCGGTTGTAATATACGAGTTAGCGGCCACTGAGCATGATGGTCGGTCGTCGTGATAAATAATACTTAACAATTCTGGACTAATATAAAAATATTGTAAACTTTATAGTTGCCCAGTGTATTTTGACGATGCTATGTATGTTATGTATATATTAGCTGATATGATTTCTGTACTTACATAAGTTTCTTTATTTTGTACTGACTTGTCATAAGCGCTATTTTAATTGCCTACATGATGAATAAAACTATTTCATTTCATTTCATTTCATTTCAAATACGTACCGTTAAATCATATCTGAGGTGAAAAAAATCGATGGTATGGTATGGGTTAGGATTGTGGGGCATTATATTGGTAAAAATAATGGTAATGTTGTAAGAAGAGTCACACTGTACACAGTATGAATCTGTATCTACAATATGAATTGGCTAACTCGACCGGAGCGGTATCACTTTCTTCCAGAAAACCCACATGAAGCGGCAGCTAACTAACATAAAATAAAAATAGTAGGTAGCTTGTTGCGTTTTCAGGGTGATCTACATTCTGATAAGTGGTGTAGAGCCACGCTGTAAATAGTTTTGTCTTGTTTTTTTATTGCATAAGCCGGCAAACGAGCCTGTGGGTCACCTGATGGTAAGTGATCTCCACCGCCCATGTTCGCCTACAATACTAGAAGAATCTTGGGCGCGTTGCCGACATTATAGGAGAGGGATTAGGAAGGGGATTGGGCCTCCGAATATCTCACTCACCGTACTCACTTGCTCGTTCGCCGGCCGCTGGTATAAAGAAATTACCTACCATTTTAATTTATGCAATAAAATATAAAATTGAATGGTGGCGCGCGTCATTTCAGATAAGCTCATCTCTACTATTCATTACCCCAATGCAACTCAGTTTTCATCTCTATTGAATGTAAATAGAGCGAACCGTATCCCCCTGATGCCGACTGGAATCTAAGTTTTCTGCACCGATGAACGCTTACAATTTGAAAAATGAATTTCTTTGTTAATAGAATGTGAGATATGTATTGTCTAGTAAAAGTTTGGAATGCAATATTCGTTCTTTACGAATTAATACCTGGCTGAGAGTTCTCCATGAGAACCTCGAAGGCGTGTGAAGTCTGCCAACCTGCATTAGGTCAGCGTAGTGGACTAAGGCCTTACCCCTCTCATAAGTAGTGGGAATCCGTGCCCAGCAGTCGGAAATTATAGACTATAGTACATTACTGATATTTTTATTATTAGTAGGTACGATTTTGGAAAAGAGTACTTAATCTGATGCATCATATTTGTATTAGATCATCGTCATAGTGTTTTTGGAATAGGCAATGATTGCCGAAGCGCATTATTGTAAAAGCTTAGGCATTTACAATAGTAGCCACCGGATTCGCGAGTCCTATTGCCATTTCAAGTAAACAAAGAAATATACTAAAGATAATATTGAAAGAAACTAGGTATTACAGGATAAATAAGTTATATGTTTTTATAGACTGTACATGAGGTATGTACACAGTGTTAGATATATCATTAGAATACCATATTATATACCTTTTGCTTTCAGTACCTACAAAATTACTTGATATTTAATGTATTACGTATCTTATAACGCTAATATCTATTTATCAATAGTGCATCTACATAATGAAGTAGTGCTATTATAAAAAATCCGTATAAACTAGTTTTATTTCAATGTGTAATATTCGCGTAAACCTAAGAAATCACTATCATATTAAAGTTTATGTAAAAAAATAGTATATGTAATAAAATTATATTAAGCCAGCCAAACTGACGGTAGGCATTTAGAAACAGACAAAAACAGCTTCGCTAATGTAATAAAAATATTAATAATGAACAATTAAGCTCTTACTTATAAACTTTTTAAGCTCTGATTAGTACTCCTTTCCTGTTAGTATTTTCTTATCCATGATTTATATACACCCACACTGTCTCGTCTCTGCATCACCCACAGGTAGACTGGTAGATAATGCCTTTGGCATTAAGTCCGCCTTTATACATGTTGTGTATATGAAGTTTTTAAATAAATAAAAAAATAAATTAGTTAAAACATTGTTTTCGTTTGTTTCTAGCCACTTTATAAATCACGTTGACAGAGAAAGACAAGAGTGTTTAACTAATCAATAGTTTATAAGTAAGGTCCTTAACGTTCAATTGGAAGCTTCGACTGCATTGAAATAAGATGGTTCGGATGTCAATAACAGCTCTACAATGACGTGGCATTGATTCTATCAACTTTCCACAAATTTCGAGCATATACATGCGTAGTTCGTGATATTGAGATTGTCGCCTTGAAATATCCAAGTAACTGGTAAATTGTCATCAGAAAATATATTTTTTTATAGCATAGGCCGGCACACGAGCAAGTGGGTCACCTGATGGTAAGTGATCTCCACCGCCCATGTACCCGCACAATATCAAAAGAATTATGGGTGCGTTGCCGACCTTAAAGGAAAGGGATTGGGAACGGGAGGGCGTTTGGGCCTCCAGATATCTCACTCTCCGTATGAAACTGAAGCTGCTACTTTACGCCGGTTTTCTGTGAGACAGTGGTCACGACCCGGACGAGCCGGCCCATTCGTGCTGTAGACACAAGTGTGGCTCTACCACTCAATACGATATGAAATAGTCTCATCTCGTCTCGTCTCCTCTAATACCTCTATACTTTTAGAACTGATCAAACAATCCCTCAATTTTTCTCATGAATTCCCCGTATCCCAAAAACAAATAAACGCTTTAATATCTCCGCCGCCATACATAACTGTCTTTTTAGTAAACTTGTTGATCGGGAGACGCACATACCGTTTGCCATTAGATAATAAATCATTTTTCCGCCAATGGATCTGTCCAACTACAATACTACCTTACAATGGCTTAACTATTTCCTCTATATTACCCCTGGCTCCTGGAATAAGTGGTAATTTTCATTACTTACTTACTTTTTATTATGTTTGGTTTTAGATATGTGTGGAAAACATAAATGGTTTAAATTATTTTTCTAGCAAGCCTTCCAAACAATTTTACTTCAAGTAATCACCTGGGGACTAATCTAACCGATATGTTTCATCGGTCGTCTTGAGAACTTCCTTTCGAATTAAATGCAAGCTTTTAAATAGAGATACTTCTGAGCCAAACGAATCATAAGCATGTCCTCGAGAGTTACGAGTTGTAAGCTTTCTTGGCCGAACTTTCCAATAACCTTTTCCGATAATCAATGTTGTTTATAAAATATAGCGCTAAACTCCTTTTATACTGAACATTCTAAATTATTAGTTTCTTTCAATTTAGATTTAGATGCGAATTCGCTATTACGTTTCTTATAAATTCATCACAGGCATTATTTTATCCGTTTTTAACAGCAAAGTGATGTAAAGAGCAGAGCTGCCTAAAATAGCGGAAAAACACTGAAAATAAAATTATAGGCGTATTTTTATTTATAGTTTTAGAACACACGAGCCGTTCCGTTTCTAATTAGTTGTCCAATTTAGTATTTTATCTCGCTTAGTTTTATACAAAGAAAATAGTACTTTTACATAAACCGTTGTATAATATTTTTAAAACTGATATAAAATACGTCATGATGTGGATACACTACTGAGTACTTAACTCTATAAGATCCATAATATATTATCAAGTTAAATTGTAGGTAATAAATGTAAAAGTCATAATTGATGTTTTTAATTCTCGTATATGCCCACCACTGTATATGTAAATGTGTGTTGTATATAAATATTTAACAATGTTATCATATTATTCGTTATTGTGGCAGAACAATGGGGATAAATTGGCAATACTTTTTGTATCGTAAGAATAATAATAATTATAGCACAATATTCAATAATCAATTTGAAAATAAAAGTATACCTATTTCAAAAAAACGGAATATATAATAATAGACTGTTATCCTACGAAAACTTTGCAAACAAACTCTTAGGTTTCTTTCGGACTTAATTAAAAGCTATTTTAATAGAATCTCTGTGAATACTCTAGAAATATAATTTGAAGTAGGGTAATTTTTTTAATTAAACAAGATTGTGCCCGCAGCTGCGTTTGTAATTAATAAGAAGATACATACATACTCAAGCCTGCATGCAATGGGAGTAGGCAGAGACTTTTGAGTTTCTTTATAGCATAAGCCGGCAAACGAGAAAGTAACGTATGTGATATCTACCGTCTAAAAACGCCCATAATACCAGAAGGATCGTGAACGGGTTGCCGAACATAAGAGAAAGTGAAAATTAAAGGATTGAGAAGGGGGATGGAGGTTTAGGCCTCTGGATATTTTACCGTACCAACCGTATCGTTTTCTATGAAACAGTGGTGACAACTCAGTCGAGTTAACCATCCTAGCAAAACTATCTACATCATGACTCTACCATTTGTAAATTGTAATCATAATTTACCACAACCTAGTCAAACCGGGCGACGGCTCGAGGAGCTTTTTAAAAGACTGTTCAGGATGAAGATCTTTATTAGGCTGAATTTAAAAGCACAATTTCCTTATTTATATGATGGGAGCGATCAAAACAATACGCATTACTTATTCTAGAAGGCTCAAGTTGTTTACCGCAAAAGTGCTGATGTAGCGTCTGGAACACACGGTCTCGGGTTCGATCCCCGGGTCGGGTAAATGTGATATTGGGTTTTTCTATTACGAAAAGCTCAGTATCAGCCCGGAGTCTGGAATTTGTGCCCGGTATGGCGATAAGCTCATCCTCTATCACATCATGGGACGGAGATACGCTTGGCTAAATATGTGTGCACTGGTTACACCTCTGCCTACCCCTTTGGGGATTACAGGCGTGAGTGCGTATGTAATTGTTAATTTAACATTTATTTTGTTACAGGTAAGCGATTGTCGCAGGAGTGATCATTCGGCAGTTTGGTAAACGACTTCAGTTTTCGTAAAGTACATAAAAATATTTGAAGATCCCGGCCATACTGCGATAAAACACAACAGACACTTACAAAGTTTAAATTTTTTTTAATACTCATATTAAAATTTGAAAATGGATGATCGGTAACAGCTGTTCTGTTAGGATATGGAGAGGCCCTTAGGCTAAATAATACTCAGTGCTTTAGAACATTTTCACGGGAGCTTTCAGGTTATAAAAAAAAAACAAAGTGCCAAGGACGTGACCATGGGCTAAAAGCTTCGTCTTTAACATACCTATAAAACTTAAGAACAGATTATTGCCGTAATAACTTTATACTTTCTATAACCTCACCATAAAGCAGTCTTTTATATCTACGTCGTATACATTTATAGCTTTTTCACTATGATTATATATAAAAGTGCTACGAAAATATATTTAAGAACCTACTCGTATGTGTCGCAGTTAGTTTTTTTCATAGCATAGGCCGGCAAACGAGCAAGTGGGTTACATGATGGTAAGTGATCTCCACCGCCCATGTACGCCCACAATACAAAAAAAAAATAGGCGCATTGCCGATCTTAAAGGAAAGGGATAATTAAGGGATTGGGAAGGGGAGGGGGATTTGGGCCTCGGGATATCTCACTCACCATACGAAACGCAGCAGCAAGCTGCTACTTTACGTCGGTCTTCTGAGACAGTGGTAACGACCCGGACGAGCAGGCCCATTCATGCTGTCGAGAAAAGTGTCTACAGCATAAAGATATAAAAAAGATTTTGCGTAAATACGCACTATCTAAAGCTACCTGCGTACTCGTATTAATTGGATTTTCATGAAAATGATCTTTTGTATCAATTTTTCTAATCGATTTTAAATCCTTTTAAAAACTAACTTATGATAAATACGCAAACATCAGTTTATACGGTTTGTGTTCTCAAGGTAAATTTTATCTCACTACGCTAATATTTGAAGCATACATTAAATCACCGACTTTCGAAAATAGGTCGACATCTGCCTAAAGTATTACTTTCAGCACATTGTTTACGTCTAAGTTTGCCCCAGTATCCTCCATAAATAATGAAACTTGCAATGTTTCTGAACAAATTATTATATGCACTTAGCTGTTGGCAGTAGATTCAGATGGCGCTATTTGTCCACATGTAACGGATCGCCAGCTTTGCTTTAAAGTTGTTTTCGAAATGTTTTCAATTAATGCTACCGAATGGGTTCCGAGATTAACGTTACTTCTTGTTGACCCATGCAAGCCTGGTAGCCGTGGGAATGGATTTTTAATGCTTCGTGTTGATTTTTAAAACTAACGAAAAAAATCTTTATCGTTAAAAGGTTGTAAGTCTACTTACAATCGTTATTGCCATGTGACTTGACTTTCTAAGATATAGTTTTGTTCAAAATACTGGATTGTTCCGAGTACTACTTACTACATTAACCAAGTAACTGTCATAAGATGGTAGGTCACTCATATACGAGAGGCTGTCTGGGTTGGTACCAACGCTTTGTCTATTTCTGCCGCCAAGAGTATGTAAGCACGGCTGCGTTTTGGTTTAAAGGACATTGAAGCCATTGAAATTACTAGGCATTAGAAGACTTAACAACTTATGTATGTGTTGACGAGCCCTGAAACACATCGAGTGTTCTGCTTTTTACGCCTTAAATCAATTATTACATACATACGCACTCACGCCTGTAATCCCCGAAGGGGTAGGCAGAGGTGTAACCAGTACACCCACATTTCGCCGAGCCTATCTCCGTCCCTTATGTCAAATGTGATAGGGGGCGAGCCTATCGCCATACCGGGCACAAATTTCCAGACTTCGGGCTGATACTGAGTATTTCGTAATATAAAAACCCAGTACCACTTTACCCGACCCGGGAATCGAACCCGAGACCTCAGCGTTGGCCTCAATCGTAACGCGTACGCATTACAACTGCGCCACCGAGGCAGTTAAATCAATTACTATACATATAAATCAATATTTGTAGCAAATGTAAATCCGTTGTCTCTACCTACCTCTATGGAAACCGGGCGTGAGTCTATGTATATAAAATAGGAACGACATTAAAACGTCCGATGTGCCTTATTTTAGAAAATAAGGCCCTTATAAACTTTTAAAGCACGAATTAGTTAAAACATTGTTTTCATTTGTTTCTAGCCACTTTATAAATCACGTTGACAGAGAAAGACAAGAGAGTGGTTAAGTTATCAATGCTTTAAGTGACGTTTATAAGTAAGGGCCTAAGGGTGTAGTCCTAGCTTATGGTTGTTCCCTATATTCTATTTACAAATACATATACTTACTATTGATAGAGTTTTAACAGATCTTCCATACAAAAAGTGTCATAAATAAACTGCCAGTAAGTAAATCTATCGGTAAATAGAATATTGGGACCGGCCATTAGACAACTACATCGTGTTTATGTTGCCTTATTACAAACTCTTATTGCCAGACAACGTCTGAGTTCGTATTATTTTTAACTCCAGTCTGTCAGCAGTGTTTGGCATAAGCTACGGCCAATTTCAATTAACATCCTCAATCAGTGCAGGGAATGTTCTGTATCAAAATGTATTTCTTTAGATAACATACATATATTTTGCTGACACAAACATAAACAAACAGGCACGTAAACACACACACACACACACACAAAATCACACACATCACACATTCCTGCCTTACTATTGATTTGGTTCGTTTTTGTCGCAGAATTTATATTCGAATTACGTAGTAACTGTTAGTTAATCTGTACTTATGGTAAATTACTTTGTTTTTTTTGTGGAGTCGTTGTTTTCTACCGACTTGACGTCCGTACATACGTCGCCTTGGGCTTCTCATCGAAAACCAGCGCTGCAGTATTGCTTATGTAGTACTGCTGCATGTAGCTGAATGAGAGGCCCATTGTTGCCGCAATAATTGCGTAGTATTTTGATGTTTTTGTGTCTTTTTTGTTTGTGTGTTATTCTTTAAATACTCTGTAATTAATGCTCTAATAATAAATTTCCTTCTATCATTCTTTCTTAATCTACAAGTCCTTCCTACAAATAAGTCATATATTGATTTGTTTATTTTCGGGATCGATTTCAGGATACAGGTGGAGATTGATTGTTAAAATTGGCCAATAGACAATTTTCTGCACGTCTTGGCTCTGACTGGCTAATAGGTAAAGTAATGGTTCCCATGCCGAACAACTTCAGATACATATCACTTTGAATATTGAAAATCGAATTTATATCAACATATAATCTTTATTTTACTTAGTAATAAAGAAATATATAGCGTGTGTAACTTTCTCATCTTCAGCGAATCAATGTTTTAATGTCAGCACAAACGCGTCGTAAAATAATAACAATAAAGAACAACAATTGCGCGGATTCGTGCTCTATATAGGCCAGATTTATGTGGAAGCTACGATTATAAGAGCACCTTGTGTTAGCAAGAGCCATAAAGTCGGCAAGCTCATGCCACTAAGCTTTGAGTTTATGCGCCCCTAGTACCTCAGCCACACTCGAAGGTAAACTTCAGGGCTTGAGGATGTGGAGTGTGTCAATAAAATCTGTCTGCAGAACTTTAGCCATTAACGTGAAGTGTCTAGCTATTCGAGTGCGATTGGGGTTGTTACATTTAATTGGCCATCCCAAATTCAGTTCATTAATCGTCTTACTAATCACTTCGTATTCAAGGTCTGAACGCTTAGTATAATGATGATACGAGAACTCATAGTTGTGCTAATGGTGAATGTATTTGTAAACTGTTAATTTATTAAATATTTATATCTCTTTAGGTAAAATGACTTAGATCCTTTCTTATCTGAATCTCAGAAACAAGCAACTGGCCATGAAAATTTAAATAATCTTTCTTGAAATTGTCATATTATTATTAGTATATAAATGGTTGTTGCGTTAGACCTAGGTAAAACCTTATTTAGAATACATTATTATATATCATACGATTTTATCAAGTACTACCTGCCCCAGTTGACTATGAGTGTCTTATGTTTAACACTTGTGACGTGTTTGTGCTGTCTGATCTTAGGCTATTACAGCATCGTCTAAATGACTCGTTAAGACTAGAGTAGGTAGTAAAATAGGTATGTACATACATACATACGCACTCACGCCGGTAATCCCCGAAGGGGTAGGCAGAGGTGTAACCAGTACACCCACATTTCGCCGAGCGTATCTCCGTCCCATAATGTGATAGGGGGCGAGCCTATCGCTATACCGCCCACAAATTCCAGACTCCGGGCTGATACTGAACATTTCGTAATAGAAAAACCCAATACGGCGAACCCGAGACCTCAGCGTTTAGCTTAATCGTAACGCGTACGCATTACAACTGCGCCACCGAGGAAGTCAGTCAGTAAATAGGTACGAGTATGTTGTACCTAGTAGGTACAAAATTATCAAAAAAATATAACTGACTCATACTGAAGTATTTTTGACTCGGTGCTATTAATTTTTAAGTGACTTATCACAAAGTAGGTTTTATATTCGACCCGTACGTATTTATGTATGAATGTAAATTTGTTTTCGATTTCCCTAAAAGTGAATTAATGTATTTTAACACCTCTTTCATTAATGAATCTACATACTCTAAAGAAGGTTTTAGTATGTAATACATTACGTTATCATTCTTATGTATTAAGTTATATGCATAAATGTACACCATATCTCCGGCATTTCTAATCAGATATTGCCAATTTTTTCTCAATGTTTGTCCCGTTAAAACTCGAAGACAAAAGTTCGATACTCCAGAGGGGGTAAAATTGGGTATTCAAAACTAAAACTTAGGCATTACTGCAAGATTTTGATGGTTCTTTCAATAAAATGTATAAAATAAAACCCTTTTTAACAAAAATAGAATAGACATAAGAATAAAGCAAAAATAAAATCTTAAATTTTATTCTTAACTTACAGCAGTTTTATTGTAAGTAAGAATTAAACTGCAACTGCAAAGAATAACTGCTATAACATCTTAATCTTTGAGGAAATTACTTACTATGTGGTACCATCGTATGACTGAGGCCATTTAGGTTGCTTTCACCGCTTTGTCTATCTCTGCCGCCAAGCAGCTGTACGTAGGTATTGTTGTTTTCCCGTTTCATGGAAATTGAAGCCAGTGAAATTACTTAAGTAACATCTCATGTCTCGGGATGACGAGCGCAATATAGCAGTATGCAGTTCTGTGTGGTGTTGCTTCGGTTTATGGGCAGGCGTGACGCTCGTACCATCAGACGAGCGACCTGCTCGTCTTGATATTCAAGCAAATAAAAACAAATCAATATGAGCGGTGTACCTACATGATTGTACAGCACAGACATTTCAAGTGACCTAGTCACTTTAATATTCGGCTCCTAGTACATGTAGGGCATACACATCCTTTTGGCGAAAAGCTTTATTAGACTGATCTCTCGGTGGATTGGAATATCAAGTTGTTACAAAAATATGTCAATTTTATTTACCTATATTCTCTGCTTTATGATACGATAGCTTGAACGACTCGGCCTCTAAAACAAATTTCCGTATAAGATGAACGAGTGTATCTTCGGAAGGTGGTGCGGATGTGTGACGTCACGCGACGCCGCGCCGTCGCGGCGCCTGTCCCGAGCCCGCGCGTCGGCGGTACCGTCATCCGGGATGTGTTTACGATTACGAACCTTTCAAACGTCACTTAATAAAAATGTTAATATTAAGGAACAGAGTGAGCGGGGGTGTAGCTTGTACCTCGTTCACTGAAACTTCATTAGATAATCAGTTATATATTTAACGGTATAAGAACATTTTGGAGTTCTAACATTTGCTTGTAATGTAGAATTTTCTTTCTTTGAGATTCGAAAATATCCTAGATGAGTGGCAGTGAGAAGTGATGTTGCAGTTTGTAACCGGTATGGCGATAGAATCGTCCTGTATCACATCCCATGATGACAATTCCAGTGCACTTTTACCCGACCCGGGGATCGAACCCGAGACCTTACCACAGCAGCACGTTTTATCTGCCACGTCGCGGACACCGAGTCCGCCACGGCGTTAATTATTATCAAATAAAATATAAGCAGCAAAATACAAAACTATGTAGGCGTATGTCAACCGGTACTTTGTGAATTAGCTGTATAATGCGTTATTTGGCGGATACCATTTAAACGGTCATTGAAAAGCAGCTCCTTAATGATCTATGAGTTTGGATAAATCATAAGACTCCAGCCCGTTAGGAGGATAATGGGGCTGTGCTTTATCTAGCGTTGTTTGAGATTCAGCCGAGCGCTAGTCGGTGTTAAATGTATCAAAACGATGCGATAACAACGCTATCAGTTAATGATGCTCGTTTATCAGCGCTCGAAACAATTACTTCTTAATCTCTGCTGATTAGGACTTTTTGATTAGCTTTTGGTTTTCAATGACCCTATATTAATGTGGGTTGCACCAAACGTGTTTGTTATTACACATACAATACATACGCACTTACGCCTGTATTCCCCAAAAGAGTAGGCAGAAGTGTAACCAGTAGGTACATTTGTTTAGCTTATTTCCATCCCATGATATGATAGGGGGCGAGACTATCGCCATACCGGGCATAATTCCAAACTCCGGTAAGCATTTCGTGATAGAAAAAACCAATAGCATTTTGCCAGACTCGGGGATCGAACCAGAGACCTTAGCGCAGCAGTCGTAACGCATGAGCATTACAACTGCGGGTCGAGTAAAAGTGATATTGGGTTTTTCTATTAGGAAATGCTCAGTATCAGCCCGGAGTCTTGTGCCCGGTATGGCGATAGACTCACCCCCTATATCCTATCATGGGACGGAATAAGATCGGCGAAATGTGGTTGTACTGGTTACATCTCTACCTACCACTTCGGGGATTACAGGCTTAGTGCGTATGTATTGTTATATACATTTAAAGCGTCAGATTTCTGAGGAGCAAACAGTAATTATCTGATAGGGCGCGACCACTTTTCTAATTGCTGGCAGCTACGCGGATTGTGTCAGCCCGCAGGGGTTTAATGAAAAAGTTTCCATGCCAACCTTTTATTATAAATAACTTTAACTTTTAATTTTACCCCAGCTTAATGCTCACTAAAGTATTCTTAACAAGGATTTGGAATTAAATGCTGCCTGGGATTTATTAGTGTCATATTTAACTAAAAGTTTTTTTTTATATACAATGAAAATGGACAAAAATATTGCATAATATTATGAAAATCATGTTTCAACCAATTTCAATGGATTAAAAAACACTATTATTAATTGATTTTAACACTTTCTTTTTGACATTTAGTAGTTTGTACGAAATGGTACTGACTTTATAATCATCAGGTTATTTATTATTAACCATCGGCTACAATTGTGAACGTGCAAAGACTCCGTGAGACAGCAAAAAGCATCTAAAAGAAAAAATATGCAGGACAAGTAGCGGGCAAATCCTCTGCGTGTGTGTGAAGAAAATTTAAGCCGTTGCGACACCAGGGCGGCATAGAGCCTCACAGCTTATTAAATATGCATTGCGCGATGCGGCACGGTCGGGGTCGGAGACACACCTGCCGCGCTAAGTGTGTGAGTTGACAAGGCTTAACGCAAAAAAAAAACTTAATAATTTTTACTTAAATCCAGTCAGAGAAATATAAAATACGTGTTTAGAATTTTATAACATCCACTCACATAAAGGAGAGTTGACAGTGTTATCTCAAAATCTGCGAAGCGAGAGGGCATGGGTTCGATTCCCACACCGAGACAAATGTTTGTGTGATCCATAAATATTTGTTTCGGGTCTGGGTGTTGTGGGACCGCAAGTCCCTCGTAGTTTCTGATACTCACGATATTGTTAACCCCATACTAGGGGTTATATGTGTGTGACTGTTGGGTGTATTTATGTTGTAATTTTTTCAGAATATATGGAATACACGGTTACTATAATATTGTTTATTCCAAAAGGCCGGGAAATGGGTTGTGGGCCACCTGATTCTAAGTAATATTAACACTCCAATACTAGAAGAAATAAGGTGTGTTAACGACTTTTAAGAAAGTTGGGGAGTAGTGAACTTGTATAGGCCCTATAATTCTCATTCGCTATACGAAACTGAACAGCAATATACATTACAAAACAAATTAGACCGGGGCTGCAGTCCTCTACGTCTGCATCTCGTGTACATACTTAAAGCGTCTATTTTGTAAGATCTTTACAAAACAGACACTTCTTAGGCCGTATCATAAAGACTACATTAAAAACTTTACCTATCTCGTTGCGTGTACTAAATTTTGTAGACATTTTGTTTTACGTTATAGTCCCTTAATATTTTTACTGAGCATAACGTTACGGTGTAACTTCGCTATATACATTCCATCGGTCTTCATACCCGTCTGGGGACCTTTAAAGAAACATGCCCAACTCTCTAATACTGTAAATTGAACGCTCTCAAGGCACAAGTACCGTAACGTATAAATATAAACTTAAGAAGAAAAAACTAGGCTCAATTTAAGAAGCCGCGTTGTGTACCGGTTCGCGGGGGCTGATGGCTTAAAATGTTCACCTTTACACCATTTTTTTCTCTTACCTTATTATTTAGACTTATATTATTAAGACAGCCTTCATGGCGCAGCGGGCGAGTAGCCGGTTGCGAAGCGTAAGGTCGTGGGTTCGATTCCCGCACCTAGACAAATGTTTGTCTGATTCACAAATATTTGTCTCGGGTCTGGGTGTTGTACGACCGCAAGTCCTTCGTAATTCCTGATACCCACGATACAGGTTTACCTAGTGTGGGGTCAGGACTATGTGTGTGACTGTTGGGTGTATTCATTTATTATTTTAATTCGATCGATAAATCCCTCCTATGCGAGAGGCTTTCTGGATTGCTACCACCGGTTTGTCTATTTCTGCCCAGCAGTGTGTAAACACTTGTGTGTCGGTTTACTGGACATTGTTAAGAGTTAAATTTAGCATTCTGAGACTTAACTTGTCACGGTGTGACGAACACAGTCCAGTACCAAGCATTATATTGTAATTCAAATGTATGGTGTGGTTCAAGAATAACACTTAAGTGAGCTATTTGCTAAGTGTAGACTTATGTATTTGTGATTGGCCCGTTTTTATTTAGCGCCAAAATAAATTCACGTTTACAGAAATCGATAGCAGTGATAGCTCAGTGAGGAGTGGTATGGATTGTCGAGACGAAAGTCGCAGGTTCGAAACCAGCCCCGAGAGCATACACCACTGACTTTTCTAAGTTACGTGTGTATTAATTGTTAATTATCACTTGCTTTATTTATTCATTTATTTAAGACGCTAAACAGAGTACAACGGAAAGGTAACATCGTGAGGAAACCTGCATACCTGAGAAGTTCTGCATAAGAATTTCGAAGGTATGTGAAGTCTCCCAGCCTGCATTAGGCCGGCGTGGTGAACTAAGGCCTAACCCCTCTCATTCAGTAGAGGAGGCCCGTGCCCAGCAGTGGGACGTATATAATACAGGGCTAGTAGTCGTAGTCGTACTTACAGAAATCGCCACTATTCGTTCGTGTGCACTATCAAACCTCATTGTAATGTTAATGAATGGGAGTCAGGCTAGGTTCAGGTTCGCCTTGTGGGCATTCGAAGAGTTCTAACACGTTCCCCTTTGCTAATCGTAAGAACCGACTAATTGGGGACATTACGGACGCACAGCGGGAGACATCTTATATTTGTACATTTTATATGTGCAAGACGGACGAGAGTTCGGTCGTGGGTTTTTTAACATGTGATAGCGTCGTGTTCATGTATTTAATCTCTAGAGCTTTTCTAATTAACTGACGAGGCTCTGGGGTACCCTTTTTTGGTTATTAAAGATGGGTTTAAAAATATTTGATACATTTTATAATTAGAGTCTCCATTTAATGCTTCATAAAAATAATTTGTTTTAAATAATATTTAAAAAAAATTATTTTTAACTGATGCCTCGGTGGCGCAGTTGTAATGCGTATGCGTTACGATTGAGGCTAACGCTGAGGTCTCGGGTTCAATCCCCGGGTCGGGTAAAGTGGTATTGAGTTTTTCTATTACGAAATGCTCAGTATCAGCCCGGAGTCTGGAATTTGTGCCCGGTATGGCGATAGGCTCGCCCCCTATCACATTGTGGGACGGAGATACGATCGGCGAAATGTGGGTGTACTGGTTACACCTCTGCCTATCCCTTCGGGGATTACAGGCGTGAGTGCGTATGTATGTAAATTATTTTTATGAAGGCTGCAGTAATGGCTCAGTAGGCACAATACAGGGCTGATAT
The DNA here is from genome assembly GCA_905332985.1 of Mimas tiliae. Lineage (NCBI taxonomy): Eukaryota > Metazoa > Arthropoda > Insecta > Lepidoptera > Sphingidae > Mimas > Mimas tiliae. The sequence goes on along the minus strand of HG995259.1, from coordinate 13,650,150 downwards.
TATATTAATAAATTTGCTCACATCCACGTATTCACTTGCCATATAATGTTACATTATGGCTATAAAATGTTAAGTGGCCCACTATTGTCGTAAAAAGGGGAGAACGGCCCAAACGTACCGTGTCGCGAATCGATACATCGCTGAAACAAATGGATGACATGTGCCTGCGAAATTTTTCAACAGGTATTTAACAATTCGGCCCACGTTTCGACCGCAGTGAGTATCGATTCTTGGCGCTGTTTCGAGCACGGTGCGGTTACTATTGAACTCTTGTGCTATTATCTCATAATGCGGTTTAAAGTCGGGTGGAATGAGTTTGAAATTTTTTATATTATCATCCTTGGTTATAATTATGAAGTTAGCGTAGTTGTGGCTTATTAGTGGCTTCTCAGAGGTGAACTCTCCTTTGGAATGTTACGATTGTTGATTTGTGTAGCAACGCTGCTTTTTGTGTTTTAATCAACAGAAATATCTTGTAATTTTTCTCACTTACCATTTGAAGAGATTTCTATTAGGTACAATAAAATCAAATCAAAATATTAATTGAATTTATAAAATATTATATATCATTTAAATTCGGTTAAATTTTAATTCTATCGCTAGTTCGAAAGGCTCTTTTGTTAGACATAAACGGGCAAAACTTTAACGTTGCTCATTTCAAAACTGTTTTACAATATTTGCATTATATGACATTATAACGCAGATATCACGCGGGACAACATGTTTTCGCAGGATTCGTAGCGTTCGTGCTTGGTAGTTGACATGCATTCTATAGTGCGACCCAGAGATGAAGGGCAGTACGAAATATTGTGCTGCCTTTGACGTCGAAAGGTGTGCTTATTGTGGAGGGCTCCTAAGTCCCATATGAGACGGGTTACGAAGCGGCAAAGCGCAGGGGCGGTTCCGGCACCAATCCAGAACATTTTCAGGATCCCTTGGGACCATGCCACTTGCGCTTAAGGAGGCCACCGCGGAGTTTTTAGTGGGTATAACACCGCATAGGGTTTTTAAGTTAAGGAACCGACCCTGTAATCGTCCAGATAACTGGGTCGGAAGTCTGGTGAGTCCGACATAACCATCCCCTCTTCCCCCGAGGCTGGGAAGGTATCCGTAATCGGGATTTTCCCCCGCGGGAGAAATAGAGTGTAAACAAACGGATCACGCATTAACATAAATAAATTGGCATCACATAAATCTGTTTGTATTTTATATGCATAACGCATAATATAGAGCAGCTGAGGGGTGCATTACAAAAACCCCGTATTCACGTCGTCAGCGGCGTGCGCCACTTACCTTTGTTTGTTCTGCACAAAGCATCACGCGCCGTGGCCTGTGACTGAGAGTCACCGCAGTGTCAAAGCTTGCAGCGACTCGTGCCTCATGTGTGAACACTGAACGTACTTACTGCCTCCGAGTTATGCGCGTCTGGTACTTTGTGAATTTGAATATGACGGCGTTTTCAGTTAAATTTTATGTCATTCACATTTTCAACCTATTTCAAGCTTACTTACTACACGGGTATATGTAGTAGTAAGTTATTGTTAGTACTTAATTATGATGACGATGAAATAATGTAAGTGATCTAAATAATTTTTAATTTATTATATAATAATACTAGCCCTGTATTATACTCGTCCCACTGCTGGGCACGGGCCTCCTCTACTGAATGAGAGGGGTTAGGCCTTAGTCCACCACGCCGGCCTAATGCGGGTTGGCAGACTTCACATACCTTCGAAATTCTTATGAACAACTTCTTAGGTATGCAGGTTTCCTCACGATGTTTCCTTCACCGTTAAAGCAAGTAATAATTAACAATGAATACACACATAACTTATAAAAGTCAGAGGTGTATTGCACTAGAGGCTGGTTTAATATGTGGTCCCATATTAATTTGGGTAGGATCTGATGACGGAGTACGGAGTAAAAAAATCAAACTCCTCAACGAACAACAGTACACTCGTCGCGATTGGTTATTGTATTGTAATTTACATGCTATTGCTGTAACTACCATTTTTTTTTTACATACATACATACATAAATAGACTCACGCCTGTTTCCCATAGGGGTAGGCAGAGACAACGGATTTCCACTTACTACGATCCTTGCATATCTCTTTGGCCTCATTCACTCTCATTAAATTTTTCATACATGCACGTTTCATGCATGCACATGAATATCACTAACTTGATCTATGAAAGTTCGCCGAGGCCTTCCCCTCCCTACTGTACAATCCACACTCGCCATGTATATTTGTTTCATCAATCTTCTTTTTTGTTTCTTTTTCTTCTTTTTTATTTTTTCTTCAATTTTTTTACATCTGTGTTCAAGCGCATTGCGTTATCTACGGCCTCAAATACGCTTAGCGTTAAAACAAATCATTTAAACATATAATTTTGACGGTCCAACTTTCCCCATTTTACTGTCCACTGATTTATCACGTGACCTTCCATTATAGGCGAGTAGTGTTACGCTTAAAGCTTGCCTCGTTAATTAGTAAGATGTTTTGCAGGTGAGGCTGGCCTTAATCCAAAACACGTGTCGCTCGTGGCCATGAACATGTTTATGGCACATATAATTTTACGATTGGGTCAACAAGGACTGTAAAGAATGGCTCGGGATTTTGGGTGTTACGAATAATTAATTACTTAAAGTATTACTGGTATTAGTAGTGACCACGCAGGCTGAAAAGCTTTCGAAACGTCGGGTCTAAAATAAAAATTAAACCGCGATACAATCTACTAAATTAATACTAGTATTAACTAGTTTTATTTTAAAGTATTACTGTACCACGAACGAACAGCCTCCGTGGCGCAGCGGGCGAGTAGCCGGTTGCGAAGCGAGAGGCCCTGGGTTCGATTCCCGCACCGAGACAAATGTTTATGCGATCCAAAAATATTTGTTTCGGGTCTGGGTGTTGTAGGACCGCAAGTCCTTCGTAGTTCCTGATACCCACGATACAGGTTAACCTAGTGTGGGGTCAGGACTATGTGTGTGACTGTTGAGTGTATTTATTTGTTTATTTAATTAACTAATTCGAACTAAATAATAAATAGTTTAAAACTGCTATCGAAATAACATTAATTTACATTACAGTCGTCTACAAAGTAAAATGTGCAATACTTTGTCAATGCACACTTTTGCATTCCGCGAGTTGCGTAACAAACAACGTAAAGTGAATCGAATAGAAAACTTTCCACCGCCACGCTGGCTGCATAAATAATAAAATTCAACGTTTTTCAACACTGTTTCTCAAACGAAGTCGTCTAACGGAAAGACTCAATTCAATAAAATCCAACACATAAAAGCTGCTAGTAACAATAAAACGACCGACTTTGTATTCTTCTGAATATAGCGTGCACAATTTGCTCGCATAGCCCTCGAAAGTTTTTCCGTTACGTATGTGCAGAGTGTATTGCTAGGCCAGCGAAAGAGATAGGTGTAATGAGAATAATCTTGAAAGTTTTTTAATTATCGAAGCGCGCGTTGGGCGGCCGCCTCGCCTCGCCGCGCCGCCTCGGCGGAGCGCGTTCAACACGCTCCGATGATTACGACTTCTCCAAAATGATTTATGTCCATTGTTCCGGCTGCAAACCAATAGTTCCGCCACGTCTCGCCGACGATGAAACGTACTATCCATCTTCAGTTCATGAGACCCTGGTAAAGCGTGAGAACCGCATTCCGCGTAAATAAGAGGAGCCCAAATTGATGTCGGCTATTTTTTATACGTGTTTATGAAATGATCGAACGTATCAATTTCAGAACGTAATAGAAATGTTGTCGCGGGAATATGTAGGCGATATTTATATTTCGTTCAGTTTGTGCAAGCCTATAATATAAATAATAATGGAAATACGGTATTTCCATTATTATTCCTTTATTCAATAGTCTGCATTAGTTTTGGAAGTATATTTTATAACTATGAATATAAAGTGAATACATTGTTATTTTTATACGGTATATTAAATAATAAAACGTTATTTATCATTTTATCATCTATCTTAAATGTACTTGGCGAAGTTTCTAAGAGCTTATTACTTAGTTAAGCTGTGATTTTAAGTAAAACGTTGCATCAAGTTCGTGTATCAGATTAAGTATTTTAAGATTATGACTGACATCTGAAAAGTTACAAACTAAATGAAGGAGAAACAGAAGGGGCCGAGGTGGGAAACTGCGAGATTGCCTTTTGCTCCCAGCCGTGATACTACTCAAACCAATTTAAAGTTTATAATCTGCGCGGAATGAGACGCGTCGACGACAATACGCGGATGAAACCCAAAGATGTTGTCGTGAATTAATTGTGTAATGTTGTGTGTGTATAGGGACTTTGTGAAGACAGATTCTTTGTAAACTTTTGATTGTGAGCTGCCGTTTGATTGTGATTGCACGATAAAGTTCCCAAAACATGTTGTATGACGACCCAATGGTGGATTTTCGTTAAAAATCTTGAAAATAACGAATTGGGATGTAAATCGGAGGCCCAAATCCCCGACACGTCGTCACAATCCTCATTCATCGATTCCAGGATTCTTCTGGTATTATGAGTGTTTCGGGTGGTGATGATTACTAACCAGGTGACCCACTTGCTCGTTTGCCATCCTTTGTTATAAAAAACACCGTTGGTGAGTACCACAGTGAAAAAAGATATTTCTTCGAATGTATAAAAACATCATTTCCTTCAAGCCCTTCTTATTATTATCAGAATAATATTATTATGTACAACTATTTATTTATTGTTAGGGCTTCCACACTGAAACTAATTAGAGCATATTAGCCGTCGTTTATCTGCCATTTTATAGAAAATTATTAAAGCAGAACCCTTCTTCTTCTGGCATAGCCGGGTAAATATTGAACGGAAACTCCGTTGACGTTTGATACGCTTCAGTTCGGTTGTAGTATTGCGGGGCCCTAACGCGCACACAAAACGTCTATTGACTAATTTTATTATTATAACTTTAACTGCAAGGATTAAGGTTCAGATAAAACATCGCGAGTAAACCTGTATCCGTGAGAATTCTCCATAAGAATTTCAAAAGGATGTGAAGTCTACCCGAATAATGCCAGCTCGGCAAAACGTGGGTGTATTATTGCACATCTGTCTACCCCTTCAGAGTTACAGGCGTGTTTTTATCTATATTACTTTTAATTCCGTTCCCTTCAGTGCACAGTCGGGTTTTAATATATGCTACAGTTGGAACGCATTTCCGGGTAATTTGTCAAACCGGAGCGTGAAATCATGCGTCATAAAATATGACTGTATTACCGCCCTTTCTCTCTCTTGAGGAAATATTCTTCTACAGTACTTCAATTAATGCGCTTTAATTTTTTTATGACTAATTCATATGACCGGTATGGCGATAGGCTCGCCCCCTATCACATCGTGGGACGGAGATACGCTCGGCGAAATGTGGGTGTACTGGTTACACCTCTGCCTACCCCTTCGGGGATTACGGGCGTGAGTGCGTATGCGTATGTAATTCATATGAATTTAATAAATAAAAAATACACCCAACAGTCACACACATAGTCCTGACCCCACACTTGGTAAACCTGTATAGTGGGTATCAGGAACGACGAGGAACTTGCGGTCCCACAACACCCAGACCCGAAATAAATATTTGTGGATCACACGAATATCTGTCTTGGTGTGGGAATTGAACCCACGGCCTCTCGCTTCGCAGCCGGCTACTCGCCCGCGGAGGCTGTAAATGTTTTATATGCAATCACATTCCTTCAGTCTAATTTACTGGAAGCAAGCGGATAACCTGATGGTAACAGATCACCGCCGCCCATGGGCACCACCATCAATACCAGAGAGATTGTCGAAGTTTTACCGGCTTTTCGGGAAAAAGTTGGCTCTTTTCCTTTCTGCAGTAGACTCGTGAACTAGCCTAGTTACTCGAAGCCTGACAAAAACCAGATAGATATGACACCGACCGTAATCTCTTGCAAGGGCCGGACTTTGTATCTGGTTTGGCAAGCATCCAAAACCCAACCTAATTGTTATTATACAACGTTCATTAACCAATATTAGACGGTTCACCTTTCAATTCACATGAAGCAAACATAAAGCAAATTGAACCATGAAAGACGTAAGACGATCATTCAATAATAAAAATAATACAAAAAATAAACTTTCTTCTTCCACCTACCCTTATCCCACTTGCAGTGGGGTCGGTGCAAGATCCTTAAACTCATATTACAGAAAGATTTGGCTTGTAGTTTTTACGTAGGCCGCCTGTCCGACGTCAACAACTCCGAGAAGAAATAAAGAGAAACTTTATAACGACTTATGACCGTTCCTTATATTCTATATAAAGATAGATTTGCTTACTATCAATATTATTTTAACAGATCTTCCATACAAAATGTGTCAAAATTTTACTGACAGTAAGCAAATCTGTCGATAGGTAGATTATTGGGAACAGCCGTAAAAGAATAACGTGACTGAACATGACAATGTTCAATCACGTTGAAGGAATTGAAAAAGCTCAGTATTTTCACTTTAGTCTTTCACTATTCTATCAAATTGAACGAGAAATGAACATGTAATAAATAACAAGTATTCAACGACTCGACCTGATCCAGCTACAGCACACATTGCTCAGATCACTTGTAGGTCCTATGTAAACAGCACACATGCCCATTTCATTTCTCATTTCATCAAAAGTTGAATCTATTTGGTTGTTATCGTCATTATGGTATCTTATATATTAATCATAATTCCCATACGCTGCTTTCTATATTAATTTCGACCTATCTCTTGAATATTTATTTATCTATAAATCTCGCAAAAAATCTCTCATTCATCTCCTAATAAAATATTCAAAGTATCTTTAAAGCGTCGGATTAATTAAAAGTTTGGCGGCCCATTAAGATGGCTCGGCTGCTGTTGAAAAAACGTGGAGCCCACTTAAAATTGTTCCTGTAAACACTAAATTGATGTTCAGGGAAGGAACTCTTTAAGATTACAAGTCCCGGGGTGTTTGTTTTAGTGGCTCTTAGGAAAGATTTTTAAGTGTTACTTGATGAAAATAAAAGACAAAAGCATCATATATTAACTTTTATAGGATCTTTATAGTATGTAAACCAAAATTTGCCGAAATAGTATTTTTGGGTACACATAAAAAAAAACAATGAAAAATTAACTTACGCTAGATTACGATAATCTCCCGTTTAATATTTTGTAATATTAATAATAACAACTTATTAATAATAATAATATTATGAATAATAAGTTAAGTAAGATGCAATAATAGATAAATAAATAAATAGATTACTAATTAAAACGTTGCGACGTCACACATTTGAATAACTCGTCCCTACCAGGACAGCAGACGGAGAATGGAGTTGATTGAGCCAATATACGAGACATTATGTGACGGTTGACTACGCAGCCAAATTAAATTAACATGAGAAGCGCACAATGACATTTCGCGGTAGTCTTTGATATTCCAGTGCATAAATTAAGACAGTTGTCGACAGACTCTGTGACGTTCATTAAAACCTGGTACAACACCTTGATATTTTGATGTACTACGTATGTACTCTTTTTGTATTATACTAGGGGCTTTGCCCATGTTTTTCCACTAAACATAAAATAAAAAAAAACCTAAGGTCCCACGAATATGAGACATATCTTACTTTCTTCCCCACATTATTCTGCATCGATTGGTATCAGTCTCGATCCCATACCCCCAGCGGTTTCGGAGGAGATAGCGTGACCAGCTTTTGGCAGCGGCGGCGCCAGTTACTTTTTTTTAGAATAGAGAGTAAGTTTGCGTAATTGTTTCGTGAAGTCAGTTTCGATGTCAAACAGCATCGCTGACGTATAAAGTGGCTTCAACACGCTGCATTAAATATGGTGCCAAGTAACCTAACTTAGAAACTGGGTAAATCGTGTCTACACAATAGTTTTTTGTAAGTCATAGGGTGGCAAACGAGCAAGTGGGTCACCTGATGGTAAGATTCATGCTGTAGACAAAAGTGTCTACAGTGTGGCTCTACCACTAAACCAATAGTAAATAATAGTATTATGTATCGCCTCGAAATTGTGATTGAAGCGAGGTACCTGTTTCTGATGATCCTGCTTTGATCTCTAACTTCATTTGTAACTTGCTTCCTTGTACTAGTAATTTGTCAACTGTACATACTTATGTAGGCCTAGTACAAGTTTTAATAGTTTTCGAAAACGATTAAAGTTTTCGTTTTCTCTCCATACTTCGAGTATCAGTAACCACTAGTGGGAAAACTATGATGAATTAAAATTAATAATGTGGTTAATTTTATTTCATATTAGTCGAATACGAAATTAGTTTTCAAGTGATTATTCCTTATGTATGAATTACTAGTTTGACACATCGACGTTAGTAATTTTATACGAATTCGAAAACAGTGAACGAAATTGTAACTCGTACTAGGTCTACTGCATGATAACACGGTATACTAGAGTAGTGCGATAACTTTGATGTATGGTAGAAAATAGTCGAAATACTAGTCGGGTAAAGTTTGAATGGCCTAACTTTAGTGCTTAGTGCACTGAGATGCCGCTGGCTGAAATTATGGATTTCGTTAAGAGACTCATAAAAAATTTCAAATATGGCTTTATATTCTAAAGACATAATTATAATACTAGTTCGTATACGTCCCACTGCTGGGCACGGGCCTCGTCTACTTATGAGAGGGGTTAGGCCTTAGTCCACCACGCTGGCCTAATGCAGGTTGGCAGACTTCACATACCTTCGAAATTCTTATGGAGAGCTTCTCAGGTATGTAGGTTTCCTCTCGATTCTCCGGCAAACGAGCAAGTGGGTCACCTGATGGTAAGTGATCTCCACCGCCCATGTACGCCCCAATACCAAAAGAGTCATGGGCGCGTTGCCGACCTTAAAGGAAAGGGATAATTAAGGGATTGGGAAGGGGAGGGGGATTTGGGCCTCCGGATATCTCACTCACCGTACGAAACGTAGCAGCAAGCTGCTACTTTACGTGATAGATACTCGTATGTATTAAATAACGGTGTTTGATACAAGCCTTTTTGCCCTTAACAATTTTAACGTATTTAAAAAAAGGTCTGATATTTTCATTATACTTAACCTCTGATAAAAAGAGGGTGTTATAATTTTTCTCATATTTTTTGTATGTGGGTTTGTGTGTTTTTGCGTGCGTAAACGAATGGATTTATTTGTGTTTTTTGGTGTTGTTTAATTGAGTTTAATTGAGATGATTCTTAGCCATTTTTTAGGAAAATATGTTCTGTCGTTTAAAAGTTGCAGATGTTTTTTTAAACGACGCGACGACAAGGGTTTTAGTTAGTTTTTATTTATGTTTACCTCGACTGTGTTTGTTCCTCTTTGTGTAATTATTTTATTGGAAACGGAATAAAAATTTCAGCAGTGTAACGAAATGGCGCTATTAATAGTATATTAGAGTTTTACCTGTAGCTATAAAAAAACAATAAATAAATGAGTAGTTGGAATATTCCAGTTTATTATCCAAATCTTATTCGCATAATAGAAATATGTTGCTATATTCTATATTAAGGCCAATTAACTCGATCATTGAATATATATTAATTTATATGCAAAAGTATATTGAAAAGACGAGTTTGAAATACGCAATAAATTTAACAGAATTAAAATAAAATTGATTGTGGCGCCGCGCGACCCTCGCTCGGGCGCTAACGACTTAATTTCAAATGCTAATATCGCATGAAACGCATTATTATGGGAGTTGAGACACAGGCTACGATTCTGGCAATACTGTACAAAATACAGTGATTTCTTAGGTTTACGCGAATATTACACATTGAAATAAAACTAGTTTATACGGATTTTATCGCGGTTTAATTTTTATTTCAGTCCCGACGTTTCGAAAGCTTTTCAGCCTTCGTGGTCACGGAAGAGACTGAGGTGTAGGTCGTCTCGAAAAGTTAATGTTACAATGGTTACCTTCATTTATAAATTATCCATTTTTTTAATTATTTAAAATAAAATAAAAATTAAACCGCGATAAAATCCGTATAAACTAGTTTTATTTCAATGTACAAAATACGTTCTTTATAATCGATAAATTAGCTCATTGGATTAATTTAATATTCGGTTAACACGCGGCAGAGAGTCGATTGTAAATGTAAGTACATACAACTAGATATCACGGCGCGGCGTTTTATATGCAGCATTGCCATATTTTGTGTGCACACAAGTTTATGTACAAGTTTTGTGCTATCTAGGAGATAGAGCGGCGTGGGACGGTTGGACCTCGGCCAGCACATGATCCCCGCAGTCATGTTGCCCTGGTATCCTCGGGATATATTTCACTACACTTGCCAGATACATTATTAATTTATAACCGTTACATTATTTTGAATTTAGCTTTTTATACTTTTTTTTCTGTCACTCTTCTTCTACCTGCCCTTATCCCACTTGTAGTGGGATCGACGCAACACGCTCTAACACATGTTACATAAAGATTTGGCTTGTAGTTTTTACGACCGGCTGCCTGCCTCAACCCTCAACCCCCTCAACCAAATTTTATTTGTGGATCACACTAACATTTATCTCGGTGCGGAATGGAACCCGCGACCTTTTGGTTCACAGCCGGCTACTTGCCCACTGCGCCACGGAGTCTATAAAATTGCCGCTGTTTTTATTTTCTATCACTGCGGCTTCGAATTCATGAAGATCAGAAAAATATTTTTTTTATTACATCCCAAACACGCTATAGAGTCGTTGATAGTCTTGGTCAGTTAATCGCATCACATTAGATGAGCATCAATTATATATTTTCTATTAAAATATTACGGGGTAATACATTTTAATATGTTTTTTTTTTACTGCCAGGATAGGCAGACGAGCAAACGGGCCACCTGATAAACGGGTAAGTAGTCACCGCCGCCCATAGACTTCTGCAATGCCAGGGCACAGCAAAGCCGCTGCCTTCCGTCAATTTATCTCTTTGGCAAGATAATCAATCTGCGGGCGGTCGTCGGACTTTCAGGCGGAGTGGAGCGTCCTTTACCTAACCACAATCAATGATAGCGTATTAATCTACGTTTGACTTCATTTATCTGTACCCAGAAATTATGTATATTTTTTTAAAATTCATAAAGGAATTTAGTAATTGTTTTTGGGTTTTCTTATTGTTCGTGGTACCGATTTACTAACCAATAGATGTATTATAAAAAATATCTCCATACAACAAATGTACCTACCTCGCTTTTGTAATTTTGCGCAATGCAGATGAGAATCGAATGAGATGCCGACAAAGTGCCTGAAGTATATTTAGAACATAATTAATAGCAAGAAAAAGGGAGCCGTAAAATCATTTCGGAATACATTTAAAAATTAGAACGCCGCGCTGTGCGGAACGATTTTTCCCGTATCCGAAAAAGGCGCATAAATACTTTCTGGCAATAATTTTGAGGAAATTTAATTATTATATTATTTTAGGTAGGTAGATTGTCTGCTGCAAAACTATACTTTGATTTTTTAAACTAGTAAATTTATTTTACCTGAGTGTATCAGGCGCACATGACTGATGTGCGATATATCGTTTAACTGAGCTACGGAGAGCTCCGTCTACTAAATTGGATGGCGCTGTTAATCGCAGAATATCGGAGGCCGAACGGAGTGCAAACTCTGTGGCCTCATCTGGCTTAATGGAGTTTCTGATACGACATGATATATGTGTGATAAATTTCGTAGTAGCCAAATATTATTATGGATAGAAATATTTGAGGATCAAACAAAAAAAATCTTGGTGCGGGGATCGAACCCGCGGCCTCTCGTTTTACAGCCGGCTACGCGAACCAATTTATTGCCAATAGTAATACATTTCAATTTGAATACCAGGATCGCATAAAAATATAGGATGTGATCAGTCTGTGATCAAACAGGATTGTTATGTCCAAATGCCGACATGCGTACTTGCTTTCCGATTTCGGCGGTCGAACCATGGATGGTCGAACCGTTGAAATGTCCGTAGGCATTCTTTTACTAGTGGACGACATAGTGTTGCGAATTGCGATGTATCGAGATTTTCATCATTGTTTACGGTATGTAGAGTTTTTGACACAAAAGACAAAACTATTACTGGTGGTCGTTTTAGAAAACATATTTATCACAATTTATGGTTTTGTTTAATTACTAAAAATATATTTAATATATTTTTATTATAAGTAATATACATTTTGAAATATAGTTACAAAATTCTTTTAAGTAAATAAGATTGGCTGCAAGGAAATGCTAAACCGGACAATATTAATATTATCAATATCAGATAATAAAAATATTGTAAAAATTTATAAAATAAACAGATTTAGTGTAATTGTCCAATGTATTGTTGATGATGTTATGTATACAAAAGTTGATATTACATACCTACTTATCCCTCCTTCCACCTGCCCTTATCCCACTCGTAGTGGGGTCGGCGCAACATACTCTAACACATGTTACATAAAGATTTGGCTTGTAGTTTTTACGACCGGCCGCCTGCCTAACGTCTACCTCTCTGGGGAGAGTTTATTTACCTACCTTTTATTTCATTTTCGATCGATTCAATTCATTTTCTGGATTTTATAGAAAAACTAGCTGTTGCCCGCGGCTCAAAAATGGGTTGGACCACCCTTAACATTTAGGGGGATGAAAAATAGATGTTGGCCGATTCTCAGACCTACCCGATATGTACACAAAATTGCATACAAATCAGTCCAGCCGTTTCGGAGGAGTATGGGAACGAACATTGTGACACGAGAATTTTATATACAACGTGTTATAGAAAGGGGCGGGCAAATTTGAACAATGTATAGTGTAGGGCAAAGTATTTAATCTCCCATAGTACCAAATCCGATTGCATTGCTAGTACAATAATTAAAGAATTTTCTTTTTTATCGAATGAGTAACATGATATCGACTTTCAAATTTGGACAACACTAAATGATAAACAATGATACTATAGACCTCCTTTCATTTAATTATTTTATAAGTAAAAAAACATTAAACAGTTGTCAAATGTCAATATTTATTTGACGCCGTCAGTTCCGCAATTTCTGATTTTATGAATTATGATTACGAGTTCAAAAAATATGTTGTATTTGACTAAAAACAAGTATTATGTATTGGTACTTTGTGTTGGTGTAACTGATAACACAGCTTTTAAAAGGGATCGTCGACTGTATTAAGCCAAATTCATAGATGGAAGACCCGAGAATGAAGTCTTTAAAATGCTTCTAGAGGATGGTACCTATATATCGTCTTCAGCACACAATCTCTTTCAGGTGTTAATTTGTGTTTAAATAACAAGTTACGTACGTATGTTCGTAGAATTACGTACATCTTATTCAAGTTTATTAAAAAGTGAGTGTCGTTCATAATAATTAATAGTGATATCATCAATCTTATCGATCTTAATAAACGAGTGATTAAAATTAACGTGAAATTTTTGGATGTCTTGGTTTTGAAAGATCCGGTACACAAGTATGGATTGTAATTTGTATGTAATGGCCCTAAAATATGACCACACCTTTCTGTAACACGTTGTATAAGATATAAAATATATTTTATTGCAAGAATCTGTTTCTATACAAATTAGGTTTTCTTCGGCCTTGTGACAAATCTGAGTGAGTAGACGCGAGGCTAATAAAACCTATGTATAATCTGTGAGTTATTATGATCGAACACTGTTTGTCCAATAACAGCATTTTATATTGCATTATATACTTAAATCGTCAAAATTTATTCATTCGTTTTTGAGAAAATCGCGAATCTTTATTCCTACTTGGAATACTTGTCTTATTTTATTATAATCACCTTCAGCTACACCCTTAGTTGACTTCTTTCGGCTCCTCTCACACGCCACGTTTCGTTTCATGATCACGCTAACATTCCATCCCCACATACATACATATGGCGTGACAGCCTCCGTGGCGCAGTGGGCGAGTAGCCGGCTGCGAAGCGTGAGGCCGTGCGTTCGATTCCCACACCGAGACAAATATTGGCCAATCCACAAATATTTGTTTCGGGTCTGGGTGTTGTGGGACCGCAAGTCCGTCGTAGTTCCAGATACCCACGATACAGGTTAACCTAGTGTGGGGTCGGGACGATGTGTGTGACTGTTGGGTGTATTTATTTTTATATGGATCGAATGTAGGACCTTCTTTTTTAGGACAGTTAAAATACCTGTAACATACTGTATTTATATCCCAATAATATTTACTAAAGCCTACGTGTAAAACCCATTTGGCGTGTAAACATAGGACAGGAAACGGCTTGGCGTCTGTATCGCGGGGCGGAAGTGGTGCGCGGGCGGGAAGCGGACACGGATGCGCCCCCGGATTGCGTCTGAGACGTCACAGGAACCTCGCCGGGCGGTTAATGTCGCCAGATGGGACCGCTTCAACGCCACTTCCTACACTTTGATCAAGTTGCAATTCGTGTCTGTTATTATGTGGATATGAGGTCACATATATTACTTAGTAACTTATATTATTAGAGACTGCCTTGGTGGCACACTTGTAATGCGTACGCGTTACGATTGAGATCAACGCTGAGGTCTCGGGTTTGATCCCCGGACCGGGTAAAGTGGCATTGGGTTTTTCTATTACAAAATCAGTATCAGCCCGGAGTCTGGAATTTGTGCCCAGTATGGCGATAGGCTCGCCCCCTATCACATAAAGGGACGGAGATACGCTCTGCAATAAGTGGGTGTACTGGTTACACCACTGCCTACCCCTTCGGAGATTACAGGCATGAGTGCGTATGTATGTAAATATGATATTTCAAATTTTGATATATAAATCAAAATGGAATTTCAAAAGGCTGATTTGAAAATTTCCTCTCAAGGTGCACTCGTCCATTACAATGCGTTATAAGGATTCACGTAGACTGTAGAGTAACCATTGTGAGCAGAATGTAGCGTCAATAAGGCTGGTAACACACTACGGTTGAGGCGGTGGCGAGTGACGAGGCGCACAAGGGAATTACGAGTTTTATGTTTATTACCCATGTATTCATTACACAATTGGGACGCCATATGTGATGTTCAACATATTTGACAACATTTATAATAGCGCATAACGTTGCGATTGATGTGAGATATTTTTATATAGCAAAGGGTGGATGGATCACCTGATGGTAAGTTACCTCAACTGCCTACGACGACCATAATATTTAATTAAGTCTTGTTTAATTAATATTGAAATGGTCTCTATCTTTTATATAAAATTCTCGTGTCACAATGATCGTTCCCATACTCCTCCGAAACGGCTGGACCGATTTGTATGAAATTTTATATGCATATCAGGTAGGTCTGAGAATCGGCCAACATCTATTTTTCATCCTCCTACCTGTTAAGGGTGGTCCACCCTAAATTTATTTATTTATTGTTTTGACAATTTTTTTTGTTTTTATTTTTTTATGATACAGCATTAAAAAATACATACAACCCTAAATTTTCAAGCCTCTACGATCAACCCCTATTTTTTAATAGCGACATTAGTTTTTTTGTCAAGCACGTTTTCTCACCGGGACTCTCCTTTAATCCTGGAAATAGGCATTCACGCGGGCGGAGCCGCGGGCAACAGCTAGTTTTTCTGTAAAAAAACTAACATAACTACTCTAACTTTGACAACCTTTATGTAAGTTATGATTGCCTGTTTACTAAGGAACACTGAATTTGAGTTTTTTGTATGTATGTTTTTATATTAGTGTAGTGTGTGCGCCGCTTTACCGAAAGAGTCATAGATGCATTGCCTTAAAAGTAAGGAATAGGTATTTGGGTATTGTAACGAGGGAGGGGATTTAGGCCACCGGAAATGTTACTCATCGTAACAAATGCAGCAGCAGCAGTAATTTCACGTCGGTTTTCTGTGAGATAGTTGTACCGCCCAGGTCGACCCAGCCCATTCCAGATGTAAATGAAACTGTCTACATCGTGGCTCTACCAATTTTACAATACGTGCGTCATGTTGATTGTACTTGTATACAGTTACCAAATATAAGAAGTACCTTAGTACTACTTCTTATAATTTTTATATGTGTATTTATATTATACTTAGTACCTTGAAAGCCTGCGAGGCGCTTTGACTGCGTTTCGCCTTTCCCATCGTGAGCAACTTGCCTTA
This sequence comes from Mimas tiliae, assembly GCA_905332985.1. Classification (NCBI taxonomy): domain Eukaryota; kingdom Metazoa; phylum Arthropoda; class Insecta; order Lepidoptera; family Sphingidae; genus Mimas; species Mimas tiliae. The sequence goes on along the minus strand of HG995259.1, from coordinate 13,634,033 downwards.
GGCCGATGCCGGCTTTACCTCGCATCGACGCGACGCGACGTCGCGACACAATACCATTATTTAATAGCGCGGAATGCATTCTCTATACGGAATCCAATATACTGAGTATTAGTAAAAAGATCAGAAAGAAGACTGCCTTGGTGGCGCAGTTGTAATGCGTATGCGTTACGATTGAGGCTAACGCTGAGGTTCGATCCCCGGGTCGGGTAAAGTGGTATTGGGTTTTTCTATTACGAAATGCTCAGTATCACCCCGGAGTCTGGAATTTGTGCCCGGTATGGCGATAGGCTCGCCCCCTATCACATTGTGGGACGGAGATACGCTCGGCGAAATGTGGGTGTACTGGTTACACCTCTGCCTACCCCTTCGGGGATTACAGGCGTGAGTGCGTATGTATGTATGTATGTAGTAAAAAGATGGAATGGATCAGAGTTATATGAAATGCTGGGCACGGATATAGCGTAAACTAACTGACGACTGGTTTGAATCGTTTCGTTAATAAATCTTTTAATATCGATTGAAATTCTTACTCTTGCATGTTTAGTACTTAATATAAATTAGCGTATTATAGTATTATTTAATATCCGAAAACGTGTCAAATGGTAATTAGATAGTTATAAGGTTATGTAATAGAGTTAAGATACTGTTTGTTTTCCAAATGAAATAAAATAAATAACTAGTGAATTCTAACCGTACTTTTGTCGAGAAGTTTGCAATATCTCTTTTTTAAAAGCTTAAAGTGGAGACAAAAGGTCGCTTGCTTCATGGTAAGTATACCCATAACTAGAAGCAACACAACTCAGAACTTTGACTTACAAAGTACTCCATGACACTGTACATACTGGGCTCGTTTCCCCGCTACATAACATGTCTAGTCTCATAATGCCCAGTAGAAGGTGTGGTATCCACAATCTTATTCAGTAATTTAATGGAGATTAAAACTACATTTTTGTATATTCACTACCGATATTGCGCTTGACAAAATCTGTCGTGTCAAAAAGTTATTGTGTTGGGTGAAGCTTTGTGTGGTATTCATGGTTTCGGAGTAGACATGATTTGTGTTATATTTAAACTTTATACGTGCACGTATGTACAATGGATAATGTTGCATGTCCTTTTGTTAACACCCTGTAGGCATTGCGAATTATTTTTCTTTGATAGTTGCTTTCTATTTCTATTGACAATCAGACCAATTTATGGTAAGCAATTATGACATTTAGGACATGGTTCACAATGAAATTATAATACACTAGCTGTCCCGCGCGGTTTCATCCGCAACTACAGCAGCGCCACCTACCAGGTCCAATTGTGAATAAAAACCATCCAGGGACCCAAACTCAAATACACACAAAACAATTCATCGAAATCAGTCAAGCCGTTTTTAAGTTTTAGCGGGACTAACGAACAGCAATTGATTTTTATATATAAGAAGATTACACAGGCAATTTATGAAGTACGAATTTTACATACTGATAGCGTGATAATTTTAATTTTCTTTTATCTTATTTGACGAAGTAACGTTCACTCGGAGATTGTGAAATTGTGCCTAATTTCACTAATAGATGTTTCATACATGTAAAATATCCACGTGTACATTAAATATGAATAATAACTTAGTAACTGTATTTCATCCCGTGCAGTATTAGCGTAGACTTATTCAGGAATAAAGTGTCTCCGTCGCGCCTTGTCACAGTGAATGCGCCGCTTCTCGGCCCTGTTTAGCTCCAACCCACAGGCTCTACACATCAATATTGCACACTGTCGTCCACAGACCGCCGCGCCGGCCCGTCTCGACTCCTCTTAATATTGTGCTCCTGGTACACCGATTCCTTTTTGCTCCAGTTTTATTTATGCCAAGCGCAACAACGGAAACCCGTATTTATGGGACCGAGGGTTAACTGTAATGGGAAAATTACATTTATTATATCTGCTAGCCAGGACATATTTTACTGTATAATAAATAAAATATTTCTCTATTGTTTTATCGTTACATTTTATGTTGGACACATGAAAAATATACAAACATAAACACTCACGCCTGTAATACCCGGAGGGGTAGGCAAAGGTGTATAACCAGTACACCCACAATTCGCCGAGCTTATTTCCGTCCCATGATCACTTCTTTTCTATTTCGAAATACCCGGTATGGCTAATGCATTTCGAAATAGACAAACCCAATATTACTTTATTTATTATTATTATTAATTAACCGTCCCGGGGATCGAAACCCAGGCCTCAATCGTAGCACAGCAGTCGTACGGCGTACGCATTACAATAGGTTTGATACATGTATTTTTTATGATTTATAACATATAATATTTTTTTATAATTCGGTGGCGCAGTTGTAATGCGTACGCGTTACGATTGAGGCCAACGCTGAGGTCTAGGGTTCGATCCCCGGGTCGGGTAAAGTGGTATTGGGTTTTTCTATTATGAAATACTCAGCATCAGCCCGGAGTCTGGAAATTTGTGCCCGATATGGCGATAGGCTCGCCCCCTATCACATAAGGGACGGAGATACGCTCGGCGAAATGTGGGTGTACTGGTTACACCTCTGCCTACCCCTTCAGGGATTACAGGCGTGAGTGCGTATTATTATAATACTTAATGTTCGAATTTAAGTTCATGCATCAACCCTATTGCGCCACCCAGACACTAGGAATACATGAAAAAGTAATTTAAATATCGATAAACTGTACATCTTAATTAATCAAAGATGAAATATAATAAATTATTATTACCATAATAAAATAGGAATATGCATCGTCTCCATAATAAAATAAAATTAAAGAAATTATTGAGATATCTTGCCGCTCTTTTCCGTGCAACAGAGTTTCGTCGAGACTTGCCGGACGTTTTGAATAACTCTTTTCTGAATGCATTTAAGTGGCCGTCGGGAGATGCGCTCGGGCGAGCATACTTAAGAGGATATCAGTCTTGCGCGTCTAGTTTTAAATAAAAAAACCTCCTCTGTGACGGTAATTACTTGGAATTTTCTTTTTCATTTCCAACGAGAATTGTCATTTTAAGGGCATAATGGTCGGCTAAGAAAGGAAAGGCTTGGAAAGGCCTATGTCCAGCAGTGGACGAATTCAGGCTGATGATGATGATGATGATGATGATGGTCGGCTGTGAATTACTCTGAATTGATGGGTAGATGGCTAAGGCTTGCCTTTATAGCAAGGGTCCCGTAATATTTTAAAGTATTTAATTTTTTTTTATCCTGGTATGCCAACGTGACTACACTAGATTAAGTACAGTGCAGTTTATTAATAATGTCGACAATTAAGAGACATCGCGTCGCTCAACAGTCGCGGTCGGCAGAGTTTGAAGTTGCTGGATATACACTGGCCGACCCCGGAATGCAACTCGGCTGAACAAGCCACTATGACGGTTTAAAGAAAGAAAGAGAGCCGCGACAATTACTAGCGCTGTGAAATATGAGGGTCTAAGCCTCCATGGCGCAGCGGGCGAGTAGCCGGCTACGAAGCGAGAGGCCGTGGGTTCGATTCCCACACTGAGATAAATGTTAGTGTGATCCACAAAAATTTGTTTCGGGTCTGGGTGTTGTGGGACCGCAAGTCCCTCGTCGTTCCTGATACCCACGATACAGGTTTTACCTAGTGTGGGGTCAGGACTATGTGTGTGACTGTTGGGTATATTTATTATTTATTTTATTTATTCGCGAACAAAACAATAAGCACGAAGCGAGTCAATACAAACAGTCGGCCGTCAGTGCTCTAGCGCTATTGTTAGTCGCCCATAAAATGCGCAAACGAATTTGTTAATTGCCATTTGCCACCATGGCGCGTTTCGTGTCATAAAATTTTCATTACGGACTTCGAAAAGTGTTCTCTGCTACAGGCCCCGTCATTGCCTTCTCAAAAACAATAAAGGTCGTTTTTGTTTACGTCTACAATTTTAAGCTGCCATTTCCATTAGCATTCGTATGAATAATGCAAGGAGAGACCCTTTTTTAAGGCGGGACTGTTTAGTTACAAGTTTTTTTGTCTCTGTCCTTGTTACTCCGCCTTTTCATTCAATTGAGTATCGCAAGTACCTGGCCAGTACAATTACCGCCATGCACATATCCTGTTATATCGTTATATCACTTGCTTCCACGTCATGTTGTCCTGGTGCACGTAAAGAAATGTTGCTATACATTTTTTTGTTTAAAATTGAAGCAAATGGGTTGTGGTTTACTTAAGTTAATAAATCAAAGGTTAGCGGTTGTTAGAGAAAGCAGAATCTTTGATGAATTTTTAAATTTTGTGATACTTATGTTGTTTTTGTTTAAATGATAACGTTTTTTCTATCATAGTTTTCTTAGTGAAATTTATCTAAAAATGGAATAGAAAAAAAATGATAAAACTTATCGTGATAGTTTAGTTGATTGACAGTGAATCCATAAGTAAACATTTTCCTTTCCACTTTCCAACGGCTATTAAATATGACCGCACCTTTCTGTGACATATTGTATATAATTTCTCACATGTTTTATTTCGACAATTCCGTTAAATAAATAATCTTAATCGTTAACAATATTTCTCTTCCATATATTAATTATTTATTTTTACTTACCTACTCGTAATTATTGTGATAATGAGTGAAACTATCGTGCAAGGTGTCGATAATCGGTCGCGGAACACGCTCCGTGTCGCGAACAAGGGTGCCGACCGCGCCCGAGCTTGCCCCCGTCTACCCAATTATGCCCTAACTCGTACTGAAACACTGGCACTCTAATTAAAACACCTTCGTTACTCCAACCTCGTTTGCTCCCCAAATTAAATCATCGTAAATCCTGACTTATCGGCTGAGATTACCGCGTACACGTGCGATGACAATATCCCATTTAGCCGCCAAACAACCAGTCCAACCACCTATGGGATGTAAACCGGACTATTATTCATGAATTAGCATAGTGTGTCTAAGATTTGCTAAGAATATGAGCGGTTTGATCGTAAGAAGCTTTATAGTACCTATGTAGTTTTTTTACTATGAATACTTTTTAAGATTGCAAACGGTTTGAAACAACTCCATTCTAAACGACGTGGAACCGGCGATACATATAGATAGACTCACGCCTGTTTCCCATAGGGGTAGGCAGAGACAACGGATTTCCACTTGCTACGATCCTTGCATACCTCTTTGGCTTCATTCACTCTCATTCAATTTTTCATACATGGACGACGGTTTAGGGTACCTAACCTGGCCTTTCACGAGAATATCTCCAACTTGATCTATGAAAGTTCGCCGAGGAACCGCCGATATAATTTCTTAATTCTGTACGCTGTTTTCTGGATTAACACGGAGAAAGAAATTATGGTATAGAGCAATAAATCACCGAGAAAGATCAACTGACGGACGCTTCGGTGGATAATTTTATGGGGAAATGGACTCGTTACGTTTGCATCGCGTCGCGGAATGAGAATAAACAAGAGCTTGTGGTTTTGACGTGAATACCATTTTGTACAGAACAAAGTTTAAAAATGGAATGGGAATTGAAATGGTAATGTTGCGATATCTAAATGTTGTTATTAATTCATTATAATTTGGAATACTGATGCAAGAATAAAAAACAACAACATCATTCAAATACGCAGGACAGTGTTTTATGAATGTATAAAACGTTTAACGTAATATTTTTCGAATGATTCTGTTATCCTACAACATGTGTATGTTTAATTGTATAAAATAAGCCTTACGTTGTTGTGTTCCGAAAGCAAAACGAATTTTAAACTACCTATCAAATAAATATTAATAAAATTTACATAACTTCTGAAGTTAATAGGCTACATATATTCCGAAAGTCGTACACCAGGGTAGCATGTTTGTGGAACGGTGCTAGTAAATTGCAATGGAGTGGCGAAGGGAGTGCGGGTTACACGTGCGATATACCTAACACGTTCCCAGTCGGAAGCTCCGATTGATTCTAGGGGCACGATTTAACGCCATTGTCCAAATTGGCCCTCTCGTCTACAATTGACTCTTATTGATCTATGTTGTTCTGGTACCGATCAGTACATTTTAATGTCGGATTCCATCGACCAAGTTACTTAAGTTCATTTGTTTTGTAAAAATAACACATTACATCAAAAAAGTCCCGTTAAACATTATGATTTTTTAATAAACTCATTACAAACGTCACATGTCACTCCTCAAACAACTCGGTGATAATTAAATTATCATTATTTAATGGCACAACAGTGGAACTTCCATGTCATATCTCGACCCGAATCACAAACAAACACGAGGGGCGGCGGTCGTGCCGAGTGCTTTCAAGGGACGGCCCTTCGTGCCATTCGTGACAAACATTATGAGCCCTTCATTATTAACTCAGTGAAGGGAATTCACAACAAGATGGAACTCGCTACTGGTCTGACAAAACCCATGCCAAACATAGTTGGATGTCGTGCCAAATTGGTTTGAGATTTAGTTATGTGTGTGATTTAATTGGTTTAAGTGGGGACTGCCTCGGTGGCGCAGTTTTAATGCGTACGCGTTACGATTGAGGCTAACGCTGAGGTCTCGGGGTCGATCCCGGGTCGAGTAAAGTGGTATTGGGTTTTTCTATTACGAAATGCTCAGTATCAGCCCAGAGTCTGGGATTTGTGCCCGGTATGGCGATAGGCTCGCCCCCTATCACATCTTGGGACGGAGATACGCTCGGCAAAATGTGGGTGTACTGGTTACACCTCTGCCTGCCCCTTCGGGGATTACAGGCGTGAGTGCGTATGTATGTATGTATGTATGTATTTTAGTTTTTAGTTTATCTATAATTGTCTACTGGTGTTAATGATATATATACAGCGATATTCATGATAAAGGAAAGGTTGATACCCTGTTATGGTGATCTTCAGAACTTTAATCATTACAGTGGCTGCATCGTACGATGGCACTTGGGACGTATGTCACGCATATACAAATGAGCGTGACAAAATACATGTTAAAATTTATCAAATTGGCATGACCATGATCAATTATTACCTTACAGTTACAGAAAAACCTTACAATTCTGATGATTCAAGTCTGTTATTCAACTAAAATCGAGGTGTGTGAACCCAATATAACAAGTAAAATTTCTTCAACCTTCTAAATAATGTACGCGTAAAAATTATATACAACACTAAGCTCGATATTTCACACGAGCCTATCGGACCCTCAACATTTGACCCGTTACGGACGGGGTACAGACATGAACGGATCAATGAGTTCATGTTATAAATATTTGATACATTATTGGCAAAATTTGTTGGCAAAGGTTAATGTTGCTTTGCACGTGGATTTTGTCGCTACGAGGGGGTTTGGGCCTCCGGATATCTCACTCACCGTACGAAACGCAGCAGCAAACTGCTACTTTACGCCAGTTTTCTGTATGACAGTGGTAACGATCCGGGCGAGCCGGCCCATTCATGCTGTAGACAAAAGTGTCTACAGCGTGGCTCTACCACTCAAAATGTGGATGCCACAATTTTGTCCGTAGTAAAACCTTACCTTAGCCAAACATTTTTTCTTCTTACGATATTTCTCCTTCACTTTCATTATTTTACTCTGGCAACTCTTACATATTGCGTAATGCCTGCATTTATCATGATTTGGCAGATTCCTGTGAGAACTCTTAGTTTTATCATCCAGTGTGTTTGACGATTTAATGCTGGATGATACACTTTCCTACTACTCTACCACTCATAAAAATGGAAAATGGATGCTTCTAAGAAAATGTTCTTACTTCTTAATAAGTAACACTGTCCTTTCCTGGACTTTTCTATATTTCTTCCAAGCAACACTGTGTAAGCTCTGTTATGTTATTGTCTGAAGAGAATTCTACCTGTATCAAATGGTTAGTGGCCAACTTAGCAAGTCAGTTGATAATAGTAAGGACCGACTTATTACGTGCCCTCCAAAGAAGGGAGTCGCCAAGTTGAAATACCACTAAGCGGTCACCCATCCATAGTCCGAAATCGCTGAGGGTTGCTTAACTCGCTAATCGTTTACCAATTAATGATTGCAACTGACTATGACTGCGTCAGGGACATTCAAGTCGATGAAATTACTGGGCATTATGAGACTTATGTCTTGGGGTAGCGAGCGGAGTGTACCTATTGCCTTGCAATAATTAAAAGTTCAGAATGGACTTGTTATATGGGTAGGCGTGATTTTTATCATCAGGCGAGCGACCGGCTCGTCTTGTCATGGAAGTGTATTAAACGTTATAATCATAAAAAGTATTGCTCCAAAAGTTAATAATAATATCTTACACATCGCTATGGCGTCTCGAGTGAAAGAAATTTAATTACAAAACGTCTCGAGGGAAACATCAGCCAAGCGTCGGTATTTTTTCCGGCAAACGTACCGGGAAGTGACCGTGAAAAACATACTTTTTGTAGCAACACGTGAATCTTGCCGGAAAACCAAGGAAATGGTAAAATAGCGATAAACGATCGCTACAACATTTCCCGGTATGTTTTGCCTTAGCCGTAGTTGCCGGTTTATTTGGCTAATGGTGAACTTATTCTTACTCTGGGGTAGATGAGGGTTTTTTTATTGATGGGATATAATGTGTATCGTTTATTTTGTATTTTCTTTGGTAGAAAACAATTGTCTGGAATCTATAGCCGGAAAGTTTTGCAGTACATCGGACGATATGTAATATTTATGTTGTATTTTTTGCATGAATAACATTAATACTGCGTGTAAGTGAAATGCTTACGAAAACTGAGACAGATGGACATATCACAAAAAAAACACGTAATAAACCTACCAATTTTTTATTCTTCACGCATATATTTTTTTATAGTAGGTATAGGTCGGCAAGTGATATCCACAGCCCATGTACGTTCAAAGACAGCGCGTCGGCGACCTTTTAAAAACCGAATAATTATGGGATTGGGCAGAGGAGGGTGATTTGGGCCTCCGGCTCATGGGACGGAAATAAGCTCGGCGAAGTGGGTGTACTGGTTACAGCTCAGCCTATCCCTTCGGGGAGTACAGGCGTGAGTGCGTATGTATTATACTATAATTTAATTGGAACCCAAACTGGTATTCTCTCTGCCTTACTTTCATAGTGTATAAAAAATCTGACATAAAATAAAATTGCCTGAACCAAACCCAGCAGAATACAACTTACATTAAACATTGAGACGACCACTGATCTTTTATACCTGTAATAAAAAAACATAAAATTATTCACACTGCAAAGCCAATACGAGTATGCTTAAGTTGCCGCCGATACACCTCCGGAGTGCTCAATTGAGTATGTAAAGTAGAGCACGAAAAATAAAACGGCTTTTATTACACTGAATACGTTTTATTTATCGAAAAGCTATTAACTTGATTCAGCGTCGCTTTTCGTGATCAATTAAACTACATTACGTACGCGATTTTTTTTATATATCAGCCTGAATGACGTAACGAGCAGGTCGCTCGCTTGATGGTAAGTAAACAGAAGCAGCACTACAAAAATCCTTCAATTACAAAGCACAGGATGGCATTGGACTGCGCTCGTCACCCCGAGACATAAGATGTTAAGTTTCATAATGCCTAATAATTTCGGATGCATGTTCCCATTTTAGATAGTAATCTTTGTTTCGAAACAGGTTCGGTTTGGATAGTGTATACAATTCCTTAAAGATATACCAAGCTAAGTGTGAAATGACAGAAAATCGCTTTTTCATATCATAGGCCGGTAAACGAGCAAGTGGGTCACCTAATGGTAAGTGATCTCCACCGCCCATGTATGCCCACAATACCAAAATAATCAGGCAAGCTGCTACTTTACGTCGGTTTTCTGTGAGACAGTGGTCACGACCCGGACGAGCCGGCCCATTCATGCTGTAGACAAAACTGTCAACAGCGTGGCTCTTCCACTCGGTCAAATATAGATAGTGTTCCCAACTTAGTGGTATTATCTGTAGATTTTGTGGGTTGGACCCGCCGCTAGTGTGTAAATTTTGCTATCCAGTAGCTAGTGGATGTTTTAGTTGTTTAGTTCCTGAAAAGGAATTTCTTAATCTAGTAAACAATCAATTTAATATGTCTAGGTTGTTGCATCATGATTATGCAATTTCACTGTTCATAGATATCGAGACGATTTTTTTTACGGAATGACGATCCAGATGTTAAATGTACATTTTATTTGGTACCCTGAAAGTCACATTTATAATTTCTAGAATGTGGCTAAAAATAAACGAGTTACATAATGTGAAATAAGTGTGTCATAACACCTGAAATATGCTTCATAATTAATGATTCTTCGTAAAATGGCAATACTGGAGCGACAGCAGCGGCGCTCTTCAGTTTACAGTTAGTTTGGTACATCTATACAATATGTCCTATTAATACCACTTGCGCAATAACTTGACACAATGTTTTTTAACCGAATTCAAAAAAAGGAGGAGGTTCTCAATTCGAATGTATTTTTGTTTTAACACACAGATTTAATTATACTTTTAATAAACCGTTAGGGGAGCTTTATTCGGACGGTTTTTCCATTACAAACATAAAGTAAACTTGAAGCGAGAACAAAGCTAATTTGGCTGATAAAAGACTTCACTAACTTTTTAATTTGCTGTCTACAGTTGTGTGAGTGATGTGCCTGCCTAATTTGTCAATGTTTTCATTTGGTAAATTAAGTTTTGTGAATTTATCGTAAGGACGAAACGAGCAGGCTGCTCGCCTGATGGAAGGCGCCGAGCCTGCCTATAATCAGAGGTAACACCACACAGAACTTTGAATTACAAAGTATTTCATTAGTCATGACAGCGCAGTACACTCCGCACCTTGGGATATGAGATACATACGCACTCACGCCTGCAATCCCCGAAGGGGTAGGCAGAGGTGTAACTAGTACACCCACATTTCGCCGAGCGTATCTTTCCCACGATGTGATAGGGGACGAGCCTATCGCCATACCGGGCACAAATTCCAGACTCCGGGCTGATACTCAGTATTTCGTACTCGTAATAGAAAAACCCAATACCACTTTACCCGACCCGGGGATCGAACCCGAGACCTCAGCGTTAGCTTAATCGTAACGTGTACGCATTACAACTGCGCCACCGAGGCAGTGGATATAAGATGATCTCATAATTCCCAGTAATTTTATTGGCTTGAATGTCCTTCCAACCGAAACACAGCAGTGCTTTTGGTATTGTGGGCGTACATGGGCGGTGGAGATTACTTACCATCAGGAGACTCGCTTGCTCGATTGCCGGCTTATGCCATAAAAAAGTTTCGAGTAAAAGAGAATTGAAACTAGTTTATTACTTGCGGAAAACTAAATAACTTTTACACATTAGTTCTTTAATTAATAATAATAATCGTGGGTTCAAATCCCATTTCGAGCAATTACAACATGTGCTTGACTTTTCGATTCGAAAATCACACATGCGTTGTCCCGGGTTGCAATTTCTGCTCCGTATGGTGACAGGCTTGCCCCTGTCACATCATGAGAGGGAAATAAGCATGGCTAATCGGGAGTGCATTACATGCACCTCTGTCTCCCCTTCGGAGATACAGGCTTGAGTTTATGTTGCGGCCTTCGTTGCGGCGACAAATGTGACCAGCCCACTGCCACTTCAACTTGCTAATTCGGCGGGCTATGTCGGTTACTTTAGTTCTCTGACGGATCTCCGTATTCCGGATTTTATCCGTCAGAGAGATACCAAGCATAACCCGCTCCATAGCTCGTTGAGCGAGCATTTATGTTATGCTATAACATAATATAAAATCACGCCTGTGTCTTCCAAGTTATAACTTTTGTAGACAGTTGCTAAATATTAAGCACGTGTGTTACTTTAGTATGGATAAAGTAAAAGTGGCTCAAGGGCTCCATTAGTATCTCTCTAGAGACGTATGCCCGTCTATACGTTTACTCTGATGGTGATAAAAAATTCAAGCGCCCCTATATCCTCGCTACTTTGAACACAATTTGTCTTAATTTCTTAAAAGACTTACCTTGTCTGTTTAGCTTGTTACGTTTAATTATTTGTATTCTTTAATGCGTTACAGCCTCCGTGGCGCAGTGAGCGAGTAGTAGTGAAACGTGACGCCGCGGGTTTGATCTCCGCACCGAGACAAATATTTGTCTGATCGACTAATATTTGTTTCGGGTTTGGATGTTATGAGACCGAAATTCTCTCGTAGTTTTTGATACCCACGACACAAAATAATCGTATTGTACTGTGGGCTATGTGTGTGACTGTTGGGTGTTATTTATGATTATATTATTTTTTTATAGTGGCATCACGTAGAGTAAGGCTGAGATTAGCTTTCACATTATGTTTTAGCTTAAACATAAGCTCACGCCTTTATCCCCGAAGGAGTAGGCAGAAGTGCAACTAGGGCAGCTTTCGCCGAGCTTATTTCTATACTTTGATATCATCGTCGTACCGTCGCTCGTGTTGTCATACTGGAGACAAATTATAATCTGGGACAACTAGTGTGATGTTTTAATTGTAAATACATTACATACATTATGTGTGCCCTGGTATTCGAATCCATGGCCTCAGGTTTATGAACCTAAATACCTTGCCATTAGATCAATGAAGCGATGTGAGGTGAATAAATGTTTTAGACTAAGCTTTATTTGGGTAAGGTAACGACATCTTTTTTATAGCATAGACGAGCAAGTAGAATGGGTCTATGAACGCCCACAATATTTGAAGAATCATAGACCGGCACCGCGCCGACCTTAAAGGAAAGGAATAATTAGGGAATTGTGAAGGGGAGGGGATTTGGGTCTCCAGATATCTCACCGCACGAAACGCAGCAGCAACCCGCTAATTTATGTTGGTCTGTGAGATAGTGGTAATAACCTGGCCGATTCGCACCATTTATGATGTAGTCGAAACTCACAACTCACAAAATGCTTAAAACATGCTATTCCTCACGAAATTTACATACATACAGCATTTTAATAATTTCTACAACATAACATTATTGCATTTATTTACAATATCTCGTCCATGACCAACAAAAAAACTAAGAACTAAGGAACGCAGTAGAAGCTGTGGGCAGTACATGTAGACAACGTATCTACGTTGTACTGACTTGAAATAATGCAATCAACAGAAATGCAATAAACGTAGTAATTAATAGCTGAAACGCCGAGTCTAATCACAGCTTCTCGCGATGATTGCAGAGGAATTAATTAATAACAACTAACGACAAGAAGACCGGCGGACAATTAGAAAATGTCGTGATTTTTGCGGAAATAATCTGGCACACTTCTCCAAGCGTAATAGGGTAGTTGACTAGATTTTTTTTATTATTTAAATCAATAAGTTATGTTACTCAAAATCTATTGCAGAAAGAATTTTATAAATCGGACCAAAAATAAATAAGATAGAAGCCATTGAAATCCTGTAGAAGGGGTAATTGTCAAATGACAGACGATGCAACCTTTGACGTCACTGTGTAAAATGTTCATTATAGTGCACGCGTGCAAGCGAGATAGTGAGATATCCCTACTACGCACCCACTTTTCCTCATACCAACATTTAAAGTCATAACTGCGGGCACATTTCTGAACCAATTATGATTGTGTTTTAATAAAAGGGTTTCTTTTGCGTATCATTTTCTGTTGCTTATAAAATAATGTATAAAATTCAATATAGGAAACTACCCTATTCCCGCGACGAAGATTAAACATTTTTGCTATTTTTATTCAACATTCACAGTTTTAAAGGATTCTTTTTCTTGTTGAAAATGTTTTAAAGTAATAAGTTATTCTTATTTGTTAACAGAAAAAATACCTTTATTGTGAAGTTAAAAGAAAAAAACTACGAGTATAAACCGACCTTTTTGTGTGTTACCTAGAATTCTCTACTATCAGTTTTATATTTGGAAAGTTACTAAAACTGAAAAGATAGAGTCCATTAACTAATAATCCCTGTAAATAATATAATTACTGTCATGCATACTAATTAACTTAAATGTTATTTACGCTCTATTAAATGTCACAATCATAGATGTGCGAGTCCATACCGACCGACCTTTGTAATTCCATATTGCTGTAGTACCAGCGTTTTACTATTTAATTATTAATTGTGTTAGCGAGCGAATAACGCCATTATCCCGTGCAAGTAAACCCACGGTTCGCCAGGGGCACCATAACTCGACCGGCAGTCTAATCGTAACACGTTTGATGTATTAGTGGGCAAAACGAGGGGTTCATGTTCAAGCCGCGCCTACATCGCGCGCCGACATACAACGTGTGAACTCCTTGGGGCTATGGTGTCCTAGTAGTTCGGATTGTTTGTGACAGTTAAGTTAAGTTAAGTTATTAAAATTAAGTTTAGGGAAGGAAGGAAACTTTAAATTAGAAATTAGAATTACATTTCTTACCACATTTCACTAATTTGACCTTATTATTATTTTCCAGCTGCAATTTATTTCTATAATGGAAGAGGATTTATCACCATTCTCTACTAAACTAATAGTGGTATCCCAGATGTTCCAAAAGCCGGCAAAACATGGCGAGGCTCTTACGTTAAATGTTTCTATTCATCTTGGAAAGTTTAGTAAAGAAAGTACAAAAAAGAAAAAGAGACGTTATCAACAAGCAAGAAGTTTTTGCGTGTTAGTACAGAGCAGATTGGGTGTTAGGGTCTAACCTTTGTCTGTTGCTCCGATAGAATACGTGTTGGTAATTTTTGAGAGGCTTCCATTGTGTGAACAAGGAAACTTGGTTTGTAGTTTCATTTAAGTTTATTAAGTACGTGTTTACTTTAATATTATATATATAATCTTTACATTGTTTAAAAACCTGTCGAAAATTTAAGTCGAAAGCTGTTGCATAATTTTAACGCAAATTACATTGGAAATATTTCTGCGAAATATTCATTTGCGAAAAATGAAATTAATTAAATTAAAACTTAATTCTGTTCATATTGAAATGATAATCGGACAAAGTTATATTTAAATAAAATTCGGAGTTTCGCTGCGGCAACTTGCAGATGTATTGTGATGCCTATCTTTAATGATAATAAGTGGAGTGAAGTCCAAATATAAGTAAGGTCTCTTGACGATCGCCATGATAATGCCGGTCTGAATTAACTGAACCCCACCAACCAACACCAGTTCGCATGGCTCACATGAACGAGCTACTATGGCAGGTTTCTCCATTCCAATATGGTACAAATACTTATGTATGTATCGAGAAACGTTGCAAGACATTTAACAAAAAACATAGTGGTCGAAATCATTTCAAAATTATTTTACGTGTAATTTGTACTACATGAAAATGGTGTATATTTTACCCAAAACTATTGCCAAATCGAAATAAAATAAAAAAGTATAACCGTACTCTGAAGAGTACGGCAGGAAAATAAAATCATAATGTTACAAATACAAAAAATATGTAAGTGCGTGAAGTGTGGCGTCGCTTTAGCTCAGCCTTCACGAGCTGTTCAACTGTGCCGTGGAGAGCTCTTGGAACTCGTTCAGTGACTGTCTTTTTATTGCTATCTAAGTATATATAGAAATAATATTAGATGTGTACATTTTATTTGTAACTCGTTTTTATTTGATTGACAACGTTGGATTAATTGACGTTTCAAGGGATAGACTTTCTTATTAAATAAACAAATAATATATTCTTAAGGTCGGGGAGTCACGAAAACAATAAATTATGTGGCCCCATAACATACGGAACGTTTTCTTCTGAATAATGCAAATATACTTGTATACCCACTTTCTAATCTTTTTTTTCTGTCATAATTATGTATTTTTGTTTTCAAAAAGGAAGTAAAACGTTTTAGTCGTTTTCAATTTCATCATTTCATATTTCAGAAGGTCTGCACCGAATGGCCGAATATTTGCGGAGTTGTAACATAATTTCACTGTATTCACGATACACACAATTTTCAGTGAATTCTCGAAATATAATTTTGGTGTTCGCATTGTGGCGAGGTCGAATTACCATGAGCTGTAATGGGGCTTTATTAATGCATTCGATATGCTTTTATGGACAATTATTTTAAACCACGAGTTTTGAACGCATAATTTTATTATTATCAGACGTTGTATCGACAATTCTTTTACATGTTACATGATCGAAGTCAATGGTGGGATTTCTTTAGGAAAGATAACCTAATTTACATGAGTACCTACTTTTAAGCTCATTTTCTTTTCTTTCTGCCTGACGTTATTCCGGCTTAAACTTTCTCGTACTATAGATTAGCTGGTATTTGGTATTATGTATGGGCCGGGTCGTCCATTACCACTGTCTCACAGAAAACCGGCGTATGATTGTTTACACCCATGCCGTTGCCCCCATGATTGTTTTGGTATTGTGGGCGTACATGGGCGGTGGAGATCACTTACCATCAGGTGACCCACTTGCTCGTTTGTTAGCCTATGCCATAAAAAATATGGGGCGACCCACCGTCTGACCCCCGCAACGAGAACCAACATTTGCCATTGCCTCGTCCGATAATCAGCAGAGTGTACCACAGGTTTGGACCTACGATGTTGGTGCTTACACTCCCATTTGTATTTCTAAGCTCAGTTATATTAATATTTATAATTCTTGAAAGTGATCTTCGAATATTTTTCCCGTATTACGGATGTTATATTCGCATTAATGATGATGAGACGAGCAGATCACTCGCCTGAGTGTAAGGGCTACGCCTGTACATAAAAAGAAACAACACCACACATAACTTGTTAAAAAGTATTGCACCGTGCTCATCATATCAAAGCTATGGTACATACACAGACGGATTGTCGCACGATTCGCAGGAACAAAATATTTGGTAATTTAGTAATGAAATGAACGCTGATATACAATATGTAACAATAACCCTGTTGGGAATATTAACTGTGATATGAGAATATATAACTGTGATATTCAAACGTAATGAAAAAACTCGCAGACGAAAATTTGACTATAAAAATAATCATATCTATTATTTAAACTTTAATTAATTTATTATTTGTAAACCGTATTTCGATTGATTACCTCTGCATAAGCGATGGCTGGGAGCCAGAGTGAGATAGCAAGTTGCAGTGTCTATGTACATCAAACCCACCGCGCCGCGTGCGCGCCCGGCATCAGTCAGCTGTTCAGATGAAAATAACATTTATAAGCTACCTGTTTAAGGCTAATATCTCGGTTTACATTTTTTTTATTTAATTATTTTTATTACGCTATCTATAAGTCTATGTTCACGACCCAAAAAGGGCCAACGGGGTTTTTGTTACATACTGTATATGAAACAAAACAAAAATCAAACACTACTTGTACGTGATACATCAAAGAACTGATTAATTCCGTATGAGAATAGCGATATCCTACAGCAAGTAAATAGCTCAAAAGCGCGCATTTTAAAGTAAATTAGTTTTCAGTGGCCGTACGTCGCGTCGGGGACACTAGGCAGAATACGTAATGCAATATTCTTATTCATGAGATATTTATCGACGTGTCCGGGGGCTCTGCGGTTGTTCTGTTTGTCGCGTGTCAAGGATATGTCGCTGAGTAACTACACAGATTAATACATATATACATACGCCCTCACGCCTGTAACCCCCGCAGGAGTAGGCAGAGGTGTATCCACATTTCGCCAAGCGTATCTCCGTCCTATGATGTGAAAAGGGGCGAGCATATTGCCATACCAGGCCCAAATTCCAGACTCCAGGCTGATACTGAGCATTTCGTACTTGAAAAACCCAATATCACTTTTACCTGACCTGGGGATCGGCTCGTCATCCCGAGACAGTCAGTAATAATTACACTGGATTCAATGTCCTTCAAACCGGAACACAACACACTGCTGTTTGGCGGCAGAAATAGACTAAGCGGTGACACCAACCGAAACGTCCTCTAGTATACTAGAGACCTAACACCTTGTACTTTTTGCCTTACTGAGTGCTGACCACTGCTATAAAAAAATGGCCCGCCCGTTCAATAAGTTACGATTTTAAAATGATATAAAGTAAATAATCTAGTAATAAATGTATCTTTGTCCACTTGCCTTCAGTCATAAAGCGTACATGTTGTTTTACAGCTGAAAGAAGTTTATAGTTGTTTTAATTGCTTGTTTTACAACGGTTGTTATGTTCAACGGTTCTGTTTTATTGTTGTTCAAATTGCTGCTGCCCTAGTGCCACTGAACCCGAACAATGTCTCGACGCCAACCAAGTAAAATAAATTCAAAAGACAAAAGATACATACAAAATACCTTTATGAGTTTAAAACAGATTATGAGTAGTAGAGCCACGCTGAAGACACTTGTCTACAGCATGTATGGGCCGGCTCGTCCGGGTCATTACCACTGTCTCACAGAAAACTGACGTAAAGTAGCAGCTTGCTGCTGTGTTACGTACGGTGAGTGAGATATCCGGAGGTCCAAACCCCCTCCCCTTCCCAATTCTTAATTATCCCTTTCCTTTAAGGTCGGCAACGCACCCGTGATTATTTTGGTATTGTGGGCGTACATGGGCGGTGGCGATCACTTACCATCAGGTCACCCACTGTTCGTTTGCTAGACTATGCCGTAAAAATAAATAAAAAAACACATTTGTAAATGATAGAGTCGTACTGTATATAAAGTTATGACAAACAGATATACAGTACGTAACAAAAACCCTGTTGGGCCTTTTGGGCCGTGAAGATAGACATATAGACAGCTTAATAAAAATAATTAAATTAAAAAGATTATAAACAGAACTAAAACTACTAAGGTACTAAACTCACTAAGGTAGATTAAAAAAATTAACATATCTTAAAAATGTTATTTACTTGTGAATTTTGGCGTGTATTGACGAAGTCAGGGGCGAGTTTTATGTACGTGGACGCCGCGCCGCCCGCAAATTGCTATCTCGCTCTGGCTCGAAGTCATCGCTCTTGCAGAGGTAATCAATCGAAATAAGATTTGTGTACAATAAAATAATTAAAGTTTTTACAAATAAATATGATTATTTTTATAGTCCAATTTTCGTATGCGAGTTTTTTCATTACGTTTGAATATCGATTCTGATATCACAGTTAAACGCCCAACAGGTTTTTTGTTACATATTGTATATAGATAGACGGCGTATTTTTTTTTTTATTAATTATGGCTCCGTATTTTATGACAAGTATTTATTATTTTCAAGTCTTCACAAGAACGATGAAAAACCAGTGCGGCCGATTTCAAAGTCTTGTTGGGTTTTTGGTGTCAATTCGCTTCATAGACGATTTTCACATAAATTCACTTAATTCAATACACTGTTCAATGTTTATTGTACAAATACACACCATATTTATATAACAAACACAACTTTAAGGTCGGCGACATGGGCGGTGGAGATCATTTACCACCAGGTGACCCACTTGCTCATTTGCCGGCCTGTGCTATTATAAATAAAACGAATCCTCCAACTTAGGCTTAATGATACATCACATCAAACTGTCATGTAGTCGAATTTGTCAGTCGTGTGTCTTCGTCAGTTTACTCTCTAAAAGCATTTCAGGCTGATAGCACGTTATCCTGTTTGTATAATGGCGGCGGTACATACATTTTTACTTTGCCCACACGCTCACGCTCCCGCCATCGATCTCGGTTTATTTATGTTCGTCACTTATACTTATAGTGGTTTTATCCAACGTAAGTGGTCTCTTTCGGGACCTGCTTATCATTATTATATTTTGCAATTTTCATATTTAGTTTAAACCGATTTGTATATTTACAAATCGGTTAATTATTTGTTGGTAATTTATTGCATTTATCCAGCAAAATCTATTGATTTTGCTGGATAAATGCAATAAATTACAAAAAATACTCAGTATAAACATTTAGTAACTCATTTCACTATTCTTTAAATTCATCTAATTGTGTAATTTCATATATTTTTCTCTACACACACATACATACATCATACTTACGTTACACAACTTGCCTTGCTTTCTTTGCAAACTATCCCGTGACGTCACTATTTCACACTAAAAGTACCAGGCGATCATAAACAACGTGGGGATCGCGCGTTGACAAGGTGGAGTCTAACACGCCCATAAGAGCCCCATAGGTCGAATGAGCCCCGTCAGCATATTTTTTACTTAGTGGGCACTTTTTGCCGTATAATATTTTTATATTTTGTCAAATAAAGGATATAAATGGATGTGGAAGTGACGTTGGGCTTTGGGCATTTGAGATTTTATTTATTTTGTTATTTTTATTTAGTACGCCATTATAGTTTACGGTGGCGGTTTTTTATTTATTTAGCAAATTTTTTTTGATTTTTTGTAATTGTTGTTACACCCGCGAGCAAGTATGGACTTGAATTATTTTGTTTATATCTTAATGGTTTCAAAGTTAATATTTTATTTTTTTGCTACTTTTTAGACAAATTTCCCTCAGTGAATACCCTAAAAAGCACAATTTAAATAAATTAATTATTAAACATTTAACCGTATCTAAGAAGATATAACGACACGGGCATCAAAGTCATTTCATTAACGCGTGGTCGCACCGACCCGGGCGTTAACTCGACTACTGAAGGGTTGACTCGGCCCTCGACCTCAACGGTGCCATAACCGTGAATGAATTGTATTAGCCACTCGGTCTTACGTACATAATCACTGGGCAATATAGGATGCCATGATATGACCTCGTAGCGTTAATAAGTAACTGACTGTCGCGAAATACTTGGCGAAAATACTATAATTTTGAATTTAGAAGTGAAAGTTCGTTTATTTATCAGGTAATCACACTTAACACTCATACACCCAACAAAAATTAATGAACGTTCAAAATCAACTTTATTTCATAAAAGTTAAATATTAAAATTTCTAGATCGAGATACGACGTCCTATACACCGCACCGTCAAAATATTTGACGTATAAGGTGTCTAGTAGATCATGAATCAATTATTATGAATTTATGAATGAATGAGATGCACAGACTTTTATAACCCCGCCCCCTTGCACAGAGTTTTGGTGGGGTAATTTTTTTGCTTGAGTTACTTATCTTGTCATCTTATTTCTATGGCTCAAACCAACTTAAGGGACATTCCCAGAGCCTGTGATGACACAAAATATGTTATAAAATGTTGCTAATTATAATTGGGCAGCACAAGGATTGTACCAACTTATGTTAATTTACGTTCTACGGGTAGTCTTTAAAAACACTAGATTTAAATTGTAATTTGTGACGACATACGTACCTACATACGATCTTTTGACTCCACACTTTTTATCGTTGAGATAAATATAATTCTTTTATTGTGTATTCGTTTTTTTTCCTTTCAGTTATCCAGTATTTAACGCACAAAAGTCATCACCAACGTGGTTTAGTTCGTTCAATAGTTCATCAAACAACTCATGTAATTCGGTATAAGGTAAATATTTGACGGATCCGCTCTCCACACCGATCTTCTCGTTCGCGACCGGGGATGATCACGCACCCCACGTTTGCTATTCAAGCCTCACCCCGCCCCTAACCGCAGGGGGTTAATGCAGCATCCACTATTGCGAACTGACATCCTCCGTCATCTATACCGTCCTGGTACTTATATTGCATATTTATGGCGGGTTGTGATTTTTGCAAACTTTTTTTATAAATAAAATAAAAAGAACTGGCGAAAACTGTGCATCCTATTCAAACTTAGGTGTTCCGGTCATCGAGAGTGAAGCATAATTAGTTGACACGTGGTTGGTAAAATTAACGATGGTCAAAATATAATAAATAACGTCATTAATATAAAAATCATGCCTGTCTAGTTATTAAATCCATATTAATATTCGTTTCATGGTACCTGCACAAAATACTTACCGTTATTTGCTCGTGAATTGAACGTGCTTCGTTAATTCTCCCTAGGGAACTCATGCACGTCAGGGCCGCGCTTTTAAGTTTTAGCCTCCTAACACAGAGTTTGATATCTTTGCATGTTACATTCTATGCTGTCCTGGTGTACGAAGATCACAATTTTAACCCTTTCAGTGAGCCATTTTGGAAACGATTTTTTTGCTAATAAAATTTTATAAACGATTTGATGGATCAATTCGATCGACGATTTAATTCAAGAAACTGGAGCAATAATGTCTAATCGGGATACCAGGATCCCATGAGTCGGCAGGAATTGTAATAAAGTTACGCTCAACCGAGACGTGATAAAAAGGGTCTTTTTACAATAGATGCCAGTCGTGCTGCTTCCATCGTTACAAAGCTTTTTCTGTCCTTCACAGACTTATATGGCTGGAGTAGCCATAAAAGAGATAGAAAGATTCGGGCAGTATATTTCTATATCTAACAGTACGATTAAGTTAACGGTTTTAGAATGGACCTGAGGATTAATTCCCAATCTATAAAATTACTCGAGGCAGGAGTATTTATAGATCGTAATGTGGGGTTTAAATAAATCATGTACTGGCATAAGGTATAGGAAGAAGTATGATATGTACATAAGTGATATTGAATTTACTCATTTCATTTATAGAGATAAATGTTGTTGATAATAATATGCAGTTATTAAGTATATATAGTATACTCGATGATGATACACTGGTCTATAGTGGTTTTGTTGCCCTAGATATGAAAATGATTTTGGGTCTATTTATGCACACAATTCATGAAACCATCAAGGATTTTGTAAGATTTGCTCAGATTTTTTTTTTTATTACAAAAATCAAAAAACGAGAAACTTAATCCATATATATAAAAGCGAAATACCACTCACTGATTGATTAAAACGAAACCTCAAAAGGACTAAAGCTAGATCATGAAATTTGGTCAGATGGTAGTTTGTGTAATGTAAGGTACCCGCTAAGAAAGGGTTTTTGGAAATTTTTATTTTAAAGGGGTGTAATGGGGGAACTTTCTATTAAAAGAAAAACGGCTGTGAAATTGAGTCCACGTGTTTCATATATTTGTAAAATTCAACTCGCGAAAGGAGAGGTGGGGTGTTGAATTTTAGATGTTGTAGACAGCCTCCGTGGCGCAGCGAGCGAGTAGCCGGCTACGAAGCGAGAGGCCGTGGGTTCGATTCCCACACTGAGACGAATTTTTGTGTGATCCACAAAAATTTGTTTCGGGTCTGCGTGTTGTGGGACCGCAAGTCCCTCGTAGTTCCTGATACCCACGATACAGGTTTTACCTAGTGTGGGGTCAGGACTATGTGTGTAACTGTTGGGTGTATTTATTTATTATTTTATTATTATTATTAATCATGCCTTAACGGCTGAATGGATTTGAGTAAAATTTGGCATACATGTAGACCAATACATGAATTAGAACTTATGCAACTTTTACCCCAGATAAAAACATTTACGCGGTCGGAGCCGCGGGTAAATGCTAGTAAGTAACTAAGTAAGTAAGTAAGTTGTAAGTACTTCAATATTGTCAAATAACTGAGATCTCAGCTGTCCTGTGGAGCAAGGGGTCTGAGAGTGGGGATCACACGATGTTTGTATGCGCGAAAAAGTTGCGCAGAAGCTTAATCATGACTGGAAAATTAAATTTTACTTTTAACAAGCCGATATTTGTTCAAAATATAAGATATGCAAAAATCATGAAAATACGAGCACATTGAGAACTTTCATGAATATATTCGTAATCTGGGCACTTGAAAACGTAAAAATTTGCGATGACATCCAGAGCAACAAAAAAATAATTTTTGTTTGTAAAGCTGTGATAACTGATTAATAGGAAATAGTGATCTCCTTATCCAGATAGCAGTCTTATTAAATAAGTTTGATAATTGTATTTCATTCATTTATAAACAATCTTTTAAAATTCCCATCTGTATTCCGTAGAAATTGTAAAGACTTGAGAAACACTCTCTGGTGAGACTCCCGGAGGAGAAGTTCGAGATATCGAGCCGAGACCGGTCGACAGCGAAAATTCACCTAATTGAGACTCGTTGAAAACATTATCAACAAATACTCAATTGTTTGCAATTAAACAGTTCAGAGGCATGTAGATATACTTCAACAAAAAAGTATAAACGCCAGGCTACCACTTTTGGGTGTCGATTCAAAAAAATAACAGTAACGTAGTAACATCATAATGATAATGATCTAAAACATTTTCAAATTTATTTATTTGTTTCGAATTCAGCAAAAGATAATCATTCAAATTTTATCTGAAACGTAGTCTAAAACTGGGTTTGGGATTTTGCTTTTTGCTTTGGGACGACCACCGCAATACCTATACTAGGTCAGCACAGAATAATTTAAACTTTACTTTTTATGTCGCTTCCTGGTGTGGATGCGCTGGGGTTACATGCCTGGTACGATCTGACTCCAGCATCTGCGACCAACGTACTCGCGTTCAACCGAGGTACAGCCCCTCGTTATGCCTTTTTGGCATGTTATTTTTTTAAATTTTACATCATTTTTTTTTTTTGTGATTGCGATTGCCAGGTATGTCTGGTATAATCTTGGCTATTTCTTAAAAAGGCCAATCCAGGAATTTATGTACATTACACTCTCATAATTCTGTAAAACAATGTCTGGACATTAAAAGAGGCCATAACCCCATGAGTTTGATTCGGCATTTCTTCTCATGGCTAGCCCCGAAATGCCGTCGTAAATATAATGTAGCATAAAAAATGATTGACATGTAAAAGTGATATTTATGATCCAATTTACAGAATAAATGATTTGAATTTGGCCCGGCTCCTTTGGGACTTGAAAGCCTCTTCACATTCAGGACGCCATCTACGGCAGCACAAGGTTTTTGCATTGTCGCAGCCGTTCGTCTTGGCGTCGCATCAAAAAATATGAGCGAAGGCCCCACTGTACAGCCGCCACCCCGATGTCCCGATTGTTCTGTCCGATGAAGGAATTGCCACCAATGCAATGCAACTTGTAAACGCCAGGTTTTTGAAAGGGAATAAATGACATCCTTTGGAGTGCGCAGATAGTTTGCTACCTTGGAGAGTGTAACATAATAATTATCGACATAGAAAAAAAATATGTTTAAACACTTTCGTCTTCTCTTGCGTGGCATTATCCTGACTTTTTGAACGATCAATTTTCAAACAAGTGCAAAGATCACTTTCATATTCCACTGATATTTGGATACAAAATATTAAGTGCGTTTTACCCCATATCCTGATCTGTAATCTCATGCACACACATTTTTTGTTATTGTCACGTTCGTGTATGGGATTTTACTACTACTTTGTCTCCGGTAATAAGTAATGTCCCCGGGTCACAGAGCACGCCTTTTTGAGCTCCGCACACTTTTCCCAACCATATCTATTGCCAAGCTGGCTTTTTCGCTCTTAAAACAATCATTGTTTATCTCGACGCCGCCGGGAAGATATTCTTTTTACGTTCAAATGGCGTTTAATGACGCCTAAATATTTTTCGTATTGTTTGGACGTACGCCACCCCTTTCTCGCTGAAACTAGTTTTCCTCCCGTGCAAAAAAGGAAAGTTTTCTCTCTACAAAAAAGGGGGAACCAACGAAGCATAAATAAAAGTTTCACCCAGTTGTAGCGATGCGTGACGTCGTCGCATTTTAATACGGATATCCGGATTATTTCCCAGGTGGGTGGCGGGTGCTGGATGCTCGGGTCCACTCCGCGTAATTACAATTGCTTACTTACTATGATTTTATGAAGTTCTGGTACGCAAATGTAGTTTTAGTATGATAGTGAGAATTTATTTTGGGATTATGCGATAGGAATGCATGATGAATTTGTTCAACTAAAAATTAGACCAATTAGTTCAAAATAGCTTAATGCGTTTTCTTATAATGCCGGTGTAATTGTATTGTATGACAAGGTTAATAAATAGTAAATGTAACTAAGAGATTCTATCAATATTTTGTTACTATCACAGAGTACATACATACATACGCACTCACGCCCGTAATCCCCGAAGGGGTAGGCAGAGGTGTAACCAGTACACCCACATTTCACCGAGCTTATCTTCGTACCATGATGTGATAGGGAGCGAGCCTATCGCTATACCGGGCACAATTCCAGACTCCTGGCTGATACTGAGCATTTCGTTGTAGAAAAACCCAATATCACTTTTAACCGACCCGGGGATAGAACCCGAGACCTCAGCGTCAGCCTTAGTCGTAACGCGTACGCTTTATAACAGCGCCACCGAAGCAGTCACACAGAGTACGTATAGAAATTTCACTTCGATGATGCCACTAGTCTGATATCATCGAAGAAAAACAACATACTCGTATGTGTAAAGTGTCCTAGAGTAACCAGCATAATAAAATGACAAGTTATCTCCAATGTCAATATTCTCATAAAAGCCAATCGTAAAACAAAAGGTGCGCAACAACTACTCGTAGCACAGACAAATGAAATAACGCCGCTGCGCCGGTCAGTGGCAATATTATTATTAAAGGCCTTAACCGGATCTGTCCGGATACAGGGTTACCAGCAATGATAACCGGCGGGCGGGCAATCGAATTATCGACGACACCGGCACCGGTGACGCCGGAGATGCCGGCGAAACCGGCGGCAGCCGGACATAATCTTGTTTAACTGAGTGACGTACGAGTACGTAACGTTAGATAGGATAATATCGTGATTGTCAGTTTTTATGAACAGGACAGTATGAGGAATGTACTGGAGATAACAGGAATCCCTGAACAGACTGGAGAAAATCTACCCCACATTGTGTCTGTCACGGCAAAAAAAAATGGGATTCAGTTAAATGAAACGGATGTGGAAGGAGTCTTCCGCGTAGGTCCACGTCGTTCAAATTCTGTTGATAAGCCTCGATCAATTGTCCTAAGACTCACACGAAGAGGAGTGCGCAGCGACATTCTCAAAGCTGCTAAATTAAGGCGACCCTTATCCTCCGAAGACATCATCCCGGGATCCACCTCCAGGGTTTATATCAACGAACGTCTAACAAAGGCTAATAGGCTGTTATTTCGAGGTCTGCGTGCTCAGACTCACAACTATCGTTACTGCTGTGTGCGTGATGCCACAGTGTACATGCGAAGAGCGGAAGGCAGGCCACCGATACCTATACGAACACATGAAGACCTGGACACCAAAATTGGTCCCACGCAACCTACAGACACTCCTGCATTTTAGTACAAACGTGTCTTTTTTTATAATTTTACTTACTCTATACTATAAACATACATTTTGTTATTTTGCTCCTATTATGCTGCAATATAACTGTACTATACTCACCAGAAATGATTTGACACTCACAACACACCATACACAACCATGTACCTCACGCGACAAACCTACTCACACTCGCAAAACATTTTCACCTATTGTCACTGCTCTTTATTGCATCAATATTACCACGACTTACAAATATTTTTCATCAATTTCAGCTGGCATAATACACAAAACGAAGAAACGTTATATAACTTTACCCCTTAATTACCACACCATGACACTCTCACTCTTTTTATACGCGATACCTTCCTCTTTACCCTGCTATACGATGTCAATTCTTAGCCAAATAAACGAAATTGATAAAACTACTGAAATAGAGTGTCAAGAACAAGAATCTCCAGAAGACTGCCGGAATGTCTTGACCTCAGCTTTCAACTTCAAAACGTTAACCTTTAATATTCGTAGCGTTAATAATAATTTCAATGCATTTTACGTTGAACTAAACCGTTTAAACACTCCTTTTGACGTTATAATCTTGACTGAATGCTGGCTTGCTAGTGGTGTCTCA
Organism: Mimas tiliae; assembly: GCA_905332985.1. Taxonomy (NCBI): domain Eukaryota; kingdom Metazoa; phylum Arthropoda; class Insecta; order Lepidoptera; family Sphingidae; genus Mimas; species Mimas tiliae. Next base: position 13,606,428 of record HG995259.1, on the reverse strand, counting down.
ATAGGTCAGATACCTGGTTATATTATGTATCACACTGTAAATAACCTCAACCAGAACGGTGGGGTGGTTGTCTTTGTTCATGACTCATGGAGCGCAACAGTCTCAGAACTACAGATTTTTGACGCCGAAGCCTTGGTAATAGATCTGCCAAACAATCTTACAATAGTCGCAATATATTGCTCCCCATCATTTAGGCAACTTGATGAAACTCTCTAAAAAGCCGCTCGACTATAATCGTCACTGGGGACTTCAACATTAATTTATTATCAAATCTTGAGATAACATCTTCCGAATATCTATGCCTGATGGTTGGACACGGCCTCTAACAGGTTGTAACCAAACCGACTAGACATGACTCCTGTTTGGACCACATATTTCTTAGGACAAATAACAATCACTCATCCTTAGGTATAGTTTATGACACAGACATTACTAATCACCGCATGGTAATGCTAGGACTAAATACTAGTACACCAAAAAATATGAAACATCGCCAAAAATACGTTACTAAAATAAACTACAAAGCTATAGCAGACGAACTCGGAAACACTGACTGGTCCTTGGTAACTGAAACATCAGACGTTAATACAGCGGTCAACGTATTTCATTCTATACTTTCGGTAACTGTTAACAAACACACTACAGAAAAAAAGATATCTCGCACTAGATATATTTGGAAACCATGGATTACACCGGGCCTTATCAGGTGTATGAACCAAAGAGATAAACTGCATCTAGAATTAAGAAAACACCCCAAAGACGAAACAAAAAAACTCATTTACAAACGCTACAGAAACTTCTACATTAATCTCATACACAAGTTAAAACGTGACTATGAAAGTAAACTATTAGAGACAAATAAGGACAACCCAAGGCAACTATGGAAAACTATAAATGGCATCTGCTATCGCTCAACCAAAAATAATAATTCCATAGAATTACTTAATAGTAAATCGAGTCCACAACAGTCTGTAAACTGTTGTAATGAATACTTCTCATCAGTGGGTAAAGATTTAGCAAACAAATTACTCTCACAGATGCGCGAAGACTAAAACTCCATATTATCTAAAGTTAACACACAAAAATCCGTAGGGTTTAGCTTCTTTATGCAGCCAACCGATGAACACGAGGTTGCCCAACTTATCCAACAAGTCAAGGTTAGCAGTGCCCCTGGTCAGGACGGTTTCAGGCCCTTACTTTTAAAAGTATTGAAATACGTTATAACTGTACCATTAACTCACATTATCAATATCAGTTTAAGCTCAGGAATATTTCCTGATAAATGGAAAGATGCTGTGGTGACCCCCATTCACAAAAACGGTCCGAAGAAGGACCCCAGGAACTTCAGACCAATATCCCTCTTAGGAACATTTTCCAAAATTCTTGAAAAGGTCAATAAAAGGATTACATCATACTTAGACAAAAAACAACTACTATCCCATAACCAGTTTGGTTTTCGACAGGGCAAGTCTACCGATGACGCGGTCAGCCTTCTTACCAATAGGATCACATCTTACTTAGATAATAACCAAAAATGCATAGGCGTATTCCTCGATCTTGCGAAAGCATTTGACACAGTTGCGATCCCCGTACTTCTTAAGAAATTAGAGATATTTGGCTTCAGGGGACCTACTCTTAACTGGTTCATGACCTACTTAACCAACAGACGTCAAACTGTAAAAGTCGGAGATATATATAGTAGTCAGCAAACCATCGAATTTGGTGTGCCACAAGGCAGTGTTCTCGGCCCCACTCTTTTTACTATTTACATCAATCCACCTTACAAACACACAAAATGGTGAAATTATTTGTTATGCCGATGACACAGTAATTCTGTTTCATGAAAAAACATGGGAGTCAGTGAATCGTGCAACACAGATTGGCATTTCAAATATCAAACGCTGGCTTGATTTGAACCTCCTCACACTAAACACCAGTAAGTCTAGCTACATCTGTTTCAACAAAACTCTGACGTCAGCTCCGATATATAATTCTAACCTTGTAATTCACACAGCGCTATGTAATAAAAATAATGGTAATTGCTCATGTAACGTCATCAAACTTGTCGAATTTGTCAAATATTTAGGAGTCATTATAGACAATCGTCTCTTTTTCAAACAACACGCCACTCTGGTCGGAACACGTATTAGAAAACTCACTCACATAATGAAACTCTTACGTAATTCAGCCACTAAAAAAGTCCTACACCTTGTTTGCGTAGCCCTGTGTGAATCTGCATAACTAACATACTGCATAACTGTATGGGGTGGAGTGGCTTCCTCAACTATGATAAATGTAGAGAGATCACAACGCGCAGTACTTAAAGTGATGCTAAGAAAACATTATAGGTATCCCTCAGACAAACTATACGCGGATGCAAGTATACTAAATGTCCGACAGCTGTACATACTTAAAATAGTTCTCAAACAACACAAGAATGTAATCCAATCCGCCGAATATCCTACTTTGCTACTACGACGCGTATTCAAATGTCAACACACCATAGTTAATACTACTTTTGCACAACGTATGCAATTATTTATGCTCTCTTTCATATACAACAAAGTAGTAAAAGAATGTGACATTAAAATGTGCTCCTTACACATAGCTAAAAAAAAAGTTCAGCAATGGCTGCATAGTAAAACATACTCAGAATCTGAAAAAGTAATTAAAGTTTGCACCTAACACACACACACACACACACATCAGATACCCTAGCCTTAGTGTTAAGCAATATTGATTTATGTCCTACCAACTACATGGAAATTTATTGTAAATGACACTGTAATTCTAAATGTAATAATAAATAAATAAATAAATAAAATAAATAAAAATAAATTATAAACTGCCGCTAAAATAACCCCATTATGGATAAATCAACTCCAAACATATTTGCAGTTTACAAACGTGTCAATTGAGAATCATTTAAACATGCTTACATAGTTCCTATTGTATATTTAAAGGATAATTTTATGACCTGTCCTTCTTTAAGCGAGGCTTAAAAAGAGTTTTCCTTCAACGGTAGGCAGCGGCCTGGCTGTGCTCGGGCATTGCTGAGGTCCATGGGCGGCGGTAACCACTTACCATTAGGTGGGCCGCCTGCTCGTCTGCCTATCTAGGCATAAAAATAAAATAAAAAAGACCCCGAAAACGTGTGCGTGTTCTTTATCGCATATATTGTCGGAATTCAACCACAAACTATTGAAAAATGGAATACGTTTTCATAATACAAGCCTTTACACGTGCTTCTAACAAAATATCTACTTACGTGATTGCAATTCGTATATGAATACCAAAAATGTTTTCCTTAATTTTTTAGGCAGCACGTGTTCATTTTTCATAACTGTATTACATTTTGCCTGTACATTTACCTCGAAATTTTCACCGAAAATTCCTCGTTGAGTATACGATCAATTTCGGCTAATATCGTATTTTGAAAACAACCAGGCGGGCCAAGTGGGATACTTACAAACTTCCTAAAAAGCGCTTGCTACTCGGGAATTTTGTTAAATCGAGATGTTATCTGGACGTTAATCCGCCGGGAAAGCCATTTATTGAAACTTATTTCGGAGTTTAGTAAATAAATTGGGGGATTTCTTGGCATCGTCGAGTGGTGCAACTTTTCCGGAGCGTGATTAGTACTCAGTTTGCGCTTGATTTTGTATACGTTCGGGGGGGTTATTGGAAGTTGAGCGAAGGCGAGTACGTTTCCTTACAATTTTATTCTTTTCTGTGTAAAAGAAACTCGTAGGTAACTCGAAACTTTTGATAAAATGTTGCAATTATCATTTTCGTTTCTGTAAATGGAGAACGTAGTTTGTTCAAGCAACTTTATCGAAACTTTCAATATACCAATTTTGATGTTTCAGAAAATTTATTTGGTATTTTTCGTAACCCAATTTTCATGAATCAAATTTATTATGTATTTGGTTGATATAAAATTTGTAGGAATAACTTCAGTCGTCCATGGAATTAGGGGACATTTACAACAATGTATTGCCTCGTAACTCTGCAGCCTTGGTACACAGCTCTGAGTTGAACGAATGTATTTTGTATGTACTCGTATAGTTGAACTATGTAAAAGTTAATTTGGCTCGCGGCTTGCATTGCATCATTAAAAACTGGCGCTGTTTTTATATTTAACAGCCCCAATTTCGGTGCTAGTTAATTCCCGTAATGTGTATGAACTATTATTGCATGCAACTGCTACATTTAATTAAAATTATATTTTATTCGATGCATATTAACATCGGGTTGGTTGTAAAAACGTGTATTATTTTCTCGTGGTAAGTTTTTAACTGACTAAAAAACGGTTATAGCTATTTTTAACACCCGACTTAAAAACAGAAAAGCAATAAAATAAATTTGCTATCTATAATCATTGGGTTACACTGCATTAAAACCGCCTTTACATTACACACTACACACTTATTATTTTTGATATTCATTTTTTTAAAGTCGGTTATATTTTTGTTAATTAAATACCATGAAAGACCTTTGTTACTCTATAAAAACAAACTCAATACACACACCAACAAATATTCATTTCTGAATAAGTGTATTGTTATATAAAATAAATAATCAAAACAGAGCACGCTAGCATCCGTTAGACCATCTGCAAATTGATGCCACCCTAGAAAATATGGATAGCCCTACTAATATACTTCATAAAAGATAGCTGTTGCGAACATGCCTAGGGCTGCTACGCAGGTGCTAAAATTGGACCATAAATATTGATTATTGTTACTATTCTTGATATTTAATATATTTGGTCTGAATCTGTACCATAAAAATAAAAGCTATATTCGGATTCGGATTAGAGCTGCAGATTAATAATAAATTCTAAGGCTCACTTGCACGACGATTCTTAATCAAAATTTGACTTTTCTTAAACTGGTTTAGTGGGTAAAACTCCATAAATATTATGTTGTCGGAGTAATATCGGGCTTAAAATTTAATATAGCTTATTTTATTTTTTAAGGTTAACGAACGCATTTTAAATATATTTTTTTTAAATTTGAATAATACATTTACAAAACTAAAAAACCGACTCCAAAAAATAGCACTGAAAAGTCAAAGCCGGTGCCAGCTGCCGTTCAAATAAAATTGCACCGACTCCAAAGATACCTATTATATTTGTTATTTGTATTATATAGAATAGCCTGTTTTAATGCGCATAAAAAGAATAATGACTGCAGTTTGAACTATCACCTCTATTTTTATGTCGACCTAGTACAAAGACACCATAGGGGTAGAAACGCACAAGTCCGCAAACGCTATGGGGTAAAAGAAAGTGAGAGCGCTACCAGAGAACGAGATAGATAGACACCATGGGGTAAAGTATGTTTGCCGTATGGGACCGTGCCCCAAGCCTCAACTATGCCTTTTTATTAAAGTTTTGCATGGGTTTGTGACGATATACTTATAAGGACTTTGATAAAAATAAAAATTGAGCATCTACGTCAGGTTATAAATTGTAGTCTTTCATTTCATTCATAATATTGTTGTTACTTATTAAGTAAGTAATTAGATTAGAAATAATCTCAGTTTAGTTTCAAATGTATAACAGCAGTCCAATAATTCGGAAGATATAAAATAAAACCCTTGTCCTCACGTTCCGAGACGTGACAAGGCCTGCAAAATGCCACAAAAGCTAAACTTGTTAGTTTTTAGCTATTTTTCATGTCCCCCGGTGACGCCATTGTGATGGACACAATAGATCCGGGGACCAGGCGCGCAGCGTCTGTACAGAGATTGACCGATCGCGCAAATTGAATGTCCGACGAACACGATGGGGACAACACCCCATTGTCCCCTCGGCTTTTCATATATAGCCAATATTTCATTCGGTCACGAAACGTTCCAAGCCGGATCGACCGTAACCGTTAACCATTTGTAACCAATCAGATGCATGCATGCCTTAGAACTATTATTATAATGCTTGCTACAGAATCCATTTTACTCCTTTAACGGATTTCGAAATGTCATTTCTTATACATTGTAAACATCATAGAGGGAACCTTTGTGATTTTTTTATACTTTCAAGTGCCAATAGTTTGGGCTGGGCGTTGAAGAGTCAGTGAGGACTTTTCTTTTTATTAATGGAAGAACGACATAAGCTTGAGTAAAAGTGACATTGATACCCTATGCGCCAAAGGGACTAGAGTTTTAAATAAGTTAGATAATTATAATAAACAGCTGTAGTTAACACTGTCCGTTCACTTCACTGTTCTTTCAAGAGATATGTTTGGGGTGGAGAAAGGATTTTTATATATCGTTTTATTTAAATATTACTTCGTATACAACCATTATTGCATCATCTGTTTTATTCTGTATTTTTGAGGCGAATGGGCAATACAAATTCTGTTTACTTTGGTACTGAGCTCCATGGCTAACGACTCAACTCCGCATATACATGGTTCCCCAGTACTTATCTCGATTATTACTAACCCTTTGTTTTCAGTTTAAATCTAAAAAAAGTGGGTTTGCACATTCAGACGGTTAAAATAAAAGTTATTGTAACATGCTGGTGTATTTATTTATTGGGTGACGATGCGATTTGACCTTTTGAAAGTACTGAAACCAAAATTGGTACAGTCTTTAAATAACTTGAATTTCTCTAACGGAGGTTGCAATCCACACTAAATTTGTCATGCTTTGTTTTTATTAATACCTATTCGATTTTGTGACGTTTTTTTTTTGTTCACAGTTGGTGGGCGGCGAGTTTGACATGGAGTTGAACTTCGTGATCCAAGATGCGCAGAACATACAACACATGCTGGAATTGCTGGATCACTGCCCGCCTAGCTTGCAGGTGGGTATCGACGCAATTATATTTACACTAAAAATAAACAAATGGTCGCTACTGTATCATTTTATTACTGTATTAATTTATGGAAAAAAATTGTGAGTGTTTGCATTGACAGTGAAGTTGTTTTATTGTTATGCAGTGGTACCATATCTACTGCTCGAAGCGCCTCATTTATCCTGTAGTATGTAGACAAAGACAAAATTGACTATACGACGCGGCTCTACAAAAGTTGTGATAGACAGTATAGTCACACTCTTTATATTCCACTAATTCGTTTGAAGTAAGCAAACCTTACCCTTTTATTTTTATATTCCAACTTATCAAGAATGGTTACGACCGCCATGTTGCACTTTCATATTATATTTCTTTTATACAAACCCTTTTTACTTTATTTTATTTAAGCCCTTCGTTCGTTCGCTACAATCGAATAGTATCTTTTGTACTTTTTTCTCGACTGAGCTGCCATTGGCTCCTTTATGACCCATTTGACCACGCCTTCTTCGCGAGTGCTGATTTCTTAGAAACGAATTAAGGTTTTAGCTCCTCTAACCGTATGTTCTCCTGGTAGCAAAGTAGAACATTATTAACTCTTCACTTGCCTTTTTTACGTTGCGATTTTCGTTGACAAATGAGGTCCGTTAAAACTAAATAGGATTTTTATGTAATGAGAGAAAGAGACAGTAGTAGAGATTTCTCTTTTTTCTCTCTCTCTTCATGAAAACTAATAGCGGGTTCACAGGGATCGAATTTAGTTGATCAACTGATTTGAATCAACAAACTCTGTAAGTATGGTTTCTTTTGTTGATCATTTTGATTGAAAGTCTATTCAGATGATTCCAATCGCTTGCGATTTCATAAACTAAAATCGAATTGTGTGAATCCACTGTAAGTTTAAACGAAACTTAATTAATTAGGTAGATATTTTTTTTTGATGGTTGTGTTTTTAACCGCCTCAAAAAATTACTTATGTTCACGCATAACTCCCCCAAATGTGGACCGATTTGGATGATTCTTTTTGTTTTAGATAGGGTTTATACGGTGGTGGTCCTATTTAACTTTGAAGAAATAATTTCATCCATACGTGGGTGAAAGCGGAGATGAAAGACTGAAACACATATATGCACCGAATTTGATAATTATTTCACTAAAAGTAATAAATTTAAAACAAACTGCTATGAAAACAAAACGTATACGTAATTTTATTCTTTGTTCATTTTATAGTCTAAATACATTGTTGTAGAAGTTGCATGTAATTTATTAAAATGTAAAATGAATAACGTAAATTATGATCGCAAAATGTCTTTAATATAAATATTTTTCAATATTGTCTGCGCAAAAATGAAAATTTCCTCTCTCTCAAACGTTCAATATTAAAGAATATTAAGAGAGATCCCGGGAGGCTGTGGGAAGGGCGTGCGATGTGCGAGTCATCGTCCCTTGGCGCGACCTAACGAGCTTCAATCTCCTGATCGTCCATGTTCGTCTGGTACCTTTTGCAAATTTATGTGTAGGGTTAAAAGGAGTCTCACCTGAAAAGAAATTTTGGCAACTTGCACTTTTCGATGATGGCCCGGCCCTTCTTAATGCTTAAGAAAACGCTTCTTTTATTTACTTTGGAAGTAATGTGTTTAATTTGCAATGAACTGATAGGATTTCATAAAATCTAGCAGTTGATCAACTAAAATCGAATATCGTTAAGCAAAATGTATGTATTTAAGGACTATAATAAAATTTCGAAATATTTAGACTATGAAAAGGCTATTTTAATTAATTACCTATAAGTGATCATATAGCTAATGTTAATTTTAAATGGGAATCTTATAATGTAATAATAATTTATTGTATGGATATTATGACTGTCACGGCAGTCGTAGGAAATCACTGTAGGTACCTACCTGTCTCACTTTAAATTGTAATCAGTGCCTCAACCATGAGTTTGCCTTAGTTAAATCGCTAGTGACGACGTATAAGATATTTATATGAAAAACTGAGTGGGGCCTCCAGCGGATACGCGAGAAACTAAATTTTCTCATACAAATATTTCTCGTCATCGCTAGCGATTTAAGTAAGGCAAACTCATGGTTGAGGCCCAGTATAGGTATGTTATGTTCGCAAGACTACTTCGTGAGCCGGGTCGGTCACTTCCCTGTAGCATTGTTGAGGATGCCGATGGCTGGCACATGCGTCATACCCGGGAACGGGTGTTCCTTGAGTAGACTGGTCAACTCGGACTACTTTTATTTTTTTAATATCTTATCACAATCTTCATCAGATTCCATAACTATCATCTATATTCTATATGATATTTCCAATCAAATATTGTAAATCTTTTACGCTCTTAAAAATAATTATAAATTAGTATTAAAAAGAGCAAGTTCTTGCCCGTTCTTCTCTAGCGTAACAGCTTTCCGAACTAGCGGTAAAGTTATTGACGGAATATATGTTATACATATATTATCATTTTATGGATTCAATAAATATTTTAATGTTGAACCATGTGAACTCGCTATTATTTGCACTTCTAGAATCAAGTCTCCGTAGTGAAGCGGTTATCACGTGTGCTTCACACGCATGAGGCCTCCGGTTCGATCCCGACCGTACACATTCTTTTTTGCATTTCTTTTGCATCTGCAAGGGTTATTAGTGTAAAATACCGGCTGAATTCGTGTATACCGTATCGTGTATTGGGATCGCATAAATTTGGATAATCCGTATTTGACCCCATGCTGCAGCCATCGGATTATAACGCTACGTTTGTATCGAATGGAGTTGCACAATGGACTATATAAAAAAGTATTATTCGGTGCACAGTTATTTGTTTTAAATATGTGCCTAAACCCTCAGCTAAATTTAAGTATAGTTGTTGAATCAGTGTAATTATGCATTCTATTTAATGTGGAGTTCGTCAAGGGAAGCATGGAGAAGCAATTAATTACGTTTATAATGCTCGGGTGGCATATAAATAAAAACGCGGGCCTTTCATCAGTACACTTTAATACTCGTCTACAAAGATGTTAGGTACAATAGTGTTATGTTATAATACAATAGCGAGCGGGCGCGGGACGCCGGACTTCGCGTGCCCGTCGCGTTGTGTTGCTGCGAGCTCACTGCCCGCGCGCACGGCGCGGTCGCGGGGGAGCCGGCGAGCCGGTACGGTAGAGGAGTCGAGTAAGTTGGGTACGGTACAGGAGCACGCTAAATGTACTGGAGCGCGTTACATACTCCCCCTCTAGTTCGAACATAGCGCCCCCGCGTTCGGACTAGCTACTAGGTCTTTCGCGGCCTGCCGCGACGTCGCTTTCCCCTCACAGGGGGTACCACGGGACCTACATACGGTGAGAGGTGCGAGGCGAGGTGCTTTCTAAGGTCTTCACCTGTTAGGCTCTCCAAACAATAAGTGGTAGGACTCGCTATGGAGTTTATCCTATAAGGCCCATCTCTGCGAGGCACAAACTTGGAAGTTTGACCGCGATCGACCTCGTTTAAGCCTTGCGTAAACAACACAAGGTCGCCTGATTTGTAGTCAGGAGTTGGGCGACGGCCTTGATCGGCATACAGCTTTCGAGTCGCCTGCGCCTTCATTCCTGGGTAATAATATCGGGTGCTCAATCGGTGGTAAGGGCGTTCAACCCCCAGGTGGCCAGCTGTTGGTGCACTGTGGATATCCAGCAACACGTTCTCTCGCTCGTGTTGCGGCACAACCAAACAAGCGCTGTCATCTCCGTCGGCTTCAGGGCCGTATCGGTATAGCACACCATCCGATAGAACATAGCCTCGGATTGACCAGGCTCTCCCCCTGGAGTCAACGTCATTTGACTCCATATCCTCGATGATCTTCCGAAGTTCGGGATCTTTGCGTTGGTTCGCGCGAACATCGGCGGGGCTTCTCTGTGGGATGTCAACTATCACTTGATTAAGTTCCTGTTTCTGGGCCGATGTCAGTGCGCGGCCTTCATCTTCCCGAAGCGTGAGATCCTCATCCTCAACGCGCATCAGCTCAGCAGGGTGACCTGATGGTGAGTCAACTTCGTGGTAGTTCACAAATTGATACTTCTGCGCGGGCGTATCGGCAAAACTCCAGACGCCCTGTGGTAAGTCAAGTGTAATATCGGCGCGTAGTATGAAGTCTCTCCCCAGAAGAGTCCTATTATTTGCTCCTGGTAGGGCTATAAAAGACGCGGGGATGGTCCGTCCACCCAAAACAACCAATGTCTCACCAATGAGCACTTCTCGTATCCGCTGCGTTCCGTCGGCGAGGCTCACGCGGCGGCGAGTCGTCTCGAATTTAATACCACTCTCAACAAGAATGTTGTAGAGGCCGGGACTTGCGATACTACGGGTCGCGCCGGTATCTATCACGGCGACGCCCGTGCGGTTTGCAATTTCGACACGTACGGTTGGGCACGATCGATCCACACAATCTATGGCGGCACTATGAAATTCAACATTAGCGTCCCGGTCCTTCCCTTTACCACTAACATTGCACGACTCGCACCTCGAACGTATGGTACCTATGCGGCCGCAGCCGTAGCACGATAGTGGGCTACGACTGTCGGAGGCCGACAATGGTTCGGCCGTTTTGGCGTAGTGGCGTTTTGCCCTACACTCCTCTTCAACGTGTCCGAATCGTTTACAGGCGGAGCACCGCGGCCGAGTTCGCTTGGGCACGTTCGAACTATCGGGGGAGTCGTTATTACACGAAATTGCACTACTGGGTGTAGAGGTAACAAAATTTTCACCCAGAGGTTTACTGTTTTTACTACTCAATTTAGATAAATTGGAACAACTCACCTCACTCAGCGACTCCTCTACACACCTGGCACGTGCAAGCAGGCAGTCGAGTCCCGCGGAAACACTTTCGCGCGTTACACGTTTCCTAATCCTACGATCTAACAGTCCATACACTACATCAATTTGCATTGCGTCGGGAACACTGTAGGGCAACCTCGATAGGTTGGCGCGCACTCGCGAAATAAATGTGTCGACGCGTTCGTCGCCTTGTTCACGGGAGAATATTTCTCGAAGAATCTTGTGAGCCGACGTAGCGCCTCGTCCCAGGTCGTCACTTCTGCCTTCACGCCGCGCCACCATACGGCGGCTTCGCCGGTAAGCAGCATGGCAATGCCGCGCAGCGCGTGTTCATCGCTCACCGCCGCGCAATCCTTGTACACGACCACGCTGTCGACGAAGGCTTCAAGCTCGTCGGCGCTCCGGGCGGCTCCGTCAAATCGGGCCGTACACCGGGAAAAGTTGCCAGAGGAACTCGTTGCGCCGGCGCAGGTAACAGCGGTTGGGGTCGGAGTGGGGCCATCCCGCTCGCCGGCAGACGGCGGTGTGCCGACCCTCACAATCACGCTGGAAATCAGCCTTGCCAACTGTTCCTCGGAGATTCCGATCAAGTCGTCGCGGCGCGCGAGACACGGCGCTGCCGCGGAGCCCGAGCACGCGGGTTCTATGCTATCTAAGCGCTGCTCGTCGTCGGAAGAATCGTTGCTTGCTCTGTCGGAGTTTCTTGCATTTAAACGTGTCGTCCGCGGCATGTTTGTGTACTTGCTTCTTTGCTTACGAACAGAATCAGCGCGCGACGCAAAACGTTGCTTTTGCGAAAAATGTCCGTTACAACTTACACGTGCCGCGTTCACTAGTACCTACTCGCGATCTCAGTAACGCCGCGGGTTCTTGCCACTAGTTGGGCGCAATATAATGCTCGGGTGGCATATAAATAAAAACGCGGGCCTTTCATCAGTACACTTTAATACTCGTCTACAAAGATGTTAGGTACAATAGTGTTATGTTATAATACAATAGCGAGCGGGCGCGGGACGCCGGACTTCGCGTGCCCGTCGCGTTGTGTTGCTGCGAGCTCACTGCCCGCGCGCACGGCGCGGTCGCGGGGGAGCCGGCGAGCCGGTACGGTAGAGGAGTCGAGTAAGTTGGGTACGGTACAGGAGCACGCTAAATGTACTGGAGCGCGTTACACGTTTCAATAAATATAGCGACTGTCGAGAGATGCTCAAGTGTAGTTCGTCAACATTTTCTTTTGTACTATAATGAGCATTTGCCCTAATTAGTTTACAATTAAATATATCTGTCAATTTCTCTGTAGTTAGCGTCTCTATAGCTCTCGGAGGCCCGCATCCCCGATTCTCTTTTCTTTAAGATCGGCGACGCATTCATGATTTTTATGGCATTGTGGGCGGTGGAAATCACTTATCTACCTGACCTGCCATTTAGATGACCTATTTGCAAGCTTGCTCATCTCTGCTATAAAAGAAAACCTAAAATTATTATCAAAGTTAACATTTCTCAATATATCCATCATTTATGACTCCCCCAAACGGAATGACAACAAAAAGTCAGGTGCCATTCATTTCTTTTTGTGTGTTGAGAGTTGTGTTTTTCTTTTGTTCCCTTTTGATGTTTATAGAAAACAAATTACTCAGTGGAGTAAAAGGAGCAGCGAGCTGAATACTCAAATTATTTACAACGAAGCTTCTTGAGGATATTTCATGAAAGATTTAGTTAGGTTAGATTATTATTATTGTTGTACACAGTACAGTGTAGAGTCGTAATGAAATAATTGCGCTGTAAATAGTTTTGCCTGCAGTGTGGATGGACCTGGCCGACCGGGGTGACCGGTAGCTTTGAACTTCGTACGGTGAGCGAGAGGTGCCGGAGGCCCAAAAAATCCTATTTCTTTTTGTAATGTTCAGCAATGCACCTACGATTCATTTGACGTGGTTCACGGTCGGTAACGATTACCTACCATCAAAATAATTTTTGCTGTTGTAGAAATAAAATAGATGTTAGTTAAAAACCATTATTTAGTGTAAAATAATGTTTTCTAATAGTAGTATTAAATTCAGGGCATATTTTTTTCTGTGTGCATTTTCCCCGTGGCACCTTAACAGCGTTAACTGGGCGAGCAGCAATCGTGTGGATGTTGTTTTTACGCGGTGCCCCGTGCCAACGCTCTAATTAAGTAATACATCACGCTAGGCCGCAAGCAACGGTTGGTAGGATGCAGGATGAGGGAGTAGAAAGGAGAGGGGGATGGTGCTTCGTGATGGACGATGTGCCACCGAAGCGGAATGTCAGAGTTATCTTGTTAGATACAGTGGTAGAGCCGCGCTGTAGTCACTTTTGTACACGGTATACATAGACTTACTAAGGTGTTAAACTTAAATGTATCACAGAATAACAAGTGAAATAACAACTTACCAATCGCGTTTCATACATACATGTATGTATGCACTCACGCCTGTAATACCCGAAGGGGTAGGCAGAGGTGTCACCAGTACACCCACAGCCGAGCCGATCGTATCTCCGTCCCTTATGTGATAGGGGCGAGCCTATCTCCATACCGGGCACACATTTCCAGACTCCGGGCTGATACTGAGTATTTCGTAATAGAAAACTCCAATACCACTTTACCCGACCCGGGGATCGAACCCTAGACCTCAGCGTTGGCCTCAATCGTAACGCGTACGCATAACAACTGCGCTACCGAGGCAGTCGCGTTTCATGTGGTTGATTAAATTGCCAAGACCTTAAGAAATCCTCCATCCCATCTAATGTCTTTTATTAGTGTGTCATAGTGAATTAGAGGCTCTGATTTACCATCAGGTGACCTCATTGCTCGTTTGCATGTAGTCTTTAAAACATGGGATGTGCGTTTATGAGTTCCTACTTTCTCAATGAATATTTCTTCTTTTTCTGCCTGGCGTTAAATCTAGGTTTGTCAGGGTCATGCTTCCTACTTAGACGCTTCCACTTCACCCAGTTTTGATCATCATTCGTAGTGAGATCACTGGTTTTCATATCTTCCTCTAATCCCATTTACGGATACGTCCGTAAACTCGGGGTAAGGGAGATGGTTATGCCGGACTGACCAGCAATCCGACCCAGTTGTCTTTACATAAACAACTGCTGGATTACATCTCTATGAAATCTCGATTATAGCATCAAATCCAAAAGAAGGATACGATATGTTCAGTAAATGAGCACCGTAGTCCATAACCATCAATATCGATGTCAAACCGAAGCCAACGATGTTAAACTAAGCCTACTCAAATTACCGGTAATCACATGTCTATTTACATACATACATACATACATAGACTCACGCCTGTTTCCCATAGGGGTAGCCAGAGACAACGGATTTCCACTTGCTACGATCCTTGCATACATCTTTGGCCTCATTCACTATCATTAAATTTTTCATACATGCACGTCGGCTTAGGGTACTCCTGACCTAGCCTTTCTCGAGAATATCTCCAACTTGATCTATGAAAGTTCGCCGAGGCCTTCCCCTCCTAATTGTACCATTCACACTCGCCATGTATATTTGTTTCGCCAATCTTCTTTCATCCATCCTCTCTACATGCCCAAACCATCTTAATATTCCTTTCTCAATCTTCATCATTACTTCCTCTCTCACACCACACCTCTCTCTTACCTCACTATTTCTTACCCCTTTTTCTTATCTACGAGATAGAATTTATGTGAGTTAGCGCACTTCTTCTTCGCACGAAATTAAGTTAATTAACATCGTCCATATTTTGTGAGGGACTCATTTATACTAAACGTGATATACATACATATTGGAGATGAGAGCATTTTATTTTTATTCCAGCACCCTTTCGTAAGGGAAACTAAGTGTGTTTTACTGAAATATATTATTAACAATGCGTTATTCTGTATGATCCAGTTAAGTGTACCTTATAAATATTGTTTTTAGATTTTATTTTTGAAACAATGTGTAAGTAATAAAACTAAATAAACACAGACTCCTTTCAAAGTGTTCTACCAATTGGATTTTTATCCAAGATAAAAAAAAAATATTCCAAATAGAATCCTAGATACCAAAAGGACAATCGACAATCCAATAAAACTAAGCTAAAAATAAATAAATAATAGTAAAAAAAAAATACGCTTTTATAGAAAATCCAACTAAAAAATAGAAAATAAATTTTAATAAATTTGAATTAAAAAATAGTGTAAGAAAAAAAAATTTTATTGTAAAAAAAGCGTGGAGTGCTTTTCAGGATATTATCAAAATAACCCTTCTACTCATATCTGTTCATAAAATATTTATAACTATTGATACCAAGCATCATTACATACCATTTTTTCTTACTTATTTTTAATTCAAATTTAATAAAATTTATTTTCTATTTTTTTAGTTGGATTTTCTATAAAAGCGTATAGGTATTATTTGTTTTTTTAAACTATTATTAGTAAAATATTCATGATAATCGGTGCATACACGAAGTTTTAGACTATCTTCCGCGATTCTATGATCCCTTGAAGTCCATGTAATCACCGTTGCACATGGTATTTTTTGATCGAGCGATTTGGGCCTCCGGATATCGTACTCACTGTACAAAACGCAACAGTAAGCTTAACGTCGGTTTTTTGAGACAGTGGTTACAACCCGGTCGAGTGCCTCTACCTTGTATTAACATTATTATATTCATAAAAACAATATTGGTCCAATTAAAAAGTTACTTTTTACCAAGGAAGCGGCATTGTTCTTCATTTACAATAATTATTCAGTTTAAATTGGCAGAGTGTTGAAAGTTTCGACTTAGCCATGATAACTTTGTAACAACAGATGTGCACAAGCTTTCCCCCTGCAACTAAGTACACACACACACGTGTGCGGGTATTCCACGTGTCGGCGTCACGTCACGTGTTGTGTTCACGCTAGCTACCAGGACAACATGACATAACAGGAGACCGTACTGAATTATTTTACGCACCGGGGTTGTTCATATAAACGACCCACTCCACTATACGTGCGTTATGAAAGGGCAAAGCACGCGCGAAACGCGAACTGTCACGTTTTAATCACGACTAAATAAAAAATGTAACAATTCCTTTACACGCTAGGAGTTAAAAATAAAATGTTCCCGCACAAATTTCCAACTGGAGTGAATTGCGAGAATTCCGTCTGAACTTGTAATTTCGTCGTGATTGTTCCGTTAACCGTTGAAGAATGTAATATAATTACAACTCGGTTCACTTTAGAGGTTCTGTAAGGGCTTTTGTGTGTATTCTTGTGCTTACCCTCTTTCTAGGGTTGAACAAAAAACATATTGTTTACAATAATGAAGGTACCAAAAGACATTTGAAAAATGAACTTTATGGAAAAAATGGCGTGTAAAGGAGCCCTTAGTTGCCCATTTACTGAATAAACGGTTTGAATTTGATAATGAAAAACACGGGTTTGGAAAATATATCTTATTTCGGATTAAAATGCGATATTGGATGGGGAGATCTTTATTTATAAGGACGACTTTCTTTCTGCTTGGCGTTATTTCGGCTTAATACCAGAGTCTGCCTTCTCGTACCATAGATTTGACGGTATTATGTATTATATGGGGCGACCCGTATACCATATTTTACCATCGCACCAACCGACACCGCAGTAGAGTTCATCCATATTACCTGGAAACAATCCCGTCTAGCATGGTACGTTTCCAGCGTTCATTTATACCTCGCACATGCAAGCTCTGGAATAAACTCCCTGCATCGGTATTTCCCGAGCGTTATGACTTGTCCTTCTTTAAGCGAGGCTTAAAAAAAATCTTCCTTCAACGGTAGGCAGCAGCTTGGCTGTGCTTTGCTGGCATTGCTGAGGTCCATGTGCGGGCGGTAACCATTTACCATCAGGTGGGCCACCCGCTCGTCTGTCTATTTTCAAATTTTATAGTTTAGGCCGGCAAACGAGCAAGTTGGACATCTGATGGTAAGTGATCACCGCCCATTTACGCCCACAATACAAAAATAATCATGGGCGCGTTGCCGACCTTAAAGGAAAGGGATAAGGGATTGGGAAGGGGAGGGGAATTTGGGCCTCCGGATACCTCACTCACCGTACGAAACGCAGTAGCAAGCTGCTACTTTACGCCGGTTTTCTGTGAGACAGTGGTAACGAACCGGACGAGCCGGCCCATTCATGCTGTAGACAAAATTGTCTACAGCGTGGCTCTACCACTCAGGGCTATTTATGGCAATAAACAAAAACCCCACCCTCTGAGCCCCACAACCCGCAACAGGAACTAAGTTTCGCCATGGCCTGTTCCGTTAATCAGTAGAGTTGTACTACGTGGATGTGAGGTTGGCTTAAGATGTTGGTGGCCAACTTACACTCCCAGTTATTTCTTTCATTATTAGCTTAAGTAACGAAGAAACTAGAAACGAGCAGGTCGCTCGTCTGATGGTAAGTGCCACGCTTGCCCATAAACAGAAGCAACACCACACATAACTTTGAATTAGAAAGCACTGCATGACACTGGACTGCGCTCGTCACCCCAAGACATTCGTTGTTAAGTCCCATAATGCCTAGTAATTTTACTGGCTTCAATGTCCTTCATACCGGAACACAACAGTGCTTATACACTGTTGCTTGGCGGCAGAAATATACAACGCGGTGGTACCAACTCAGACGACCTCTCGGATACGAGAAACCTACCAACTTGTAAAATGTCATAAAATAAATTAAAATGCGAAGTTTTTTTAAGTGTAAACTTCTTTAGGCGCGTTGAGCACTTTTTGGGTGAACAAATTACAAAACAATTAAAATGGTCATTAACACTTCTTTACAAACCAAAAATGATTCAAGAATAATAATCTAATAGCTCGAAGATACAATTCACAAGTTACTTAGTTTTCACTTCTATCGGCAGTCCCCAAAGACTGCCCCGCATGTTTTTTTTTTCTATCACACAATTTGGTTGCGCATAGTTCTGCTTTTCTGTTAATCCTGGGAATGCAAATTACTTACGCAAGAATCCGCAAAGCGTGTAGCGTTAACAAACCTCCTTTGTGCTCATAGTGCTTTGGTACTTGTCAGAATATTTTTGCTTAAGCCTTGTTTTTTTTAATGTAAAAACGCCAGTTTGATGTTGTTTTTTTTGTGATTTTGATTTTGTGTGCATCAAATATGCACTCACCACAACATAACATAGTGTCTTTATGTATATTAAAAATTACCAGGTGTCTATTTTAATAATACAGTTTCCATTTGAGTTCAAAATCCTTCCATGCTTTTCAAGATAAACCACGTTAGCTAAATAAATTGTACATTTAAACGTGTTTGCCTAATTAAAACATATATTTGTAGAAATTACCGCGTCTCAGAGGTAAGGCACTATCGTAACATATAACGACACAACAGCTCTGCCAAATTACCGTTAATTAGCCGGAATTATGCCACGCGCACACTGTTAGCTGGGTTTAACTGAAGATTCCCAGCCTGCCCTCCGTTACTGAAATAGGAATATGTAAAATGAATTCGTTTAGAATTTCATTAAAAATACTCCGCATGCAGCGCGGTTGCAACTTGCATCACACTGCACTATTGAATAGAAGCGTTTGAAAATGGAAATTTTTCTTGGTTGATATGCCATGAGTCGGCGTGGTAAGGACGGCAGTAATCACGCCATGCCAACTGTATTAAGTTTTAATGTACTTGTGTTGTTTCCACGACCTCATTTTAACTTTTATATCTTCCCGCCAGATTGTTTCTGAACTCGTTTCCGTTTTTTGTTATTCCATTATAATTTTGTTCTGATTGTGGTGAATTTAATTTTTCATACTTTTCCGTCGTGTTTTTGAAATGCTTGGCGAAGTGAAAACGACTAAGTAGGAAGGCAGATCCTTACACCAAGCTGGGATAACGCCAGGCCTGTAAGAAATAAAGAAAATTACAAATTTATTTTTATTAATCAGAAAACAAGTATTCTGATAAATAAAAATAAAAAAAACCAAGCCATATTCAACTATTAGGCCTTAATAAATTTAAATTATGTATTAAACTCAGGCTTTGCCAAAAAGGTTATTATAATGTGAAAGATTACCTGGAAGACAAAACAGCTTGGAATTAAGCCGCTCACTCCTTACAAAATTGGATGTACATAGTTCTCTTTTTTTTTATATATTATTTAATATTGACTGCTCTATTGGCGCAATATTAGTATGTAAGGGAATATTGACATTTTGTTATTTTTTGTTATAAATTATTTCATTTATTTTTTTAATGTGAGTGCGAGTGCTACGTATGTCTGATATGCTTTTGGCTATCTCTTTAAAGGGCCAATCCAGGAATTTCTGTACATTACACTCGCATAATTTCTGTAAAACAATGTCTGGACATGAGTTTGTTTTGGCATTTCTTCTCATGGCTAGCCCAGAAATGCCGTCGTAAATGTAATATAGCTTAAAAAATGATTGACATGTAAAAGTGATATTTATGATCCAATTTACAGAATAAATGATTTGAATTTGAATTTGATAATAATGAAGCTTTTATTACCACGTTATCTTATTATTCAAAAACAATATAGCATTTATAATAATTTCTATGGTAATTTTGTTTATAGGCGGAGATATGGTCGGTGTTCATCGCTATCCTGCGCAAAAGTGTGCGAAACCTACAGGCGTGTACCGACGTCGGCCTCATACACCACGTCCTACAGAGGCTACCGCGCGCGGAGACTGTCGTCGCCGGTATGTACACCTACCTTTATAACCAGGAAACTCCACATAACTCTGTTGTATATTTTAGTAAAACTATAAATAATCACTTGATTTGATATGACGGATTCAAAAAGAGATACAGGCATTTCTGAGATGCTTCATTTCTCAAACCCAACCATTGTGTCTCTTTATATGCCATGATGTCTTAGTATAAGTGTGAATAATTTAGGAGGACAAGGGAGCGGTTTAGCGCCCCCAAAGTATAAATACACTAATATGGTCATTACTACTACTATTATAAATGTGAAAGTTTGGATGTTTGTAAGTTTGTGGATTTGAATGTTTGTTAATCAATCACGCCATAACGGCACAACAGTTTCGAATGAAATTTGGCACTCAGGTAGACCATGACCGGGATTAGGAATAAGGACATAGACTACTTTTATCCCGAAAAAGGCCGTACAGGCGGGCGGAGCCGGGAGCAAAAGCTAGTACCAAAACCATATTTCCTTTTTTTTTTTTTTTATCCTGGCTCGGCAAAGTGACTACGCTACACCTGATGGTAAGTATAGCGCAATCCATGAATACTGTCGACCAACGATAGACACTGAATCTATCGCAGATCGGCAGAATTATGCCGGCCTGCTTAGTTGCTTCTTCACACTCCGTTACAGGAAGCGACGGAGTTTAGAAATATTTTTGTCTCGTTCACCTTCACCATATTTTTTTCTTGGATTTACTCCCTATATATTATGTTGTCCTAGTAGCCCTGGGAATAATAAGATTATACAGAGAAAGTTGTCCCCGTCTTAAAAAAACATTCCTTTTAAACATTTTTTGTGCACGTGAGGAATATTTGGACCCTTTCCTTGCATCATGGCCAACATCTACGAAATATGGTTTAAGTAGTCATTATATTCAATTCGATCTTTGTTGCAACAGTGTAATGTTTTTATGAGGTAAATAAGAGTTTTTTTAAGCTAGTGTTTATTTCCTGCTCCACCGAATTCATCAATATTGAGTTTTTTCACTCCTAGAAATAATTATAGAGCAGCGGCTTTGCTGTGCCCTGGCATTGCAGAAGTCTATGGGCGGTGGTGACTACTTACCATCAGGTGGCCCGTTTGCTCGTCTGCCTATCCAGGCAGTAAAAAAAAAAACACATCCCAGTATTTGTTAAGTTATCTCAGTACTACTTTTATGTTCGCCCTAAACTAAATACACCGCCAAATCATGATGAAGAAGGCAGCCCTTGGTTTTATTAAGCCGTGACACACCATACAGAAAGAAAGACCATAAAGAGTTTCCACGCCATGAAAAGGAATAATGGTATTTTCTATAGTCTTCGTTCACCCGTGTATGCCGCGCAATTTTTTTACATATACCTACCTAATATTTCATATCATATAATAATTTTCTGTCTATATTTATTAGCGAGAATTTTGTTCACCTTTGGTTGTATCCGTCAGTGGTTATGAATGATGGTGTCAAGGAACAAAACATATTTTAAAGCTTATGGTGCCCTAGTATTTGCGGTTCCATACACACTTTAAAGTTCCCACGTTTACAACTTCCCCCAGCTTTTTGTTACCGGTTTTTGTGTCTGTCTTTTTGTTTTTTTTGTCACATCCGTGGGAACTTTTGTGACACCATTATGTGTTACTTTTTCGATTCAAAATTGTACTTCAGAAATTATGGTCTCCTAATACTTGTCGTATCGTTTACCATTGTATCAATGGTTTCGAAAAAATATATTTTGTAAAAAAAATAATATTCATATTAACTATTTAATTGAACTAAGTACTTATATAAGATTGTATTTATTTATGCATGCTGTGTTTGCCTGTAATTTGAGTTGCAATAGGTTCAATTGTTATTAGTGTTAATATTTAATGTACGTATGTATGTAAACTTTGTTGGCAATCCTTAAATAATAAAATAAAATAAAATAAAATAATTCTTGAATGAACAGAGTTTTGAATTCTGTGTGAGATTTTTGTATGATGTATAAATAAATATATAATATGGTGCCTACGTTCGCCAAAATATTTTCTCTTCTACGATATGGTGGCCTAGTATTTAAGATGATATTTATCCCTTGGTTCGTAAGGCCATCTTGGAAGTTTAGAAGACAGAGAGAGAGAGGAGAGAGAGTGAAATAGTTGCTACATAATATACATTTTATACTAGAAGGTGTACATCGAAGAGCATACTATCCAAAACTTACTTATTATTAAAGCTTTTAAAAGATTCGAAATATCCACTCTTGTATTCAATGTACGATAGGTTTATAATGATTTTATTAATCTACGGAATGTGTTAACTTTTCCAAATATTAAGGTTGTTTTTTTATTTAATTACCTCATAAAAATATTCTCGTTACGTATTAAAAAAACTAAAAAGAAAACACTTAAATAAATATTTTGATCCGATGTTACCGAGCTATCCTTGAATTAATAAAAAAAAACATCCACAATCTGCAATAATAGCACTCATAAACTCGGCTTTGAGCTTATATAACCCTACCGGATAATAAAGTTATTAAAATTGGATCTCTCTTTGAAAAAGATGGGCGTGGTTGAGCATACAAAAAATAAACATGCGCGCCGAATTAAGAACTTCCTTTGTTTTTTCGTCTGTTAATTAATATAAACTTTTCGCCTACGTGATTCGTCTTTCGTATTTCACGTATATTGGAAACAGCTTCGCAATTAATATCCGCTATGGTGAATTGTCGCCGAGTCCGATTAATTCATTCAGTTCTGTAAATATTTTTTGTTAACCGTAGTTTACATTCCACAATTCATTTTACTTGGGGGTGCACGCGTTGATCTCGCGCGGCTCTTTCAAATCTCATCTGCTATTGTGCTATGCTCTCCTAGTACACGTATCCCGTGATTTTGCTGGTTTTTCATTCCCGCTTTACCTTTCCCGAACGGGAACGGGGTCATTGCGCCTCGGGGCTGCAAAGAGAGGGCGCGGCCGAATGGCGTGCATGAAAATGGTGTCTTTCTCTACACCTCTTTATGCGTGAAACAAGTGGATATGGTTTTTTAGTCTTGCTTTATAAGGTGGAAGAAGTAATGTGAGGAGGATAAAAAATATTACATACATTTTGCGTATAGACAACACCTTTAAGAACATCTATCGTAAACCATGCGAGTTTTAGTAAATTAAGGCTTTGTAAAAAGCATGGAATTCGTGATTCTAGTTCCCAAATAATGACAATTAATATCCAATTACATAATTATAACCTTAAATTAATGATCGTCTTGTTGGTGTCGTCTAGTGGCAATTGTTTCATGGTCTACATTATGCAACTAAATAACTAACCCACTTAGTCTGAAAAACCGCGAGGTCCTAAGTTCAAATCCCAGACCGGTCAATTACAAATTTTATTTGAGTTTTCTGTACGAAAACCACACATGAGTTTCCTTAGTTTGAAATTTGTGCACGGTATGGCCATAGGCCTTCACGTCATAAGGTGGAAATAAAATCGGCGATCTCGTAGGTTTACTCGTAGAGCGTCCATCTTGCACACTCACGTTGCCTCATCAGAAATTTTACGCGCCCTTTAAAAGGGTCCTCTTTTTATGTTAACCTAGTACCTATGGGAAAACTTATCACCCCTTTCGGCCCCAACATCTCTTTACAACCCAACCTGTCGTCAGCTGACGGTTATGGGAACAGCCGTTACGTTTTTTGTTGACATTGATTATGTATGCACAAAAAATGCAAGGATTGATTATAATGCAATGTATAATTTATATATCCGGTACGGACCCCGCAAGCGGTTTTACGGTTCGAAAGGGTTGAGATTACTTCTCACAGGTACCAGGAAAGCATAATTGTTAGAGAGTTCCATCGATTATAAACGATTCTGGTCAAATCTTTTTTCACATTTTTTTTTCTCTGAGTTTGTAAGTAAAGTAATATACATTTTGACAACTTCAGAAACTGTAAAAATGATCGCAGCAAAACGTAAGTGTGTAAAGTTTGACTATAATATTTTATGTTAGCCTAGTTACCGTGCGAATCTCACCTTCACTTTCATAAGCATCGGGGTAAGCGACCAGAGCAAATCCTAGTCATATAGGGTAAACAATACAATAGGGTAGTTGACTAGATTTTTTTATTATTTATATCAATAAGTTACGTTACTCAAAATCTATTGCAGAAAGAATTTTATAAATCGGACCAAAAATAAATAAGTTAGAAGCCATTCAAATCCTGTAGAAGGGGTAATTGTCAAATGACGGACGACGCAAACTTTGACGTTACTCTGTAAAATGTTCATTATGGTGCACGCGTGCAAGCGAGATAGTGAGATATCCCTACTACGCACCCACTTTTCCTCATACCAACATTTAAAGTCATAACTGCGGGCACATTTCTGAACCAATTTTGATTGTGTTTTAATAAAAGGGTTTCTTTTGCGTATAATTTCCTGTTGCTTATAAAATAATGTTTAAAATTCAATATAGGAAACTACCCTATTGGCACCATAAGCCGACTTATATTATAAGTGGTTCTTGTAAATAAATTATATCGGTTATATGTTTATAGCTTTTTCGGGTGCTAGTTTATTTTGGCGTAAATAAAGTAATATAAAAAATAAAACAAAAATTAAGGTTATCTTAAAAATATAATTTAACTTATTTCTACGAAATTGTATTATAATCATTGGTTAAACATAGTAAATGGAACATTAATTGGATATAATTATTGGCAGTCTTATGGCAAAGTGCCAATCATTGGGGGGGTGTCATTAGTACCAGTTACCCTAGCAATATTTAACATGGATTTATTGTGACGATTTATGTAATAAATAACTTCTAGAATTAGACTGATGATCATGACTGACATTAATGTGATGACTTATGTTTTTTTTTTTTGTTATTAGAAACGAAATGTTACGTTTTGCTGCGATCATTTTTACAGTTTCTGAAGTTGTCCAAATGTATATTACTTACAAACTCAGAGAAAAAAAAATGTGAATAAAGATTTGACCAGAATCGTTTATAATCGATGGAACTCTCTAACAATTATGCTTTCCTGGTACCTGTGAGAAGTAATCTCAACCCTTTCGAACCGTAAAACCGCTTGCGGGGTCCGTACCGGAAACTCCCTTGTTTTTTGCGCCGTTCGATCTTTTACAATGGCGGTTCTTTGGAATTTTAAAACGTTTCGTTGTTGAAGCAGCAAGGGTCAGGTAATTTTGATAAAAGGAACAATGTAATAAATAGTATTTCTTAGATTTCTTGCGATCCTGGTAGTACTGGGAATTTTGCTCAAAGGGTTGTGAAAGTGTATAAGGGTTTCTAAATGTTATTAACTGACTTGAAAAAAGGAGGAGGTTCTCAATTCGGGGTTTTTTTTTGTAATTTAAACATTTTTATGTCACACTTTATTTTATTACATATAAAAAGTACTAGTTCCATTTTGCATCAGTCTTCAATAATGATAAACATAATAAATATTATGTCATACGAAGCTTTTGTTTATAGAATTATTTATTTTATAGCATAGGCCTGCAAACGAGCAAGTCACCTGATGGTAAATTATCTGCACGGCTCACAACAACATCAGAAGAATCATGCCAACCTGAAAGGAAAGGGATTGGGAAGGGGAGGGTATTTGGGCCTTCGGATATCTCACTTATCGTCCGAAACACAGCAGCAAGCGCTATCGGTTTTTTGAAAGAAAATGGTAACGACCCGGTCGAGCCAGCCTATTCGTGCTGTAGACAAATCCGTCTACAGCGTGGCTCTAAAATCTACATTTGAATGATGAAACGAGCAGGTCGCTTGCCTGTCCTGTCCTGTCCACGTATTGAATATAAATAGTGGCGCAGTTGTAATGCGTACGCGTTATGACTGAGGCTGAGGTCGGTATGTGGGTTCGATAATAAATAATAAATAAAATAAATTTATTTATTTATTAATTTATTCGAATAGGACAGTATGAATACCACTTATATTAATCGATAGGTACAATACACAAATTATTGTAATAATAATATTGAAAATTATAAATAAATAATAAATAATGATAAATGATATTGGATTAACGAGACTGCCTTGGTGGCGCAGTTGTAATGCGTACGCGTTACGACTGAGGCTAACGCTGAGGTCTCGGGTTCGATCCCCGGGTCGGGTAAAGTGGAATTGGGTTTTTCTATTTCGAATGCTCAGTATGAGCCCGGAGTCTGGAATTTGTGCCCGGTATGGCGATAGGCTCGCCCCCTATCACATCATGGGACGGAGATACGCTCGGCTCGGCTGTGGGTGTACTGGTTACACCTCTGCCTACCCCTTCGGGGATTACAGGCGTGAGTGCCTATGTATGTAAATTATATTGCGTTTTTGTATTACGAAAAAGTTTATGAGTTACGAGTTTATGTATGTATGTTTAGGTAAAGAACAACAGGGGCTATGATGACAAATTTCTCAAATAAAAAGTAGTATTTCACTTAAACTGTCTGTAGTAAACAATTATATTACTAGGAGAGCAAAAACACGACCTCGATGTGGCCTACGTTGCATAATACAGTATGCACAATCGTGGAAACGTCACGTGCCAACAATCGCCTACCGGAGTCGTACCGGATATGTCAGACAAACAAGATGCATGACACTTCGTTGTGAATGCCTGGTATG
The DNA here is from genome assembly GCA_905332985.1 of Mimas tiliae. Classification (NCBI taxonomy): domain Eukaryota; kingdom Metazoa; phylum Arthropoda; class Insecta; order Lepidoptera; family Sphingidae; genus Mimas; species Mimas tiliae. The sequence goes on along the minus strand of HG995259.1, from coordinate 13,579,473 downwards.
CAGAATTGTAAATCCAGTCGAGGGACGCAATGTCTCGACGTTCAACATTGTATTTGGGTCGTTACCACTGTATCACAGAAAACCGGCGTAAAGTAGCAGCTTGCTGCTGCGTTACGTATGGTGAGTGAAATATCCGGAGGCCCAAATCCCCCGCCCCTTCCCAATCCCTTTGCTTTAAGGTCGGTAACGCGCCCATGGTCCTTTTGGTATTGTAGGCGTACATGGGCGGTGCAGATCACTTACCATCAGGTGACCCACTTGCTCGTTTACCGGCCTATGATATAAAAAAATCTTACCACCGTCACTTTGCCGTGTCAGGATGAAAAAAGCAAGCCTGCCATTTCACACCGTTTTTGTGAGACAGTTGTAGCGCCGCGGTCGAGTTGGCCCACTCATGCTGTAGAGAAAAGCATTTGCAGCATTGCTCTAGGATTTTTTTAAATTGTTTGAAAAGTCCACAATATTATGTTTTTGATGGAGTTTAATTTAGATTCCAGTTACTTGTAACGTGTCGGTTAAAAAAATTCATAACATCTTATTAGAAGACCAAAATTTTAACAAGAATTTATATCTATCGAAATTAATATAAAAAAGTATTGGAGGCGCCGGGTATCGATCCCGGTACCTCTCGCATGCTAAGCGAGCGCTCTACCATCTGAGCTACGCCCCCCGTTGGTAGCGTAGTTGAAATAAACACTTATAAATGTCTTAACTAGTGTTATAAGTGCTGCCAGTACTAAATAATAGCACAACGGTTATGACGTCACACTATTATTGTATAACGTTATATTGTCTGTTAATCCATAAGATACTCTGACTTATTTAATTATTCAATTATAAATAATATACTCATTATTTAGAACGATCTAACATGTTCAATAATAAATACAATTACTAATGTGAACTATTTGTGAAAAGGTATAAATAAGGTGGAATAATTATTGTCGGCAGTCAGTCGGTTGCTAAACGGAATACAAAGTGTTACTCTGCCCAAATAAATGGAGAAGGTCGTGTACATTGTGTCTCAATTGTTCTACTTCGTTACACTAGTTTTATTGCCATACATACCTATTTTGCCATTTAAATTATTAAGCTCCTGTTTCATCATCTTAAGGCCGGCAGTGCACCGACGATTCCTCTGGTATTCATGATGTCCTTGAGTGACGGTGATCACTTCACATCATGTGACCCTCTTTGTCGTTTGCACCGTCTCTCATAAAAAAAAACTTCGGAGTAAATTCTACTTACCAAATAATATATTACACGTTTCAATACAAAAGTCACCCTTGGTCGTATATACCGGAAGAACAATGTTTACTAGATTAATCATAAAATGTGTTAATATTTACGATCAATAACGATATCACTGATAAACGTGTACACGTTTATTACTCTGCTTTATCACGTATCATATTGTAATTTATTGTTATTGCGATACTTAGCTATTTTAGACTAGATTCTGCTCGCGACTCCGCCTGCTTGAATTCTTCCCCGTTATAAAAAAAAATGCCTAAATTACTGTCCGAAAAACCCTATATCCAATCAAAGTCCCCGGCATAAAAAAATTCAAAATTACACTCTGAAAAATCCTAAATCTGCCAATGTAAGGCTCGTCGATATTGATTGAGACGTTTCGGAGATCGGTCCGGACAAACGGATTGACAGACAAAAATGTTAAAAACGTGTTTATTTTTTTATATCATAGGCCGGTAACTGAGCAAGTGGGTCACCTGATGGTAAGTGATCTCCACCGGTCATGTACGGCCACAATACTAAAAGGATCATGGGCGCGTTGCCGGCCTTATAGGAAAGGGATAATTAAGGGATTGGGAAGGGGAGGGGGATTTGGGCCTCCAGATATCTCACTTACCATATGAAACGCAGCAGCAAGCTGTTACTTTACGCCGGTTTCCTGTGAGACAGTGGTAACGACCCGGACGAGCCGGCCCTTTCATGCTGTAGACAAAACTATCTACAGCTGGCTCTACCAATCAAAAAGGTGTGTTTGGGTTTTGATAACATTACAATACAATACAATACACCTAACAGTCACACACATAGTTCTGACCCCACACTAGGTACACCTGTATCGTGGGTATCAGGAACTACGAGGGACTTGCGGTCCCACGACACCCAGACCCGAGACAAATATTTGTGGGTCACATAAACATTTGTCTAGGTGCGGGAATCGAACCCACGGCCTCACGCTTCGCAACCGGCTACTCGCCCGCTGCGCCACGGAGGCTGTCATTGCGCCATATTTAACCATAACTATATTTATTTCGAAATCACCGACAAACACTTCAATTTTATTTAAGTCTATGTACCGGTGTTAGGTGAAAGGTATAATATCCTTGTAAAAAAGTCGTTACAAATAGTGATATTGGGTATTTTGATTAAGTTATCAACTGGGGGGCGTAGCTCAGATGGTAGAGCGCTCGCTTAGCATGCGAGAGGTACCGGGATCGATACCCGGCGCCTCCAATATTTTTTAGGATTATATTTGTAATATAGTATTATTGTATTGGATTATTAGACTTTTCGATAAGAAGTATAATATGGTAAATGACCTATATGTTTTGTCAATATGTTTTAATTATTATTTTCACAATACCTATAATTAACAACGGTCCTGACACAGTGGTCTCCAATGATCAACATAGCGGGACTATCAATTGGTGGCAACGATGGGCACGAATGGGCAACTCGGAAAGGTGAAGAACGCCACGTTGCCCCAAAAGTTTTTCTGAGCTGTAGCCAAAGACTACCTTTCAGAGGGCTACTGGTAAAGCGGACCAATTCGAAGCGAAAGTGGGAATGCCACCCAAATTGGGACTAAGCGTGAAATAGTTCACTAATAAGAGCGGATCATCCGCCTGTACAACTCGCAGACGTCCTCATCATAAATACAAATAATACCATGGACAATAATAATATTAAGATAACAACTCTTGTGTCGTGGGTGTCAAGAACTACGAGATACTTTCGGTATCACAACACTACAACACTAAGCCTGTATTCACAAACGTTACTATGAGACCATAGTGAACGCGAACGCATAGTGACGATTTCTCTAAACGTCATTGGTTAGTTTTTGGCGCTAAATCAAAACAAACCCGTGATTGGTCTGGATTGGACACTTCGTAAAGAGCTTACATAAGTGTTGTTTGTGAATACGGCCCTCAGGAGGCCAATTCTCGTCAAATGTGAACATAGATCGTAATGAGATTGAATGTAGAATAAAAGTTGTCTGAAGCCAAAACGGTATAATGCTACTGCTAATGCTAGGTGCATTTGACGTTGATTATTGGTTTAAGAGAATGCCATTTGCAACTTTCTTGACGCTGAGACTAGATCGAAATGATATTATGAACATTTAAATTTACTAGAATAGGCCTCCAGACTCAAAACAAATATTTGTGGATCACAAAGATTTGTCATCCTCGGCGTCGCCTTTCATAGTCGGCTATTTATCCACTGCCATAGAGACGCTTTAACAACAGTACAGTTATTCTTGAGCCGTAGAGCCACGCTGTAGACAGTTCTGACTACAGCATGAATAGGAAGAGTGCTTTGTTGAGCATCCTGGATGACCATGCGAAACGTAACAGCACAGCTGCAACAGTACAGTTATTCTTGAGCCGTAGAGCCACGCTGTAGACAGTTCTGACTACAGCATGAATAGGAAGAGTGGTTTGTTGAGCATCCTGGATGACCATGCGAAACGCAACAGCACAGCTGCAACAGTACAGTTATTCTTGAGCCGTAGAGCCACGCTGTAGACAGTTCTGACTACAGCATGAATAGGAAGGGCGCTTTGTTGAGCATCCTGGTTGACCATGCGAAACGCAACAGCACAGCTGCAACAGTACAGTTATTCTTGAGCCGTAGAGCCACGCTGTAGACAGTTCTGACTACAGCATGAATAGGAAGGGCGCTTTGTTAAGCATCCTGGATGACCATGCGAAACGCAACAGCACAGCTGCAACAGTACAGTTATTCTTGAGCCGTAGAGCCACGCTGTAGACAGTTCTGACTACAGCATGAATAGGAAGGGCGCTTTGTTAAGCATCCTGGATGACCATGCGAAACGCAACAGCACAGCTGCAACAGTACAGTTATTCTTGAGCCGTAGAGCCACGCTGTAGACAGTTCTGACTACAGCATGAATAGGAAGGGCGCTTTGTTAAGCATCCTGGATGACCATGCGAAACGCAACAGCACAGCTGCAACAGTACAGTTATTCTTGAGCCGTAGAGCCACGCTGTAGACAGTTCTGACTACAGCATGAATAGGAAGGGCGCTTTGTTAAGCATCCTGGATGACCATGCGAAACGCAACAGCACAGCTGCAACAGTACAGTTATTCTTGAGCCGTAGAGCCACGCTGTAGACAGTTCTGACTACAGCATGAATAGGAAGGGCGCTTTGTTAAGCATCCTGGATGACCATGCGAAACGCAACAGCACAGCTGCAACAGTACAGTTATTCTTGAGCCGTAGAGCCACGCTGTAGACAGTTCTGACTACAGCATGAATAGGAAGGGCGCTTTGTTAAGCATCCTGGATGACCATGCGAAACGCAACAGCACAGCTGCAACAGTACAGTTATTCTTGAGCCGTAGAGCCACGCTGTAGACAGTTCTGACTACAGCATGAATAGGAAGGGCGCTTTGTTAAGCATCCTGGATGACCATGCGAAACGCAACAGCACAGCTGCAACAGTACAGTTATTCTTGAGCCGTAGAGCCACGCTGTAGACAGTTCTGACTACAGCATGAATAGGAAGGGCGCTTTGTTAAGCATCCTGGATGACCATGCGAAACGCAACAGCACAGCTGCAACAGTACAGTTATTCTTGAGCCGTAGAGCCACGCTGTACAGTTTTTCTATGAATGGGTCGGCTCGTCCGGGTCGTTACCACTGTCTCAAAGAAGACCGGCGTAAAGTTGCTACTTTAGCTTGCTGCTGCGTTTCGTACGGTGCGTGAGATATCCGGAGGCCCAAATTCCCCTCCCCTTCGCAATCCCTAACGTATCCCTTTCCTTTAAGGTCGGCAACGCGCCCATGATTATTTTAGTATTGTGGGCGTACATGGGCGGTGGAGATAACTTACCATCAGGTGACCCACTTGCTCGTTTACTGGCCTATACTGTAAAAAAATATTAAAAAACCTTCACTTCGGTTTTCTGTGAGACAGTGACACCACCTCTATCGACCCGGCCCATTCATGCTGTAGACAAAACTTTATAACATGGCTCTCACTTATAATTTGAACAGCCTTCATGGCGCAGTTGGCTGTGAAACGTGAGACTGCAGGTTCGATAGCCGCACCAAGACAAATATTGGTGTGATCTACAAATATTTGATTCCAGTGTGAGTATTGTGGGACCATAAGTTTCTCGTAGCTCCTGATACGATACAGGTTTAACATAGTGTGGGGACAGGACTATGTGCGTGACTATTCGGTATATTTCATGAAAGGAATTTGCTAACATATGGTGGCAAATTAGCAAGGGGGTCACCTGATGGTACGTGATCTCCATCGCCCGTGACATCCACGATCCCGGAAGTGTCATGGATGCATTTCTAAAAGGAACGAGTGGAGAATTTGTTAGATGGAGCACTAGATGGCGCTATCACTACATGTCTGCCTACCCTCGAATTAAATCCACGACAGTATACATATGCACTCACGCCTGTAATCCCTGAAGGTGTAGGCAGAGGTGTACACCCACATTTCGCCGAGCGTATCTCCGTCCCACGATGTGATAGGGGGCGAGCCTATCGCCATACCGGGCACAAATTCCAGACTCCGGGCTGATACTAAGCATTTTGTTATAGAAAAACCCAATATCACTTTACCCGACCCGAGGATCGAACCCGAGACCTCAGCGTTGGCCTCAGTCGTAACGCGTTCGCATTACAACTGCGCCACCGAGTATACTTGCGTAAAGTAGCGTACGTTTAAGTGAAAGGCCTGACCTAGTACATGGTATGCGTACTAACACTCGATACAATTGTTTTACTTTTAATGACAAGTTGGCACGCAAGTTTATAGTTCACAATTTAGCATACTTCATCAACCGGGGGCGTAGCTCAGATGGTAGAGCGCTCGCTTAGCATGCGAGAGGTACCGGGATCGATACCCGGCGCCTCCAAAACTCTTTTGGTCCGTCTTTTTTTAATTAAGGACATAAATAAGTTGTAGAAAATTTTTGTGCATTATGCTTTTGTTTGTTTAGCTCACGTGAAGTTAATTTAACCAACATTATTATTTCCTATACAAATTTTGTAATCTCATTTCTGCCCCAGGAGTTGAATTTCTAAAAATAACGACGCGTATAAAATTAAATTATTACAAAACGAAAGTTTTATTGGTACTTAATAAAACTATGATATATGAAATCTTAGTAAAATCGATCGCTTCATAGTCTTAAATAATCTTATAAGACAAAACAATACTAAAAGTAAATTGGAGGCGCCGGGTATCGATCCCGGTACCTCTCGCATGCTAAGCGAGCGCTCTACCATCTGAGCTACGCCCCCTGTTATAAGCACTGTTGAAATAAAGCATTTTATACACATTACGTACGTGACTTTACTTTTATTTCACCCTGAGGCAAGGCGGCTAACAGATATATAAGCGAAGGAAACACGCTGTACACAGTTATGTGAAAGTAGTAGAACCACTCTGTACATAATTTTATCTGCAGCATGAATGGCAGGCTGGACCGGGTACTTACGTTTCGTATGTCGAGTTAAATATACAATATAATATATAATATATGTGTTTGTGTTTGTGTGATCGTGCGCGTGTGTGGGTTTGTCTGTGGCATCGAAGCGCTTAAACGAATAGAATGGACCTATTTGATGAATGTTTTTGTCATTTTGAAATTATGGGAATAAGGGAAGATTTTTCTTGTTATTATTAACAACTGCCTCGGTGGCGTAGTTGTAATGTGTACGCGTTACGATTGAGGCTGACGCTGAGGTCTCGGGTTCGATCCCCGGGTCGGGTAAAAGTGATATTGGGGTTTTCTATTACGAAAACCTCAGTAACAGCCCGGAGTCTGGAATTTGTGCCCGGTATGGCGATAGGCTCGCCCCCATCACATCATGGGACGAAGATACGCTCGGCGAAATGTGGGTGTACTGGTTACACCTCTGCCTACCCCTTCGAGGATCACAGGCGTGCGTGCGTATGTATGTATTAACGTTGGGGGTCTTTACGGGTTAGCTTGTAAATCTTAATCATTACCATATACATATGGTATATGGTAATGACCGTATACCATAATCTAATATATAAAATTCTCGTGTCACAATGTTCGTTCCCATACTCCTCCGAAACGGCTGGACCGATTTGTATGAAATTTTGTGTGCATATCGGGTAGGTCTGAGAATCGGCCAACATCTATTTTTCATCCCCCTAAATGTTAAGGGTGGTCCACCCCTAATTTTTATTTTGTATTTTTTAGACATTTTTTTGTGTTTTTATTTTTTTATGATACATTAAAAAATACATCAACCCTAAATTTTCAACCCTCTACGATCAACCCCTATTTTTTAATAGCGACATTAGTATTTTTGTCAAGCGCGTTTCTCACACCGATGACGGGTTTAATCCTGGAAATAGGCATTCACGCGGGCGGAGCCGCGGGCAACAGCTAGTATTATATAATATTAATATATACCTTACCTTTATTTACTTAATATTTGTTTGCAGCATAATGCAAATAATTCCAAATATACACAGCCCGTTTTCATAATGGTTTGCAAATGATATGCGTTCGGGATCAACATATTAATCAATTTCATTAGTGGTTATGCCGGCCTATGATGCTGGGGGCTTGGACAAGCAGGTCATGCGAGATGAATAGCTGACAAGTGAACAAATAATGTGTTGTTACTTTTATTCACACGTGGTTAGTGTCATTACCCTTAAGTATGATTTTAAAGGTAGAGCCACGTCTTAGAAAATCTGACACGTGACTTATTTCGCGATTTTTTTTAGGTGTATCATGTCTGTAATCATCAGACTACCACCTGTCTTCATTTTTATTAGCGTTTCGCTAATTACGTTAATTATTGTGCGAATAATTCTAGTTATAAGTTGTAGCTGTTTTTATTAGTCCTTTGAACTATGTAATTATATCGTCTTGGCTAGATATCGCCTTTCTCGATCAGTACATAGAAAAAAAAAAAATCTTTAAAATTAACTATTGAAAAACTAACGCTGTGGCATTTTAAATTGAATAATTTTCATATAATATATTGAAAGACTATCCATCTGGCAGAGTCATGATCGATGGAACATCGAAGTCATCGGCTAATTATAATTTATGTTTGATGTGAGCTTATAAGAGATTTCATATTCGGAGCCAATGGCTCGGGATTCAAACTTTCTTAACCCAGCGAAGTGGAAAAACAGCTGAATTCGACGATATCGACTAAAAGATCGCTAAACGTAGTGTTGTAAAATATTTTATGTGTATTATGAAATTTGATGGTAGTGGGGAAATATAAAAAAAAAACATCTTTTAGTCTTGAAGATTCCGTTCGATGGAAAAGGATTCGTAAAGACTTAGTAACAATTTCAGAAAAGAAATTTGAATGTCCATTTATGACTAAACATATAGATGCGGTTTGAAATCATGAATAATAAGCAGTTTTCTAGAATGAATACTGGTTAACATAACATTTTGTTATAGTTTTATTTATCAAAACATCTGTTAAAGTTGCTATAATTAATTTAAAATCTGTGCTACTTTTGAGTGGTAGAGCCACGCTTTAGACATCTACTACATCATGAATGGGCCGGCTCGTCCGGGTCGTTACCATTGGCTCACAGGAAACCAACGTAAACCAGCGTTTCGAACGGTGAGTGAGATATCCGGAGGCCCAAATCCCCTTCCCAATCCCTTAATTATCCTTTTCCTTTAAGGTCGGCAACGCGCTGATTATTCTTTTGGTATTATGGGCGTACATGGGCAATAGCTTACCATCAGGTGACCCAATTACTCGTTTGCCGGCTTATGCTATCAAAAAACTTACCAATGAAAGTGACAATTTGTAGATCTTTTTTTTAAATAACGGTATAATGGTACTCGATTCCAACACCTAACGGTCAAAAATTCATTTCCGATCTATCGATATCGATATTTCTGTGTCAATATTGAAGAGCAGTACGATCAAACGAATTACATATATGGGTTTCTGACGTTGAAATTAAAACTGGTACCATGTTAACTGATTTCATAAAAGAAGGAGGTTTTCAACCGCGTTTTTTTTTTGTTTTTTTTAATGTGTGCATCGATTTCTCCTACAATTATTAAACGAGTTTGATTGATGATTTATGCGATGTGGTCCCATATACATTTGGTAAAGATCTGATGTCGGAGTACGTAATTGAAACTCCTCAAGGGATAATAGCACACTCGTTGCAATTGTGTTATTGTATTGGAGTTTACATGCCATGGCTGTACCTACTATTTAGAATTGAGAAATGAAATAACTTTCAACAAAACAAAAGTGACTTCAAATAATAACACTGAAAAGTTAAAAATAACAATTGTTAAAAATTACGTGAGACGAGTATTATTTTATTAATATCAAATGACAGTAATCACTTCAACTCATGGTATATTGGTTATTTTTACAATGTTACTGCTTTACAGACCACAACCCTATGTCAGGATGCTGTTGAGATCGCTCTCTAATTAATTATAATTAAAAACTAGGAACGAATAGTAAACCAGCAGAGCTACCGCGTAATGAACTCTTGGACTGTCGACTGACCACTGATCTTAGTGAACTGACCAGGCTAGACTAACTGACAAAAGACCTCCAGTTATGGTGACGAGGTTGTCACAATAACTGAAGGTTTTTATACTATTTAACCACCCTTCCACAACTATATCGCACCATTATTATATCAGTGTACCCAACGTTCTTTTCACAACCACCCTCAATACACCAAACAAGAGAATACCGTAACACAATTTCTAGCGATAAAAAATAAAAAGAGAATACCGTAACACAATTTCTAGCGATAAAAAATAAAAAGAGAATACCGTAACACAATTTCTAGCGATAAAAAATAAAAAGAGAATACCGTAACACAATTTCTAGCGATAAAAAATAAAAAGAGAATACCGTAACACAACTTCTAGCGATATTTTTGGAGTCTTGCAATTATTATTTTTGACTTTTCTATTTTTAAGTTATATCTAAACTTATTTTTACAGTATAATCCGTGCTTATTTCTATAACAGATTAGTTAGGGTTGATGAGTTTTGTGTTATTGTAATTGGTAGTCTGTCACGCTATTTGCAGACAAAATTAAGTCTGAACTGTAATCTAGCATTGTCGGTTTGAAGTAGCCGCGGAAGTATTTGTATAAGGGGTTGCGCATTAGAGCCGAATTCCGTTTTCCATAGTATCGGATTCGTATGAAGCTAAGATGTATTTTTAATCTTAATAAATAAATACACCCAACAGTCACACACATAGTCCTGACCCCACACTAAGTAAAACTGTGTCGTAGGTATCAGGAAATACGAGGGACTTGCAGTCCCACAACACCCAGACCCGAAACAAATATTTAATATTATTATTATTACACAAACATTTGTCTCGGTGCGGGAATCGAACCCACGGTCTCTCGCTTCGCAGCCGGCTACTCGCCCGCTGCGCCACGGAGGCTGTCAACCTTAACTTAAACTATAAGTACAAACATCACAATTTTTTATATAAAGAGATTAGGTTACCGGATTAACTATGTAAGGAGCTGAAGCGCTAATGTATTTCGCTTTAATGGCGGTTGGTATTTTAATATGGCCGCATTACCGGGGCCAACGGCACGGGACCGCTGCAATCCGGTGCCGCGGTGGGAATTACGCGGGATCGGCCGGGATTAGCTGCCAGAGGCGCAGCTCTAAGGATTAGTTGGAAACAATGCACTGGCCATGTAAGTAAGTGACACGCGGACTTTTTGCGTAAAGACTTTTGTTTTGTTGTGTGGTCATTTTATAATGTGATTGATATTAATGTTTCCTCTATTAATATGAGTGACGAAACGAACAGGTCGCTCGCCTGATGGTGAGGAGGCCAATTCTCGTAATTTAAAATGTTCAAAATATCATTCCGATCTAGTCTTAATGTCAAGAAAGTTGCAAATGGTACTCTCTTAAACCAATAATCAACGTCAAATGTGAACATAAATCGTAATGAGATCGAAAGTAGAATAAAAGTTAACCGAAGCCAAAATGGTATTCTGATAACATTTTTAAATTACACATTCCTTAAATAAACGTCAAAGTTATGACTGAATTGAGATTGCATCGAGATAAGATTATATTGACACCGGACTGAACTTAAAGGGGAGCAGAATACCATTTTTTGGTCAAATCAAAATCTAATCTCAGTTCGGTTAAAATTAATTCGTAGTGTCAGTTAAATACGGGAATTGGCATCAAGAGCAACCCCTACCCATAAACAGAAGCAACGTCACACAGAACTCTAGATTACATAGCACTGCATAAATCAATAAATACACCCAACAGTCACACACATAGTCCTGACACCACACTAGGTAAACCTGTATCGTAGGTATCAGGAACTACTGCGCGCTGCTACTCTGCATGGCACTGAACTGCGCTCGTCATCCCGATACATAAGATGTTAAGTCTCATAATGCCCAGTAAATTCACAGGCTCAATGTCCTTCAAACCAAAACACAACAGTGCTGCTTGGTGGCAGAAATAAACAAAGCTGTCGTACTAACCCAGACAGACGCCCTCGCGCATATGAGGGACCTAATAAATACTTACTTATCTGGTATTGTTCCTTGCAGTGAATAGATTCAGAATAAGATTTGATATTTATATTAGGTAACTTATGCTAAACTACATAAAACACAGTCTCTATAGGCGATAGAGTTATAACCTTATAGATGTGAACACAGCGTGCAAAGTTAATGTTGCAATGTCCTTTTGGCTAAACATCAGCTTAAGTATTTTTGTTATGTTTTCATTTGGTACTTAATAAATAACATTTAGTTTTCTTTTTAATTATCGTGTCTGTCCATTCATTATAAAGTAAACTGGTCAACGTACATCACGCAAAAGTTTACAAACGACAGAGTTAAAGTCGATCGTAGGCATCAATTATTATAGATTACATAAAGCTGGCAGATACTGCCAACCCTATAGTGCTGCCAACCCTAATCCCCGCTACATTTATGGCAAAGCAACACCGACGGCTGTTTATGCGCTCCTGGTACATTTCGCATATTGTCGTGGGCGGGTTGGGTTTAGGGCTGTTTGTTGTTGTTGAAAAAGTATTGTGTTTATTTAACTTAAATGCCGTTTTGATTAATACGAATTTGTCTAACTGGGAATATACTAAAATGAGAGATCGAACAACGGACCGAAAATGAGAGCGCGTTGAATATCTGTGCATTTCGTGTTCAATATTCATAAAACAAACGCATGTATAAATTTCGCGTAATTATCATTTTGTAACAATTAATGCTTCCATACACCAACGTTGCGGTCGCTACAATTACCATAGTAACCAGGCTTAATTTGTATAAAGTAGGTATTATACTCCCAATGGACTGAATATATTTTGATGTGTAAATATCGTCTATGTACGATGAACAGTGACAGCTGCATGTGTGAATTGTGAAAAAAGCAGATTGGAATATTATTAAATATAGAGGAAAGGTAGGCAGAAGTACAGCTAATACTGAGCTCATGGTTCCTTACGCTTATTTATGACTCATGATGTGATAGAAGGAAAGCCTATCGCAACACCGAAAATTCCAATCCCGGGCAACTCGTATTAAGAATCGGAAACTCAAATTGTGATTGATGTATGTATGATGTATGATGTATAATAATCGAAGCAGAATAATGTTTTTACATAATTTACATGTTATACGCGGATTTTACGAGCATGGCCCCTAGTTTTTATAAAACTCTATTAGTTTAATAGAAAAAAAATACATTTTAATTAAGGAATTAACGATATATTATAACAAACTCAATTTCTATTAACATAGTTTTATACAATTTCCATTGCAATTGTTATATAACAAAAGAACTGCTAACCTTATCGAGAACAAAGTAACTACAATAGACTTCAGTTATTTTTTTTGTAACAGTGGAAAACCAACACGACCGTCCGTATGCATGCGCTTCCGAACGTATTCTGTAAGTACAGTGCGCGGCAGAAGTTGTCGACCGCTGTAAAACGGTTTCGGACTGGGTTCCGACCGCAACAATTGTCCGGATATCACAAGTAGTTTCGAATCGTCAGTGTCAGCTTCATATTCTCCTGGTACTGAATAGTGCGCGGTAAGAGAACGTAAGAAGGATGGATTTATTTATTATTTTATTTATAAGATGATAAGAATATGTTTTTAATTAAATGAGTTTTAAAAGCTATAATATACTTCAATCAGCATACATACAATCGTTATTTTTTTTAGTTAATTATTATCGAGATCTTAGGACTTAAATACGCTGATATTATGATTGTGGTAATAACGATGTAGATGAATTTGGTATTTACTTTAGTAATAATATTATCATTAAAATTTAATGAGAGTTAAGTAGGCGCAAGAGGTATGCAAGGATCGTAGCAAGTGGAAATCCGTTGTATCTGCCTACCCCTACAGGAAACGGCGTGTATTTTCATTGATAATCTTACACAATTTTTAAAAGACCCTTTTTATACAATTAGCAAAGTACTCAAATAACAAGTAAGTCAGTTCTCCACACATTCAAAATACAAGAGCTAAGTAAGGTTTTCACTTCATCTTACCAACGAGTCCTAAGTTACTTTGGTCTTATTTCTCGGAGACAGCCTGACTGACAAACTGGTTTGTAGTAGGGAAATAACATAGTATAGGACCCACTGGTCCAATTAGATCAAATCATATAATGGGATTCATCATTACAACTATTCTGAGAAAAACCGAAGACAATATATATGAATTTAACTCGTAGTTATCTAGTTAAGGCAAGGCGGGGCTTGACCTTCAGCAATAAACAATACGAAGAAAAGAGAAACAATAACATATTTGCATAATATATTACCAAAATAAACAGGCGAATACCCAATAAAATCAATCCATTACGAGAATACGTGAATAATAGCGCCGCGCTGGTGTCACGTGTCAGCATAAATCAATTGCTATGAACCACCCAACACACTGGCTTGTCGACACTTCATTATTAGCACGATTTTAATTAATCAGACGTTAATGACATACAGTATTTCACATATAATTACACCTATTTGATAGATCACAAATAGCTATAACTATAATGATACTCTGTTGATAATATTGAACCAATTTTTTAGCATTGTTAAGTAAAGGAAGAGGGAGTATATGATTCAACTGATGGAAAGTGATCATCACGGCATGTAAACACCAACAATGGAAATTGTGAGTTACAGCAACAAATGAGAGTCGGGATGAAGAGATATTTGTTGGCTCGATATTGTACTATACACAAGAGCAAAGCTACCACTTCACGTTTTTGGGGTTTGTTAACCAAAAGGGTGTGACCAGAATCCTTTTAGTAAGCATTCATCGTCTGTATCTAAGTGCTACATTTAAATGGTTCCAAAAAGTGTAAGTGCCCCCCAACATCTTAAGTCAACCTCACCTGCACGTGTTAGACTCTGCTGATTAAAGGACGAGACAATGACGAAACTTGGTTCCTGTTGCGAGTTTACAGGTCAGACGGCAGGTTGCCCCATGTAATACCAAATTCCGTCAAACGTATGGTACGAGAAGGTGGACTGGCATTAAGCTGGGATAACGCCCGCGCCAGGCTGAAAGAAAAAATAGGTAGCTGGCGGAATTGGTCTAAGAACTTATTGGTTATTATGGCGGGTATTCTATCACGTAACATTTTTTTTTTTACCGAATGTGGGTATTCCGTCCTTCCGTCCGAAAGTCTGACTCACACTGACCGGATATTTTGATTACAAATCCCGGCAAACCAGCAATTGGATTACCTAATAGATTAACCTATGACCACTAATATGCCAGAAGAGTCATGACAAATGCGTTGCCGACCTTAAAGGAAATTGTGATTGGGAAAGGGGGACTTTGGGCCTCCGGAAATATCCGAAATGCAGCAGTAATCTGTCATTTCACGTCTATTCTAGGTAGTACTAAGAAAGTAGGATAATATCAAGATTAATTTGAGATTTGTCAGTGGACCCAAATGCTTGGGGGGGGGGGGGGGGGCTTGAGCCCTTAGACATCCCCCCCCTCCTTCTGGATCCGCTAGTGATTCATACTGTAGACAAAACTGTCTGCAGCACGACGTTTCCACTTTGAATTCCTATACACGACAACTATAAAAGGGGAATACTTAATTAAGTTGAGGTCTGTTTGTGATGAGATTAAGTAAATCCGTTTACGTTGTACACAGGCTGAACGTTTGCGACTTAGGAGATTTACTCGGGTCGATTAATAATGTCTAACCAAAACAGAAAATGTTAAAGGATCTTTCTCTCATGGACTGTCAAGTCGGACTGAATAGAAAATGCCGAGAAAATAATAATTCCATTTAACCATATATACATACATACGTAGTCACGCCTGAAGGGGTAGGCAGAGGTGTAACAAGTACATCCATATTTCGCCGATTTAATTCCGTTTCATGATGTGATAGGGGGCGAGCCTATCGCCATATCGAACACAATTCCAGACTCCGGGCTGATACTAAGCATTTCATGATAGGCAAACCTAATACCACTTTTACCCGACCCGAGGATCGTATTCGAGACGTCAGCAGAACAGTCGTACCGCGTACGAATTACATCTGCGAAAAAATTGTACTCTGCTCCGCTTTAAGTTCAGTCCAGTGATGGTAATATATTGAATATTCTTATTTTGATCTCATTGCACTACTTTAATGCAAGATCATAATAATATCTTATATATAAAATTCTCGTGTCACAATGTTCGTTCCCATACTCCTCCGAAACGGCTGGACCGATTTGTATAAAATTTTGTGTGCATATCGGGTAGGTCTGAGAATCGCCCAACATCTATTTTTCATCCCCCTAAATGATAAGGGTGGTCCACCCCTATTTTTATTATTTAGAAAAAAAAAGTTTTTATTTTTTTATGATACAGCATTAAAAAATACATACAACCCTAAATTTTCAACCCTCTACGATCAACCCCTATTTTTTAATAGCGACATTAGTATTTTTGTCAAGCCTGTTTCTCACCGGGACTCTTTTAATCCTGGAAATAGGCATTCACGCGGGCGGAGCCGCGGGCAACAGCTAGTAATATATAATTACTATGACAAGCATTATTTTGATACTATGTAATGAAACTCGGCGAATCTTTGGGTATGCAAAGCTGCCTTTATGCCGGAAATTACATACACACGTAGACTCATTTACGTAGAGCAACGCTGTAGACAATCTTGTCTACAGCATGAATGAGTCGGCTCGACCTGGTTGTTACCACCATCTCACAGAAAACCGACGCGAAGTAGCTGCTTACTGTTGATGTTTTGATTTTTGGAGCCCCAAATCCCCTGGAATTATAGCTTACCTTTAAGGTCGGGAACGTATTCACGATTCTTCTGATATTGTGTTCATAGGCACTGGCGATTACTTCCGTCCTTTCTTCGTGGTCACGGGTGAGACTGAGGTGTAGGTCGTCTCGAAAAGTTAATGTTGCATTGCCTACCTTCATTTTAAAATAATACATTTATTTTTTAATCATTTCGTCGGTACTAAAATAAAAATTAAACCGCCATAAAATACGTATAAACTAGTTTTATATCAAAACATGACTGTAGTTTAGTAACTCGACCTACGCAACGTTACCGATAGTTTGCCGGCGGCGTGCTTGCCACTGAATAGTTAATGCAAGCGCATTATTAATTGCTATCCTCGCGTGTCGATGAAATGCGAATGCAAATTACAAACGCTTTTAGTTCAAAACGCGGTTGATTGGCTTGTAATGTTGCACTGAGCTATGTCTCATTTAGTAGGCATGTAGCAGTTTTTATTATGGAAATCGATAACCATAATAAAATTGACTCAAATTTGTTTTGTTTTATTTTTAGCTTTTTGGTTTTTTTAGTCGGTTTTATATATATACACACTCACGCCTGTAATCCCCGAAAGGGTAGGCAGAGGTGTAACCAGTACACCCACATTTCGCAGAGCGTATCTCTGTCCCATGATGTGATAGGGGGCGAGCCTATCGCCATATCGGGCACAATTCCAGACTCCGGGTTAATACTAAGCATTTGATGATAGAAAAACCCAATATCGCTTTACTCGACCCGGGAATCAAACAGCGCGTACGCATTACAACTGCGCCACAGAGGCATTTAGTTTTAGTCGGTTTTATTTTTGTTATACAGTATAGTATAGATTTGCCTCGGAATGATGGGTGCAGTGCAGTGCCGTACAGCATTTTATAAATCAAAGTTCCGAGTGGTATTGCTATTGTGTGAATGGACAGACGCTTACCATCAGGCGAGCGACCTGCACGTCTCGTCATTCAAGCTATAGAAAAATACAGACTAATTGACAATCTCCTCTTTTCTCAAATCGATTGGAAAATGTGATACAATGAATATATTAATGATGTACATGAATAATTCACTGACCGATCCCGCTGCCGCTGCTGGTAAATATTTGGTGCAATATTACAATGCATTCTACATGAGTATTAACGCATGGCTAGCCGCGTGTCGCTCTGTGTTAGCTCTCGATTCAATCAACAATAACGCTGTTCAAAATAATTGCGATTACATTTTGCTAAATAAGCGACGACGTGTTAATGAATCAACAATATTAGAGCAATTTAAACATTGCTGTCATTATTTCCTTTACTAGCGCTTGTACTCGTACACAATGTTCAAGTAAAAGTTATCAAATGAAATCGCTATAATACACCAAACTACGAAAGTATCACACTGTAAATTGATTGACTGCCTCGGTGGCGCAGTTGTATTATGTATGCGTTACGAGTTTACGACTGAGGGTGACGCAGAGGTCACGGGTTCGATCCCCGGGTCGGGTAACAGTAATATTGGGTTTTTCTATTACGAAATGGGCAGTATCAGCCCAGAGACTGCAATTGTGCTCGGTATGGGCTATCACATCATGGGACGGAGATGCATTCCGCGAAATGTGGGTGTACTGGCTACTCCTCTGTCTACCCCTTCGGGGATTACAGGCGTGAGTGATTATGTATGTAAAGTGATACACACGAAGATGCGTATGTCAAATGCATACTTTTATAAATTAGCTGTTTCAGGCATAATCTGAGTGATCACATTTAAATGGATATAATAAAACAGATAGATCCTTAACCTTTTATATCTGATTGGCAGCCTGTTTTGCGACCAAGGTGTTCTTTTAAAGTATTCCGTCCTCCTGGCTGGTTTTGGGTTTAAACTTTAAGTTGTACCACTTTCTTCAAATCATTTTCCAATATTTACCTTTGCTTTCCCTTTACTCTTTCTATAATTGAAGATTATTGAATTCCGCGCGGCCAATGTTTTTAAAAATAAGCAAAAATTAAATAAGTTGATTGCCTACGTGCGCGTTTTATAAAAATAACTAAATTATTACGTTTTATACAACCTAACAATTCTTTAACTTAAAATGAAGTCATTATTCTTTATCCGGATATACAATAAAACTTAAAACCTTATTATGTTATGGTATGAATAACAAGTGAGAACCCTGCCTGTCATTAACATTTTGAATCCAGTCAGTGGATAGGCGCAGTAGGTCAGTACGAGTGTATGAGAGGTTCGCAGACCGCGGCTAGCAGGCCACTGAATACGGTCTGACTGATTGAACTGTAAAAGCGAACAATGTTAGAATTTTTTAAATCTCTTTTTTTTGGCATAGGCCAGTAAAAGAGCAAGTTGGTCACCTGATGGTAAGTGATCTCCATCGCCCATGTACGCACACAATACCAAAAGAATCATGGGTGAATTGCCGACCTTAAAAGAAAGGGATAATTAAGGGATTCGGACAGGGAGTGGGTTTGGGCTTCCGGATATCTCACTGACCATACAAAACGCAGCAGCAAGCTGCAACTTTACGCCGGTGTTCTGTGAGACAGTGGTAACGACCCGGACGAGCCGTAGACAAAAGTGTCTACAGCGTGGCTCTTCCACTCAGAAATAAATAACCTCTTTAATAAACTTTGGCAAGAACCTCCTTTGACGATTATTTGGCTAGACTAGATCAATATAAATACCATTACAGCACTACAAAGAGCACTAAATGTGAGAGTAAAACTAACATAAACCTCTAGACATCATACTACTTCAAAAGGAATTAAAAGGATTCTCAAAGCACAAATTCAAATATAAATTCAACAAAATCTTTATTCTAGTGCTCTCAGACGTAAATCTGTTTAAAGTACTTTAAAGTAACTCTATCAAAGGATCCCAATGTCCTGCGAGTCAGTGACCCTTAGTTTAGATGTTTTCGTATGTGAGCAGTCTGCAAACTCGGCTCTGCACAATTTAAGCCACAGATATAGCTCTATGTAGATGACGCATTTACTTCAACCAATTTTTTGTACCTGAAGTGGCGTTATCGACCAATTCAGGTATCAGATGGTCTAGCAACAACAACTTACGTTTAGTATAGTAGTAAGTATTCTAAGTAACTTCCTAATCCTAGCATTTGTGCAAAATTACAAACAAATTTTTGACGTTTTGATATTACTGTTTACAAGCTGTAAACATTACTAGCACCACAGAAGACGCAATATTGAATAACTTTTTAAGTTTTGCAATACTTTGCGGCGCGATAAGGTACTCGTCGTCGCTTTGGAAGTCTTCTTGTAACGTCGAAACAGAACTGAATAGAGTACGCGTTCTCATGATTTTACCTAGGATTTCGGTGCGCAAAGAGATACATTTGCGTCATCTACTTCGATCATTGTCTGTGATCTAAGCTAATTACAGTTACAACAGTTTCGTCTATGACGCTGAACCGTTTACATTCGACAGTTAATTGACTTTGGAAACTGTAGTATAATCCATAATCCCGCAGGGATCCTGAAGCAGTGATAGCTCAGCAGGGAGTGGTACGGATTGTCGAAATGAAAGTCGCAGGTTCTAAACTAGCGCTAAGAGCATATGACATTTTTAAATTACGTGTGGAGTCATTGTTAATTATCGCGTGCTTTAACTGTGAAGATAATCATCAGCATCTTGAGGAAAACGGCATACCTAAGAATTCACAATAAGAATTTCGAAGGTATGTGAAATCTGCTAACCAGTATAAGGCCACCGTGGTGGAATAAGGCTTAACCTTTCTCATTCGTAGAGGAGGCCTGAAATGGGACAATATAATGTTAAACACTACTTTGCTATCATTCGCTACCCAGAAGTTGCAGATAGTCTGCACCGAGTCTGTTATTTTCTCTTTGGTTTTTTTTATTAGCTTGAATGACGAGACGAGCAGGTCGCTCGCCTGATGTTAAGCGCCACGCCTGCTCATAAACAGAAGCAACGCCACACAGAACTTTAAATAACAAAGCACTGCATAACACTGGATTGCGCTCGTCACTCTGAGACATAAGTTGGTAAGTCTCATAATGCCCAGTAATTTCACTGACTTCAATGTCCTTCAAACCGGAACACAACAGTGTATACACACTGTTGCTTGGCGGTAGAAATAGACTAAACGGTGGTACCAACCCAGCCGGCCTCTCGCATACGAGGGGCCTACCACCTTGTAAAGAACTATGCTTACAGGATAGTATTTCGCTTTATGTATATCTGCCAATCAACCCTGTGTAAGCACTGTTGTGTGTTCCGCTTTGAAAGACATTAAGGCCAGTGAAATTACTGGGAATTATAAGACTTTACATCTAGTCTATGTGTAACGAGAGCAGTGCAGAGTCATGCATACCTTCATAATAAACAATTGAGTGGTGTTGCTAAGCTTATCTGCAGGCGTGACGCTTTAAATCAGGCGAGCGACCTGCTCGTCATGTCAATTTCACTAGATACAACGTCTTTCAAACCGGAATTCAATAGAGTTGACACTGTTGCTTCGCGGCAGAAATAAGCAAAGCGGTTGTCACTACCCAGGCGGCCTCTTGCATATAAGGACCCATAGCCTTCAGCAAATTACTGCACAATCCAATGCATTTAGGATTCGAAAACACTTTTTGCATGGAAACCCACTTAGTTATCTACTTCTGGCTTTCTAGTATTGAGTATTTTCTTGTGTTTGTTGCAGATCTGTTGATCGAGATGCTGGGCGTGCTGGCCAGCTACAGCGTCACCGTGAAAGAGCTCAAACAGCTGTTCAACGCTATGAAAGCAATCAATGGGAAATGGGTGAGTAACATTAATTATTATTTACCGATTTCCTCAACTGCTCTATAAAGACTTACTAGTTTGAAGTGGTAGAGCCACGCTGTTGACAGCTCTACCGGGTTGTTACCACTGTCTCACAGAAAACCGACGTAAATTAGCGGCTTGCTGCTGCGTTTCGTACAGTGAGTGATACACTAACTACACTATGATTAGCTGTATGTTCATTTAAAGTGGGCGCGGCGTGCGGTGTGGTTCCTTTGTATTTCGCCGCCAAGTCGTGACATTATACCTAAATCGCGCGACAGGGTTGTTTGTGTATTTATAAAATAACAATAATTGATTTATATATGGAACATAAAAAACAATGTGATGAGATATACATAGTAGAAATCCTAATCAGTGGTACTTTAAGTTGGCCACGGCTTACACCCCTTCTGATTAACCTTGTATATAATTGCCTAATATCACGCCTGATTCTATTTCCTAAATTCATATTGATGGTCGTACAGTTAAATTAGCTATAAATCGATTAAGACAAGCAACACGCACTGAATGAATATGGAATAATGATAACATACTAGAAATTTTACCGTATTTTATCATAGGTATGTAAACAAGAGACGTAGATTTGTGTAATAAATAATGCGTGTCACATTAAATACATGAGTACTTGTGGTTTGTTATGGAAGTTCAGTTAAAGGGTTTCACATTTCACGAATACACGACATGGCGCGGCACATCGCTTCAAACGAACCGTCGCCTTTGATAACTTTAGTCGTTATATTCTTCGCAAACACGGCTTTGATAACGCTATCTTGTGTTAATAATACATTTTAAAGTCCCTTTAAAGCTAAAAATATACAAGGACCAAAGGGTTTCCTGAGATTCTCCAAATTAGATGTTTTCGTTGTTGAATGTTTACGAGTTTTCATGCCTTGGTTAATTGATGTATCTATCGTAAGTTTCAAAGATTCATTGCTAGATTAATATGCAGTTAACCCACCTGAATCAAATCAATTAAAAGAGTTTTATTGCATAAAGAAGCATTTCAAAACCTAATGGTGCATTTAAAGCAATATTTAGAATTCCTAGACAATGACTAGAAACTGAAAAGAAAGAAGATAGATGAGAAATGTAATCCTACTAGTAACTAGGGTGACATAAACAAATGCGGAAGGCACCAATGGAACGCGCAATTAGTGGGTGCCTGGATGCATTTCGAATTTGCATCGTTTTAAATCTGTGAGCAGGGAAGCGGTAATTAGGCGTCGGAAGCCGCATGGCCACACCGTATTTATGTTTTCCTGGGAAACAAGACTATGCGTTTTTACCCCTGTTTTAAGCGCTAGTTCATATTTAAACTTTCATTTATATTTAAACTTTCTAAATCTGTTTCCAACGAGAATAAAATCTTGGTTGGTTTTGTTTATAACTTCTTTCGCATCTTCTTTTATTATGTTATTTAAGAATGACAAAATCAACAATGTGCCATTACATTTGTGAAATATGTAGCCTTGCCGACTTTTAAATGATTAGCATCTTGGATTTCAAGATAAATGTTCAAATCCCTATTGATTTTATCTTGCATTTCACATTGAGCTCTAAAGCCCACTTGCACGACGATCCAAAATCGAGTTTAAGCCATTAAACGTGTTTAAGAAACGTCGGATCATAGGATCATAGGGTCGTCGTGCAACTCGGCCTAATATATAACTTTGAGTCTTAATTTCAAATACTCTTTAAATCACATAAAAAAGCATCCTCAATATTGTTGTTATTATGCTAATATTTCATATTATTGTCACAGCCGCGTCACTCAGCCAAATTGCTCAACGTACTGCGTCAGATGCCACACAGGAACGGTCCTGACGTGTTCTTCAGCTTCCCAGGACGGAAGGGATCGGTAAGTACATACATTTTATAAACATAATTACTCCTAAACTTAGCTATCTAGTAATAATATAACTTATACAAATAATATGTTCATGAGCGCAATTAAACTCTATCGACTAATTGGTCATGTTCTTACAACCGTATACAGTACAGTACATTCTATTCGTCAGTTTGTTTCGTTTTAATTGAACAAAAGTGCTCACCGACGGCCCTCATGTACCCGTCATGCAATATTGATACAGGATTGATTCGTCAGTACTCTGGTTAATTAAGCTTGATGGTGCTCAGTTCGATGGTTGTGTAATTAATATGGATTTGAATCTTGATGGTATGAACATAATTTTAGCAGTTGCAGTCACGGAGTACATTTATATATACTGAGATGCAGTTTTATAACTTGCAATTTTTTAGTGTTTAGTTTGGTAGTTACGCTGTTGACTGTTTTATGGACATGAATAGGGTGGTTTGAAGGGGGTACCACTGTCTCACAGAAAACGGACGTGTAGTAACAACTTACTGTTGTGTTTCGTATGGTGAGAGATATCCCAAACAATACAAATAACAATACAAACGATACAAATCCCCCCTTCCCAATCCCTTAATTATTACTTTAATCTCTTTCCTTTAATGTCGGCTTTTAGTATTGTAGGTGTTAATGGGCGGTGGACAACAACTAACATCAGGTGACCCACTTACTCGTTTGCCGGCCTCCTATATAAAACTGTCGTTTCGGGTCTTTAATTGTGCAACGAAATTAATTGAGTACTCGAAGTAGGAGCAGTTTAATACCGAAATGACAGATGCCAAGAGCCTTTTATTTGTGCTTGACCTTAACCCGGGTCAGTGCCGCCTTCCTCCTTAAACGTTTCCAATTCGCGTGATCTTGACCATTCTCCATAGTGAGACCATTGACTCATGTTTCGCAATATGTCAAGCCAACGCTTTTTACACAGACAGATGCCAAGTGTAGCAAATACTAATGGTAAAATTAATGAAAGTGGTTAGTAAAAACATACTTCTAGTTTGGACTAATGCTCCTGGTAAGGCCAACCGCTAGATTAAGGCAGTAAAAAATAGTAACAAGTATTGTTTGAAAATAAAAAATAATGGTATGGAGGCGCCGGGTATCGATCCCGGTACCTCTCGCATGCTAAGCGAGCGCTCTACCATCTGAGCTACGCCCCCTGATATATCGAGTAACGAAAATGTATACAACTTTCTCTATAACAATGTCGACCAAACTAGTACCAGACAAGCAATATTTCATTAACGTTAAGTTAATAAAAAAAGCTTTTAGCTTATTCCATACTAAACATATTATTATTTAATATGTTGATACTGATTTATAATACAGTATTTTTATTGAATACGGTAAATCTCTATAGAATTTTATGTAGTCATAGATAATATTTGGTCTGATATTTGTAAAAGCTACTAAAATAGTTGAGACACAATGTCATACTAGAAATATTATGTAATTCAAAGTTCAGAGTGGTGTCGCAATTGTTTATGGGCGTGGCGCTTACCATTAGACCAGTTCGTATCGCTATTCAGTGATACATAAAATATTTAAAAAATATATATTACCCAGAGTGATGCTGGCCTTATGGTAAGCGCCTCCCTGCCTAAACAAAAGCAACACTACACAGTACTTTGATTTCCAGATCACTGCATGGCACTGGACCGCGCTCGTAACCCCGAGACGTAAGATGAATGCTAAGTAATTTGACTGATTCTAATTTCCGTCAAATCGACACAAACGGCTTGGCGGCCAAATCACACAAAGCGGTGGTAGTTACCCAGATTGCTGCAGACGAGAGATCTACCACATAATAAAAGATCAGCGTATTTGACAGCCTCCGTGGTGCAGTGGGCGAGAAGCCGACTGCGAAGCGAGAGGCCGTGGGTTCGATTCCCACACAGAGACAAATGTTTGTGTGGTCCACAAATATTTGTTTCGGGTCTGGGTGTTGTGGGACCGCAAGTCCCTCGTAGTTTCCGATACCCACGATACAGGTTAACCTAGTGTGGGGTCGGGACTATGTGTGTGACTGTTGGGTGTATTATTTATTTATTTACTGTGACAGTTCATAATGAGATATTCTGTAAAGTATTTGTCACAGTAACTGCGAGCTCGATTAAAAAATACTCTGCGACTTTACCAAGCATATTGCGTGGCGCCTCAGCGGCGAGTGGCCGGCCTACTTTCGTGTTTGCGATACTTTACTACTTCTGCAAAGTCGATCTGGATTGATTTAAAGGTTCCGACTTCCAATGTTATCAAGTTTTCATTTATGATGGGAATAGAGATATTATTGGCTGTGTGATTTAAGAAGCCAGCATTAAATTAAGGGGTGCATTTATGTATTTTGCAAAAAACTGTTAAGTTATATGACGGTATCAACGATTGTGTGACAGAGGCGTAGGGTGAAGGGGAGCTTTGCTGTTTGGAATGGCGGGGCTTTTGTAGAATTCCACCACGGTATTCCATGCCTTTTTTCTTTAGCTTGAATGATGAGACGAGCAAATCGCTCACCTGATGGTAAGCGCAACGTCTGCCCATAAACAGGAGCCATACACCACACAGAACTTTGGATTTCAGAGCACTTCATGGCACTTGACTGCGTTCGTCACCCCGAGATATAAGTTGTTAAGTTTCATAATGCCCAGTAATTTTACGGCCTTTAATGTTATTCAAACCGCATCACAACAGTGCTTACACGCTGCTGTTTGGCGGCAGAAATAGACAAAGCGGGGGTACCAACCCTGGCGGCCACTCGCATACGACTTACCGCCTTGTAAAATGTCGTAAAAGACAATTAAATTTTTTTCATTTTGGCACTCACAAGGGAATCTTAGGTGAAGGAAAACTGCTATACACACTAGACTCCACTATAAACTTGGGGTAAAATATAGAATAACACTAATATACTTTCTTGATGTACTATATATATTTCACAACGATTAACTATTACAAAATTCAGTAGTCGAATGCCTCGGGCGCTTTTTTTTTTTTTTTTTTTTTTTGTTTGGACGAATGCTGATAGCCTGACCGTGAGTCGGCTTTTGTCAGCGTCACCGGACTTTCGGGCGAATGCTTGTAGGCACTCCAGCCCTAAAATTTAAGTGACCTTCGCTGAGGGCATCCCCCCTAATGGGGGATACGGACCTCGGCTCAGGACGGCCACTGGGAGAGGGCAAAGACATTTGCGATTGGTGGTTTGGGGATAACCTCGGGCGCGCGTTTTCCGTCTCTTTTAAACTTTGTGGGTACATCAATTGTCAAATCCCACCCTTTAAAACATTAAAGTGTTACCAGACTAATCATTATAATTTTATCAGATTAGGTAAACATCGCCTGATTATTTATGTACAGGTAATGCTGGAAGAACGGGCAAAGCTAGGATTACAAGCTTTTGGGTAAAGTTCGTACCTGCTTATACCCGACAGGAAGAAACGTAATCTATATAGTAGAGCAACATTTCAATTCTCGGCCCCATTTATAATTTGTACCGGGATGGTATTTATCAAGTTTACGCGAGCACCTGACGCTCGCCGTTTTTCCAAACTGCCGATATTTCATTGCGAATGAAGAGTAACTGCCTCCTATTACCAACAACTTATTTATAAACAGAGTTCATATTTCAAAATGGCGCGCCACGCGGCGACTCCGCTCCGTTATTTTACACCCGTAATTTTCAGGGGAGTTATTAACTGGCGCCCGATTTTTTCTATTTTGTTTTGAGTTTTAATAAAGTTTTAGGTATCGGAATGCTCTGTAGTATCTTGTTTGTGTTCATACTATGTATTACCCCAACTTCCCCTCTAGGAAATTCTCGTGAGAGTATAACTTATATTTAGTAAGAAATATAGTTTATTTATTGAGTACTATCCTTTGCTCGTGGTTCCGCCCGCGTGAACGGCCTTTTCCGGGATAAAAATTAGCCCATGTTACTCAGTGATAATGTTAGCTTTCTAACGGCAAAATAATATTTGAAATCGGTCCAGTTTTTAAGTTTGTTCGTTACATACATAAATACAAATCTTGCCTCTTTATAATATTAGTGTAGATTTACTAAAATCACTTCGAAGCCTATAAATATTCATTAATTCATCACCGATTTATCTATTTATATTATTGAGTACTGTTGTGTTTCGGTTTGAAGGACATTGAAGCCAGCGAAATTATACGACAAAATAAGACTTATTATAATGTCAGTTCAGTGCCTTGAAGTACTTTGTATTTCAATGTTCTGAGAGTGTTGGTATTGTGAACTATCTACGGGCAGGCATGGCGCTTACCATCAGACGATTGACCTACGCGTCTATTTATCAAGGCGAATAAATATTATACTTTTAGAAAATCTCTGTAAGTGACGATCTTTGTTAAATATTACTTGAATTTGTTTCGTGGATTTTGAATATTTTGACGAGCAGTTCCGTACTTAGTTCATGTGATGAAGTAACAAGTAAATAGCTTCTTGCTATTTGATTATTATTAAAAAACAATTTCTCATTTTTTGCTCGACAAAAAACCGTCAGAAGTGTAGATCTTTCCGGTAATTATTTAAACAACAGAATCTGAGGAGTCATTTTTCCAAGAGGCATTAATGAAATCATGCCGGTAATAGAAGCCCCGGAGCAACGTTTGTGAAGCCAGAAAAATGTATTTCGTTTTTTAAATTTCCTTTTAAAGATCCTTCTATTGTTTTTTTTTACAATTTAAGATTTTCTTTTAAGTTAATCTGTTTGCTTTCACAGGATTGCCGGGTGAATCTCAATTATTTAACCGGAATGGAACTGATTGAAACCAATCCTGGTTTATTAAAATCAAAGCTGTTTTGTGTATGAATTTGTATAGAATTAATTCTTACCTGGTTTATGTTACCCTGGTACACTAACTTTATTTTTTGGTGAACGGTATTTGAAAAAGATAATAAAGAAAAAGAAAAATAAAGTCCTTACTAAATAAGCTATAAAATGAAGGAAAAAGAAAAATAAAGTCCTTACTTAATAAGCTATAAAATGAAGCTATTAAATCTTTGAAAATGTCACTATACCTCGATTACATAAAATAAAATCTCTATGAATTTGATACTATACGCAAACACATGGAAGAACATTTCATTTCATTAACACATAAAACACACACACGTTTCAAATTGAGTAACTCGTCCGTTTTTATTTCCATCGATTGAAAACCTTAAGGTGTGTAACCTTAAGGTTTTTTTACCAAAAATCTCGTTTATGCGTACCACGTAGCGTATCTGGGAAGTTTTAATGAAATACTCGTTTCCCCCCGCGTCCCACATGACAAGTAACGCTCGGGTGGCCGTCCCTATTACTGAAATTTTAATAATTCATCTCGGTTCAAACTTGTGTCCAAAACCACGGACCATGTGTCCTACTTACCTGTGCAGTTTGGAATGGTTTCTCCAAATGTTTAACTGTTTCTTGTTTGTACGCACAGACTTAGTATGTTAGACCCCTACTATGTTAAACTTATATCCCGTCATATAATTGAGATAAGTAGTTTGTTGAGCGCTTCTATTTTTAACCCCCGGCCAAAAAATATGGGTGTTATAAGTTTGATCCCTTTTGCTTGTGGTGTGTCCGTGTATGTGGGGAGTGGGGAGTGTCTGTGGCATCGTAACGCCTAAGCGAATTCAAAACCATTACTAGTGCGTTTTTTTTGTTGGGGAAAAAAAACAAATCATTGCTTATTATAAAGCTGTTGACAGCCGCCGTGGCACAGTGGGCGAGTAGCCGACTATGAAGCGAGAAGCCGCGGGATCGATTCCCGCACCAAGACAAAATATTTGTTTGATCATTCTGTAACATGTGTTAAAAGCATGTTGTACCGACTCCACTGCGAGTGGGAGAAGGGCAGGAAGGATTTATTTAAATAAGCTCACGCATTTATGCCCGAAGGGATAGACAAGCACCTGTACCCACGTTTACCCGATCGTTTTTTTAAATTCCGATCGCGGCAATTTAAAAAAATGAGACAATTTGTAATTGCCCAACCTGGGGGAATTGAACGCAAGACCTCACGGTTCTTAAGCCTTAGCAGACTGCTGGTAGACCAATGAGGCGATAAAAATCAAGATAGTTACATCACACTAGATCTATATACCAGGCTGACATGACTCTCAAAGAGTCTCAAGCGTTGCCAACGTTCATTGGCAATTCTTATTCAAATACACATCGGGCGATAATCTTGGCGGCATAGTAGGCGCTTGTGTGTCCGTTTTTTCCCTTATCGCTGTCCCGCCGGGGCCCGGTCCATTACTCTCTGTCGCGCTTATCCGCAGATCTGACGCACGACTGACGCCTCTTAGCCTGTTCTGCTTGCCTGTTACTTTAATATGGGATAAACATGTGTTACGTAGAAATTTATGGTTCAGCAATAAAAAATAAATACGGATTGTTTGTTTTTTTACAATGTAAACTAGATTCCGTTTTTTTATCTGCGAACCTATGTGCCTTTTTTTATGAGTTATTGGTATTTGAATATTTGGTATAACTATGTTATTCAAAAGTACCAAACCTTCCGATTTTGTTACTTCTAGTAGATATTTTCAAACTAGGGAATCATGATTATCCGAAGCATTAGAAAGCCAGATTTAATGGCGATAAGGCCTTCGTATAGGATAACTAAGTACTGGGCAAGTATCAAGTCACTGAAACTACACTCCTGCAATAATTATAGACTTACTACAAATATTACTTGCAACTGTCTTATAATTTCCCGAACACAATCCATCCTGGGCATTACTATTGATCAAAATTTGTCCTTCACGCCACACATTCAAGTACTTTCAGAGCGTGTTAGGAAACTGATTTACGTTATGAAAAAATTACGAGACTGTTCTCCACTTACAAAACTTACTACAGTATTCCACGCTCTCTGTCAGTCAATCTTACAATACGGTATTTCTGTTTGGGGAGTTGCTACAAAAAGCTCATTTATTGATATTGAACGAGCTCAAAGAGCAATAATTAAAGTAATGCTAAAAAAACCTTTTCGCTTTTCAACGGACCTTCTATACCAAGAACTACCAGTACCTCGTGTAAGACAATTATTTATTCTCAAAGCTACACTCGACGTCCACAAAACAATAACACACAGACCAGATTACCAAACACTTGTCACAAAACGCGTTTTTAAAATCCCCCTACCACGTGCTACTTCCCTCATGTCAAGAAGATGTCCCTCATACCTACATTCTCACATCTATAATGAAGTTATTAAGCAGTGCAATATTGTAACCCTGTCAAAATACTCGTGTAAGAAAGCTTTAAAGAAATGGTTGCTCTCCCTCTCTTATGAAGGTACTGAAAGAATTTTATTCGGCTAAATCATCACACACAGACACTCACACACTCATAACACATACCCACTTCACTCACACATATACACTCGCATACTCGTCCTCACACATTCATATAACAAGCCTTTATACCTACTTTACTTTATCTCATATTAATTCTTTGCCAAAGTGTTAAGTTCAATAAAATTATCATGTCATTGTATAAGTCGCAACTCTGGGCCCCAAGATACAAGCATATGCTTAGTTTGGATCCCACTGTTTAATATTGCCATAAATTTAATATGATAGTTATGATAAGTTGATTGTATTCCTTTTAAGGCAAAATTTTACACCTATTGCTCAATAAACATTATTATTATTATTTTTGTTTCCAGCATTTTACTGCTCGGTCAGCAAGACCGGTATATACACCGATGACTACGGGCCAGAGCCAAGTGGTTATCAGTAGGGTCGGAAGTTAAATTAGGTGTTGGCAGAGACGATAAGTCTGACTGTAGGAATTTTCTGACGATTCTACATGTGTTTAGGATTATGGCTTTCTGTAATTGTATGTATGATTTTTGAGGTATGTTTAAAAGTGTCAGGGACTGTGATAACTGTTTAGGAATTACTCCAGTGGTCGATAAAACTATAGGTACTATTGTGACTTTTCATAAACGCCACATGCGCGTTATTTCGTCTTTTAGCTCAACATATTTAGTTAGTTTTTCGGCTATTGTATTCTGCAAATTGTGGGTATTAGGTACAGCGATGTCAATAATATAGGCCGTCTTATTTATCTTGTCAATAAGAGTAATGTCCGGCCTATTATAGTGCACTGTCCTGTCAGTTAATATTGTGCGATCATAATAAAGTTTATGGTTTTCTAATATGGTTTCCGGAGTGTATTTATTTGCAAGTTTTTGATGAATTATGTTAGCGACCTGGTCGTGTCTATATTTGTAATCGGTTTGGGCTATTGCTTTGCAGTATTATGATATCACCGTCAAGCAGCAGTATATAAATACTGTTTGTTCTGATTTGAAGGATAATATATTTCTTTAACTGGCTATTGCAGTGCAATAACATACAGCACTTCGTTATCCAAAGTTTTGAGTGGTGTTGCTTCTAATTATGGACAGGCGTGACGCGTACTATCAAGTGAACGACTTGCTTGTCTCATCATTCAGGCTAACACAAAAAGCCGTTTGAATTCCAGATCCGCCAATAAACTATTTTAACATTGATTTAATAATAATATGCGCTTTATATATACATTACGTGGTCTACGTTTAAGAAACAAATATACTTTATTACAAAAATAAACCTGCTCTTTTTCCTTGTTTAGAAATGACGATGCATTATGGAAGTAAAAGTTTAGATAGGAAATAAATAACGCGAGCAAAAGCTCTACACAGCTTGAGTGCACGAAAGGCGGCTTAAAACTTGTGTGCAGCGGATCAAGAAGTCGAGGAAAAATAATTTTTCTCCGGGGCGAAATCCCCAAATCCCCCACTTCGGGGAAATTAAATCGGTCGTCTTTGTCTTTCGAGAGTTGGCGGCGTAAATGTTTTCCCTATCTCATGGCGAGTTTAGATAAAGCCTTTACTTACGGAATGACTTTTTGAAAACACTACACTGTGTTGGAGAAATATTTTTATTCATTCGGTGTTTGTGAAGATCGATGACACTCAAGGCACGTTTTGAGGTACGAGACCTAGACAGGATACCGCAACCAGCGACGACAGCGACACAATACAGGGCGGCCCTGTAGCCATTCCAATTTCGAGTAACACATGTGTTATTTTAGAATCGAAAACTCGAAATGCATACTATTATTGTGAATACCTGACCTTGGATTTGAACTCAGGACCTCACGGTTTTTTAGCTAAAATTTGCTGTTACTGGACTACTATGCTAGATGTTTTTTTTGTTTATATAGCAGAGGTCGGCAAGGGGATCACCTGATGAGGGTGAGTTGTCTCTACCGCCCATGAACGCCCACAATAAGTAAACGAAAGGGATCGGGAAGGGCAGGGTGGATTAAGGCCTTTGGATATCTCACCATATGAAACGCAACAGCAAGCTGCCACTGCTCGGTTTCTGTGAGGTAGTGGTAACAATCCGGTTGAGCCGACCCATTCATACTGTAGACAAAACAGTCTACAGCGTGGCTCTAGCACTTTAAAACTGATCGTAATGACATCACCTATATAACATAACGTTTAACAAAACTTAGAAACCGACTTCAAGCAATAGCTTCAATTCCAATATAATAACACATTCGCGACGAGTGTACTGTTGTCCGTTGAGGAGTTTTATTTTTTTTCTCCGTATTCCGTCACCAGATCTTAACCAAATTTATATGGGCCCACATCGCAACTAAACTCTATCGAGTGAATTTTTTTCCAACTTAATCAGTCTACAATTGGCGGAGAAATCGCTGTACATACATAAAAAAAGCAAAATAAAAAAACGCGTCGCAATGATGTTCCTTTTTTAAATCGGTTAAAAAAACGCGTCACCTTTTCACTGGCTGGAAATTATGTTACATAAATTAATTTCTATTAAAAGAAACCTTTAAACTTTAAGCCATCGATTTATCTTCGTACAAATCAACACGTATTTCATAAACTTGAGAGGTATTAGCAAACTTCATGACATTTTTATGTGTTAACAATTTTAGAAACATCGTAAGAAATATGATTTTCTTGTGTATACGTTAACAGTTTCAGAGAGCTCGTAATAAATAATGTCATTTTTTTATATGTTCAAAATGCTAGAGAGCTCATAATGAATATGTACATACATACATACGCACACACGCCTGTAATGCCCGTAGGGGTAGGCAAAGGTGTAACCAGTACACCCACATTTCGCCGAGCGTATCTCCGTCCCACGATGTGATAGGGGTCGAGCCTATCGCCATACCGGGCACAAATTCCAGACTCCGGACTGATACTAAGCATTCCGTAACAGAAAAACCCAATACAACTTTGCCCGACCCGGTGATCGAACCTGAGACCTCAGCGTTGGCCTAAATCATAACGCGTACGCATTACAACTGCGCCATCGACGCAGTCTTAATAAATATGTCTTGAATTTTTTATGTGTACAATCTTAAAAAGGTACAAGTTATAATATGTTTCTAATTTCTTATGTGTTAACAATTTTAGAGAGCTCATTAGTAAAGATGTTGCTTTATATATATTAACAATATTGGAGAATTCGTAATAAACAATACTTCAAATTTTATGGGGTGTTAATTTTATAAAGCTTAAAATATACTTGATCATGTGTTAACAGTTAAGGACGGTTGTAAAACCTTCTTTTAACATTTTATTACAAGATGATTAAGATAAACTGCGCTAAATGGGTCCCTATTAGTTACGTTTTTGTGGACTATTAATCTTTGCGTACAAAAATATTTTCCAGGCTTAACGATCTTAGGTTGAATGTTGGCAAAGTAAATGTAGTATATTTTTTTATGAAAACCCGTTTTTATAGACTATTTAATTACGTATTTCAGGAAAAAGTTGGTTCTTAATCTTAGTTTTAGTCAGTCTACCCTAATATTATAAAGAGGAAAGGTGTATTTTTGTATGTAACGAATAAACTTAAAAACTACTGGACCGTTTTAAAATATGGCTTGGCAAACTAAGTTTTTGGGCTACGTCAAAATATAATATTTCACCCCCTGGCTTCTTTTCACCACCTAATAATTTTAAAATTTAATAGTGACGTTTCACCAAGGATGGCTGATTAACCAACTTATATATTGGACCGATCGGACCGGTCGCCAGTGTTTTACCTTTTGTTTTTTATAGCATAAAAAAAATGGCCGGCAAACGAGCTAGTGGGTCACCTGATGGTAAGTGATCTTCACCACCCATGTATGCCCACAATACAAAAATCCTGGGCGCGTTGCCGACCTTAAAGGAAGAGGATAATTAAGGGATTGAGAAGGGGAGGGGGACTTAGGCCTGGGTATAACTTTACAAATTCTAATCCCCGGCAACTCATGTGTGAATTCTCAAACAAAACTCATATACTAATTGTGATTGCCTGACCTGAGAATTGAACCCAGGACCCCAATTCTCACGCCTAATACGCTGCCACTAGACCAATGAGTCGGCAAACCTTGAAAATACAACACTCCTTTTTAGTATGTAACAGTAATATAAGAAAAAAATCATCACTCCCAATAAATATAACACACAAAAACGCGTTTCAAACATACCATACATAAGCGCGATACGTAGATTGCAGCGTCGATAAAAACGAGCGTACTATGTAGATTTTATTGATGCGATATCTCGATGGGCCCTTACAAGGGATGCTCGTACGGGCCTCGTCTCCTACCCGTAAAATAACGTTTTATTGTGTACCGTCTCGTACGCTTTGAGGAGATTTTCCGATTTGATATTTTTTGAGATTGGTTCAGTGAGTTTCCTGGGGTATCGGGATTTTATTTTCTGTTTTTAGATAATTGGTTAGGATATGTTACGTTTGGGATGATGTTGCTTATATATTTTTTTATTAGCTTGAATGACGAAACGAGCAGGTCGCTCGCCTGATGGTTAGCGCCACGCCTGCTCATAAACAGAAGCAACACCACAGCGAACATTGTAAAGGACTGCATGCCATTGGATTGCGCTCGTCATCCCGAGACATAATATGCTCAGTAATTTCACTGGCTTCAATGCCAAAACAACAGTGCTTACACACTGCTGCTTTGCGGCAAATAAACAAAGCAGTAGTAACAACCCAAACAGCCTCTAGCATACGAGGTCCCTGCCACTTAGAGATAAAACGATATATGATCATGGTTTCAAAAACACCCTCTAGGATACAGTAGGGTTGTCATCTATACTAATATTATAAAGAGGAAAGATTTGATTGTTTGTTTGTATTGAATAGGCTCCGAAACTACTAAACCGATTTGAAAAATTCTTTCACTGTTGGGAAGCTACACTATCCCCGAGTGACATAAGTTACTTTTTATCCCGGAAAAGGTCGTTCACGCGGGCGGAGCCGCGAGCAAATCCAAGTTATTAATAAATAGAGACGTAGAAACGCTATAACATGGCCGCTATGTGACGGCACGGAAAAGAAGTTTTATTCTACTCTGCTGGACACCAATGTATCCTATCCTTCCTTATAAAGTACAATGTTTCTGATCTCCCCATCTTTATGTGTCCCTGGTACGAATAGGAGAATAATATAAACAAAACACTAGAGCGAAGATGTTCGCCTGCTGACCCAGTTTGGAAGATCGATACATGAAATGAAATCCTATAGCTTTGGATCGCGTTACCGACGAGGTATCGAACCCGTTTTCAATTATATTATGTGCTCACGTTTCTACAGGTGTACGGTTGTGATGCGATTACGGTACATTAATTAAAAACTGACTTCGAAAAATAGCACTGTAAAGTCAAAAATAAAGTCGTTGTTGGTGTCGTTCCTGGTCGTTTGGAATCGCCTTAAAAAATAGATGTAGGAATTGATATCGTTACCTTTTAAATTTTTTTAAGCTACAGCTGGGGCACCTAAATTCCAATACAGTAACACAGTCGCGACGAAGGTGCTGTTATCCGTTGAGGAGTTTCACGTTTTATTTCCTCATCAGATTTTAACCAGATTTATATGGGCACATCACAGCTATACTTATCGAACGATAATTTTTCAACATAATCGGTTCACAATATTCGTGGAGAAATCGATGTGCATAAATCAAATAAGAAAAAAAACTTGCCCAATTAAGAACATCAACCTTCTTTTTTAAAATCTTTTAAATATAACGATCTGGCACAGGCATTTGCGACCGACGTACTCCTGCGGTTTCCTGAAAACGTGACTGGTGTGTTATTAACCGACATCAAAAAAGGAGAATGTTCTCAATTCGGCGTGTACTGATTTTGATGGAAAAAAAACGTTTGATAGATTAAGATTACGATTATAGATTTAGGTCACTGATGTTATTTTTTTGTTCCAGGCAGTAGTGCTGCCGCCGCTGGCGAGGTGGCCGTACGAGAACGGGTTCACATTCACCACGTGGTTCAGGCTGGACCCCATCAACTCCGTCAACATCGAGAGGGAGAAACCGTATTTATACTGGTATGTTTTTATTTAAACGTGAAATGTGGGTGTACTGGTTACACCTCTGCCTACCCCTTCGGGGATTACAAGCGTGAGTGCGTATGTATGTTTTTATTTAGCTATCCATCCGCCCTGGCTTTTATACATAGGTGGAGCCATCAATGTATTATACACATATCCTTTCTTAAAAGTCACTTAATAGTCCACTGGCTCGGTGGCGCAGGTGTAATGCGTATGCGGTACGACTGTTGTGCTGAGGTCTCGGGTTCAATCCCCGAGTCGGGTAAAAGAATATTGGTATTACTATCACGAAAAGCTTAGTATCAGCTCGGAGTCTGCAATTGGCTCGCCCCCTATTATATCATGGGATGGAGATAGACTCAGCGAAATGTGGGTGTACTGGCTACACCTTTGCCTACCCCTTCGGGGATTACGTATGTATGTATGTATGAACCTTCTTAAAAAATGACTAATTTATAGTAAAACCGCATCAAAATATACACAGTATTACGATAAAAGTTACGCGCTAATCTTCGTTTATTTAGGAATTATAGACATGTGATGATATGATGACTTAATACAGACATTTTTCACTTATGTACATATTTTGTCTCTTGAGTAACTGACCACACTTGAATGGCTAGATATTGATTAAATATTTATATAAATTCGTGAAAACGAAACATAATTTCAATTGTAAGCAAATGCACAGACAAATGATTTGAAATATACTTTCATACTTTATTATGAGATATGAATATTGAGTTTAATTAAATGGAGTGCGAAACTATCGTGGTATTATCGTCTGCGTTGATTTAATATTATAAATTCCTAATTGTGAAACCATTCCCTTGTGGTTAGTTTAATCATTAATAATAATGCATATTGCATGCCTCTAAAAACAAGGTATAAAAGGTTTACAGTAAATTTTCACTAACCCATTAGTTAAATTCATACGAAAAAATAGACTAAACATACGCACTCACGCCTGTAATCCCTGAAGGGGTTGGTAAAGGTTTAACCAATACGCCCACATTTCGCCCAGCGAATCTCCTTCCCTTA
Source organism: Mimas tiliae (assembly GCA_905332985.1). Classification (NCBI taxonomy): domain Eukaryota; kingdom Metazoa; phylum Arthropoda; class Insecta; order Lepidoptera; family Sphingidae; genus Mimas; species Mimas tiliae. The sequence continues at coordinate 13,541,737 of HG995259.1, read as the reverse complement.
TGTGATAGGGGGCGAGCATATCGCCATATCGGGCACAAATTCCAGACTCCGGGCTGATACTGAGCATTTCGTTATAGAAAAGCCCAATACCACTTTACCCGACCCGGGGATCGAACCCGAGACCTCAGCGTTGGCCGCAATCGTAACTCGTAACGCGTACGCATTAGAACTGCGCCACCGAGGCAGTCTAAATTCAACAAAACATAGACTAAATTCAACCAAATATTACGTTTAGCTACTGTTGTAGCTAAACAAATGAATACAATGATAGACGATATTAACACTACATTAGGTACCTAAATGTAAGCAAAACATCGCGAACGCAAAACAACAAAACACTTATTTATAGGTATAATTAGAAGTCAATTTGCGTAGAGAGCATATAATATAAAAAATTGAGAGTTTTCGTTTTGAGAAATTGTAAATGTGGTGCGACTGGGCTTGACTGACTCGGTTCCGGTCGGTCATCTGCATTTACGAAAACATGTATGAAGATGCGTACAGCACCCTTTGAGTGGTAGTGCCACGCTGTAGACAGTTCTGTCTACAGCATGAATGGGCCGGCTCGTCCGGGTCGTACCACTGTCTCACAGAAAACCGGCGTAAAGTAGCAGTTTGCTGCTGCGTTTCATACGGTGAGTGACATATTCGGAGGCCCAAATTGCCCTCCCCTTCCCAATCCCTAAATTATCCCTTTCCTTTAAGGTCGGCATGGCTTTTAAGGTCCCATGATTATTTTAGTATTGTGGGCGTACATGGGCGGTGGAGATCACTTACCATCAGGTGACCAACTTGCTCGGCCTATACTATAAAACAAATTAGCATCCTTAGCCAATTGTTTTGGAACAGTATTTATTTCATGCTTATTTCTCGTATACGGATGACGAGACGCCTATAGAAAAATCGCGCAGTAGACGCGATGTGATATTTCATGTATTATTTATTGTTAGAAATACGAAAAAGCTGGCTTTTCACTAGCTATTGAATTATTATTTTCCTTTGAGGTACCCTTAACTTAATGGAGTTAAACTGAGGTCGATCTATGTAGACTAAAAAGAAATGTATGCTAACAGAAAGGACCCTACACAACGCACCGATTGCTTTTAAACGATAGAAAAATAGCTTCAAACTGAACCCCAATTTCAAACATTACACATACAAAGCTATTTGGGCGGTTTTTTTATAATATTATTATGTATTATAGAATTAAGACAATAGTCGTATATGCACGCACTTGCTAGAAAAATATGTAGAGTTATATAATAAATACAAGTATATAGTCAGGATTTAGAGTATATTAAATACTTTCATTACTATATAATCCATCAGGGATAAGTCATTTGTAACTATCTGTAATTTACTACGACATTTGAACTTCTCCGACCAAGTAAATAGAAGGTAAAACAGGAAATAAAACGTAGAACATAAAGTTAATATCTTTTAAATAAACTACCACCACTTCGGAAGTATATAACTGTGAGAAAAGATGTGGCGGAAGAAAAACTCAACAGTATATAATATACATCACTATACATAATATATTTATATACAAAACTAATATACTATCCAGTACATAAGTCGCAAATAATACTTAGCTTTAGGTAATCCTTCAACAATCACATAGGTATCCAAGACTATTTTACTTATTACTGCTGTATATAACAATTGACTATTTACCACAATTATTATTATATAATAAAGAGCTAACTAACAGAGCTTCGCCCTGAAACACAAACTAAATCAGACCGTTCTTCCGAATGACAAGACCCCTCTTTTTATCATAGTTTTCCCACTCCAAGAAACCACTGGATAATATTAACCACCCACAATATAAGGAAATGAATGACGGTACACAATATAAAATACATAGTCATATCTACAGTTTCAAACCAGTGTCCGTATTCATAAATAAATACGTTTATAAATGCATCTTTAATTATTAGTTAAATTGCCATATTCGATTTTCCTAACACACCCGTATTATTTCATTTCATTCGACTCTCTCGAATGTTCTCGATATTGGACGAGTTGAGTGTTTACTTCGTTCGTGTTATGCTACCCTAGTACTGTTGCGTTCAAACGCCCACGTGTTTTAGGTTAATTGAATTTAGATTTTTGTATCTATCGCGTGTAAAGGTGCCGCGCCGGCGGAAAAATCTATAAATAAAAGCTTTTCAGAAGTTTGTGTGTAGATAAAAGGATTTTTTTGTGCTAATTTGGGTTCCTTTATCTTCATAAAGGTGAGTGGAGTGGAACATGACCGACTCGTATATATTTGCTCAATTTTGATTCAATTTGGGATAAAATCTTTTCTGTGAAGTACTCCTATAAACTCATTGGGTTATAACTAAATCGCATAAAAAATATTTCCTAAGTAAATTTAGCATTGTTTGTAACTAATAATACATTATCTAATTTTTTTACAGTTTCAAGACAAGTAAAGGTGTGGGTTACACCGCGCATTTCGTCGGAAACTGTCTCGTGTTAACGTCCATGAAGGTTCGAGGCAAAGGGTTCCAGCATTGCGTCAAATATGAGTTCCAGCCGAGGAGGTGAGCAATGTTTTTTTTAATTATCTGAATGAAGAGACGAAAAGGTACCTAATAGTGAGGGCCATGCCTGTCTATGAACAGTAGCAAAAACACTCCGTAATTAATTGCAAAGTAAAAGGATTATACCTACGCAGACGGGCTTTTGTTTGGTGTTACGTCTTTACCAACTAGTTTTTGTATTTTAACCCAACAATATCCGAAATTTTTGTTTCGAATTAAGAACATAGTAATCAGAAATTTTCAGGAAAATAATAATACGTAAGATTTTGTTAGGTTGCATACGGCCGAGGCGAATGGGTTGTTAAAAGATAGCCATATGCCTATCATTGAGATAAAATGGGGTGTAAGTGATGATCAGTTAAGCACCAACATTTACAAATAAAGACAGGTCTGGTATAAAAAAAATTGGCAGTTGTAGAGACTGCCGATAGAAGTGAAAACTTTAAACATTTGGTATTAAAGTAATTTCATAATGTTTGAATTAAAATTATCAACATCAATCTGGTTTTCACATCTATTGCCAATCCGAGCAACACCTATATGCATGTTTATATGGTTTTTTAGTACTCAATATTGTACTGCACAATGATTCTACAAATAAACGATTCAAATAATAATCAAACAAAATACGGCCGCTGCGCGTCATGAGCATGTCGGTGACGCGAACCCATAAGATTTTCCCCTACCAAAAAGTGCCCAACGCGGCTAAAGAAGTTTGCACTTCAAAAAACTGTAATTTCTATAGATATTGTAGCTTATTACTCGAAAGAATTCTGAATTAACGAAATTTCAGTAATCTGAAGCCGCCACACATTTATCCATCAAATTAACTTCTCGTCCTGGCTCGTAAAATAAACAAACTAAAATGATCCAGGTATGAAAAAAGTTGTTGTTTGCGTATAAAATACTGTTCAGTCAGTTTGTGACGACGGCAAACAGCCCCAGGCTGATGTTGTAACAAAACTTGTTTCAAACACTGTCACGGTCATTTTATTTTACCGTGCCCTGTGGCTTATGAAATTTGTGTATCTGAATGCCTCAAACGATCATGTATTTGGATAAATTTGTTTTTTAGTGTCCCGTTTGTGTTTTCTTTCTTTCTGCTTTGTGTTATTCTCGCTTGGTACCATGGTCTGTTCTCCACCACTTCGCACGATCTTGAGCATCCTCTGTAGTGACACCATTGGTTCTGAAGTTTCCGTCTAATACGTTGTTCAGCGTGCGTTAATGCCCCGTTCCTTATTTCATAAAATGTATTATTTGTAATATCCAGATTGCCACCATGATATAAACTAACTACGGTAGAATACCGTTTTGTGAGGAGTTTAAGTCAATTTTTGCATCCAAATCAGTTTCCACAGACAAGAAAACCACTTTTAGCGATTGGGCCACTATAGGTATTCATAGAAGTAGAAATAAATTATATGATCTTTATTAAGGAAGATCATATAATCATAATAATGATTTTATTATGTATGTCAAAACTTACTCTAAAATATTTAAAAAGGTATGTAATTGCGCTAAAGCTATATATTTGAGTAATAAAATAAAACAATCTAAAAATAAAATAAAGATGACATGGAGTATTATTAGCAAAGAGACTGGTAAGACTAAACTTCGAGACACCGAGTTTAGTTTGAAAATTAACGATAAATTAATTAACTCTGATTTGGAAGTAGCTAGGGCCTTTGAGAAATTTTTCACAGACATACCAGTTTCTGCCACAAATAAATTAAATTCGTCTTCCACCATTGCAGGAAAAATATTACAAGAAAGTGTCACTGGATGTAATGATTCATTTGAATTCCATTGTGTTAATGATATTGATATAATTAAAGTATTAAAATTGATTAATGTAAAAAATAGGTGACTTATGAGGTGTATCTACTAAAATCTTAAATTCTGTAACAACTGTTATAGCACCCCAATTAGCGATTATTTTTAATACATGTATTAATAGTCGTATATTCTCTGATCAGATGAAACTGAGTAAAATTATTCCTTTATATAAATCTGGTAGTACCACTAACCCCACAATGGGAGTTCCACAGAGCTCGATTCTGGGACCCTTTCTTTTCCTAATTTATATAAATGACTTACCTTATTACATAAGGGACAATTGTGAGGTAGTGCTGTTTGCAGATGATACTTCTTTAATATTTAAAGTAAACCGACATCAATCTGTTCTTGACGATGTAAACAACACTCTCTCAAAAATAGTACAGTGGTTTGGCGTTAATAATTTGTTACTGAACAGCGAAAAAACTAAATGTATTAGGTTTTTAACACCTAATGTCAAAAAGGTTAACGCCAAAATTTATGTGAATGGTAACGAGTTAGACCTTGTGGACTCAACTAAGTTCTTAGGTATCACTTTGGACTCTAAACTTCAATGGGGTCCCCATATTTCAATGTTAGCTAAGAAATTAAGCGCCGCATCGTACGCAGGGAGTAAAGTGCGCCAACTAACTGACATTAACACGGCCAGGTTGGTCTATTTTGCATACTTCCATAGTTTAATGTGTTATGGAATTTTACTGTGGGGTGGTCCTGCTGACATTAATACTATATTTGTTCTTCAAAAGCGAGCTATAAGATCTATTTACTCGCTAAGTTCCAGATATTCGTTTAGAGAAAAATTCAAAGAAATAAATATAATGACAGTAGCATCACAATTCATATTTGCTAACTTAATGTATGTTCACACAAATATAGAGACTTTTCCTAAACTTATAGATATCCATAACTAGAATACTAGGAATAAAAATAACTTGGCTAATTATAAAACCAGGCTTCACAAAATCAGCAAATCTTTTAAGGGTCTTGGTATACATTTTTACAATAAAGTTCCCAATCATATTAAAGAATTAAGTGTTAACAACTTTAAAGCTACTATTAAGCGAAAACTATGTCTTAAAGCCTATTATAAAATTTCTGAATATTTAGATGATGAAAAGGCTTGGTCTTAAGCTTTTCTATTGCCTAGTATACATAATGTAACTTATTAATGGGAAATTTATAATGTAATTATAATTTGTTTATTGAGTTGAGTGACCTTCATGGCAGGCGTTGGGAAATTTATGTCTGTACCTATCTTACACCTAATTGTGATCAGTCTGAGTATGTCATGCTCGCTCTAATGTTTGTGCTTGCGGCGGCGTTGTGTGCCGGGTGGTGTGTCGGTCACTTCCCTTTAACATGGTTGAGGAGGCCGATGGCTGGCACATGCGTCATACTCGTGAACGGGTGCTGCTTGTGTGGACTGGTCTGCTCGGACTGTTATCTTTTATTTGTTAACACTATTTTAAGGTCTTAATTTATTCGTCATGCTTATGGAGGTCATGCACGTTAATCCAATGCTGAGATATCATTTCTGTAATTGCTTGATTGAGCTGCTCTAATTCCAATTAAATATTGTAAAACCTTATGCTGTAATAATTGTAAAATAGTTTTGAAAAGAGCAACGCTGGAGTTTCTTGCACGTTCTTCTCGAGCGAAACAGCATTCCGAACTAGCGGTAGAATTTTGACGGAATCTAAATAATGTATAACATTTTATGGATTCAATAAATATTTTGAATTTGAATTTGAATTTGAATACATTATATCAATAGGTGGACATTCAGTTAAGCAGGTACATTAGGCTATTTCTGCCGGCAAGCAGTAGTGTGTAAGGACATTGAAGGTAAATTACTGGCATATGAGACATCATCTTAGGGAGACTAAACTCCCCGAGACGTAAGAAGAGAAACGAGCGCAGTCCAGTGCCATGCACTGCTTTGTAATGCAAACTTCAGTATGGTGTTGTTTCTGTTTATGGGTAAGAGTTGCCCTAACATCAGGCGAGCAACCTGATCGTTTCGTCATTGAAGTTAATAAAAAAGACACTCGATCAGACAGTTGAAAAATGCAACATTCTGGTATTGATTGTCATTTTATTATTATTTAGACTGCACTTTATTCCCTATCAGCTACAAAGCAGTCACTGACATGCTAGGATATTGTAAAGAATTGTGTTAACTAGGCTGTTTGTTCACAGGTGGTATGCGATAGCGGTCGTGTACATTTACAACAGATGGACGAAGAGCGAGATTAAATGCTTGGTCAACGGGCAGCTTGCGTCTAGTACAGAGATGGCCTGGTTCGTCTCAACGAATGATGTGAGTACCCAGTGTATTTTTTTATTGATACATGTTTGCAATACTAGATTTTTTTATAAATCCAGTTTCGAGTTAACGTCATTAAAAAGCATTTAACGGCATTTAAACCTTAGCTTAGTTTAATTAGCTCTAAACGTTAACTAACCCCCTGATTCAAGAGGCCAAACACCTCACGGAGCTCGCTGCACTGATTCGAATACGAAATTAGCAAAATCGACACTCGAAATTGTCAAGTTAACTTAACCACTTGAATAGATGTAATCTCTCCACCCGTCGTTTCTAACTAAGTACTTAAGCTACTACTTAATCTAACTCCGGTACTAGGCGTTCATAACTCGCCGGGAGCTTAGCATAATACATTCAGTTATCTTCATAGAACATCCCAAACAGCTTGAAAAGTTGTGCCTTCCACTCGTACTTGTCGTTAGGAACAATTTATTACATAGTGATGGTATGCAAAAAATGGTGTGATAACCGTAACTGTATAAGTTGACATCTCGCGGACACTTGAGTTAAGTTTGACAGCCCATTGAGACATGGCAAACATTTTATTACGCTTATAAAATGTAGCTAAAATAAATTCATAAGTTAAATTGGAACTATGAGGGACAATTAATTTTGTTATTTAGTAATCCTTTTTACTACTTGAATTGGAATCGTCTATTTTTCTAGGCCCACACTTAATAAAAGTTTCTGGGATCTCTCTTTTAGCGCTTATTTATGATATGGGTGATGAGGTTTCTGTATGGGTAAGGGTAAGGTAAGGGGTATGTTTTCCCTAGATCAAATTACCAGGGCGACATAAATGCGAGAGACTTTATGGCGCGATCGTGATTCGTCTGATTTATAACGTCGTAACCGCGAGACGATTTGATTGATACATTTATTATCTTGCCGTAAATGGCTGTTAGAGGTGGTTGTGCCTTTATCGATTTCATATTACATAGCGTATTATTTTATGTACTAAAAGCTGTAACCATTGATAGCTTGAAATGTAAGTCGTAAAGCAATATTTTAAAATGAAATGGAAAATTTGCTGATGCTACATACTATCAGTGAGATTATGGACGATGACGACGTGATCAGTGTAATAATATAATATATAATACCAGCCCTGTATTATATACGTCCCACTGCTGGGCACGGACCTCCTCTACTGAATGAGAGGGGTTAGGCCTTAGTCTACCACACTGGCCTAATGTGGGTTGGCAGACTTCACATACCTTCGAAATTCTTATGAAGACATTCTCAGGTATGCAGGTTTCCTCACGATGTTTTTCCTTCACCGATAAAGCAAGTGATAATTAACAATTAATATACACATAACTTAGAAAAGTCAGAGGTGTATGCACTTGGGGCTGGTTTTGAACCTGCGACTTTCGTCTCGACAGTCCATACCACTCCCCGCTGAGCTATCACTGCTATGCACTGCTGTGATCAGTGTATTAATTGTTAAATATCGCACGTTTTAACGGCGAAGAAAAACACCGTGAAGAAACCTGATAACCGGAGAATTCTACTCGTGTGTAATATAGGCCTGATATTATTTAGTTTTTTGTTATTATTTATTAATTATGTCAACTATTACAATTGTTGTAAATAGGTACCCCATTACCTTCAACCCCACCACCTGGCAAATGAAAACACCCTGTTGTGCCATTTATCAATATCCCTTCACACACACGCATGTTTCGGTTCATTAGCCATAGCCCATAACGAGTGGATCGTGTTGCAAATGTTTCATGTAATCAATTTAAAACATGCTTCCATTATAATCATTTAGATTGAGTGCTAACATAACACTCTACATACAGTTTGTGTTCCAGGAGGCCAATTCTCGTAATTTTAAATGTTCAATATATCATTCCGACCTAGTCTTAGCGTCAAGAAAGTTGCAAATGGCATTTTCTTAAACCCCGAAGGGGTAGGCAGAGGTGTAACCAGTACAGTCACATTTCGTCGAGCGTATCTCCGTCCCATGATGAGATAGGGGGCGAGCCTATCGCCATACCGGGCACAATTCCAAACTCCGGGCTGATACTGAGCATTTCGTTATAGAAAAACCCAATATCACTTTTATCCTACCCGGGCATCGAACCCGAGACCTCAGCGTCAGCCTCAGTCGTAACGCGTACACATTACAACTGCGCCACCGAGGCAGTCAACATGGTTGCATAATATACTCGACTTGTTATGTCAGAAGTAGAGAAAATAGTAATCTCTACCTCTCTGAGTTATTTTGTATTGTGTAGTATTGACCGTTTTACTGGAGATATTTATTATCGTCAATAATTGTCACACGCGCGCGAGATTTGCCGTGTTGCATGTGCTAAGCCCGCAGGTTTATTTTGACTTAAGATGAACCTTTATAAATATGAAAACAATATTATTCACCAACATTTTACGAGTGGTAGAGCCACGCTGTAGACAATTTTGTCTACAGCATGAATGGGCCGGCTCGTCCGGGTCGTTACCACTGTCTCACAGAAAACCGGCGTAAAGTAGCAGCTTGCTGCTGCGTTTCGTACGGTGAGTGAGATATCCGGAGGCCCAAATCTCCCTCCCCTTCCCAATCCCTTTCCTTTAAGGTCGGCAACGCGCACATAATTCTTTTGTATTGTTGGCGTACATGGGCGGTGGAGATCGCTTACCATCAGGTGACCCACTTGCTCGTTTGCCGGCCTATACTAGTTCCATTTACAGTGGACCTAGCACGAAGCTTCTAATTATAGTTTCATTAAATGTACGTGGCGGTTTTCCCGCGGGATTAGACGCTTGACACGCCCGTTGATGCTGCCGGCATGAATATTAAACCGCCGTGTACGTGCATACACGCCACTTTAAATGCACTGCCCTCCACTATTATGTAAATTGAGCTAGCAATTAACAAGGTCGTCCAGTTTAAGAGGAATTATAATGTCTATGAGCGTATGGAGATTCTGGTGTTTGATCTTGTACGAAAGTAAGAAATAATACGTTGGGTGTTTTGTTGTGAAATCAAGAATGTTTTACAAAACTAAATTTGTTTATTGACTGTATATTTTTGTTGTATAAAAAAATTCGAAACTTAAAAACAATAGAAAATATCTGTTTACGAAATGGTTACTACCTACTTCTCATAAAATACTGATAAATATAATATCAATTCATAGAGATTTTAGATCCAAAGAAATTCTTGTTTCGTACCTAGACCTGGAGATCGATTTGCTAACGTAAATCTTACTACATATTATTAGTTTTCAGTTACCTTCTGTTAACTCTATTAAATCATGTTTTCGGCTGGGTGGATAAACTAAGCTGCTCATAATGAAAATGCCTGGAGGCGTGATCTCTTGGTATTTATTATGTTAATTAAAAACTAACATACTATATTTATTTAATTTATATTCATAATTTTATACAATAAATTAAAATATTCAATTTTATGTTCTACCGCGCTTATTCATAGGTATTTAAGCAATGCCTGTTGCTTAAAGTTGGTTGCCACAGTTCGATTTTAATTGATCAACCATGCATGAACCAAAGCCGTATTAGTTTTGTTGACCAGTTCTATTGAGAGTATGTTCAGATTGTTCAAATGACATGCGATTTAGCAGTTGATCTACCAAAATAGAACTGTGTGAGCCCGCTGTTAGATATTTCATTTAAAATGTAACTCATCATGTGAAACGCAGCAGCATGCCGCTACTTTACGCTGTTTTGTGAAACAGTGGTAACGACCCAGTTGACCCGGGCCATTCACTGTAAACAAAACCGTCTAGAGCATAGCTCTATACCACTCATAAATGGTGTCGGCGCAGCATGTTTTGTTCTTCCATACATCAGCCGTGGTCTCATCATTCACCCCTTTTTCATTCATGTCCTCCCTCACACACTTCATCCACTGTATCAATATTAAATTATTAAATGTCATTTTATTTTTACGCCTGCCTATTTAAATAATTCCTTACAATTTCAATAATGGATGGATAATGGATGAATTTCCATATTCGATGTCTTCGTACAGTATAACAGTAATGGAGACATCTTTCATCGTCTACGTACCATCCATACATTACAAAATATTATCTCCCTCAGTTAATGGAATGCATTAAACGCTGAAAATTCTCGTCAGCAATATCATAATGTCTCCGTGTAGCTTATCCAACTCGTAAAAATGTATCTTACGACGTCCCAGCCTGTATGTATTAGCATCTCATTACGCAATGAGATTGAGTATAATGTAACATACGAGAATGTGTTTAAATGGTTTGCAACGTGTTTATGTGCTTTTTATTTAACGTAAGTTAATAACACTGAAGAATTAAGTGTTGGATAATAATACTAGCCCTGAATTATATACGTCCCACTGCTGGGCACGGGCCTCCTCTACTGAATGAGAGGGGTTAAGCCTTAGTCCACCACGCTGGCCTAATGCGGGTTGGCAGACTTTACATACCTTCGAAATTCTTATGAAGAACTTCTCAGGTATGCAGGTTTCCTCACGATGTTTCCTTCACCGTTAAAGCAAGTGATAATTAACAATTAATACACACATCATTTAGAAAAGTCAGAGGTGTATGCACTTGGGGCTGGTTTCGAACCTGCGACTTTCGTCTCAACAGTCCATATCGCTCCCCGCTGAGCTATCACTGCTTTTTTGTTGGATATAAAGTTTTATTTTATTACCTTGAATGACGAGACGAGCCGGTCGCTCGTCTGATGGTAAGCGCCACGCCTGCCCATAAACAGAATCAACACCACACAGAACTTTGAATTACAAAGTACCGCATGGCATTGGACTGCGTACGTCACTCCGAAACTTAAGATGTTAAGTCTCATAATGCCCAGTAATTTAATGAAATTACCAATTTAGTGAAAAGCCAGTGGGGTTCAATGTAATTCAAACCGGAACACAACAGTGATCACACAGTGCTGCTTGACGCCGGAAATAGACAAAGCGGTGGTACCAAACCAGTTCAGAACTATCAATACTAACTTTTGTAATAATTTTCATTTACCATGGCTCAAAATAATGTGTTGGATTCTGTAGAATATTTTTGGGTGTCCAACTGCATAAACAATTTAACTATACTGTCAATCAATAAAATTATTGATGGGGTTTCATCGTGTTTAAATACTAGCAAATGTACGTTTAATTTTATTCTAAATTGTATGTACTAAATAAAATTATTAATATAAATTGATGTTTGTTGAGTATCCACTAATTTACGCTCAAATGTGTGCAGTTTATTAATCTCGTTTAATCTCATATCAGAGATTAAATATTTTTCGTACCAAATGTGTTCAAGATTAATTTGCACATAAACTTAAATTAAATTTAATTTCGTTAATTTCTTCATTCTATTGATTTATTTTATCACATACTTTGCGTATGGTTCATTCGCTTAGTTGTATCATTTACTTATTTCGTTCTTTTATTTAATTTCATTAACTATTAATGGAAAATTCTTGAGACCATTCTCCATTATATTCATAGCTACAAAAATTTCAAAATCATGTCATGCCTAACTTTACCCCGCCAGGTTTTCACAACTGTCCAAAGGAATTACCATTTTAAATATCCACAACTCAATCTGGAGTGGACTGCTTCCATTCTAGTTTTAAGGAGAAATAACAAAGATACTTCAACATTACCCAGTGCAAAGTCTTTAGAGAAAATCAGCTGTACATTTCCTATAATAAGATCTGTTACTCGTAGTGCTAATATTTTACTCTAGTTTGCCCGGGCTAATTGGCCCCTGGTGTATATACAATGTGTTATAGAAAGGGGCGGGCAAATTTAAGCAATGTATAGTGTAGGGTATTAGTATTTTATCTCCCATAGTACCAAATCCGATTGCATTGCTTGGACAATAATTATAGAATTTTCTTTTTTATCGAATGTGTAACATGTCGATATCGACTTTCAACTTTGGACATCACTAAAAGATAAACAATTATACTATAGACCTCCTTTTATTTAATTATTTTATAATTAAAAAAACATTAAACAATTGTCAAATGGCAATATTTATTTGACGTAGTCAGTTTGGCAATTTCTGATTTTATGAAGTATGATTACGAGTTCAAAAAATATGTTGTATTTGACTAAAAACAAGTATTATGTATTGGTATTTTGTGTTCGTGCAACTGATAATAGCTTATAAGACGCTCGTCGACTGTATTTTAAGCGAAATTCATAGATGGATGATCCGACAATGAAATCTTTATAATACTTCAGAGGAAGGTACCTATATCGTCTTCAACAAACAGTCTCTTTCAGGTATTTTGTGTATAAATTACAAGTTACGTACGTATGTCCGTAGAATTACGTAAATCTTATTCAAGATTATTAAAAAATGGGTGTCATTCATTATAATTAATAGTGATGTCATCAATCTTATCGATCTTAATAAACGAGTGATTAAAATTAACGTGAAATTTTAGGATGTCTTGGTTAGAAATGATCCGGTACATAGGTACTTACTATAAGGAGTGTGTAATAACCCTAAAATATGACCACACCTTTCTGTAACACGTTATATATATTTATCTTCTACTGATGCCCTTAGATTTTTATTTGTATTTTATTTTCATAACGTTGTCACTACAGCGTGCATTATTGATCGTAGCTTCTAGTAAAATTCGGAATTAAATTATGTGTCTGATTGTTATTTGTCGCCGTGTGGACTTGTTTAAATAAAATAAATCAAAATCAAATCGTTAATTTTTTAAATCACTTACCACGATTTTTTTTACATGTCTTTAACAATTCAGTACATTACTTTTTTTATTAGCTTGAATGACGAAACTAGCAGGTCGCTCGTATGATGGTAAGGGCCACGCCTGCCCATACAGAAACAACACCGCAGACTCAAATCTTGACCAAATTGATATGGGAACCACATCGCAGCTAATCTCTTTCAAATGAACTTTTTTTTTTATATATTACGTCTACAATTGGCGGAGAAATCGATGTACCCCACATACATAAAAAATGAAAAAAAAATACATGAAAATCCTATTGCCTCAATCAAGATTTTTACCATCGATTATGTTTGATAAGCAATTTCGTATCTATTATAATTTTTGCCATGGAAAGTAAACTAATTTATCGATTATGAATGATTATTAAAATAATCGTTTAATTTATTATTGCTAGTCGATTATCAACATCACTAATTCTTTACGCCTTCCGTCCACTGCCTGATGTTGAGTGTCCTTTGTAGTGACTCTCTTTCTCTTACCTTCTACTATAAAATTCCTATTGTGCCGCAGCCGTTCGACAAATGCTACATCGGCGCGACGGCGGAGTTGGACGAGGAGCGAGTGTTCTGCGGTCAGATGGCGGCCATCTATCTGTTCGGCGAGGCTCTTACCACGCACCAGATCTGCGCCATGCACAGGCTCGGACCCGGCTATAAGGTCAGTACTCTGTTACATTACCAAAAAGTCCTTCATAATAATTTGAAAAAGGAAAATTCTGTTTTGAGAATTCTCAAGTTATAGACATCTTTTATTATTGTTTATAATCTTTTATGATATAAATTATCTTATGTAAATGATGACAATGGATTCGAAATAATTACTATTGTCGATTTGGATGAAACTATTTTTAAAGAATTCATGCATTCATTTAAATTTATTTATTTATTTATTCACGTGTAGGCAAGTATATGGTTTTTTATAATATTTTTATTTTTAAATCGAATTTATTCCAGGCTATAAGTAACTAATTTAAACAGTAAAATGTATTTGTTTCTTGCTAACAATGGACAGAGCCAATTCCGTTTCGACAATGAATGCAACATCAGTTTGCCGGAGAACCATAAAAGGGTGAGCGAGACAAGCGCGCCCAAGCTTGATGCTGACGACCCCCCTCCTGAACTTGATCCCTCTCCCGAAACTCCCGAGCCTGAAGCCCCCGATACCGCTTCGCGAGCTGAAGACAAGCCTGAGACAGAAGAAGCGTGCGTAGTTGTGAAGGAAGACGCGACACCGCGAGGTCTTCGGCTGGCGGACGAAGCGCGCGAAGTGGCCGCAGCGCATGCCTCCTTGCTCGTAGATATCGAAGCATGCAAGCGTGTAAGCATGCCGCGCCGCTTGCTCTTATTATAGGTTTTATATGTTTGTCTCGCTTCTTTATGTTCCTGTTGGATCTGATCGATACACACTAGATCGGTCAGGTCCCGCGCAGCACTCGAGCTGTACATAATGTCACTGTTCATCTGTATGTAATATCCATTTGGTTCGTTCCGTGTGGTGCCAGGGTCAGTTTCGGTTCGACTCGGAGTGTCCGATGCCGCTGCCGACGACAGAAGTGCGGGTGGACCGCTATGGCGAACTCGTACACGATCCCACGCAGAACCTACATGACGTAAGACGTTTGAATAAAGAACATTTGGCTCGTTTCTATAATGTGGAAAGGGAATACAACTGTCAACTCTACTAACTTTATGGTGTCCTGGTATATTCTCTAACACATAATGAATAGCATGCCGCGCGAATTTTATTGTATTCCTACAGTATTTTAATCTGAATAATCTTCATTTAGAAACAGATTTAAAACGAAAATCGTTTAAACGACAAAGATAAACAAATACAAAAGGCCGTTTTAATTTCTGTGATGGCCAAACGCGTTAAAGCGTCGAGATTTTCTACAAAATCAGGCTTATTGTCTGAATTATCCGCGACGATCTATTCAAAAGCGTATAAATTCGTTAGATTTTACGTTGAAATATTTGGCCGAAACCTCACTAAGTAAATCATTTACAATTTGGAAGACGTCACGGACAATTGTACAGGCTGTGTAAATTACTACGTTTGAGAGAAAATTGTTCGTCGTGCCTATGTTTTATTTAAATTTATTCAACGTTTCTTTAACTGTATTTAAAATCGTACATTGTGCAATAAAAATTGTATGATATAAAAACTTAATGGGCTTTATCTTTCCCAACAACGCATGTTACAAAAGTAAAAAAACATTCTTCTTATGAGTATGCATTATTAAAATGTTTATGCAAAAGTCGAGTTTGCTGTTTACAAAATGTTCTAACGGAATTTATCTAGATTAAATATTTTATGGGTATATACATACATACCTTGACTTACGCCTGTTTCTCATAGGGGTAGGCAGAGTATATCTATATATTATGTATATATTTTAAACATATTGCGCGCACGGAGGACACACGGAATCTGTTTATAAACCAAAATGACTTTCTATTGGTATTCGTACAAAGATCACTACCATGCCCTTACTGACATAAGTTAATTTATTGCTTTATCTGACACAAATCAATTTTGTATGAAGTAAAATTCAAAACTGAATAGCAAGATACAATAAATATTTTTATTACCTACTGCTTAAATATAGAAAAGTTGTCAGTATCGCCTTCCTTAATCTATACCAAACATACTATGATCTAGAAAGTTTCATGATTTTTTTTATATTTTCGTATAAGTGAGTAAACCATTTGGAGTTCGTCCAATCGATCACGGATACAAAAAGCAAAACAACTAAATACAATTCCCTATCCTAACTGTTTAGACCTGTTAGTCGCAAAATGTTCTTGATGACCCTTGAGAATCGAACTATCGCCAAACAAGCCGGCTGCTTCGTCATCTGCGAGTTCGCACATAAGCCGGGGAAGTTGTTCGTTCGGTAAACACGTATCGACCGCTTCTTGATTCTGATGTCCTGGTATATTGGTGTTTTTATTTCAAGTGTTTGGGAGTTAGTTGTTGTTGACGTCAAGTGGTGTTGGGTAATGTTGGGGCATTTTGGACGCAAATTTTACACAACAAGAAATGTCCCTTCCACATATTTTATGGCATGTATTAAAATTGTTGCAACTGTATGTTAGTTAACAATATGACAAACACGATCTATAAATAAACATCCGGTATGAAGGCACGCACACAGAAGATCATATTAATTATTATGTATAATAATATATTACAATTAAGCAGTGATAGCTCAGCGGGTAGTGGTACGGACTGTCGAGACGAAAGTCGCAGGTTCGAAACCAGCCCCAAGTGCATACACCTCTGACTTTTCTAAGTTATGTGTATATTAATTTTTAATTATCACTTGCTTTAACGGTGAAGGAAAAACATCGTGAGGAAACCTGCATACCTGAGAAGTTCTTCATACGAATTTCGAAGGTATGTGAAGTCTGCCAACCCACATTAGGCCAGTGTGCTAGACTAAGGCCTAACCCCTCTCATTCAGTAGAGGAGGCCCGTGCCCAGCAGTGGGACGTATATAATAAAGGGCTAGTAAAAAAAAAAAAAAAAAAATATTACAATTAATTATTATGTACTACTGTAATAATTAATCTACCTTTAGTACCTTTTAGTGAGGGTATCAGCTATAATAACATTATATGGTTCAAAAGATACGAGTCCTTCAAACGTAGGAAATAATAGAGTCCCGTTGGCACACTTTCGGCAAGGAACTCAAAAAACGCCAATACGAGTATAACCCGAAATAAAGGTACCATAAAACCTCGGTTGGCAAACCTACCATGACATATATCGTAGAAAATGCTCCTAATAAAACTTTTTGAGGCGTCTTTAAACAAGTCAAACCCGGCCCTTTCAGCACACATTACTCGCAGCTCTGGCAACATTACCGAATGACATGTTATTTTAACTTTTACTGCCAGTTAAACCCTTTTGAACCTTCCGTCACGGCTCGTTGGTTTGCGACGTGGAACTTGACTTCGACAGGTATGTTTGACTAAGTTAGACAGTTTTTAAAAAGAATTTCTGCTAATTTCTCATAAATACATACTTAGATACGCACTCACGCCTGTAATCTCCGAAGGGGTAGGCAGAGGTGTAACCAGTACACCCACATTTCGCCAAGCGTATCTCCGTCCCACGGTGTGATAGGGGGCGAGCCTATCGCCATAACGGGTACAAATTCCTGACTCCGGGCTGATACTGAGCATTTCGTAATAGAAATACCCAATACCACTTTACCCGACACGGGATCGAACCCGAGACCTCAGCGTTAGCCTCAATCGTAACGCGTACGCATATCATACGTACAACTGCGCCACCGAAGCAGTCATAATAATTACTCATAAATAGTTGTTTTATAGCATAGGCCGTCAAATGAGCAACCTGGTGATCTCCATCGACCATGAGCAGATACCAAAATAAATATGAACACCTTGCTGACCTTAAAGGCAAGGGATAATTAAGGGATCGGTAAGGTGGTTGGATCTCCGGATATCTCGATACCCAGCAGCAAGCTCTTACTTTATGTCGGTTTACTGTGAGACAGCGGTAACAACACAGTCGAGCCGGCTCATTCATGCTGTAGATAGAACTGTCTACAGCGTGGCTCTACTACTCAAAAAAAGAAAATAAATTCGAATATATTCTAATTTACTTATTAGAAAAGAATATTAATGTTAACAGCACAGGAAGAGTTAAGAGTTTAGGCACTTCTTACATTTTGTCTGAATCCGAGAAATGTCGTCCGAAATAACCGTAGTAATATTGACATAAGGGGTTGAGCACTAGATCCGAATTCTCTTGTCCGAAGTCTACTAGGTTTTGTAATCTATTTGGACCTCTTACACATCGACAATAATGATATTAGCATAGATTTCAGTAGGTATTTTATAACTCTCAGTAAATAATAATATCAGTCTTGTATTTACAAGGTGTTAGGTCCCTCGTATGCGAGAGGCCGGCTGGGTTGGTACCACCGCATTGTCTATTTCTGCCGCCAAGCAACAGTGTGTAAGCACTGTTGTGTTTCGGTTTGAAAGACATTGAAGCCAGTGAAATTACTGGGCATTATGAGACTTAACACCTTATATCTCGGGGTGACGAGCGCAGTGCAGAGACATGCAGTGCTTGGTTATTTAAAGTTCTGTGTAGCGTTACTTCTGTTTATGAGCAGGCGTGCGAGACCTGCTCGTCTCGTCATTCAAGCTAATAAAAAAAAATACAAGTCTCACTGCTGGGCAAGGGCCTCCACTACGATTGAGAAGAGTTAGACCTTAGTCCACCACGCTGGCCTAAAGCATAGGTGGACTTCACATACCTTCGACATTCATATTGATAATTCTCAGATATGCAGGTTTCCTAACGATGTTTCCTTCACCATTCTCAGTGGTGCCATATTTTTCATTATTTATTAATTTTATTTATTTAATATGACACACCATGGACAGTTACACAATACGTTGGAAAAAGATATTATTATAATGCAATGGATAATTTCCACTGCCATTACAGGTGCATTCAACCATCTGGAGTCTTACAGGGATATGAAAATTAAAATTATATTTAAAATCAATAGCGTTTTTTACATATGATGATAAAATTTAATAGACGACCTTATGACAAAAAATATAAACTAAAATGATATATGATAGCAATATAGTAGTAATTATAGGAAAACCAAACCAAAGAGGAAAGAGAAACTCTGAATACACTTCTGAATTTCATTGCAGTAATTTGTCTAAGTTTGTACAATAACGAATAAGTTTTATCAATGCGCACCGTGAGGAAGTTTTTGTAAACTTCTAACTTTATGCAGGGTTATTTAAAACATGCTGAACTCTTGTACTCGTTGCAATTAATGAAGTTTATGATGAAGTTCAGTCATTATTTTTGTTGAGGCTGAGGTAGGATGTATAGCAAGCTGAAACTTCTTCGGTATGAAACTTTTATTAGGTGGTAAGTCACTCGTATGAGAATAGCCGTCTGGGATGGTACCACCGCGTCGTCTTTTACTACCGCCAAATAACAGTGTGTAAGCACTGTTGTGTTTCGTTTTGAAGCCAGTGAAATTACTGGGTATTATGAAACTTAATATCTTGTCTTGGGTTGAGCACAGTCCAGTGTCTTGCAGTGCTTTATAATTCAGAGCTCTGTGTGCGTTGCTTCTGTTTATGGGCAGGCGTGATGCTTACCATCAGGCGAGCGACCTGTTCGTCTCGTAGTAAAAGCAAATAAAAAACCTTTTACATTTTTCTATAAATTATTTCTTGATAGAGAAAATAGACAAAATATCATCTTAATTAAATTTTGATATTCTTAATTTAATACTATGTGAATATGTTATATTATGTCATTAAATTGAAATTTTTATAAAATCTGGAATTGAATAAATATATTTAAAAATAATATTAGATATTAGTTACGATATAATTTTTAATTATTTTGAAAGCGGTAGAGACATGCTATAGACAATTTTGTCTACTGCATGAATAGGCCGGCTCAATTACATTGTCTCACAGATAACCGACGTAAGGTAGCAAACTAGCTAGGAGATTTCCGGAGACCCATATACACTTCCCGTTTCCAGCCCTCAGTCTTTTCCAGAAAGGTCAGCATCGCATCCATAATTCTTCTGGTATTGTGTGTGGAGATCATGACTCGATTGCTCGTTTTCCGAACCCTGCTATAAAAAAAGTAATTTTGTAGTTAAAAATAGATAAATACAACCAACAGTCACGCACATAGCCCTGACCCCACACTAGGTAAACCTGTATCGTGGGTCTCAGGAACTACGAGGGGCTTGCGGTCCCACAACACCCAGACTCGAGACAAATATTTGTGAATCAGACAAACATTTGTCTAGGTGCGGGAATCGAACCCACGACCTCACGCTTCGCAACCGGTTACTCACCAGCTGCGCCACGGAGGCTGCCAATAGTTGATAAATATGTTAAATATTTTCAAATACGACTACTAAATTCAAATTCATTTAGCAAACTTTAACACAAGTGACGTTGTATATCTCGCGTTCTCTAACTTATTGTAAAACAATATTTTTATAGATCTTACGACTCTAAAGTGATTCAAGTTAATAAAACTTTGTTCAAGATTTACTGGCCGAGTTGAGTTATATCATTTTTAACGGTAACCGGCAGTGGGGTTTTAGGGTTCAATACTAAAAGGGTACCAGGGGAACTCAATTTTATATTATTAGATATAAGACTTAACAGAATGTAATCAGATACATGTATTAATTAATACTTAAATATTTTATTCTAATGATCTAGATCGTCTGCCTAAACATTTGCACTAATTTATGCTATAATAGAAGCAGAAGTACCCAGAGTGTGGACATGACAAACTAAAACAAATTAATTCATATTGTGTAAGTTTAAAATGAAGAAAAGAGAAAGAAGAACAAACAAAGTAACTAAGATTTACACACAACTTGCTTACTATTTTTTTATACTATGCAGAAATGGCCTTGCTGTTCATAATATCAATTATGAAACATTAATGTCCTGTTCACATAGAGTGATTTCAATATACATTTTCCGGAAGAAATTGTCTAAATGATAGTGAAAACCGCATCAAAATTTATTGCGTGGCTTAGGAGGAGTTAGCGGATAAACAGACAGACGCGGAAAGCGATTTTGTTTTATACTATGTATAGATAGTTGTATTATCTGTAATATAAAGCTCATTATACTACAGAGCCTACGCCGAGCCCCGCTGTCTCATAAACAGAAGCAACGCCACACAGAACTTTCAATAACAAAGCACTGCATGGCACTGGACGCTCTCGCGCTCGCCACCCCGAGACATAAGGTGTTAAGTCTCATAATGCCCAGTAATTTCACTGGCTTCAATGTCCTTGAAACTGGAACACAACAGTGCTTACACACTGTTGTGTCTGTGCTACCTTAAAAGTTCTCTTTAGAACGGTTTTAAGCAGCTGGCTGATATTTTCACGGAACATATTATGTTATTATGGCGAATTTCTTAACAGATAATATAAAATCCAAAAAGTAAAAATTTAACGATTACGGTACAGAATCCTCGATGCCTGAGTCCGACACGCACTTGACTGTTTTCACTACTAAAAGAGCGAGCTTCCCGGCGTCGCTGCCATGCTTGACGCTAGTCTGCTGTATAACTTTGTGAATCTAACCAACTTGAGACACGAGTTATGTGGAACTTTGTACGATGTTCTGTCCGTTCTTTTATATTGTTGACAATTGACAAGAATGGATATTAGTTTGCCAGTAGAGATTAGTCAAGAGACTAACAAAATAAAATGTGAAATAGATAATATTTAGGCACCTACATAGTGTAAACTAACAATGGCACTTTATCTTATGTGTTATGTATCTGAGACTCGATGACCCGCAGTCAAACCGTCCAGACGGTTTTGTGGGATAAATGTATAAATAATAGAATTATGAAAAATTTAATTAATAAATAAAAAAATGTATACAGTCACAGACAATATACACACGATGGGAGAGGAGAAAAATAGGAGATGATGATAATATCGACTCCGTCAATTGCCCCACTGCTGGGCACAGGTCTCTTCTACGAATTAGAGAAGTTAGTTAAGCCTTAGTTCACCACGCTGGCCTAATTCGGATTGGCAGACTTAACACACCTTTGAAGTTCTTATGGCAAATTATTAAGTATACAGATTAAAGCGAGCAATTAATACACACATAATTTAGAAAAGTCACAGGTGCATACTCTGGAGGCTGTTTTCTCGACAGTCCGTACCACTCATCTTGAGCTACTATCGATGCTCATCATATAAATTATTTGGCATTTATTCGCACTTACGCTTGTAGCCCTCGAAGGTGGAGTCAGAGGCATAACTAGTTCACCCACATTTCGCCGAGCTTATTTCCGTCTCACGATGTGATACGAGATAAGCATATCACCATACCGCGCAATAATGCAGACTCCGGGCTGATACTAAACATTTCGTGATGAAAAACTCAGTATCACTTTTACTCAACTCAGGGTGTTGCGTGCTTCCGATGACAACTTCCAGAAGACGGCTCTTTATGTGAACTTGTTTAATTACGGATTTTATTAACGCCGCGTAATGAAACTTTTACTAGACGCTACAACTTATAAAACTTCCCTCTTAGAAATTATTGCGCATAGCTTTTGTAGGTGACTTTGCCTGTGTAGAATAACTTTATTATTTTAGTAAAAAAATAGAGATATACGTGTATAAACGAGATGGAATGTCTACTTATGGTGCCAATCGGTTACTGACATTTGGGCTTTTTAACATTATCGACTTCCTTTCAGGGAATAAATAATATGCGTTTGGAAAAATCTGAAGATAATATAAAAATATTAATGAAATTAATGTTATCATCTGAGTCTATATGAATATCATAATTCTCAAATACTTGATTGTAAAATTCACCCTCAATCTTCAGCTAAGATCCGACATATTAATATTTTTTAATCAGTCTCAGTAGTCTCTATTTATACTTTCAGAAATAACGCAACTAGTTTTTGTAATACTTTAGTTGAAGTTTACATAATGTTGAGTTTCAAACTGCTGTTATACCAGGGAGATCCGTTGCTGTAAAGTTTGAAGCGCGTCGCGAGTTGAGCCGTGTCTAGCTCTGATGAGAAGCGTGAAGCAAATTTGATATCCTGGCATAGCAAACACTACATTAGACTGATGTTAAGTACACTGTCAAAATATAAGGTCCACCGTCAAGAAGCATTGCGTGCGTTCCTTAACGGTCACCAGAATTATGCCCGCCTAAATTACTATGCCAGCGTGGTGGAGTAAGGCCTAACTCCTCTCATTCAGTAGTGGAGGCCCGTGTCTAGTAGCTATTTAAAATAATACTGGATATACGCTGGCTGACTCCAGAACGCGACTCGACTAAACGAGTGTCTTTGGCGAGGCTTGCACCATGTGTACGCTGTTATTTGTATAATAAATAACTCCAGGATGTAGGTATTCGTTACACACGTAATAAATAAACGTATTTTGTACTATTTTCTCGAAAAGACTGCAAATAATTTTAAAAACGTTATGTATACAGCGAGTATATTCAGTTTTCAATTTGTTTACCCGATAATTTATGCTTGACGCTTGCTGATAAAGCTTTCCCCAAATTTGATTGGCATATAATTCATTGGACATAAAATGTATATTGTAAGATTATATTTTACGGTAATTTATTATTATAAATATTTAATATTTTAAGCCCCTGTTTCATCACCTCTGAGTAAATAGTTTTTACCAAATAAAATATGACATGTTCCAATATATAAGTCCACAATTTCACTATCATATAAAATTATCCTACTTCTATAGCTCATACATATATGAGCAATGTATGACAGTGTAATAGCCACATAAACTTCATATTTTCTATAATCATATATCTATGATTCAAATATGATATATGACATCATATATATTAGTATCATATATTAGGTAGTAACATTCTGACATGTATGCTGTAAGAAATATTTTTTTGTCGAAAAGGGGGCAATCTAGCAAGGGCGATATCACTTAGATATCACTTGAAATATTGTGAAACAAGCCTTAAATATATTACTTTTATTTGATTATGCCAGGCGAATATATATAATACTTAACACCCAAAAAATAAACCATCGCTCATTATAAAAAAATATGATGAACTAAACAAAATCTTAACTATATTCAATACAAGTTAGTAATTAGTTTAACATAGACTGCTTTAACAATTAAAATGTTTTTATACATCATATCGCTTTATACCTATTTTTAATGGTGCAAATAAAACTACGATTAAAGTTATGCACTCGGCAATCTTCGTCTTATCATAGGATATAGTCAAGCATATAGACAAAGTCAAAATCAGGAGGTAATCAAGACTATGTCCTGATTTTTCTCTATAGTGACTGACCAAACGCAGAAGTCCGGAAATTGTTTACATAATCGTACTAAATTAAAGAAGAACCAACATATAGCGAAGCGCATAAATTTAATCATAGGACAGCCTCCGTGGCGCAGTGGGCGAGTAGCCAGCTGCGAAGCATGAGGCCGTGGGTTCGATTCCCACACCGTGACAAATGTTTGTCTAATCCACAAATATTTGTTTCGGGTCTGGGTGTTGTGGGACCGCAAGTCCCTCGTAGTTTCCGATACCCACGATACAGGTTAACCTAGTGTGGGGTCGGGACTATGTGTGTGACTGTTGGGTGTATTATTATTATTATTGCACTTATTGTGTTAAAATTATTTAGATCAAAGCCTTAGTTCGGAGTTCTTGTAATGTGGGAAAATAGCATAATATTTATATTTTTATGGTGTCTGTTTGTGAATGTCCTTGGTTTTTTGTAATCACAGTACTAATGGCAACAGATACATATATATTTTCTAAGTTTTATAATCACGCTAATATTATTTGTTATTTTAGTATTATCAGTTTTTGGTTGTTCTCGTAATGTTGCCAAAAGTAACTTGCATGACAAATCTGCATGTTAAAGTAGTTTAGAATCATTGTTGTTTAATCTATTTTAATATTAATATGTTTTATTATTTATTAAAACAAAATGCCTTCTATTTTTTGGAACTATGACTATGGTACTCGTGCCATGGCTAGTTTATGCTTTTTAATTATATTTCTTTTATTATTGTCCTAAGTTAATAAACAATTAAGAATAATAATACCTAAGTAAGCTCTTAAATATTCACTTTGTCATTTATGAAATTTTATAATTAGTTTTTAACGTAATTAAGCTTAAAATTAAATAGCCTTTAATTAATCTAACTTGGGTAAATATTTTAATACTTTTTTTAATATTTGAATGATGAATTTTTCTTTAAGTATTTATTAATTCACATTTTTCTTTGTTCACATTTTCTATTGTAACATCCAGGTGCTATACGACGGCAAGCTGTCTTCGGCCATCGTGTTCATGTATAACCCTGTAGCGACCGATGGGCAGTTGTGTCTGCAGTCTGCTCCGAAGGGCAACATATCCTACTTCGTGCATACACCCCACGCGCTCATGTTACAGGTAACCCTGTTACGCTGTTATGAATGCCTGGTACTTTGAGTTTTAAATGTAGCTTATTAACTCTTGTAAGTAATTCAAGAGCCCCAGTTGAGGTCCCTTGGTTGTCCATTTTTTATTATTGAAAAGTACGGTTATCATTTTATATTATTTATCATTAGTGTACGTGAAGAGAAAAGTTCGAACCCCTTTTTTAAGCATATTGCGCGCACGCAAGAGTGTGAGATTTGGCATAGTTAAAGTTTATATGGAGAAGAATGCATAAAGTGTTTTAATTATAATATCTGTAACAAATATGTACATTTAATTACATAAAATATAACATTTATTGTTTACGCTCACACTGACAATGTCTGAATGTAAAATCTCGCAGCTGACGTAATAGAACAAAATTAAAAAAATAGATCGAGTTTCGACCACTACGCGACCACATATTTATACATGAGTAAGTAATACTATAGTTGCAAATTATAAGTTTTGTCTTTATATTTGCAGGAAGTTAAAGCAGTGATCACACATTCGATCCACAGCGCATTGAACTCAATAGGTGGCGTGCAAGTGCTGTTTCCATTGTTCGCACAACTCGACCTGCCACACGACGCGCCCACCACCGATCCCAAACGAGACCCCTTACTGTGGTATGTCACCCTGGTATTTTTTCATCCGTAATAAGTTTAATAATGACACTTTTAGTGATTACTGACTGACTAACAACAAAAAGTTGCCTATCAAATCACCAAAAAATTTCTGATGTTTTAGATGTTAGATACTTTACGAACTCATTTTCATTAACTTACTATATGAGACTGTATGTCTTGCAATTAAGCAAACATTTTGTTCAGTTGTTTCTATATTGTCAATTTGATAACTTAATTAACTCGATCAGTACAACATTTACAACTCGAAACTTAGTTATCGAAATTATGCTACAGTTGTATGAGATTACAAAGGACATGCGGACCCTCCCAACAACCCATGTCGAGTTAGCAGTGTAGTTGTGAACACAGTTGTGTATTAGTTTAGCTCTATGTACCGACTAGCTGTTGTACTTAGTTTTAGTGGTAGGTATACTACGATTAAAGTTATGTGCTTCGGCACCTTTTGTGTATTTCCTAAATATGATCACGTGATGATGACCGGAATATGAATACAATAACCGGATACCTGTTTGTTATAACATTAGATTATGTGCTTTTTTTCTGTTGAGTGACTGATCATTTTAGTACCTGGACGATTTATCTTTGCTCAGCGTCTTTAAAAACATTTAAAATAAGAAGATAAAATATTATTCAAATGCAAAGTTTCATACAAATCGATCGAGCTGTTTCCGAGAAACAAATTACTTATCGTATACAAGAATTTATCGTTTATAGTACATAATATAATGCGTCAAATTGGGGATTTATTTTCTTAGTTTTTACTCAGTATGTAGCTTCTGTATTTAACTTTGCGTTAAGAAAAAGTGAGTGATGCCCTTTGATCAATTTTATGAGCATTAATTTATTAATAAATTACTTTTTTTAATGCGAGGCGATTATAGGTCGAAATCAGCATGCTTTTATGTTTGTACGATATATTTTGTATTATATTCCTATTTTAGGCTGTATTATACTTACAAAACCTAACTGAGTGACTTTATACAATAAGTAAGAGATGGTGCTGGCAAGATATAAGTTATATTCTGTTTCGTCTGATAAATTTAATCTTGCGTATAAATCTCTGAAACCGAATATGCCATAGCTGACAAACTAAATAGATGATACAAGACTATCATGCTAACCTCATCACTATATTAGGTACGGACTCTGCAAGCGCTTTCGTACTAAACCCCCTCATTAATATTCCGAGTGGCTCTATGGTGTTATCCATCTAAATGCGCTTTCCTTGTCGGTCGACACTCGACCTGCAAACTCGCCGCCTCCCGCAAATAGTCGGATAACACGGTCCACGGACGAACTCCTGCCAACTCCTAATTGCCTGGTGTCTAGTGGCGCCCAACGTGTAGATTTACGAGCGACATTTTGCGGTGACGATTTATAATAGCTTCGTGTGCGGGCCTTATTACATACATTAACTGAAATGTCGTTAATTTTAATGTGTTGTTGTTGGATCTTCGAGTGTGATGGGTGGATTTCACTTACTTTTGAATATTAAGGTCTTGCCATAAGACAGAACTGGAGTGTATGAGCGGTTCCCTCTCTTTAATTTTTGTATTTTTCTGGGCATTAATAAAATCGAAATTGGTTTTTTTTTTCTATGAGTTTTTAAAAGAGATTCATTGTCCGTATTAATCTAAGAGTGATGTAACTCTATGTTCTCGAATATATTTACTTCCAAAAATACATAGCGCATGTCACCTACTGTGAAATCCAGCCGCGGATTATTTGTTCCGTGTTTAATTTAAACGTGAATTTCTTTTATCTCTGTATGTTCATACATCAAGCCGTAAAATATGCAACACAACACAAGGCTCATTGTTGTAAAAATCAGCTGGACGTTGACGTAAAATGTGGCAAAGCTTTGTATTGAACAACAACATGTCGGCGCATTACGCCAGTATTGTTAAAAAAATTGGCGTTCCATGACAGAAAGGTATTCCATCAAAGTATTCCAAAAAAGACCACACTTTTGGGTATCAATGATATTTGAATGTTGGTACTGATTTATTCTGTTAAGTCACTGTGTTTGAATGTTGGACGCTATTAATGTAATATTTGGACAATTAAAAAATCTGCTGGTTCGTGTCAACACCGCACCGGTTGATTTCGGACATGTCCCGCGTAGGTGTCCGGCAAATCCAATTAGGTGCCATCCTATATCATCCGTGGCATCAAAGGGCCTAAGCCCTAAACGAATGGGCCGGTTGAATGCAGTCTTTCAAATATCAGAGTAAAATAAAATAAAAACTAAAGATACAAAGAAATAAAGAAAGAAAAAAAAACATAAGTAATAAAAAACAAATAAAAATAAACAATAAAAAAAGGGACGAGCAGTATGTCTCGTGATTTGCTGCTGGAAGGGTTTTAGTTCAGCATAATGCCAGATAGGTACGTACTCGTAAGTCTCTGGTGCTGGTTTTTAACTAAAAACCCCCGCACGCCGTAGTGATAAATAAGTACATACGTATTACGAACAAACATACCTGCAGATAGACAAGAGGTTCAAGCATATAGCACCTTTCTTTTTTGTCGGGGGTTAAAAAGCACCCGTTGTATATCCACTTTAGGCCGGTGTAATTCTAGTGACTGTTAAGAGTTGTAACATCTTGTCAGGTCAATTTATTGGGACTGTACTGAAACATCAAGTATCACTTTGATCAAGTTATAACTAAGTTTAAAACTAAAGACTAATAGCCACACTGTCATGTTTTTTTTCCTCAGTTCAAAACTGCTCGGATTCGTGTGCTCTCTCGTGGAGTCTTGCAGCACAGTCCAACAGCATATGCTGCAATGCCGTGGGTTCCTGGTCATCTCGCACATGCTGCAGCGTTGCTCCAGAGAGCACCTCACGCCAGACACCCTCGCCTCCTTCCTGCATCTAACCAAGCACTTGGTTACTTGCTGTTCACCAAATTCGGATTTACTGTTGAAACAGGTATTTTGAATTGTATATAGTTGAAATAAAACTAGTTTATACGGATTTTATACGGGATTTATACGGAAGTCTCTCCCGTGACCACGAAGGCTGAAAAGCTTTCGAAACGTCGGGACTGAAATAAAAATTAAACCGCGATAAAATCCGTATAAACTAGTTTTATTTCAATGTGTAATATTCGCGTAAACCTAAGAAATCACTTGTATATAGTTGATAAGGGATGGTTTTGATTCAATTTTAAATTCAAGTTTTACTATTATATATTTGGTTTATATTATATTGCGGTTGAATTGTGAGGTCGTAATTACTTTCTTTCATTATAATTATGATTTTATTTTTAATTCGTTTTTGATAGTTTGACAGCCTCCGTGGCGCAGCAGGCGAGTAGCCGGCTGCGAAGCGAGAGGCCGTGGGTTCGATTCCCGCACTGAGGCAAATGTTTGTGTGATCCACAAAAATTTGTTTCGGGTCTGGGTGTTGTGGGACCGCAAGTCCCTCGTAGTTCCTGATACCCACGATACAGGTTTACCTAGTGTGAGGTCAGGGCTATGTGTGTGACTGTTGGGTGTATTTATATTTTTAAAGAATAAACGGGATAGATTAATATGAGTTTGCGTAGGTACCAAAATTATAAGAGTTGATATTTTCATAATGAAATAATTTAGATGAACAAAGGCACAGTTTATTTTTCAAAATGTAACATAATTTATCACATCAGTACATTTAGCACATTAATTACCGAATATTACCATAACGGACCCGTTCCGAACCAGCTCTGTAGAACCCTCTGTAAATAAACTCAGCGTAAATGACCTACAGAACATAATTTATAATACCCGCCTGCAGTTTAATTTGTGTAAACAATTTTGTACGAAATTTCACCATTTGTCTTGGTGAGAGTTTCTTTTTAATGTTTTTGGAACAAAATCCCCGTTCTCATCGACCTATATTTAACTTTATGCATTTCTACTCTAGTCCAAATGATTTCAACGACGAATGCAAATGACTTAGTTTGGATTGCACGGTTAAAGTTATAGTTATTCTAACAAGCAATGGTTTAATATTTAAAGGCTGTGTCAAATGATACAATTTTCATGGTTTTCCAAAGACTCTAATGTATACTACTAGACAAGCTGCGCGGTACATAGAAATTGTTCCACTAAGTTGTGGTCAATTGACCATAACTCAATATTACCATCTCGCTTACTCTCAACTAGAACCCCTATCGCGCTCTCTGTTTTTAAGCTGTCAAACTCGCGTTATGTGACGCAATTTTACTTCTAAACTGCCCATCTAGTGTTTGTGGTTTTCAATATTGTTTATTCTATTCTAAGTGTAAGTGCAAGGGAGTGTAAGTAGGCCAAACAACATTGTTAGCCCAAAATCAACCATTTGCACGTACATTCTGCTGATTAACGAATGAGGCAATAGCGACACTTGGTTCCCGTTGCGGGTTGTGACTTGTGGGGGTCAGACGGCGGGTGGCCCCATATAATACCAAATCCACCGTCAAATCATGACGGGAAGGCGGACTCTGCCATTAAGCCGGAACGCCAGACAGAAAGATTATCTATTCTATTCTTATTTTAGATTATACCTCTTATCGATTTGCTGGTATTTTTAAATGGTTTATTAAAGTCTGAATAAACAATACGCTAAGTCGGCTACTTTATGAGCTCGAATCACAATATCCTCAGTTTCAAAATATAAGTTTTTTTATTTTATTAATTTTACTGTTTTGATTTTTTTTATGCGTATGAATTAATATTCTCGCTTTTTGGTGAGTTCATATCGTCAAAGCTTATTACGCAATATCACTTTATATAGGACTTAACTAGGGTTTATAGATCTCAGCAGACTAAAAGCCTGCATTGCGAATTGCGGTGCGATGTCTGCTTAATTTCACGTTTTTATATGTTTGGTTTAAGGGGTCACCTTAAGTTAAGTATGGGTCGGTGATAATGGACAAATATTACGCGTTTAGGTAGGGACTGCTATAGTGATGGTGATTTGGGCACTAAAGACATAGGTACTGTAGACAGGTGTGGATCAAGGTAGCTCTCAGGTGAGCCGTAACTCCCAAAGTCATTGCTGTAAAACAATCTTGATTTTTGTCCATCAGACCTACACCATGTATAGTAAGTAACACACTGCTTTGTCTTGTCACGTCAAGTGACATTTTACATCAAGAAAGGCTCCCAACTCAAATAAGAATAATGATTTTCCGCAATTGTATCCATGTTAGCTTACTGTGCTGACTTGAACAGCATTTGTAGTATTGAGATACCAATGAGATGAGTAGTGCTACAAATAAATATCAAATTCTATTTAAGTTTTCGTTTCTTATGTTTCAACTATTATTTATAAATTATAAAAAAGGAAACGTTATGTATGCTTATTAATTATGCTTACAAATCGTATCTACTGTTCTAATGACAGTTGACAGGTCGACGTTCCTGTTCTTATTTGGATCGCATGGTATAATTAATAACTATACAAGAGGTTTACCGCATTTATTAATAAAGTCTTGGGTATGTAAAAATACATGGAGATAAGACGTTCATGACTAATTATTGAGGAGGTGTCAAACAAATCAGTAGAAGGGATGCAATCGTGGGATAGAAAATGGACGCCGTTTTAATTTTTTATTCTATTTTTAACTCTGTATACCTTTGTACTATTCGCTAGGTTAAGTATGTT
This sequence comes from Mimas tiliae, assembly GCA_905332985.1. Classification (NCBI taxonomy): domain Eukaryota; kingdom Metazoa; phylum Arthropoda; class Insecta; order Lepidoptera; family Sphingidae; genus Mimas; species Mimas tiliae. The sequence goes on along the minus strand of HG995259.1, from coordinate 13,509,964 downwards.
GCCACTTCTGCTGTTCTATGATGTATTTGATTAGCCAAGCCTTTTTATAATTACATAAAACTATTTGGCTTTTATTTTAATGTCTGTTCAGATTATCTTCCAAATCCTATCAAGTAGATCTGTGAAGTGGCTACAGGCTTTTACAGAGTTGGATCCCTTACTTTATCTCATTCATGATTTCTACACTTATTTGAACCTTTTTACATGATCTGTCTTATTGTTATCCCAATTTTACACAATTATTTATCGATTGGAATGATGAAAAAGCGAAGCGAATAAAATCTGTGAATTTATATTAATAATTATTGCCAATACAAAATTATGCAAATAACTTTTTATCCCCCGGATATTGTTTCACTTAAAATACGTCCCTGTCTTTTTTGAAACAAGCTTAGAGTTCATATTAAAATTCTTCATATTTGTTCGGATATTGTTTCTCTTAAAATACGTCCCTGTCTTTTTTGAAACAAGCTTAGAGTTCATATTAAAATTCTTCATATTTGTTCGGATATTGTTTCTCTTAAAATACGTCCCTGCCTTTTTGAAACTTTTAGAGTTCATATTAAAATTCTTCATATTTGTTCAGAAATTTTAACTGACATCATTCCAATCGAGCACAAATGGACACATCCTGCCACTAGCAACGTATGAGAATCTGAAGTGTTCCTCGATGGTTGTTAGCGCATGCTCCTCTTGCTTAATCACTACGATTATTTGTTAGATTAGAGTTATGCACTCACCCCCGATCCCCATTCCTCACTCCCAGATTCAGACTCGTCAAATTTGATCCACTTGATCGAGTTTGATAACTTTAATTTCTTTTAAGCTATCACAAAATTTTGATTTCTTTCTCATATTTTAATTTCACGTGTTCTTTTAAAACTGACTACATATTTACAACGGACTAACGGAATTTGGGGCTAAAATAATATCGTAAACAGTCCTGTCGAATATAGTAGTAGATTATGCTGGGTTTAAATTTTGTGAAGCTTGCATCCCAAACCTTAAGTATACACTTTATTAGATACACTTTTTAGATCTGTCAAGATTTGTGAAGTTCGGGTTATAGCATACACATAAATCTGTGTAAAATAAATTCACACTAGTAAAGTAGTTCCATTGTTTAAAGCGAAAAAGTGGAAAAAAAAACACTAATTGCACTAAAGCTTTTTATCACGGGGTAAATAATTGCACCAAAATCTTGTAAAAATACCCAATGTATATTGTGTAATTTTTCTTACAGAAACTGAGTAGTATGTTTTGTTAATAAAATTTAATTACAACATAGTCGAATCACGAGATACTAGGCGCGAATAAAGCAAGAGAGCCTACCGCTACCGACCATCGGACAGTAAAAAGTCTATGCTAATCACAGTCTTTCTGCCAATCTTTTCTCACATGGCAGCTATTGGATCACATCCTGTTCAACCCGGCCCTGTGGATCCACACTCCTGCAGCGGTCCAAGCTAGGCTGTACTGCTACTTGGCCACAGACTTCCTGGCAGACGCACATATCTACGGCAGCGTTAGAAGAGTCAGTACAGTATTGCAGACGGTCCATACACTGAAGTTTTACTACTGGGTCGTGAATCCACGAGCCAAGAGTGGCATTACGGCGAAAGGATTGGGTAAGGAATATTGGATAGTTTATCTTGTGAGCCCTATGCTTTTCGAGGTACTGGACAGTTGTCTGGTAGTAAGTAGGTTCATGCTACGTTTATATCAGCTGTTGACCGAGTTAACGATGGGTGTATCTGTCCACTGTCACTTTGGCAGATCGTGTAACGTAAGTCAAGGCATTAAACATCAAGAAGTACTGTCTATTTGGTTGTAGATGAAAGTCAACTTGGAAACTATAAATCAAAATTCAAATGTTCTGTATCTTAATCGGTATCATTTTCGATTCGTAATATCTACTTGACACTGGCAGAATTGTGGTAGGGCTTCACCGCAAAAGCCATAAAAGAAAGAAGGAGGAGGAAGAAGTACTGTCTGTTATGAATCTATGTGTAACGCTTTGTTACTTCTCAGATGGTCCTCGGCCTGCACATAAGGATATCCTCACAATCCGGGCGTACATCCTTCTGTTCTTGAAACAGCTTATCATGATAGGCAATGGTGTAAAAGAAGATGAGCTGCAGTCGATACTCAACTACCTAACAACTATGCATGAGGTATGATCTCCTGGTACTTTTATTTTAGCTAAATGCATTTAGGGTGACTTTTTTTAGCTCTTTATGAAATGTGGAAAAAAACATTTTTAACCATTTTTTTTATTATTTGTTTGTGTTACAGGATGAGAATTTGCATGATGTCCTGCAAATGCTAATTTCACTCATGTCTGAACACCCTAGCTCCATGGTGCCAGCTTTTGATGCTAAGGTAATCTAATTATGAGATTTCTATATAATATATTTTTTTAAAACAGACACAGAAAATATAATAATCTGAACTACTATAAATATAATGTTTTTCAATTGGAACCTGATAGCTTTTCTATTGCAGGGTGGTGTGAGGACAATCTTCAAACTTCTATCCTCTGAGAGCCAATTGATAAGGCTTCAAGCGCTAAAACTCCTCGGTTTCTTCCTCAGCAGGAGCACACACAAGTTAGTAGAAATGTACTTTGCCTTATGTTTATCACCATTTTTACATTCTTGGTATAAAATCTCCAACCCCTCTATCTCTCCATTCATCCCGATTAGCCGTCATCTTCATCATTCATTCCCGTTTTTTCTTACTTAACCCATCAGTGGCGAGGGTAAACATTTTCAAAAAGAAAGCCGATATCAATTTTCTTTTATTAATTGACACATGGTCACATGGTCAAAAGACACATGGTCCGTATCAATCTCCCAAATAAAAATAGGACTTTGTATTTCCTGAAATAATTTGGATTGAAAAACCGGACCAAACACAAGCCCACTGAGTTTGACTAGTTGGATCTTCTCAGACTGGGTCGTTTTGGATCCGGTGGTAGTTTTAAAACACGTGCTGTTTCGGTAATGCCTATGGTCCATAACGACCCATAAAAAAAGAAAACATAATAAATAATAATAATAATACTCAATAAATTCTGGACTATTCCTAAATAAAAATATTGTAAAATTTATAGTTGCCCAGTGTATTTTGATGATGCTATGTATGTTATGTATACATTAGTTGATATGATTTATATACATAAGTTTCTTTATTTTGTACTGACTTGTCATAAGCGCTATTTTAATTGCCTGCATGATTAATAAAACTATTTCAATTCATTTCAATTAAGGTTACCTACTATACCAGAGTAGGAAGGCAAACTATATATTTATTTGTTACTAGTTTTTTGCTAGCGGCTCTGCCTATGTGAACAGTCTTTTCCGGGATAAAAGCCTATGTCCTAATCCATGTCATGCTCTACATGTATGCAAATTTCATCCAAAACTGTTAAGGTGTCGTTGACTAACAAACATCCAAATTCAAAATTCACAAATATCCAAACTTTCACATTTATAATAGTAGTAGGATTGTAGTATTCTGGAAGTTTTTAAAGGTCAGTCGGTAGGAATCGTTATTATATGGACGGTCGTTATTGCAACCCATCCAAGTTTTATTTTGATCTTCCTCTGCTCTTGTATTTACTTATAGAAATACATATTACATTAACTATATACTGACGCCTGTAATCCCCGAAGGGATAGGCAAAGGTGTAGCACATCTACATTTGGCCGAGCGTATATCCGTCCCATGATGTGATAGGGGGCGAGCCTATCGCTACCGGGCACAATTCCAGATTTCGGGCTAATACTGAGCATTTCGTAATAGAAAAACCTAATATCACCCGACCCGGGGATAGAACCCGAGACCTCGCGTCAGCCTCAGTCGTAACGCGTACGCATTACAACTCCGCCACCGAGTCAGTATATATTAACTATTTACTACTATTTGTATATTTGTAGTTTACCTAATATGCATAATATTAAAACCTTAATTAAGTAAACATAGACCCTAAGAACCCGACCCGACCTAATTAAACATAATTTTAATAAGATAAGTAAATATGACGATAAGCTCGCCCCCTATCACATAAGGGACGGAAATACGCTCAGCGAAATGTGGGTGTACTGGTTACACCTCTGCCTACCCCTTTGGGGATTACAGGCGTGAGTGCGTATGTATGTAAGTAAATAATAAACCACGAATGAAGGGGGCTTCATTTAAATAATTCTATTGATGTTCTTTAACTTGTGTTGCAATAAGTTATTATTGGAACTAAAGTGGCAGCGCCGTACGATGTCACTAGGGACAACTTAATAAAGGTTTGGAATACATTGTGGTTTCGATGCATAATAGTTCCAGCCACAGACTACGGATAATGTATACGTGGCACAGTGGACTTATAGTCGCTTGTGAAGCGAGACGCCGCGAGTTCGATTTTCGCACCGAGACAAATGTTTGTGTGATGCACAAATATTTGTTTCGGGCCTGGGTGTTTTGGGACCGTAAGTTCCTCGTAGTTCTTGATACTCACGATACAGGTTAACCTAGCGTGGGGTCAGGACTATGTGATTGTTGACTTAAAAAAAATTACAATCATCAATACATAGCGTTAAGTTATCTTCAATAATCATAATTTTCAGACGCAAATACGACGTGATGTCGCCACACAATCTGTACACGTTGCTGGCGACCCGTCTCGGTGCTAGCGGCGAGGGACTAGCTCTGCCTGTATATAACGCTCTGTACGAACTGTTGACTGAACACGTTGGGCAGCAGATACTGTACACCAGCCATCCGGAGCCGCAGCCGCATTTTAGATTGGAGAATCCAAGTGAGTATTGAAAATATTAAAAGATTTAAAGCTTCTTTTCCGGGGAAAATCCTATTTACGGATACCTTCTCAGCCTTGGGTTATGCCGGACTCACCAGCCTTTCGATCCAGTTGTCCTTACCCAAACGACCACTAGATTGGGTTCTTAACTCTTATCTACGCGAGATTCAAGCCTGTATTTTATGCCGTTATGTATGCGTGTGCGGATTGGTTCCACATATGCGGTCGATCTGAAATCTTATATGAACAGAATATGAATTCCGTTCAAAATTTTGTTCAGATTTTAATATCCTTTTTGAATCTTGATATTTTTTGGTAGTAAAATAGTCACAAAACCCTTTTCTATCCGCAGTGATCCTGAAGGTGGTAGCAACTTTGATCAGACAGTCAAAACAAACGGAGCAGTTATTGGAAGTGAAGAAGCTGTTCCTTTCGGACATGACTTTACTGTGCAGTAACAACAGGGAGAACAGGCGAACGGTGCTGCAGATGTCTGTGTGGCAGGTATGACAAAAAATACAATCATCTTTTACATCCATCATTGTCTCCTCATTGGTTTAAAGGTAGCGTGGAAATTGAAACCGGTTGAATCCTGGGTTCGATCCCCAAGTCGAGCAATCAAATGAGTGTTTACGTTATGGAAATATACATATCTGTGTTAATAGAGATTGAAAATTGTGTCAATACTTTTGGCGAACCCAGTTTGAGAAAATCTTCTTAGGTATTGTCTGATATTGAAAGGGAATAATTGACAACGCAGTTCTCAAACCATATCATCAATTTTTTACCCAGGAATGGCTGATAGCAATGGCATACATCCACCCAAAAAATGCAGAGGAGCAGAAGATCTCCGACATGGTGTACTCTCTGTTCCGAATGTTGCTCCACCACGCGATCAAACACGAGTACGGAGGGTGGAGAGTATGGGTCGATACGTTAGCTATCGTGCACTCTAAGGTAACTTCTTAGTATTCATTATCTCTTGGTACTTAATTATAATGATGACATCTGATCATCCCCGCACCACCCTTGATAGTGCCGACATCGTGGATTGGATTTTTAAAATAAGAATGGAGTTTTTTAACTTTTGGATCTCTAGCAAAAACCTTCTGATGTTGGCAAGTTAATTTTCCTAAAGTCAGTTTTGTATTATGAGGACGTTTCGAGACCTTATGCAGGTGCACCATTACACATTTGCGTTAAAACGACTTAAGAGTCTTCAGGGTGTTTATTTGTAGATCCCGGAGTGCTGATTGAAAACTACTGTGTAGTTTTAGTTACAATAAGTTTAGCATAGCATACTATTAACACATACTATCATGACATCTATGTGGTACACGAACACCCAAGAACATTCCTCCGTGAAAAACAAGGCGAAATTATTTTGCATTGCATAATATCATACGAGTTATGTTTCTTGGATTGTTTTATATGAATGCCTTTGAAATTTGCAGGTATCGTACGAGGAGTTTAAACTCCAGTTCGCACAAATGTATGAGCATTACGAACAGCGTCGGGCTGATAATATAACTGACCCCGCGGAAAGACAGCAACGTCCCATCTCCACCATCTCGGGGTGGGACCGACCAACCGGCGCGCCGCGACCCGCGCCCTCCGATGAGGAGGACATACGACATCATCACGCGGCACAGACTGAGATCGGCAAAGGTCTCTCACTAAGAGAGGTCGAAGGTTGCAGCTGCGCCAAACTCACAGAAACTGAAGCCAATGATGATGATCGGACTACACAAGTGGTATACAGTGAAGTGTGTAAAGTGCACAGTCCCGCAAAAGAAAACGAAGGATCTACAGTAGATGAGACTAAACGCGAAGATATTGAAGTCGAACATGCGATAGATGAGGCCGATACGGATATCGAACCACAATTGCCCGAACCTGAAGTGATACAGACAGATAATGAACTAGTTGAGTCTATCATCAACGAAGATCATTTAGAGAGTGAATCTGGAACTGGAACGTTAGAAAAAAGTGAGAAATTGACCCGACAAGGTAGCCTCGACTACATCCCGGTCAGAGATGTAGGAGACAATATGTCCAAAGATGACATTTCCGATAAAAGTGAAGGCATACCATCGAGTTTATCGGCAAGCGAGACTGCTAGTCCAGAAAGAATTGCAGAATTAAATGTGACCACTGAGAGAGAATCTGAGCTATCAGATCCGTCCGAGTTGTACCTGACGCCTAGCGAAGCTACTAGTCCTAAGAAAACTAATAACGAAGATAAGACTGAAATACTCCCTTCCGATGAAGCAGATACTGACGATCCGAAACACGTCGCCATAAATATAGTGAATGACGTCATCACAGTAGCACTCGAAACTGTCAAACTTAAAACCGATGACGACACTGATTCAGGAGCGATATCGGGTGGCTTACATTCCGAAGGTAACACGCCGAATGGTCGAGAAGACTTCGAGCAAGAAATGGAAGAAGCACTAAGTGAAAACCAAAGCGCCGACGCCATCGTAGGCGATCTTGTTACAGACTTGATCTCAGTTGCAATTTCCCAAAGTGAAGAGAAAAGTAAGGTTGCCCCAGAGGAGAATAGTCCTCAAAGAGTCATACCATCTGACCATCCCCATGAAGGTAACGTTTTGCCGTTAGACGGTGAATTTTTAGTCAATTCTAGAACAGAGGAGATCGATAAGACTGAGAACGAGAAAGTTGACGAAGTGGCAGAAGAAAATACTAAGAATGATAGCCAAAAAGTAGATATCGAAGTACCAGAGGAACAAAAAACGCCGGAGATCCCGCCGATCTCGACGATAAGCGAAAATATTTCACTGGCTAACAAAAAAGAGCAAGAGACTGATGACAATAGAAACCGTGAGGGAGACAAGGACAAGAGACGTGTGAGCTTACCAGGTGATGGTGAGATACAGCAGGACAGCACTAGAAATGAAGGTGTCGCATCACAAGGAACGAATACTTCATCGTCGCCTAAGAGGCCACGAAGTGCTTCAACAAGTACGCAGGTCGATTCTAATCATTTTGGTGAGTGTAACAACATCTATATTTTCTTATTTTTAACTGATCTACCTTTATATGTATAAGATATCATAAAATTACATTTTATTGGTCTAGTAGCACCGTACTCTAAGGCTGAGAACCGTGAGCTCCTGGGTTCAATTCTCAGGTCAGGCAATCACAATTGGTGCTTAAAAAATCACACATTAATTGCCCGGGATTGGTATTTGTGCCCGTTAAGGCGATAGGCTCGCCCCCTATCACATCATGGGACAGAATTAAGCTCGGTGAAACGTGGGTGCTCTATTTGCACCTCTTCTGACTCGTCGAGGAATAAAGGCGTCTGCTATATGTATTTACGTTTAACTCGTCAACACTTTATGGAGATGCACTGCGTCGTGTACACAAGTTGGGTGCGCCTCATCCGTGGCTCGGTTTGCGTTATCACACGCCATTTAACTGCACCATTTTTCCTGTACTTTTGTCGCCCAGCAGGTCAGTTGACAGTATATGGCCCCACTAAGACTTGGCTGGGCCATGAATGTATATAATAAAACACAATCTCTTTATTCGAGTGCATGTAAGTCGCATGTCGATCGTATTTAAGTATGTACCTTAATTGATGTTACAGAAACGAAGCGTGGTTCAAAGTGTCCTCGTGCGATGTTCTCTCCTGGTCCGACGCGACCTCCGTTCCGTATCCCAGAGTTCCGTTGGTCATATATTCACCAGCGATTGCTTTCTGACGTCCTGTTCTCACTAGAAACAGACATACAGGTACATATATTTCCCAATAATTAATTATGAGTAGTGAAATTAATGATTTTATTTTAATAAACTAGGGGCTTCGCCCCTAGGCTCGCTGCGCGAGCGCTTACCTACTTTTTACGAGTAAGGCTTACTCGTAAAAGGCTCCTAATAAGGCATACTCGCAAAAAAATATTTGTTATTGCAATGTGATATTAACGTGACGTTTTTAACGAAAACAAACGAAATTAAAAAAAAAATATATAGTGAAAAACTGTTTCACTGTGAAGATTTAATCAATTCAAGATCTCTAATTAAATGTTTCTTACATTAAGGGCGATGAATGAATCAAGTGAATTATGTGTACTTATACAGTTTGACCTTAATTTTCTCCAGGTGTGGCGCAGTCACTCTACCAAGTCGGTGATAGACTTCGTGAACAGCAGCGAGAACGCTATCTTCGTAGTGAACACCGTACACCTCATCAGCCAACTGGCAGATAACCTGATCATAGCGTGCGGCGGTCTACTGCCTCTACTCGCATCTGCCACCTCGCCTAACGTGAGAACTCTAGTTGATTAATGTTAGCCTGGTCATCGAGGTCCAAGTTGTGGTCATGGTGGAAATCAATTCTGGTCGCCTAGCGTGTAAATTGTTGTTCTTTTAAATATATTTTATTTATCTCTTAGCAATCAGTATAATTCACCAATGTGTCTCAAGGTGTCGACTGTACCACCGTACAATATGGTGTAAAAAACCACAGTGGCATAAATAAATACACCCAACAGTCACACACATAGCCCTGACCCTACACGAGGTACACCTGTATCTTGGTTCTCAGGAACTACGAGGGACTTGCGGTCCCACAACACCCAGACCCGAAACAATTTTTTATGTATCACACAAATATTTGCCTCGATTCCCACATCGAACCACCGGCCTCTCGCTTCGCAGCCGGTTACTCGCCCACTGCGCCACGGAGGCTGTCAAATGGCATGTTCAGGCGATTCGCATTCCGGAATCAGCCAAATAATTCTGCCGACTATCGAGAGACGCAATGTGTTTTGACATTATATGTAGACTGCACTGTACCTACTTCATCAGGTATAATGTAGTGATTTCTTAGGTTTACGCGAATATTACACATTGAAATAAAACTAGTTTATACGGATTTTATCGCGGTTTAATTTTTACTTTCGTCCCGACGTTTCGAAAGCTTTTCAGCCTTCGTGGTCACGGGAGAGACTGAGGTGTAGGGCGTCTCGAAAAGTTAATGTTACAATGGCTACCTTCATTTTAAAATTATACATTTATTTTTAATTATTTAAAAAAGTTAGTTGACACTAGTCCGATCTACGCAGAAAGAGCTCACGGTATCTTGAGGTCTGGCAGTTGGTCTTTTGGGTTCCGATTTAATTAAATGTATAATTGGATCCCAGGCTTGTGCAAGCTTCCAACCATCTTCTCTATTGAAATTTGGGTGTTTCTTAATTTCAATAGCCTCGCGAATCATCCTAGGTAGGAATCTTTTGAACACATAGCTGATGTTAAACACCGACGCTCTACGAAGTCTGCAGTTGCTGAACATTCAGATGAAGGCTCCAAACATTACCTTAGATTTGACAAACCACAAATCCTTGCCAAAGAACACCGATTCCTACCTAGGATGATTCGCGAGGCTATTGAAATTAAGAAACACCCAAATTTCAATAGAGAAGATGGTTGGAAGCTTGCACAAGCCTGGGATCCAATTATACATTTAATTAAATCGGAACCCAAAAGACCAACTGCCAGACCTCAAGATACCGTGAGCTCTTTCTGCGTAGATCGGACTAGTGTCAACTAACTTTTTTAAATAATTAAAAATAAATGTATAATTTTAAAATGAAGGTAGCCATTGTAACATTAACTTTTCGAGACGACCTACACCTCAGTCTCTCCCGTGACCACGAAGGCTGAAAAGCTTTCGAAACGTCGGGACGAAAGTAAAAATTAAACCGCGATAAAATCCGTATAAACTAGGTATAATGTAGTCATTTAGCCTTGCCAGAATAAAAATCTTGATCTACTTGTTTGACATTTTATCTTAATCATACATACGCACTCACGCCTGTAATCCCCGAAGGGGTAGGCAGAGGTTACCAGTACACTCAGATTTCGCCGAGCGTATCTCCGTCGGACGATGTGATAGGGGGCGAGCCTATCGCCATACCGGGCACAAATTCCAGACTCCGGGCTGATACTGAGCATTTCGTAATAGAAAAACCCAATACCACTTTACCGGACCCGGGGATCGAGCCCGAGACCTGAGTGTTAGCCTCAATCGTAACGCGTACGCATTACAACTGCGCCACCGAGGCAGGTATGTTAATCTATCTACTGTTTATTTCAGAATGAGCTTGATGTGATCGAGCCTACACAAGGCATGCCAGTGGAAGTGGCCGTCACATTCTTGCAGAGACTAGTCAGCATGGCTGATGTGCTAATCTTTGCCAGTGCTCTCAATTTCGCCGAACTGGAGGCAGAGAAGAACATGTCCAGCGGTGGGATACTCCGACAGTGCCTCAGGCTGGTGAGTAAAATAGTGATAAGAGAAAAAGGGAGAAAGTATTTTATGCTGTTCTACATTTAAATGTACTAGGAGTTCATTTTAATAAGGACATCGTTTTGAGAATGTGAAATAAAAATTATGAAGCTACATAACACAAAACTTATCAATATTTTTGCGGTATTAGTAAATGTTTTTACCTATTTGTGCGAAAAACTTAACAAATTATTTTTGTGCAATATTACATTGTCTTTTTACTTTCTCGAATGTAGAACAGCATATTTTACTTATTTTTTAGTCATATTAATTTTTCTTATGTGTGAATATTCAGATTTTTATTACCTAAAGTTAATTAATATCTACCTAGTTTTCAATATCTAGAAATTTTAATCATACTTCTGTTGTGGAATTTTTAAGTCAATAGAACGTATAGAAACATGAGTTCTATTTCAAATTAAGTTTCTAGTAAAGAAAAGTTACATAGAGTTTATGGTAGATATAACAATAGTTCATATATCGTAGTATACCGTAGAAAAAAATATAATATTATTACATGGCCGTAGCTAGAGGTTGATAAAAAACACAAAAGCCAGACTTTTCAAAATAACTATTAAAAAAAATTAATAATAATCGGAATTGGCAAATGAATATACAGTTGTGGCAGGTGTTTTATTAATAGCGTATACTGCATTTTCAGAAGTATATTACAGTAACCTTTAAAACACATAATAAACGCCCTTAAGTTTGCATTCAGCAAGTAAATAAACAAATTACTAATTTTTGTTTTATCCTGGCACGCCAAAGTGACTACACTGGACCTAATGTTAAGTTTAGTGCAGTCTAAATATAATATCGGCAGTCAAGAGACACTGGATCAATCGACAGTCGACAGAATTATGCCGGTCTGAAGTTTATATATTTTTTTAATACATACATACATAGAGTCACGCCTGTTTCCCATAGAGACAACGGATTTCCACTTGTTACGATCCTTGCATACCTCTTTGGCCTCATTCACTCTCATTAAATTTTTATACATGCACGTCGGTTTAGTGTAGTCCTGATCTGGCTTTTCTCGAGAATATCTCCAACTTGATCTACGAAAGTTCGCCGAGGCGTCCTCCCAACTGTACCATTCACACTCGCCATGTATATTTGTTTCGTCAACCTTCTTTCATCCATCCTCTCTACATGCCTCTCTCTCTCTTTTTTTAATAATACTATTAAATAATAATATAAATATTAATACTATCGCTCAAAAAATCGATACATAATAACTTCCTCAAGAGTGTCTAGCTACGGCCCTAGTTGTTCTAGCAGTAGTATAGTACAGTAGTGCTAGTGTGTTAGCGTTAGCGTGTGTGTAGGTGTGCACGTGCGCAGTGCGAAACTGCCTCGAGTGTAAGGAGCGACAACGGTACGCGGCCGCCAGACTCGCGGACCAGCCCGATTCTAAGGTAAACCGAAAATAAACTATTAAATCACTTACTTGAACAGAGGTCCCCAGCTATTTAAACCATCACAGGTATCCTACTATATCCCATCAATCCTGCAGTGATTTTAGGTTATTTTTCAAATGTGTATATGAAGGTATCGTATATTAAAAATGTCTTCAATCTGAATTAGTAATAAACAGAGTAACAAATAGATACCACGTATTGAAAAATAGTGATGAAATATTATATTCTCAGATAGTTTGACGCATTTGTGCGTGCCTTGCTTTGTGTGTGTGAACTTGTAATATGTATTTTTAATGTGGGCAGTTGCATAGAGGCCTTTGCAATTGACCATGCTGTAGATAGTACTACGGGTTGTTACCACTGTCTCACAGAAAACCGACGTGAATTAGCAGTTTGCTGTTGCTATTCGTTCAGTGAGTGTGATAATCGGAAGCCCAAATCTCGTCTCACCTTCCCAATCCATTAATTATTACTATCCCTTCCCTTTTAAGACCACCAAACGCATCCATGTGCTTCGGGTATAGTGGGTGATTATGGGCGGTGGAGATCACTTCCCATCAGTTGACTCACTTGCTCGATTGCCGGCATATACTATAAAAATACCTGTTGACGCACACAGTTATATTATATAAACTAAAATATCGCATCCATAACACGGTACGCACAAATGAACTGAATAGTGTTTTTCCAATAGTGAATTTTGATAAATAAATAAATAATGTTTTTTAACATTTCGTTATTTTTTATTTGTTGCTTTTAAATAGTCTGGTATGATAGCAGACCCCAGAGTGGGTACGAATCTTTTATTTGTTGCTTATACTAATGAAAAATAACGCTGTATAACCTGATTCATAAGAAAACCCTGCTGGTCTAAGAAAGTAGTCATTCATAAAAAACCCTTCTAGTCTAAAGTAGTCTTATTATGGATCAGTCCGTACCTTCTTGATGAATTTAACGATGGTTATGATTCCAATAATGTTGGGGACCTCCACACTCAATGCACTAGCGTCGGACAACACTCACCCACTCGATTTGTTGAAACTTGTTCACGTTCTTGTTGCCCTAGTATATAATATCATCTACTATGTCTATTCTATCAATATTAGCAATTCTTATTTACTGGGTTGAGTAAAAAAAAACAATTTTTCTATTCGTATTCGTAATTAAAAAAAAAACAATAAAAATTATGCACATACGTTTTATGTATAATATGTAATATTGCATGTTTAAAATGAGAAAATATAACACTGAAATTTCTTTGTTCTTTTTGAAAATTTGTTACATGACACAAATATTACGCATGTTAAATATGGTTCTTCTAAGGTCGCTGTTTATAAGTAGCTTTAAAGATGGCATTGATTTTTTAATATCATAGTAACGATACCAAAGTATTTAATTTGTGATAATAGTTTTAACATGAATATAACAGAACAAAACAAATTGCATGAAGATTTTAATGATTTTATGTAAAATTGTAATGACAGAGCGTTGTGGCGAGTTTGGCTGACGCGTCAAGTCCAGTCAAAGACCCAGAAAGACTTCTCCAGGACATGGACGTAAATAGATTGCGAGCTGTTATCTACAGAGATGTTGTAAGTAGTTATTTTATTCGGTTTATTAATTATAGTTATTTTTTCCCTGGGATGGATGGATGAGATGTTCGGCAGAACAGAAAAGAATAGTTTCTTTCATCAAGATTCACGTATTCAGAGAAAATAATTTTCGAATTATGCTTACGATATGCAAGTCTTGTAATCAACACTAATATTCTTGGCGTGTCGATGCCATGTCGTGGATACGCCTATTGACGATGTCACCAACTTCTTTGAGATTGGAACGACGTCTATTCGATCTTTTTTAGTCGTCTAGTGAGCTATGAAGCTATGAGTTCTTATGTCATTTTTAGGAGGAGACGAAACAAGCCCAGTTCCTTTCTTTGGCGATCGTATACTTCATCTCTGTGCTGATGGTGTCGAAGTATCGCGACATCCTGGAGCCGCCCGCGCCCGCCGCCTGCGCGCGCCGCACGCACCACGCGCACGAACATCACGGTACCGTACCCATATACCGATATCGATATCGATACCCATACCCGATACTCATATCGTTAACATTACTGATATCACGCTATAACACATGTCTGCAATTCTTCATCATTCTTACTTAAAAACGTAGTGAGTAAAATAATGGATTATTTTATACATATCTGTTTAATTTGTATTTTGTGATAAATTAAGATATTTTATTAGAAATGAATTTATATTCTTCCAAAATGAGAGTGTTATAACTATAGGACTTATTGTTTTAATTAAAAATATATTATGTGATGTGACTTGTTTATATAATTATTTTAATATTATGATTTCCATGATATTATCATTATTATTCATGAAAGTAAATAAATTTTCGTTATATTTTATAAAGATTTTCAAACAAATATTTAGTCATGTGTATTGATATTTTAAAATCTAATTAGAAGAATAAATAAAATATATGTAAAATTTATTATATCATATTTTAATTAATAAATTAAAAAGTAGAACAACGCACCGTTACGTGTTCAGCATCCACTAACTAAACGTAGAATTTTACAATAAACAATATACTTCTTATAATAATTTAAATACCAATATTTTAATTAGATTCGTCGAGTTTGTTTAGTATATTATGTAAATGCTATTTATTTATGCTTCTTCTTATACGCTTTTAATGCACACTATATTTATAAGAAGTACTAAGGTATTTTAATATTATATTTTTTGGAAGGAATTTCATTTTCATCATAAATGTACAGTCGCAGTTACTTGATAAAAAATACTCGTTACAAGTTTAAAAAATAAAAAGCTGGTGTGATTTTGCTTATTACAACAATAATTGAGAGCACAATTTTCCACGGTTTTATTTATGTAGCTACCCATTACATTGTGATACTGTAATGTGAATACTAAAATAACTAACTACTTTCTTGTCATTATTATTATAGAAATCAACATTTTGTATTTCTTGGCGCCTTTTTTAAAAAAACTTCTTGATTTATCATTTAATTATGTCTAATTCCGCACCCAAGTAAGAACATTATAAAATTATCTCATCAAATTGGTATCACTGGAGAGTGCTGCGACAGTACAACACAGGTTTATCGACAGACATGTATATCTCAAGTGTGTCGTTTTTCCTTTTTTTCACGCCGCTTGATATACGCGTCACGGTTTGGGACACTGGTAAAATCGTCAACATTTTACAAACACTTGCTACACTGCATTGTTCTCACACGTGTACACGGCATCGATACATCGTCATTGCAACATCAATAATCATTAACAATCTACCTAACCGTTCCCTACCGACTTATATCATTTATCGACTGTCGACAATCCAACGATCCCTGTTCTTCTATAAATCTTTTGAGCACACTTTGAATATCGATATTGGCATTTTTACTATCGATTATCCTGCGTTATTATTTGGTATAAAATCGGCTGCGGAGTGTCGATAATCCTCTTGATTCCTTGTTCGGCAAAATATTCCTCCTGCCTCTCCTTTCCTCCTTGGCCGATCGATTCCTGGAACAGGATCCCGGCCGCTGTTCCCACAATGGTCCCACCACGTGTACCCCCAGTTCCTGCCGGGTGGGCATCCAGCTCACCGACACGCGCACACACACTGCAAGCTCGACTGCAGCCAACACGTTAATACGCACGCGCACACACGCACTAGTTACCACCGCTCCCACGCAGGTAACCGACCTGCGGTCGAGGTGATCGCATTGCAAAATAGGCACGTGTCGACGTATCAAATCGACCTAGGGGTAGTTACCAAGCTGTAGGTCTGTCCTAATCATTCCATTTTAGTGACCTATCACTAACCCGGAATGATTTAAACAGATCTATTGAACAGAGAGTAATGAAAGACTCATCCATATACGTTTTAATCAATCCTAAATAAAATTTGTAATTTGACTTATTATAAATATTGCTAATTTGTGCGATAGGTCGTATTAACATCAAGCTCTACATATTTAATTTTGACCTACACACGTTCACAGTAACGTGGTCAAAATTATTAGTGGTCACTTGGAAAATTATTTATCCAAGATATTTGCTTGTGAAGTTATTAGTAATGTTTAATATTACCTAACTTGATTGTTTTTATTATTTTCTTATTTCCGAACTTAAACTGAAATAATTAAAGATGATAAACAAAATGTTATCGCATACCTGTTTCTTTATATATTATTTACGAAAGAGCAACGAATACTGTTATTTTTGCTTTGGTTTTGCTTCAACGCTTTTTTGTGTTTTCTTGTTGCTCTTTTGTAACATACATTACATGTGTAACATGAAATATTTGGTTTTTTCGACATTGCAATGCGATCGCCTGTGTTGATTTCTGTGGTCGATGTACGCGGACACTGCTCTATCTTGACTAAAGTTCTGTTTACACGGAGAAAGTTTTTTTTATTGTCTTAGATAGACAGACGAGCGGGCGGCTCATCTGATGGTAAGTGGTTACCGCCGCCCATGAACTTCAGCAATGCCAGAGCACAGCCAGGCCACTGCCTACCGTTAAATAAAGTTTCTCGATATATGCGGGAATATAACAAAATAGTCAGATTTACGCGGCCACATTATACGATTATCGCTTTCAAATTGCCTGACAGGACCTCATTAATGTGATTTTTCAATTATGGTGTCGCCTCCATTGTGGGATAAACTCTCCGTGTAAATAAGGCTTGAAAGAATCGATTATCCAGTTACAGTTGATAAACTTCAATTTTTTTTTAAATATCATAATTTTGTTTAAACATTTAACAATGTGAGACGAATCCTAATATTATAGTTAAAATAAGTATCATTAAAGAAACTACTAGTAAATTGCATACTATAAAAAATTACCCTAATAATTTCAAATTAAGCCATGCAGTATCATGAAGTAAACAGCAAGACTGCTGAAAGGTTGGAAGAAGATTCATAAACAAGATTCATAGACAAAGCAATTATATCACACTCCTAATTTTATTATAAGCTAACAGTTGTAATACTTATCATAATTAACATCTTATTATTATTGCTGTTTGTTATTAAGAAAATCAGAAATCTCATGTCAACTATAGATAGCATTAATACAAACCTTAGTGGTTTCTTAGATGCTATTACTGTACAATTATTTGTAATTATTTGTAAACGGTAAACACTGTTGCTGGAATAACACTGTTATTTGTGAAATGGACTTATTTACTAGCAACTATTGTTCGAGATGGAGCAGTGTAAAATTTCGCACCGCTGGGACACCGCTTTTGATTTGATTTCACTTTCTATTTTGTTGCATCATCATTATAAATAGTGAGCTATTTTAATGATTTCCAAGCATGTCTGAAATAATTTGATTAAATTGATTAAATTGCTGGACCCGTTTTGACAGTTTAAACTTTGTACATTATTTAATAATACTTACTGAATCACTTTAAGGATTATAAAACCTATTTTTGGCACACTACGTTAATTATTTCCAAAAGAAACATCTGTTTTGTGCTGTAATGTGCCCGTAGAAATATTGAAATTATTTAACAGATAAATAACGTCAAAAAGGGTCACTATATATAAATAATTGCGATATCAGAATTCTGTACAAGTTAGTAATTTATTGTGCTCTAAAGTGCCTTTATCTGAGTTGATTGGCAACCCTCTCGCCTAGCATATTAAACGTACCGAATTTCAGCTTCTACCAGTATTCTTAGACTATTCCCTCCATAGTAAGCAGGTACCTCAAAACCTCCTGCTTTTTAAAGCAAGCTTTGTCGATGTTGTTTGGAACCTTATTATTATTATTTGAAATATTAACCAATTGCTTCTTTACTTTTTTTCTTAGAACACAACGGGGATGACGTGGAATACGCTATGATAGTTGTCGATGAAAATAACTCTACGATTAACGAAATGGACTCCCCTTCGATGAAGGTAACATTTGATTGTTTTATCGGAAAGAGATGATATGCATGTTTAGTTACCTTTTATTGTTTTTTCCATGTTTTTCTATGATACTTTAGGATAGTCGGAATTATTGAAAATTAATTTTTAGCTTGGAAATTGCTAAGTATAGACATTGATTAATCGACTTACAATGTCGATATTTTTACTATCTAACGCCTTTATATGTTTATACTTTGCAATATACCAAATATTTTGAAGTGAATTAATTAACTTACTGAAATTTCCATAGCATGTAATTTATAGCATTAAGTATTTAGGTATGGTATATTCCGATTTAGGTAGTACAGATTTTACTCGTGTAGTTTTAGGGTTTACTATCGTAGTATCGACTGCATGTCTACAAGATAATTTTTAAACAAAAGAATTGAAGATCAGATGATTGTATACATTTTGTATTTGATTTGCTATTTATTAATGTACCGTATCGATGTTGCTAAAGTCAATGTTGGGTCGTCCATGCGATACTGTGCCATATCAGCGCTTCATTACATCCCTTTTGTTTTGCTGTTGCAATAAAAATAAAAAAGGAGGATGAAAAAGAAGAAGGTGTAGCTAAAATAGAGACGACCACTGACGAACTGAAGCCGAATTCCGGAGAGAAGCCAAAGACCGAAACGGCGGATGAGCCTGCAACGGCCGAAAAGCCGGATCCGTCACCGTCTTCCGAGAAAGAGGAGCCGCTTTACAAGTCGAGTCTGCGAGTGAAGCAGCCAAAGCCAAAGGTTAGTTGATGGACACTTGCAAATGGGAGCTACCGCGACGTCTCTATCTCTGCCTATTAGATGATTCGTATACTCTATCTTGAGGGTCTATTTAATGTTTCGTTTGATATAATTTCCTTTCATTCGAGTGGGTATATTTTTTTTAGTGTACAATAATAAAGTTGTGATAATAATTGGAACTACAGTAATTATTCTAAGTTATATATTTAAGATGTTAGTATATTTAAGAAATGTACAATGTTATTTCATTCAATTCAAATTTGATTTTTAATTTTACTATTGTCGTTCAGCGTTTTAATTGTAATGATATATTATATACCCACTTTGATGAAACCTGGTGTACTGGTTTAATTTGGGACTATACCCTCTGTTTATTAATGAGTGTTATTAATGAGAAATTCCTTTTACTAAATGTATGTTGTTATCCTGTTGTAAGCCTCCAACCGCAAGGTCCAAAACATTGTCCGGGATTACGGTGTCTGTGGTCAATTTGGTTTGTACACATTCTCATAAAATATGAATAGTGTGAACACAAGAGTTGTAGTTACACTCATGTTTTGTTATGGGTTCCTGGTACCTTTTGATGAAATACAAGTTTTGGTAAAGTATATTGCAGTAAATTAAATTAAAGCTGTTGGTTTGTGAAGTTACTGGAGTTGTAATGGTAATAAACTTACTCAATATAACACAATCTAAAATAATAACAAAGGAGTTTTTCTATTATAGATTTTTGACGTCTAAACTGTATGAAATTATTTTTGTCTTTACTACCTTACTAAACAAACTTTATATATTTTACTACCGATAAACGGTTAATACTTATTTCTAATAAAATTTGTCCTATATCTACTGGACGTGCCAATTTCTCAAAAGCTACCATGTTCCACATAAAACTATGACAGTATACAAACACACGCCTTTCACAAAGTTATGTATTTAAATGACGATTGTATGTGACACTATAGTCTACAAGCTACGCCCACAATTATATTATTTGTAAGTAAAATTTATAATAATATAACCGAATATTACATAGCACATAGCACTGTCACAAAAACATGTTAAAAAAAGAAAATATTTTGCTAAAAAATCTATTATTAAATATATTTTTAAGTTATAAAATATGACGAAATTGGCAACCCTTCAGGGGTATATGTACGTCTTGTGTATTTCCAGCATGTGTAGCTAACAGCTTGTTTCGCTTTTTCACCTAATTTACTGCATGGTTTGTGTTTCATTGTTTGATCTCACATTGAGTTTTCTTAGTGTTTAACTCCTTTCACCTTTTTCAAACACTACTAGCATTAATTTAGCTATAAGATGCTAGATTATCGAATATTCCATGAAATATTTATGTAATAATCTTTTCACGTTTATGTTGTGTATCTTTATTTTTGAATAATATCGATACTCTAAAGTATATAATAATTTTCATTATATATTCGAGATAAGAAAGAGAGGTACTCTACTTTTATGCGTATTGATCCTTCGAGCCGGATTAAAGATTACTATTTTACAAGACATCACAAATATGAGCGATATATATCAATGTAGGTATCTATTGTTAAATTTCCCAAGCAATTACGAAAACTATGTTCTGTTTCGTGATTTGTGAGGGTTCCGTACCCAAAAGGTACTAATGGAACCCTATTACAGAGCCTATACCGTCTGTCTGTCTATCCTACGTATAAATGGCTCTATATTTTAAACGGTAGCTGACTAAAATTTCCGCAAAATAATATGTGTTAATATGGTGGATATCCTAACAAATTTAAAAAATACCAAAAAGTAAACATTTAAATGCAATTGTACGGAACCCTCGGTCTCGGTGCGTGAGTCCAACTCGCACTTAAATGGCTTTTAATTCCCATTGATTTGTAAAGAAAAAAAAAACATCGACATTAATTTGGAATATGGATACTATTGACATTTGTGTTGTGACAGAGCGTGGACTCGATTGAAGACGCTGGCTCCTTCCACCTGAACTCGAATGAAACCACTAACAACGACCCGGAGACATCCAGCGAGATTGCACTAGATGATAATAAACATCCGGTAACTTATTTGATTCTTATATAACTGAAAGTCTTTGTTCAATCCTGGGAAAACTTACTTAGTGTAACTGTGCCTAATATAATGCAGAAATCTAATAATTACATTATAGCTGATCTTTTTTTTTCTGCCTGGCGTTACTCCGGCGTAATGCCAAGGTCTGCCTTCTCGTATCATGGATTTGATGGTATTTGATATTATATGGATATGAACCCCACAGTCTGCAACCGGAAACAAGTTTAGCCCATTGCCTCATACGTTTGTAAACGGAGTGTAATGTAGAATCATCTCCTCATTAAGCTTTGATCTTCCTATTCTAGGATTTACTTTTTTGTAATAGTTTTTAAGCAATAATAAAAAGTTTTTGTTGAGGCAATCAAAACTGATTATTTTTCTTTCTATACCATAAAAGAGCCACGCTGTAGACAGTTCTGTGTACAGTATGAATGGGCCGGGTCGTTACCATTGTCTCACAGAAAACCGGCGTAAAGTAGCAGCTTGCTGCTGCGTTTTGTACGGTGAGTGAGATATCCGGAGGCCCAAATGCCCCTCCCCTTCCCAATCCCTTACTTATCCCTTTCCATAAAGGTCGGCAACTCGCCCATGATTATTTTAGCATTGTGGGCGTACGTGGGCGGTAATGATCACTTACCATCAGGTGACCCACTTGCTCGTTTGCCGGCCTATACTATTAAAAAAAATCTTAGCATTGGCTCATAGTAGAACTATTTTTTGGGAAGTTAAATAAATAATATGATAAACTGCAGGTAAGCAACGACGAGTCATGGACCGATGTGAATTTGAATGAAGATGGTGAAAGAGGACCTGCAACCATCACTGGTAGGACTCGAGACCACGAGGGAAATGTTCATGAAGGTACTTACACATTTTAGAGACTATCCCACCCACACCCATTGTAACTCCTTGAGGTGGATTGATAATGGTACGAATATTTCTACACCGAGCAATGAAGCTCGGGGAGTATCTGGCATGCGAAGCATAACTATTACGGAGATACAAAACATGCCACTTGGAAAAATCGATAGTTATTAATAGCCCGGATAGAAGTCACAATCTCCATCCCGGTATAAAAGCAAGAACGTACCCCTCCACGCCAAGCTAAAGCAGTAGAATACTAGATACTGCTACTTACTATTCGTTTCGTAAAGTCTAGTAAGAACTTGTTTCTTATATTGAAAAGTCTAGTAAAAACTTGTTTCTTATATTGAAAAGTCTAGTAAAAACTTGTTTCTTATATTGAAAAGTCTAGTAAGAATTTGTTTCTTTCTTTATTGCCTTAGCTACACATTTGTCATTTATTTTCATCTTTTACCGCTTATTGCGTGCTTACCATTTATTGGTCTAGGGGTAGCGTAGTATACTGTGAAACCGGTGAGATCCTGGGTTTAATTCCTAGGTCAGACAATCTCAATTTGTGTTTCGAGTTTATCCATTCGAGAAATCACACATGAGTTGCCCGGAATTATGCCTGGTATGGCGATATGCTTGCTATCACGTTATTGTTTTGATAGCATAGGCCGGAACAGAGCAATTGGATCACCTGATGGTAAGTGATCTCCACTGCCTATTTAAGCTAACAATACCAGAAGAGTCATGATTGCCAATCTTAAAGAAGAAGGATAATTAAGGAACTGGGTTGGGGAGGTGATTTGGACATCCGAACATATCACTCAAACGTACGAAACACAGCAAAAATCCGCTACTTTACGTCTGTTTTACGTGAGACAGTGGTAATGATCCGGTCGAGCCGGCCCATACTTGCTGTAGACACAAATGTCTACAGCGTGGCTCTACCACTCAAAGATACTTATTGGATACACTTATTGGACGAATATAAGCTCAGTCAACTGTGGGTGTACTAGTGTACCTCTGCCTTCCCATTCAGGTATAGGCATGAGGCTATGTTATGAGTGATAATATTTGTGGCGTAATAAATTTGTTATTTGCACTAAAAACGGACCCATTGGGTTTCGATGGTTCGCGTATATATATATGTATTTTTATATTTAGCCATTTCATAAAAGTTGATGTTCATGTTAAATTGGGTAATTTAACTTGTAAATTGGAGAGATGTTTTTATTTAGGGATATATTTATCTTAAATAATATATTATGTTATAGATATCGATAAACAAATCCACATGAGAAATTCAGAATCTCATCACCATGTGCAACAGCGACATCAGAATAGAAATCTTCAAACAGCACAAAGGCATCTTCATCCGGTGAGCATTGTATATTTCTGTGATTCACCCAGTGGCATTATACCTATTTAAATATTATACAATTCTGGTAATCTTGAAACTTTCCATCTCTATTTTTTTTCTATTTACAACTACCTTGGTGGCGCAGTTGTAATGCGTACGCGTAACGATTAAGCTAACGCTGAGGTCTCGGGTTCAATGCCCGGGTCGGGTAAAAGTGATTTTGGGATTTTCTATTAAAAAATGCTCAGTATCAGCCCGGAGTCTGGAATTTGTGCCCGGTATGGCGATAGGCTCGTCCCCGTATCACATCATGGGACGGAGATACGCTCGGTGAAATGTGGGTGTAATGGTTACACCTCTGCCTACCCCTTCGGGGATTACAGGCATGAGTGCGTACGTATATTTCTATGATTCACCCAGTGGCATTAGACATATTTAAATATTATACAACTCTGGTAATCTTGAAACTTTCCATCTCTATTTTTTTCCTATTTACAACAGTGATTTTCTAATGTTATCTTTTAAATATTGTATTAAAAAAGGTTTAACAAATGTTTAACCGAATTAAAAAATGGAGGAGGTTCTCAATTCGGCGCGTATATATTTATTTTTATATATGATTTGAACACCTCCTAGTTTTTTGAAATCGATTAAAAATAGAAAAAATAATAATCAATCTCTCGCTATTTTTAAAACAGGATAATGAAACCCTCGCTGGCCTGAACGCAATGAATGCATCGATGTCAGCCGACGGCGTGTCCAGGGAAGCATCACTCACACACAAACTAGAAACAGCCTTGGGGCCAGTCTGTCCCCTACTCCGGGAAATAATGCTGGATTTCGCGCCGTTCCTCTCCAAGACCCTGGTCGGGAGCCACGGACAGGAGTTGTTGATGGAGGGTAAAGGTATCTTGTATTAGGCATGGTAGAGCTTCTTGTGGTTATGAGGTCTTGGTACTTTGTTGCGATTTGGGAACAAGCTTTCCCTTTATTTCTTGTTACTACTACTAGCTTAATGGCCTAAATTCCCCTCCCCTTCCCAATCCCTAAAGTATCCCTTTCCTTTAAGGTCGGCAACGCGCCCATGATTATTTTAGTATTGTGGGCGTACATGGGCGGTGGAGTTCACTTACCATCAGGTGACCCATTTGCTCGTTTGCCGGCCTACACTATGAAAAAAATGTGTTGCCGGGTTCAACCAATATACCTATGCCAAATTACTACACACTAATGTTGTCACTACAGTAACATCAACTGCCCACAAGATAATCATATTCTGATCATTGTGAGTGTACCCAAAAAGTTACCTAAGATCGACCACGACTTCTATTAAATTATTGGGCAATGGTTTACTTGTGCTATACGAAACAATTTCCGTATTTAATCTTAATTTGTATCAAAGGATTCTGTCCGTATGTTGTGATTAATAAATCTAATACTACTAACATGCTTTTTAGATAAGCTTATCTAACTCGATATCTAGTCCCAATTTTTATTTTGTTTGATACTAGGTATAATATCCCTTGGTTTTTGTCGGTATTTCTTTAATTGTAATCATTTATAGAAGTGATTTTCTTATAAACTGACAGCCTCTGTGGCGCAGTGGGCGAGTAGCCGTAACGAGAGGCCGTGGGTTCGATCCCTACACCGTGTTTGTGTGATCCATAAATATATGTCTCGGGTCTGGGTGTTGTGGGACCGCAAGTCCCTCGTAGTTCCTGATACCCACGATACAGATTTACCTAGTGTGGGGTCAGGACTATGTGTGTGACTGTTGGGTGTATTTATTATTTTATTTATCTTATAAAGCTTAGAAATTAATAAACAACTATGACCGACGGCGTTGTCTACATTGATGATCTTATTCTCTGTTCGCTAGCATGTTTGATATTATAAATAATAATAATACTAGCCCTGTATTATATACGTCCCACTGCTGGGCACGGACCTTCTCTACTGAATGAGAGGGGTTAAGCCTTAGTCTACCACGCTAACCTAATGCGGTTTGGCAGACTTCACATAACTTCGAAATTCTTATGAAGAACTTCTCAGGTATGCAGGTTTCCTCACGATGTTTCCTTCACCGTTAAAGCAAGTGATAATTCACACATAACTTAGAAAAGTCAGAGGTGCATGCACTTGGGGCTGGTTTGGAACTTGAAAGAAGAAAGAAAGAAAGAAAAACGTTTATTCGGCGTATACAAAGACACACACCTCCAGTTTTAACACAAATAGAAATAATGATTAAAAAACACATTACAGTAACATAACAAACAAGAGATATAAACGAAAGAGAAGAAAGCAAAGTAATTTAACAAAGTATGTACTAAATAAGTATAGGCAGCGTGTGACTCCCGAGTTTGCCGAAAAGGATCTAGTTCAGCATTTTACCAGACATATCGTGCCTGGCGCTGGTTTTCGACTAGAACCTTGTAGGTGTGGCGCACGGATGTACATAGAAATATATTCAGTATAGATTTTAAAAAATAAATAAATATTTAATATAATAACAGTACAATTAAAAAAAAAATAAAAAAAAAAATATATAGTCATGAGAATTAGCGTGTACACAAATACAGTTTTACCACCTATCAAATTATATTAAAAATGAAAATATTGCATAAATAAAAAAAATAAAATAAAAATAAAATGCAATAATCAATTAATATTTATAGTAGAATCAGCAAACTTGCGACTTTCGTCTCGACAGGACATACCACTCCCCGCTATGCTATCACTGCTATTAGCTATTAATTATAAGCTATTACTGTTTGATATTATATTTTACATAACCTCTAATTCTGTTCTAGGTCTTCAAACATTCAAATCCAGTACATCAGTAGTGGAACTGGTGATGCTGCTCTGTTCCCAAGAGTGGCAGAACTCTCTCCAGAAGCACGCTGGACTGGCGTTCATAGAGTTGATCAATGAAGGTAGACTGCTGTCACATGCCATGAGGGACCATATCGTCAGGGTGGCGAATGAAGCCGAGTTCATATTGAACAGAATGCGGGCTGATGATGTCTTGAAGCATGCTGATTTTGAGGTTATTATTTTATTTACAGAAGATTTGTTGTGACCTTCACACACGTTGCTGCTCCACTCCCGTGGATCAGAGGCGTATAACCCTTCTGGAATAAGTACCTTAATATATTTAAAACCACACCAATATATGCTGCGTAGTTTAGAAGACTAAGCGGACAAACAGTCAAACAGATGCGTATATCTTCTTTGTTTTAAACTACTAGGGGCGTTGTCCATGTTTTTCCACAAAATATAAAATTAAAAAAAAACTTAAAGTCCGACGAATATGAGAGAAAGTAGGATACTTTCTTCCCCACATTATTCTGCATCGATTGGTATCGGTCTCGACCCCATACCCGCAGCGGTTTCGGAGGAGATAGCGTGACAAGCTTTTGGCAGCGACGGCGGCGGCGCCAGTTACTTTCTTTAGAATAGAGATATTTAAGATTATAATAAAACTTGCCATGTGGTACGATGACCCAGTTCTGAGCACGGGTTTCTACTAGGGATTAAGGCTTAGTCTCTTGTGGTGTTTTTAACTATGTTTTATTTCTGTTAATCAGTAAGTTATAAGAAGACTTCGAAAAACGTATGTTAAGACGTGTAAATGAAACAAAAAAGGCAGGATTTTAAAAATCCCTACTAGTTAGTTAATACTTAGAAAGTAAACCAACAATGGAACTTCAAACAAAACTTTTATTAAAAACTAGCTGACCCGGCGAACTTCGTGTACCGCCTAACAGTCGATTCTTATTTTTTTTTTTATATTTAATCTACTTAGACAAATTGTTTTTGAGTAATGTTACCATCGTATAAATATTGACATTAATATTTATACCATACTAACGTCACTCAATTGTTTTGCCTTCCCGGAACCTCTCCACGAACACTTAAACTTTATGGTATGGTATTAAAGTTCAAATTGACTTTTAATTATTATTACGAATCGATTGTATGGGAGTATAGAAAAGTGTTGTTTTTAAACCTTTTCAGGCAGTTTTTTAAATTTTTCTCTCCGTAAGAACCATCCTGGTACTTCAAGGAATATTCTAAATAAAGAATTAGCGTAATCGGTTCAGCTGCTCTCGAGATTTGCGCTTAGGAACACATTCAGCGATTAATTTTTATATTATAGAAGATAGATATAACGTTACAACTGTGCCAATAGTACCAGGCTATCATAACTTGCAGTGTCTATGCGCGACGAGTAGCGGCGAACGTGCGGAAGAAGAACGTACGTGCGAGCGTTTGATCGCGGCTGCACGCAGGCGGGACCATGCGGCGGCTGCGCGCCTGCTCGACAAACTGCGCCATGCCGCCGCACACTGCGCTCCTAATGCTGGGTATGTACCTACTCAGTTACTTACTGATGGGCTCAAGTTAGATTTCTATTAAAGTACATACGCACTCACGTCTGCAATCCCCGAAGAGGTAGGCAGAGGTGTAACCAGTACACCCACACTTCGCCGAGCGCATCTCCGTCCCATGATGTGATAGGGGACGAACCTATTGCCATACCGGGCACAAATTCCAGACTCCGGGTTGATATTGAGCTTTTTCGTAATAGATAAACTCAATGTTACTTTTAGCCTACCCGGTGATCGAACCCGAGACCTCAGCGTGAGTCTCAGTCGTAACGCATTCGCATTACAACTGCGCCACCGAGGCAGTCATGTTCAGTTAAAGTACTTGTTGTTAAAACACGAACCTTCGGAGATTACAGGCGTGAGTGCGTATGTATAACTACTAGGCGAGCATTAACCGTAGGAAGTAAACATGATCGTTTATCAGTAGCAGCAGTCAGTTCTGGAAGTTGGACTCGTGGGAGGACGACGCTCGTCGGCGGCGGCGCCTGGTGCCGGACCCGCGCGGGCATCGACACCACGCCGCCGCGCTGCAGAGGCATCCACCTGCGCCGCCGCCCACCGACGCGATACTGCAGGTACACATACCAGAATATATATCATCCTAACTAATATATACTTAGGCTTTTTAAAGATGTCTACGTTTTGATCTTTATTTTTAGATATTGCTATTATAATACTTGACATTGGCGAAATCATCGAAAATCGATGGGGCCATAATCTAAGTATAGAATAGAATAGAAAACTAATATTATAAACACGACAGTGAGTTTGTTTTCAAGCGTATTTCACGCGTAAGTCACTGAATCGATTTTATTGAATTTTGGTACAGAGATAGCTGGGACCCTGGAGACGGTTATAGGCTTCTTTTTATCCTGGAAAAGGCTGTTCACGCGGGCTGATCCGCAAGCAAAAGATAGTTGTTTTATATTTCGTGTAGTTAAAAAAACAAAAAATACCACTATAAATCGTAGCAAGTGGAAATCCGTTCTCTGCCTACCATAGGGGTAGGTAGAGAACAGAACTCGAATCTTGACCCACGAAAAAGCGTCGCCTTATCGCTTTTCTATCGTACAAAAGCTATATATACCACTAAGAAAGATAGTCACGAGTAACTAGGTGAAAAATTGAACTTACAATGACCTTGCAATGTTAAGCAACACATTCGCACACGCACTACACATCACGCACTACAGTCAGTGCGCAAAGTTGATGTGTGTCCAGTAGGCCAATTCTCGTAATTTTAAATGTTTATTGGTTTAACAGAATGCCATTTGCAACGTTCTTGACGCTGAGACTAGATCGGAATGATATTTTGAACATTTAAAATTACGAGAATAGGGTAGTTACCTATATTGAATTTTATACATTATTTTATACGCAAAAGAAACCCTTCTATTAAAACACAATCAAAATTGGTTCCGAAATGTGCCCGCAGTTATGACTTTAAATGTTGGTATGAGGAAAAGTGGGTGCGTAGTAGGGATATCTCACTATCTCGCTTGCACGCGTGCACCATAATGAACATTTTCACAGTGACGTCAAAGGTTGCGTCGTCTGTCATTTGACAATTACCCCTTCTACAGGATTTGAATGGCTTCTAACTTATATATTTTTGGTCCGATTTATAAAATTCTTTCTGCAATAGATTTTGAGTAACGTAACTTATTGATTTAAATAATTTAAAAAATCTAGTCAACTACCCTATTGACCTCCTGATTTGCACACGCACTACACGTGAGTCAGTGCGCAAAGTTGATGTGTGTTCTGGTGGTGTGTGCAGGCGACTGAGGAGCTTCACGCGCGGATCGCGGCGGGGGGTGCGGGGGGCGCGGCGCGAGGCGCACAGCTCGCCACCTCGGCCGCCGCTGACCTGCTCGACGACGCTGAGCTCCTGGTAGACGACCGGGAGATCGACGCCGACCTCACCGGTATACATCAAATTACATGTATCTATCTGTACTTCTTCTATCTGCTGCTGCTCTGGTGCCGGGTGCGTCTACATGCTTGCTTTTTTTATAGTATAGGCCGGCAAACGAGCAAGTGGGTCACCTGATGGTAAGTGATCTCCACTGCCCATGTACGCCCACAAAACTTAAACAATCATAGGCGCGTTGCCGACTTTAAAGGAAAGGGATTGGGAAGGGGAGGGGGTTTGGGCCGGACGAGCCGGCTCATTCATGTTGTAGATAGAATTGTCTACAGCGTGGCTCTACCACTCAGTAGACCTCTCAGTAGTCTCCGAGCACTTCTTTCTTATTTAATCTGTTGCTTTCCTGATTTTTGTTTATTCCTCCGAAATAAATTAAGGACCCTGTTATGCGGAAAAAGTGACCTTGACTTTACACAAATGGAATCGTAAGTTTTAGTGGAGTAGGGATTCTATCCGGGTAACGCTACTTCTCAGTAGTTTTTCAGAAATCACAGGCAAAGTCCACAAAACCTACCTCGTGTCTATTGTTACCCTATGTCCGGTGTAACTTTTTGCTTCTTGCTTGGTGCTTGATCTTCTTTTTATCTTTACGAAATTTGTGCCATCTCCAAAATACTTTGCCATTTTACATTAAAAAATATTACTTACATTACCATATATATACTTACATTATATATATATAAGTATAAGTATATATATATATATATATAATGTAAGTATGTATATATATATATACAATATCTATAACAAATATCTACGATACGATAGGCTCGCCCCCTATCAAATCGTGGGACGGAGATACGCTCAGCGAAATGTGGGTGTACTGGTTGTAACCAGTACACCCACGAAGAGGTGTACCTCTGCCTACCCCTTCAGGGATTACATGCGTGAGTGCGTATGTATGTAAATATCTACATTTAATTAAATAAAATAAAATGACAATTTCTGAATGAAAAATCTCGCAGCTGACGTTGTAGAACAAAAAATATATGATTATTACAGCTCGAATTTTGACCAATACAGGACCTCTACTGTATATAAATCAACATCTATTCATACATGTTTTTTAATTCGCAACCTTTTTGCCTTCACATAAATCATTCTTCAACACATATAGCGCAATAAGATTTTTTTACAGAACTTTGCTATTTAATCCCCATTATAAATAGTGTGCCTTATAAAAACAAATAGCAATATCTCACCCTGACCTTATTGCCCTAAACAACTATTAGACACTTAACTATGATAGACTTAACTTAACTTACTATTTACACTTGGAGGTATGCAAGGATCGTAGCAAGTGGAAATCCGTTGTCTCTGCCTACCCCTATGGAAAACAGGCGTGAGTCTATGTATGTATGTAGACACTTAAATATTTTCTATTACCTCAGGTCCAGTGAATATAAGCACTAAAGCGAAGCTGGTGGCTCCTGGGCTGATGGCACCAGGTACAGTTTCGCTGACTTCCACGGAGCTGTACTTCGAAGTGGATGAAGAGGATCTGGAGTATAAGAAGATTGACCCTGAGGTGAGTGAGCTGATGTTGGTAGATGTTTTGGAAGAAGCTTTAATACTTTTTAAATTTGTATGTGTATAGTCTAATTAAAGTTATGATAACATACGTTCGCTAGGGCCTTTGTTGTTGAGTGTTTTAATTTGGATCCAATATGGCAATAGGGTTGCTACATCGGACCATGTCGCCACATATCACAATTTATGATACAACTGAGGATATGATTAAATTATTGGCCACATATTATTTTTCTCTACATCTGTTATAAAATTTTGAAAAATAAAAGTCTAATTTTAAAATGAAGGTAGGCAATGTAACATTAACTTTTCGAGACGACCTACACCTCAGTCTCACCCGTGACCACGAAGGCTGAAAAGCTTTCGAAACGTCGAGACTAAAATGATATTAAACCGCGATAAAATCCGTATAAACTAGTTTTATTTCAATATAATTTTGAGTTTCGGTTTGAAGGGCATTAAAGTCAGTTATATTACTGGGAATTATAAGTCATTCTTATACTTGTTTATGGGCAGACGCTTACCATCACATGAATGACTTGTTCTGCTCGTTATTCAGAAAAACTAAAAATATAATAATTGTAACCGTTTCGATAGAAATATAACATAGAAAGTCTATATTTGTGTAGCTTCACTGTATTATACTTTAAAGCAAGTTCCACATGTTGCCCGAGACCTCTCGCCAAATGTCTCGGCGAGACCCGTTTCTGGCAAGATAATAATTTAATGGATATATAAAAAGGAGACAACATTAGATATACTCTACATTCTCGCACTCGGTAACTCTGGGCACATCCCGCCCAATGTGTGGATCGGGTATAACAAACACATTGTGAACTTTACATGTAATGTTATTAATAAATTATCTTTAAAAATAAATCTACTTTATATTTTGCTAAGGTGTTACTTCTGCGTATTCTAATATTTTTTTTATTTATTTATTTATAGTATAGGCCGCCAAACGAGCAAGTGGGTCACCTGATGGTAAGCGATCTCCACCGCCCATGTACGCCCACAATACAAAAGAATTATGGGCGCGTTGCCGACCTTAAAGGAAAGGGATAATAAGGGATTGGGAAGGGGAGGGGGATTTGGGCCTCCGGATATCTCACTCACCGTACGAAACGCAGCAGCAAGCTGCTACTTTACGCCAGTTTTCTGTGAGACAGTGGTAACGACCCGGACGAGCCGGCCCATTCATGCTGTAGACAAAATTGTCTACAGCGTGGCTCTACCACTCAACTAAAGACATCTCTGGTTCTCGTCATTTATTTCATCTAAACGTTACAAGATTTTTATCACCATTTCGACATAGATGTTTATTATACCTATATCATAATATGTTGTAAGTAAACTAGTTATGATAATGTGCGCTTTATCTAAATATCTAATTAACTACATCTCTGCGTATTAACGCGAGAAACAACCTCGATAAACATAAATCATCCGTTTTTATCTCTTTATATTTAATGTGCGATCGATTGCTCGCGTGTTTAACTGCAAGAATTACGAATTTTAAAAAATATTTTGATTATGGTGCACTATGCTCGTATTTTTATACCAAATGCCGGCAAACGAGCATGTGTATTACCTGGTGGTAAGTGATCTGCATCATCTATGGACACCCCAAATACCAGACAAGGGATGAGGCGTCCGATTTCGGAAATCTCACTAGTAAATGAAGTCGAAACGCAGCAAGATCTTGCCAAATTTACATCAGGTTTATGGAGGTACACTGTACCCAGTCGAGCCGGCCCATTCTTCCTGTACAAAAGTACAAAACAGCCAACAGCGTGGTTCTATCGCTTTCTAGATTCTCGTGTGTGAATAATTATATGTTATTTTAACTAGGTGTTACAAATTCACAGAAAACAATAAATATATTTTATTTGTTAAAGAGTGCCAATTTTTATTACATGCCGAGAATCATCAAACACGAGGGTGTGGATGGCTGTCTTGTCTCTACTCTCTCGGTCTTGTAATACGCACTTCACATAAACCTTACGTAAAGTCAGAAATATGTATGTTACAATAATTGTATATTAAATTTATACTTCCTAGTTATACATCCATGATCCATACATAGACTCACACCTGTTTCCCATAGTTATTTTTTACTAACTAGTTATTTTTAAAATTATTCAACATACAGATGTCCCTTTCACACAACATTTCTCATATTATTCATGTATGAATAATGAAATGAAATGAAATGAAATAGTTTGAAATGAAATAGTTATTAATCATGTAGGCAATTAAAATAGCACGTATGACAAGTCAGTACAAGATAAAGAAACTTATGTATAAAAATCATATCAACTAATGTATACATAACATACATAGCATCGTCAAATACACTAGACAATTACACTAAATTGTTTATTTGTTGTCTTTTTATTTTACATTATTAACAGTATTTGTAATATGGAAACGTCCATTATTAATTATTAAATATTATTGATTCTACCCGTAAGCTATAACCCAACCAGTAAATCACGGACACTTTTGTGACAAAATTGATTCGGAACAAGGTGCGACGTGTGCCTTTTGTATGCGTTATTTATTTAACTTTTTGTTCAGGTCTCTTTGAGTTATAAAATGAAAATTATATCTCGTGCAACGCCCACGTGTTATCACATCTTCTTTTTCGTCATACAGTTGAATTTACACCTTGTTGTTTATTATTTACGGTTGAAAATCAACCAAATGTGTGTGGTGCATAAGTTTTTTTAGTCATGTGCCCTGTTGAATATTGATATTGCGTATAAGCGTGTAATATAGTCAGGTAACCGAATATGAGGCATTTAGACGCGCGGACAAAGCAGTCCCGCGGCGCTCTGGCCCGTGAGGCGCCAGGTTAGTGATGTGATGGCTTGTCGATATCGATAAGTTTTATCGACTTCTGTTGGGCTATTTTTTATTGAGATAGTTGCTTATTAAGATTATTATTTGCAGAATATTTAAAATAGAATGAAGCATTTATTTGTGGGGCAATAAATATCATACATTAAATTTGCATCATGGTGTGTGTGTGTGGGCGTATGAATGAATATACTTATTAGATGTGTAATTTAAATTTTAATGAATGTAAATAAATTGATAAATACTGACGGTGACTAATGTATTTCTCTACAATATCTTGTTGTTCATATATAATCGTCAAAAGAGATGTAGACATATGACCTGTAGATTATACATACAGAGACCATATCGTTTACAGTAATAGCGACTTTACGATATTTTTTATGATATGTATGATGAAATACCATAAAATGGTATAATAATTTTAGAGAAGAAGAAGAAGAAGAAAGAAAATTAGTATTATTAAATATATAACAATGGTTCATATAAATTGTTTTTATATAGTACCAATAATAATATATCCCTAATTCAGCTATTTGCTGCAGTCCTGACATGTTATGTATTGTATATTTACTGCCAGTTTACAGCGTTTAATAATAACATATACCGTTATATATCTCCGACATCAATTAGAAAAAGATTTATAATTTGGGTAAACACTTATATTTTTCAACATAGACTAAGGACCGTTTCAGTTAATACAGAAATAAAATATTAAAAAAAACAACGATACGATGCCAGACAGATAAAGACGAATGAACAGACAGACAAACAAACGGACATACATAGGGGTCAACATTATAATGCCCCTCTTTTATATTGGAGGTTAAAAATATTATAAAGCGGTAGAGCCAAAGAGATGTCCTATTATAGATTTAATTGATCGCACGAACAGGTTGGTGATAATATATTGCTTAAGTAATGACGAAACATTATTCTGTGGTCAGTCTTTCCTATTCGAGAGGCTGTCTGCGTTCCTTCGCTTTTTCTATTCCTGCCACTAAACAACAGTGTGTAAGCACTATTGTGGTCTGGTTGGAGTATATTATTGCCAGTGAAATTACTAGACAATATGAGACTTTGTCCCGAAGTAACGAGCGCAGTCCAGTTCCACGCAATAACTAATTTTATTAAATATTCTGAATGGTGTTGCTTCTGTTTATGGACAGGGACAGCGACCTACGCGTCTCGTGGGACTAATAAAAAATATAATCATTGGACGTTTTTTTTTTAATATATAGAATAGGCCGGCAGACGAGCAAATGGATCACCTGATGGTAAGTGATCTCCACCGCTAATGTACGCCCACAATACCAAAAGAATTATAGGCGCGTTGCCGACCTTAAAGGAAAGGGATAATTAAGGGATTACTAATGGGAGGGGGGTTTGGGCCTCCGGATATCTCACTCACCGTACGAAACGCAACAGCAAGCTGCTACTTTACGCCGGTTTTCTGTGAGACAGTGGTAACGACCCGGACGAGCCGGCCCATTCATGCTGTAGACATAAGTGTCTACAGCGTGGCTCTACCACTCTAAAAAGACTCACTCTAGAACTATCGATAAAATTATATTCCCATCGTGGTGAGCTGGCATTGTGTGGGGCATATCCTGAGCCTCGGACAGCGGGACAATGGCGCCCCGTCGCGGCGCGTGTCACTCGCACCGGGGGGCGCGGGATGGAGTGTGGGGGGATACACGCGATCTAGGGGGAGGGGGGTGTATAGTATTGAGAGTGTGTGGACTAACTGCAGATTTGTCTATTTATTACGCCAATCAAAAGAAGAGGTTTTATAATTCGAATGAAACTATATTTGGCCAATCTACTATAAATATGCAACTTGTACCTATTATGTATAGTAGTTTAACAACGCACAATTAGGTCATCTGATGATAAATGATCTCCATCGCTCACGTTTTTCTGTGGGACTGCGGTACTACCCCGGTCTAACCAGCGTAACCCATTCATATTGTAGACAAACACGCGCGTCACTACCACTTTCACTACCGATTTCTTTTTCTATGTCAATTAACTTTTTCTGACACGCCAATACTCAAACGGTACTTCAATAAAAGGTCAAACTTATAATTATTTTTGGCCCGGAGGTAACAAAAACAAAGTACAGACGAATTACGACCCTCCGTCATTTTGCAGTCGGTTATAAATTGGCCATAAAATGAATAATATGAAAAATAAAGGTAATGGTGTAATACAATAACGCATGGTCGATCATATTGCGAATTACAATATTTACTTTTCAATCCGAAAAGAAGGTATTCATTTGTATAAAGTGATGAGCCGTTCAGCTCCCTAACCAGGCTTAAGTGATGAGATTTTACGGGTTTTATTGAATTTACGAATTTTATCTTCAATTTAAAACACATGGAATATTGTTTAACCGTGGACCGATTTTGTGGATTTTTTTGTTCGAAAGAGCTAAGCTGCGTTGTGGTCCCATTTTTTTTTATTTTTTTTTATAGCAAAGGCCGGCTATCGAGCAAGTGGGTCACCTGATGGTAAGTGATCTCCACCGCCCATGTACACCCACAATACTAAAAGAATTATGGGTGCGTTGCCGACCTAAAAGGAAAGGGATAATTAAGGGATTGGGAAGGGGAGGGGGTTTGGGCCTCCGGATATCTCACTCACCGTACGAAACGCAGCAGCAAGCTACTACTTTATGCCGGTTTTCTGTGAGACAGTGGTAACGACCCGGACGAGCCGGCCCATTCGTGCTGTAGACACAAGTGTCTACAGCGTAGCTCTACCACTCTAAAAAATTTGGTAAAAATTTGGTTAGGACCTGATGAGAGAGTACGGAGTAAAAAATGAAACTTCTCAATGGATAACATCACGTGCCATAGCTGCTATACTACCACTAAATAATTAAATAACGTAACTTTAACCAAAACCTTAAAACCGACTTCCAAAACAAACACTTAAAAGTCATAAATAAATTTTTTAGAGGTTTTCTTTGAATCTGTTCAATTTTAAGTTCATTTGACCAGCAGCGTCACTGGCACCAACTTCAAAAATATTTATACTGTTTAGTGTTAATTTTTGTAGTCATTTTTTCAAAAGGTTATGTATACCTAACATTACTGTTGCATTCAGAACCATAAATTAACTTTAACTGTCAATTAGTAATTTCTTAGAATTCGATTATTTCTTGGAAGATGGTAAAACAAATTAGTTACTCGAGTGTTTTGGTCGAATCGGGCATAAAACAAATAAAATTAATCGTGGTAACTTGTGGTAACATAATAAATTTATCTGCCACGTCTGTTTCCTCAAATGTCTACTTGAGTCTCGAAAACATATTATCGACAAAAGAGGCGTGAAAATATCTCAATCGCGTCCACTCATGACTCACACCGCAACGTTATTATCGAAACTGTATCCGAGATATTATTTACTGCGACTAATTTAAGCGATTTCAAAGATTGTAAATTGAATTCGTAATGGCCCATTTTATTTGTTTATGCTAATGTATGGTTTTAATTAAACCTGTCTCGCTCACGTGTCCCCGAAAAGAGTGAGACAAAAAATACTAACGTAAAGCGTTGGAATCCCGACTATGGCAACGACATCGATTTATTGGTGCATATTTTATAATTATACTTTTGAAAAATTAATGTTAGCTTTTTTATATGAGCGTGTTTTTTTAACGTTAATGGAAATTATCGTTTGTGGGTGGCGTACGTTGAAAAACGGTGTTGAATAATGTTCGTGGTGTGTTATACGGTTTAATTCGATCCAATGTTACGCTTCTTTACCATTGTTAGTAAAGGATTTGCACGCGAGTTTGACTGGAAAATAATTTAATAATAACTTGATTACCCTGTATTAGAGACAGTTATAAGAGCCAACGGTCTAACTACAGAGGATGGTCAATATCGGGCGAAGTGGAGGCGTCTTAGTGGGAAGACGGACCCTGGCACTAGCCGGGATAACGCCAGGTAGAAAGAAAGAAAGAATAACTTGATTACCAATTACCACCGTTCTAATCTGATTGCTTTGAAGTTGGTCACGAGTACCACCATTAGAGTGATGAGATAGTGTCGAAACGCATAGCGGGTAAGTGACGTGCGTTTGACTGCAGTATAATATGGCCGCGCTTCGCATATTGGCCGGGGCCTCTCGCTGAATCTGGCAAGTTAATATGGCGAATATACCTATGAGACTGTGCGAAGCCCACCACACTTAACGTATTTTGGTAATTCTCGGCATAACTCTCCCAATGTGTAGAGCGGGCTTAAATATGAGGTGTGAAAAATTAAGTCTTGCTTCTTTTCTATTCTATTTCTACAATCGAATACAGATTTTCGTTAATGGAATACGAAGTTGTTTAATAGGGTAGTTTCCTATATTGAATTTTATACATTATTTTATAAGCAACAGAAAATGATACGCAAAAGAAACGATTTTATTAAAACACAATCAAAATTGGTTCAGAAATGTGCCCGCAGTTATGATTTTAAATGTTGGTATCAGGAAAAGTGGGTGCGTAGTAGGGATATCTCACTATCTCGCTTGCACGCGTGCACTATAATGAACATTTTACACAGTGACGTCAAAGGTTGCATCGTCTGTCATTTGACAATTACCCCTTCTACAGGATTTGAATGGCTTCTATCTTATTTATTTTTGGTCCGATTTATAAAATTCTTTCTGCAATAGATTTTGAGTAACATAAGTTATTGATTTAAATAATAAAAAAAATCCAGTCAACTACCCTATTGTTGGTAATTTATTGGTCATATGCTTGTTGCCTATAACATCATTATAAGAAATAAGGATATTCCCTGTTGGAAATGTAAGTAAGTACATTTGTTTTGTCTCCTGTATACCAGTGTGTTGTCTGCGGTTGTTTACCATAATCATATAGGTATTTCCTGATAAAATGTAGCCAATCAGTAAACGAATACAGGTGCAGCATGAAGAGATGTGATGTTTGTACCTTAATATGTTTCCTGTGTCAGGATGTCATAAAGTGAAAGAGTATAAGGCCGCGACCCCACAATCAACACATATAACGTAAAGTAGCGTACTTAAATCTGTTCACATTACCAGGATCTCATAAAACTAAAGAGCAGTTAGGAAACGACCACAATCTCAATATATAACGCTTATTTAAACCCCATACATACAATACACATCTCTAATTGAATATATGAGAGAAGTGGTGGTTATTGCGTTGATCGGACGTTTAATTTGCAATAATATATACGATCCTATTGCTAATGCTCAGTAACTAAGTGTTTTAGATAAGAATTTGTCAAACGTGAGCTACGTTATTACTTAAATTATGTCTTGAGTTGCATTTATAATGTTTAGAGTGGACACTTTTGTATAATAAAATCTTTGCATTAATCCAGATAAAAATGCCCTCAGAGGTATACATACTGATGAGTTTTTGATTTCAATGTTAATATTATAAGTATTTAATTAAGGATATTGAAGAAAATATTGCACCAAGTTATTCTGGTATACTTCATTAATAATTAAGAAATGGACATTACATTAGGGATGTTTTGAAAATTAAATTCTTGTACAACTGTAATACCCGAAGGGGTAGGCAGAGGTGTAACTAGTAGACCCACATTTCGCCAAACGTATCTCCGTCCCTTATGTAATAGGGGGCGAGCCTATCGCCATACCGGGCACAAATTCCAGACCCCGGCCTGATACTGAGCATTTCGTAATAGAAAAACCCAATACCACTTTACCCGACACGGGGATCGAACCCGCGACATCAGCGTTGGCCCCAATCGTAACGCGTACGCATTACAACTGCGCCGCCGAGGCAGTCAATCTTGTTACAAAAATTGTAATTTCTGGTCTAGACTTTAGACTGAGCTGTGATCGCCTCATTAGTCTAGTGGCAACGTACTTAGACGGAGAAACCGTGAGTGAGGTTCTGAGTTTAAATCCCAAACCAATCACAGTTTGTGTTTCAGTGTTGTATTTGATAAATCATACTTAACGGGATTATGACTTCTATGTTATGCCTATAGGAGCGAGCGCTCTATATCACATAATGGAATTAAAAAGAAGCTCTGCGAATCATGGTGGGCGAGTCCATTTAATAAGCTGTATTTCTGTCTATCTCTTGGGGGATACAGGCGTAAGTTTGTGTCTATATGTTTAAATGGTATCTAATCCATTCAGGTACTTTAGATATCAATGACCCCCGTAAAACCAATTAAATTCAACAAATCACGAAATCAGGTGGCCAATTCTCGTAATTTTAAATGTTCAAAATATCATTACGATCTATTATTATATTATTATGTATCCGTCAAATGTGAACATAGATCGTAATGAAATTGAATGTAGAATAAAAGTTAACTGAAGCCAAAACGATATAATGCTACTGCTAATTCTAGGCGCATTTGACGTTGATTATTGGTTTAAGAGAATGCCATTTGCAACTTTCTTGACGCTGAGACTAGATCGGAATGATATTTTGAACATTTAAAATTACGAGAATTGGCCTCCAGTATTTGTAGTCAGTTTATAACTACACAACGAGGAAAATGGTTCGTTCATTCATCTAATCCATTATTAAATTATTCCAACATTTTGTTTTTTGTTTCATTTTGGGTTTGACTTATTGTAATAGAATTTCTTCGTGCTATTATATGTTTCTCACGTCATCGACAAGCCTGTGTTCGTACAGTGGCATAAATAAATACGTCAGGACGAGCGGCTCCCGTCGCGACTGACGCGTGTCAAATACTCTTCAAATTTATGTTTTTTTTACCCCCAAACACATTCGACTTAAATTTTAATTAGTTAAGGTTGAAATTACGTTGTGTGTAGTTTTTTAGTGGCCCGCCACACGGTTGTGTCTACCTGTCGTGCGTGCATTATGTTCAATGTTTGATTATGAAAATTGATAATATTTATTCGTTGGTAGTTTTGTATGGATGTTCTTTTTTATTTTATGATGTTCTGGTACTGCTGTTCATGTAATAATTTAGGAAATAAAATAATCAGCCCTGTTTTATACACAGTCTTACTGCTGAGCTTGGGCTTTATCTATTAATAAGATGGGTTACGCCGACTTAGACCTTAGTCTACCGCGTTGGCTTAAAGCGGTTTAGTAGACTACACTTTGAAATTCTTCAAGATATTTCTCAGGTAGGCAGTTTTTCTCGCAATGTGTACATTAACAATGAACACACATGTAACTTCGAAAAGTCAGTT
The DNA here is from genome assembly GCA_905332985.1 of Mimas tiliae. NCBI lineage: Eukaryota > Metazoa > Arthropoda > Insecta > Lepidoptera > Sphingidae > Mimas > Mimas tiliae. Next base: position 13,468,492 of record HG995259.1, on the reverse strand, counting down.
ATGTGCCTTTGGAGCTGGGATCGAATCTGCGACCTGTAGTAGTCCGTACGACTCCTCGCTGGGCTATCGCCGCTTTTTACGATTCATGTATATACTCTCGTACATACACTATCGTCCTTTTATAATACGCCTGCTTTGAAATAATAATATTTTACCAACTAGCTATACTTAAACAATCCATAACTATCATGTACTTTTTTTTCATGCTAGACTGAACTTTATCTTGGATTTATCAATATGCCCGTCCGCAATGACAGCACACCATCCGCAACTTCCCCGACTTCCTGCCATGTTAAATAATCGATAATTCATACCAATCATATCGATATGATCTGCTACCCTACCTATGTCTGTCCGTTCGTCAGTGGCGCCTGGCGACGGCGATCACTCGTTATTTACAAGCGGTTTGTGTTGCCCGCAAGAATTTAGGCGCCGATGTCGGCCGCGATAACCACCCGCTGCGTGACTATCGATAACGATCGTTTCCCATCACTGGCTCTAGTTCGCGGCAATACCACACGTCCGGATTTTGAATACCTAATGTCCGATTTTTTTATAACTGATTTGACAAATGTTTGGGTAGACTAGCCTGAGATTTTTTGGTGTGGAATCGTCTTCCGGAAACATTTGAGATTGCAGATAAATAGAGGCAAAATTGATTTTAGGGACTTTTTGTAAATATGTGTGAATTTCAAGTTAATAGCAGGGCTGTCCCGTTTCAACACGCTTTTATTAGTTTTATTTTGATGACCTTTATATTTCTGTACCTTTAGATTTGTAATATCATAATCGTTAGTAATTAAGAAGATTGAAATAATTAATAAACAAGATATATTTTTGCGTATTTAGTATCGTTACTAAGTCGTTCGTATTTATAAGGCCGTCTGGATAGGTACTAACACTTTATCTATTTCTGCCGCCAAGTAGCTGTTAGGCGAGCGACTTGCTTATCTCACCATTTAGGCTAATAAAAAAAAATTAATAGTCAGGTTCTTTTACATCTCATTTCACAACATAATTCCCCATTAATACAATTAGAAATAGGGCTACCATTTTAACACCTCGATTTGGAATATTTTATCCGCATTTCGCTAATCTTATGGCGCACCTACAACATAATAGTGGTGTGCCATTTTCGTACTTATATTCATTTGCAGTCACGTAGTAATTGCTGATTGGTCAACAATAAAATGTCCCCGCGCCGCATAGATACAGACCCCGATAGCGATGTGCCGACGCGAGCGTAGCATATCGATTTCAGCAGTTTTACTGACTGAACTACTTTCATCGATTTTTTAATAGTTAACAGGTGAGAAGTGCCTACTATATCAATTTAAAAATACTACAATTAGCTAAAAAGGAAATTAATTGAATGAATGATAGACTTCAACCATGATAATGATCCAATTTATCACATACTTAGCAAATCATTTAAAAATGTTGCAACTAATTAAAAATAAATTCAAACCAAACTTTTGACAAAAATCTCCTTTCCCTTCTGTTTTTGATAATAAATAAGAAACCATTTTTAATTAGTCACCAAACCAATAAACGTGAGTTTACGAGACAAAAATAATTACTAGGGTTGCATAGCTCGGCAGGAGTTTGTCGAAGCATGCGAGGCATCCGCGATCGCTCCCGGGGGCGCCGTGTTGTCCTTAATTGCCTCTAAACTTATCCCGGAACTGCGTGCGCCCAACTAATTGGTGGGCTATTGAAAAAAGAAAATATTCGGCTAGGAAAAAATGCCACTCTCCCAACGTGTTCTTGGTTACGGGATGTGGGAATTGGGGAGTATTTGAAGGTCCCTGGGGTGTGGTTAATATCCTGTTTATTTTGTTGAGAAATTGTACCCGGTGTCACAACATTGGTAAATAAATGAATACACCTAGCAGTCACACACATAGGTCCTGACTCCACGCTCGGATAAATTATATAATGTATCGTGAGTATCAGGAACTCGGTCTATCTATCTTTCGGTTATCCTTCTCTAAAATCCATATCAATGTTGGACTTGTTCTATAACAAAATATTTTCTTATGTATAATAAGCTGATTTAGTGTAATTGCCTAGTGTATTATTTATTGATGATGCTTTGTATGATATGTATATCTACATAATATGTTGATAATAAGGTCACTAATGCCTAAATATCTTGCTTTTATTTTTGTACTGACTTGTCATAAGCGCTTAATTAATTGCCTACAATAGATCTCAGCTGTAAAATCGAAACTGATATTTACGGATTCAACAAACATTTGTCTCGGTGCGGGTCACCAGCACGCGATCTCTCCAGCGTTTTTTAATATCTTTGCAAAATATTAACTACCCTTAACTATTGAAATAACACCTCGGTTACCAAGGCGATATCGATTTAGTAGTTATAACAGGATGCGAATAAAAAGTGCGAGACTATAACGTCGTGTCGGTGGCACGCGAGGTCTGACTCGCGAGCGTTTAGCTGAACAAAAAGCGGGCTATCTGCAGTGTTTTATGCCGGGAGCTCACGCCATCGCATTAAACCGGCGAATATTATTGTACCGCCAGTGACAGTTCCCAGTATAAAGTTCCTTTCACGAATAAATAAACTAGTAGAGACTGTCAGATCACTTTGGATTGAAATTGCTAGTTGATAAGAATATTCAGCTGGCGATATTTTATCCATAAAGGGTTTCCCAATGTAAAAATAAATTTAAAAAAAGGCGTCACGCTTCCTATCAGTTGAGCGACCTGCTCGTTGCGTCATTTAGGGAAGTAAAAAAATAAATTTTGTTCGATTTAAAGTTTCAGATGAGTTTATCAATTGCTTCAAATAAATTGGATTATCATGTTTGCCTAATATCAATAACAAAGCAAAGCGTCTGAAGGTGCCGACTTTGTGGTTTAGTTATAGCACGCTATGAAATTCCACTAAGCACAGCCGGTCAATAGTGTTCCATGAAATGATTATACTGTGGTCTGTGACCTCGGGAATCGGGACTCGAAGGAAACATATTGTGTACCATGGTCTCTATTGTGGTGAATGGTACATTTAAAGGGTGTAGAGGGCTACATTCAAGGAATTATCAAAATTATGGGAGTCCGAAATTCTTTAATCAAATCTTTTTTTTCACATACATTGTTGTTATATACAATTTGGATAAGTGGTATGTTATCTGATGTATTTGACAATTGCGGCGTACCTAACGTTACAATATAACTTGGCTGAGTGACGGACAATACACTATACAATAATACGGAATAAACATTACTTATATAGGTACAAACAAAATTAAAATGTAGTGAAATAAGGTTCCACGTAAAAAATAAATAAAAAACTAAACACAAAGATCTTAAACTAGTACTTAAAACTAAACCAAAACATTAACAAAATTATTTTATTTTAGGAAATTCCGGCTGAGCTCTTAAGCTGCAAGTGTATGATTTTCGTTTTGGAACTTTGGAATTTATCATGAAACACATCCAAATCCTGTTTAAGTGATACGCGTTTATTTTAGTTTATTCAGTAATTAGGCCGCCAAGGACACTTTTACACGTCAAATTAAGAACCTACCGGTGCTTCGGAAATGCCCACTGGTATTATAAGAAGCACCAAGAAACTCAAACTGGTTTATAAATCAAACATAAACATTTGCTAATTTAGGCATACTCGTACATCATTAAAATAATCAATCAATTTAGGATTTTTAGGATTGATGCACTTGCCCATTCAGATGACGTGGTACGTGATTTACGTGGTAAATCCACGCTGGAGATAGTCTAGTCTATAGCATGAATGGGTCAGCTTGACCGGGTTATTACCACTGTCTCACAGAAAACCATCGTGCATAAGCAACTTGCTGTTGAGTTTCGTACGGTGAGTGAGATATTCTGGAGGCCCGAATATTCCTTCTCGATCCCAAACCCTCAATTCCTCGTTTCCTTTAAGGTCGGTAACGATCCATGATTCGTTTGGTGTTATGGGCGTTCATGGGCGGTGGAGATCACTTACCACCGACTCTGTCTACGTAAACGGCCTTTTCTGGGATAAGAAGTAGTCTATGTCCTAATCCAGGTCATGGTCTACCTGAGTGTCAAATTTTATCCAAAACTATTCAACCGTAGTTGACTAACAAACAACTGACCTAGCAGGATTATGAACTGTAGACGAAAAAAACAGCTTAATATTTTATTCGGAACACTTTGGTCGATCCAAAGTTGTTTTATACGAATTTCCAAAGAAACTCAAGAATGTGACATTCAAATTCAACCATAGAGTAAACGTACGTGAAGTTTTGGCGATATAAGTAAATTATAAGTAATATTAATTCAAAACGCAGCTTTCACACGACGCAAACATATAACGAATACCTTATTATTGGATGGTACCAGGCGAAAGGCGCCTGCATTGAAGCACGTAGCTTTACAAAAAAACACAATGGGTACTTAAAACACGCGTGCAATATCAAAATAAAGTCATCTTCTACGTGATTAGGCGGCGATAAATCGATCGGACGGTGTGTAGGGAACTTATGCTAAATGTTCCTGGAAATTATAATTGAGACTACGGGAACGATCGCCGGTCGGTAGTCGGTACAGTTTCTTTACGGTATAAGCATATTTTTATACTGGTTCTCAATTTGGGTGCGTCGACACATTTCGATGGTGGCATCCAGGAAAAGCGTGAATTTACATGTAATATATACATACTATAAATGTAAACGAATATTGGTAAGTTCCAGAAGTAAACTGAAGCACTTTTCACGTCAGAGAAACTCTTGAGTTTTGGAGGGTTGGACCCGATTTGGGATCGGCGTCGTGTCGTGTAAGTCGGCCTTAGTGTATTTAATGATGCTATAGAATGTTGTTTTATTTGCTTGAATGACGAGATAAGCCGATCACTCGCCTGATGGTAAGCGCCACGCCTGCTAATAAACAGAAGCAACGCCACACAGAACTTTGAATTACAAAGCACTCCATGACACTGGACTACGCTCGTCATCCCGAGACATAAGATGTTAAGTCTCATAATGCTCAGTAATTTCACTGGTTTCAATGTCCTTCAAACTGGAACACAACAGTGCTTACACACTCTAGTTTGCCGGCAGAAATAGCCTAATAGGTGGTACCAACTAAGACTAACTTCTCGCATACGAAGATCCTACCACCTTGTATGTTATGTATACATTAGTTGATATTATTTCTATACTTAAGTTTCTTTATTTTGTACTGACTTGTCATAAGCGCTATTTTAGTTGCCTACATGATTAATAAATTATTTCATTAAATTTCATTACAAAATGAAACCTAAGATTTTTGTGAAAATTCCGATCATCTTATTCTTGTTACTGATACTATGCATCTTATATTGCTAGTGCATAGAAATTATCTATACCTCAAAGTACAATAAAAATAATAACATTTAAATGTTTGGGAGTCACTGTCTCATAGGATTAAGTTAATATGCATGGTGGGTCTATTGAATGGCTAATTCCCACGTGTTGGAATGACCTTTAATAATAATATCACATTAAATATTATATGCTTTTATATAATTAACGAATTAACATGCCGTAAGGATCTCAGTGAAGTGTGCAGTTGTCGTACGGTTATGACTGGAATAATTTTCTATGGTTCTTACGTTCACGAATGGAGTCGGTCGGTATGGAGTCCCGTTAAATAAATCAATCACTTGCATATCGAAAGTACCAGGCTCGCATAGAGCTTAGGTGGTACCGTAGCACGTATTTAGGTGCGCGAGTAATTTTGCAAGAGTGCGTGTTCAGGCTGGTGAGCACACGGCGGGCGGCCGCGTCATTGTCCCGCTAACCATACCTCCTGTCCGAACATGATTACCTAGTACTATTTGATTGAAATACTTTTCCGCTCCGTGTCCATTTATTAAATGGTGTAAAACTAAAACCATTTTCCAGTGTAATTCGGTAGTGTTATTTTTCAAAGTCATTTGGATGCTGTGCACGCAACTAGTTTCCTTATCTCAACAACGTTATTGACTAAAACTAATCGTACCGGTAGCGACTACTGTATTGATTTTGCTCGAAAATCAATCATGAAATATAATGAGGCCTGTCTATTTAATGCACAAATGTAGCGACTGTTTTAAGCGCGCTGCGTGGAAGCGGTTGGTTGCCAGTTGCCCTCGTCTTTAATTTACGTCTAGTGATTATCCTGCATTCTTTGTGGCTCATTATTCATTATTAAAAGCGGCTACCGTTACCGGTGTTTTGACTTCGGAAAAGTTAGATGTGTTAAAAACTAAACAATAGACGATTAACATAAATCTGCGATGGAATAGCAATACTTCATTGTCTTTATGAGCTCTCATTACAATGGAATTTGTAGGAATTCGTGATAAAAAAAAACGACAAAAAAATATTTATAGCTCACATCCGCTTACAAATTGTCGGAGTTAGCAAATTTAATAAATAAACGTTTAAATAACTGAAAGGATGGCGTAATGGTTTACCTATATTTGTTTTGTGTCGGGGAACGGGTTAAATTAATTTAGCGTAATTCTGTCAAATGAAATAAATAATTCGTGTGATTTTTGGTGATAGATACAATAGATCTTAAATAAGTGATAAGTTCCTCAAAAATCTACCCATTGGATTTACACATTTTCAAATTGTCGACAGTGCTTTATTAATACATTTTAATCTTCTTTTAACAACGGAAATAATAATAATCAATGGTAATTTATAGCTAATTAAATTTAAATTTATTCGTAGATAAACAATAATTTAACGAAATAACGTAACGATTGCTGGAACTGTAAGAATAACCGTAAAATTAAATTGCAGAACTCAACTCAATTTACAAATGCACTGTTTATCGATTTTACATATAAATCGATTAATTCATAGATTTCACTCGTTTATATCGAATGAATATAAAATACAAAGCGTTATTGCTGTGCCGCCTCTGCTAGTGTCTGCAATCTGTGTGCGTCTGTAATTGGTAATTTATATGTAAAATATTGCGCGGGCTCGGTGCGGCGGCGCGCGTCAATCATATGCGGGATGTGTCGGGGATTCCGGGACGCTTGGTTGAGTGGAGATGGATCACGATTACTGCTTGTTTTATTTTGTGATTGCTGTACAGTAGAAGAGCAGATAATAAAATTCACAAGGTGGTATGTACCTCGTTTGCGAGAGCCCGGCTGAGGTGATACCACCGCTTTGTCTAGTTCTGCCGCCAAGCAACAGTGTGTCAGCACTGTTATGTTCCGGTGTGAAGGACATTGAAGCCAGTGTAATTACTGGGCATTATGAGACTTAACACCTTATGTATCGGGGTGACGAGCGCAGTCCAGTGTCATGCGGTGCTTTGTTATTTAAAGTTCTGTGTGGCGTTGTTTCTGTTTATGAGCAGGCGTGGCGCTTACCATCAGGCGAGCGACCTGCTCGTCTCGTCATTTATGCTAATAAAAAAGTAAAAACAAAATGTTGATCCAAGTACCTATTCTAAAAATGATAATTTACAGAGCTTCAAATGGGATAACTGATGGCAAGTGATATTTACTGCTCATAAACACCCACAGAAAAAAAGAGTAAGTAAAGGGGGCTGGGAAGGAGAGAAGGGATTTTGACGACATTGACCACGGCCGGTGCATCTCCTCTGGAACGTCAGAAAATAAATAAATTTATTCCACTACATATTAAAATCATTCAACGCAGCGATTGCTCAGCGGGGAGCGGTATGGACTGTCGAGACGAAAGTCGCAGGTTCAAAACCAGCCTCAAGAGCATACACTTCTGACTATTCTAATCTACGTGTGTATTGTTAATTATCGTTTGCTTTAATGGTGAAGGGAACATCGTGAGGAAACTTACCTGAGAAGTTCTCTATAATAATTTCGAAGGTATGTGAAGTCTACCAACCCGCATTAAGCCAGGGCAGTGGCTCATTCACAAAAGGAGGCCCGTGCCTAACAATGGGACGTATATTATACAGTATTGTTGTTGTATACCACTAAATATTACACCTGGACCACAGGATAGGCTAAGTATGAAGAGTCCTGGTAGTTGCATAGTTTAGAGTACAGTTTATTGCATGAAAACACATACAACTGGTCACCCCATTGGTCTAGCAGCAGAGTACTAAGGCTGATATCCATCAGATCCTGGGTTCAATTCCCAGGGCAGGCAATCACAATTAATGTAATGTTAACTAATAATTAATTAACTCCATCAGGTGTAGCGTAGTCACTTTGGCGATCTAGGATAAAAAAAAATTGCCTGGGTTGGAATTTGTTCCCTGTATTATGATAGGCTCGTCCCCTATCTCATTGTGGGGCGGAAATAATCTCGGCGAATCGTGGATGCAGTAGGTACTAGTCGCACCTCTGCCTACTACTTCAGGGAAAAAGGCGTGGGCGTGTATGTATATTACGCGATTAAGACCAGGTTTTAATATTATAGTAAAAATAACAGTTACTTTATTACCGATAAGATTTATAAATTGTTTAAATATTTATGAATGATAGTCAAATCAATGCATATTAATTAGTCGTAGGCAGAATGTCGGATTCACGGCACTCTGCAACTCCACGGGTGCTTTTTTTATTGGCCCTACGTAGAACAACTTTAATAATAAAATAACGGTTAACAAAACTTAGAAACCAACCACCTATTCAAAATAAAAACACTGAAAAGTCAAAAATAACAAATTCTATCTATTCTATTCTCTTTGGAGTCGGTGCAGTCTTTATCTGACCGGTAGCGACACAGGCACCCAGGCACCGACTCTACACCGTTATTTACTATTGACTGCTCTATTGGCGCAATATTAGTGTTTAAGGCAATACTGACATGTTGTTTTTTTTAATGTGAGTGCGAGTGCCAAGTTTCTATGTCTGGTATACTCTTGGCTATTTCTTGAAAAGGCCAATCCAGGAATTTCTGTACATTACACTCGCATAATTCTGTAAAAGGCCATAACCCATGAGTTTGTATCGGCATTTCTTCTCATGGCTAGCCCGAAATGCCGTCGTAAATGTAATGTAGCATAAAAAATTGTTGACATGTAAAAGTGATAATTAAGTATATGATCCAATTTACAGAATAAATGATTTGAATTTGAATTTGAAGTGAGTGCAACTGACTATGAACACCTAATCTAACTTAACTCAGTTAATTCGCTTGTTCATCCTCTGTAATTAAAAAATCATCGCTAAGATAGTCTGTCAAAAGAATATTTATAGGGATACTCAATATTATCGGCTTAAAATGAGGCTTGTTTTTTTTAATTTACAAAATGGACATTCGTCAATCGTCATCAGGTATAAAAGGGTTGTTATGCGACAGGTGACGTCCCAAATGTCGATATATTATGCACCCTATTGTCCTCAATTAAACCCTCTTAACCCTGCCCCTCTATGTGTCCTCTTGACGATCTCGTGTCATACTATTACTGGCACATGTTGCCCTAGTACCTCATTTTAATCACTGTCCTTTTGCATTCACTTGACAATATTGGTCGACGCTATACTGCGAACACATGTCGCCCTAGTGTCATTATAGACCAATGGGTCAATTTGATTATTTTTGCGTGGATTGTGCGTGTCAATGATCATTAACACCTTTTTACATCTAATCAAAATGTAATTTATGTAAATAGAGAATATACTTTGTAGGACTACAACAAAACATTTGTATTGAAATGACTTTTCTAAAGTTTACATTAAATTATTACTTTAGTTAATTTATTGGATTGTATTGTATTGGGATTGATTGATTGATTGGATTGTATTGGGTGTACTGGTTACACCTCTGCCTACCCCTTCTGGGATTACATGTGTGAGTGCGTATAGTATAGTAAGAAATTGTTTTATTACGCGACACTATATCTCTATTCTAAAAAAAAGTAACTGGCGCCGCCGCCGCCGCTGCCAAAAGCTTGTCACGCTATCTCTTCCGAAACCGCTGGGGGTATGGGCTCGAGACCGATACCAATCGATGCAGAATAATGTGGGGAAGAAAGTAAGATATGTCTCATATTCGTCGGACTTTAAGTTTATTTTTTATTTTATGTTTTGTGGAAAAACATGGGCAACGCCCCTAGTAACTAAAAAAATCTTTATATTTTTTTTATAGCAAAGGTCGCCAATCGAGCAAGTGGGTCACCTGATGGTAAGTGATCTCCACCGCCCATGTACACCCACAATACTAAAAGAATTATGGGTGCGTTGCCGACCTAAAAGGAAAGGGATAATTAAGGGACTGGGAAGGGGAGGGGGTTTGGGCCTCCGGATATCTCACTCACCGTACGAAACGCAGCAGCAAGCTACTACTTTACGCCGGTTTTCTGTGACACAGTGGTAACGACCCGGACGAGCCGGCCCATTCGTGCTGTAGAAACAAGTGTCTACAGCGTGGTTCTACCACTCTAATATATCTTAAAAATCAATAAACATTTCTCCATAAATACAAAAGGTTTCACTCGTGGTATAAGCTGATCGAGAACACCGCCATAACTCTTGTAAAATGCAACTCAATTTTTCAGTAAACGACTCGCCTGTCTTTGAACGGCAAAACACATTTGTACGAGTATGTACCCCGGTAAGTCCATCAAGCGTGATCACAGCGCGCGGGCATCGGGCACAAACTCAAATAATATTAACCCTTCACGACCGGTTACTAATTTATATGTTGTTTTAAAACTTTCTAAAGAATGTCCGTGAGACGCCGCGGGGAATTCGAATGTTGTTTGTTTTTTTTCGGAACAAGTCCGAGAAAAAAGTCAGAAGTGGATGTTCAAGGTGTAGGATGATGGATGGCGGAGGCACGGCGGGGGCGGTGCAGGAGATTAAAAAACAATAACGCATAGGCGGTCAGTGTCCGCAACAATTTGTACGTTTAAATCGTTCGTCTTTATATTCGGTCGAATGGAACGAGCTGCGCTGATTATTGAGCGGTAAAGGCGTGTGACTATTAAACGGTTACATGCGAAAATTGTAATCAGACGATATATAAATTTCATCTTTATCGTTTAAGTATAAAGTTCAGAATTATAGAAGCCCGTGTGTGAGGTTGTCAAACATAGATTACGATATTATTAATTAAGAACGTTTTTGTATATGAGACAGGAGTATCATTTCTGGACCTTATCTTACTTTTTACTTCACAGTCCAAATACATACATACACACTCACGCCTGTAATCCCCGAAAGAGTAGGCAGAGGTGTAACCAGTACACCCACATTTCACTGAGCATATTTCCGGACGGTATGGGGGGCGAGCCTAACGCCATACCGGGCGAAATTCCAGACTCCAGGCTGATATTAAGCATTTCGTAATAGAAAAACGCAATATCACTTTTACCCGACCCGTGGATCGACGCCGAGAACTCAGCGTCAGCCTCAGTCGTAAATGCGTACGGCATTACAACTGCGCCACCGAGCCAGTCCAAATACTAGTATTTATTTTGTTTTTACGGGTTTATGTAAATATGTAGGTGATGGTAGGTGAACACCTTTGTCCACTCTAATATCTACAGTCTTGAACCGATTTGCATGTGTGCCGTATATAACTCTCACTATCTCGGATGAAAGGGACTGCCTCGGTGGCGCAGTTGTAATGCGTACGCGTTACGATTAAACTAACGCTGAGGTCTCGGGTGCGATCCCCAGGTCGGGTAAAGTGGTATTGGGATTTTCTATTACGAAATGCTCAGTATCAGCCCGGAGTCTGGAATTTGTGCCCGGTATGGCGATAGGCCAGTGTGGTAGACTAAGGCCTAACACCTCTCATTCAGTAGAGGAGGCCCGTGCCCAGCAGTGGGACGTATATAATACAGGGCTGGTATTATATATGGCGATAGGCTCGCCCCCTATCACATCGTGGGACTGAGATACGCTCGGCGAAATATGGGTGTACTAGTAACACCTCTGCCTACCCCTTCGGGGATTACAGGAGTGAGTGCGTATGTATCTCGGATGAAAGGGTCGAGGTGATTTTCAGCCAGTATTTCTCATGATTAGCAGCATGCTAATTACAATAACACCGTTTGTTTCACTTACTTATGTTTTTAAAATCAGAGTAAATATACCTATTATTACGCGTCATAACATTTTACAAGAGATTACTGAGCTATCAGTCATAGCGCCACGTAAAATAGATTGATTTTGACACACAAATAGTTAATATGATTTTAATTGATATCCAACGCTTTGAAAGAGCCCTGTAGCGTATTAATAAACGCTTGTTTCGACGACACACGACCGAGACATGAATACAGCGAGACGTGTCGCTAGCCAGGCGGCGACACGTCCGCTTTGTCTGAAATTGTATGTTGAGTGGTAGAGCCACGCTGTAGACACTTGTCTACAGCATGTATGGGCCGGCTCGTCCCGGTCGTTACCACTGTCTCACAGAAAACCGGCGTAAAGTAGCAGCTTGCTGCTGCGTTTCGTACGGTGAGTGAGTTATCCGGAGGCCCAAATTCCCCTCCCCTTCCCAATACCTAACTTATCCCTTTCCTTTAAGGTCGGCAACGCGCCCATGATTCTTTTGGTATTGTGGGCGTACATGGGCGGTGGAGATCACTTACCATCTGGTGACACACTAGCTCGTTTGCCGGCTTATACCATAAAAAAAAATTGTATGGAAACGGTCGCGTATCACACTCGCCTGTCTCGTTCGCAAAACGTACATATTGTACAATTGCATATAAAGCGGACTTGTCGCTGTCGACGTGCGCTGCGGTCTCTTGTCTCGGTCGAGCACCTCATAACAGGCCTTTACACGTAATCAGAGTGTTGCGCTACAATGACGTAGGTTTATTGTTCGTGTAATGCACGAAGATACACGCACTCCATACTGCTTGCGACTTGTTCTATTATTATACTACTAGCTTTTTCTCGCGGTTTCGCCAGCGTAAATGTGTTTTTCGGGATAAAAACTAGCGTTCATCCATTAGCGTTAATCCATGACATAATCTACGTGTATGCCAAATTTGACCCAAATTCGTTCAGCCGTTAAGGCAAACTCACTGACATACAAACTTTCATATTTATAATATTAGCAAGCAGATTATATGACATAATGATGGGCTGTGTGTGACCGGGAATATATTTTATATATTTTTTTATCGGCTTGAATGACGAGACGAGCAGGTCGCTCGCCTGATGGTAAGCGCCACGCCTGCTCATAAACAGAAGTAAAGCCTTACAAAACTCTAAATAACAAAGCACTGCATGACACTGGACTGCGCTCGTCATCCCGAGACATAAGGTGTTAAGTCTCATAATGCCCAGTAATTTTACTGGCTTCAATGTCCTTCAAACCGGAACACAACAGTGCTTACACACTGTTGCTTGGCGGCAGAAATAGACAAAGCGGTGGTACCAACCCAGCCGGCCTCTCGCAGACGAGAAATCTACCACCTTGTAAATCAATATATTAAAAAAAACGACATCAATATATTTTGATAAGTCGTTTTAAAACTTATGTGACAAAATGCGTGCGTGTGATGTGTTGTGTGACTGTTGACTCTTTTATAGTTCAAAGTCACGTCATTTGCACGTAAATAGTTGCGGTTGTTGTTTTATGGTTGTTTTTGTGTTTCATCTACATTATTATGGGTTGTTTGAGGGAGGTTGAACTTTTTGTGTATCAGAGGTGTCTGCGTTTGCAATTTTTATACTTTGTGTATTTGTAAATCAACTGTTTTGTTCGGAGAAGTCGGCATACGTACATGTGGATCATCTAATGATTTACATCGCCCATTAACGCTCAAAATACCAAAACAATAATGGAAGCGTCGCCGACTTTAAAGTAAAGGAATAGGGATTGGGAAGGGGAGGAGAAATTTGGGCCTTCGGATATGTCACCACTACATACGCACTCACGCCTGTAATACCCGAAGGGGTAGGCAGAGGTGTAACTAGTAAACCCACATTTCGCCGAGCGTATCTCCGTCCCACGATGTGATAGGGGGCGAGCCTCTCGTCATACCGGGCACAAATTCCAGACTCCGGACTGATACTAAGCATTTCGTAATGGAAAAACCCAATACCACTTTACCCGACCCGGGGATCAAACCCTAGACCTTAGCGTTAGTTAATCCGTTAAACGTAACACGTGCGCATTACAACTGCGCCACCGAGGTACGAAACGCAACAGCAAGTTGCCACTTGACGTCGGTTTTCTGTGATTCAGTGGTGATAGCCCAGTTGCGCCAGCGCATTCATGTTGTAGTTAAAGGCGTTTACAGGCTGCGCCGCCGTAAACACTTTTGCTTAGTGATTTCTTAGGTTTACGCGAATATTACACATTGAAATAAAACTAGTTTATACGGATTTTTTCGCGGTTTAATTTTTATTTTAGTCCCGACGTTTCGAAAGCTTTTCAGCCTCCGTGGTCACGGGAGAGACTGAGGCGTAGATCGTCTCGGAAAGTTAATGTTACATTGCCTACCTTCATTTTAAAATTATACATTTTTTTAATTATTTAAAAAGTTAGTTGACACTAGTCCGATCTACGCAGAAAGAGCTCACGGTGTCTTGAGGTACTTTTTTTGCTCTTCTATTTTTGTTTTCCTATTAATCGTTCAATGTTGTTTCAAAACTTGACTAGGTTTATATTTTATACATATCTTATGTATTTTTCTCTTTTTCCAGGTAAGTTGACATTTTCGTTAGAATTCTACTACACAAGGACCCAAGGAGAGTTCATAGGTAAGTTTATACTGTGCTTTTAATTTGTTACGTTGCATTATAGAAAAATACTGATGAACTTGGCAATGCCCGACATTGCTTGAATATTTAGGAACTCTTTCATACCTACATCTTATATATAAAATTCTCGTGTCACAATGTTCGTTCCCATACTCCTCCGAAACGGCTGGACCGATTTGTATGAAATATTGTGTGCATATCGGGTAGGTCTGAGAATCGGCCAACATCTATTTTTCATCCCCCTAAATGTTAAGGGTGGTCCGTCCACCCCTATATTTTATTTTTAACTTTTTAGACAATTTTTTTTAATTTTAATTTTTTATGATACATCATTTAAAATACATACAACCCTAAATTTTCACCCTTCTACCATCAAACCCAATTTTTTAATAGCTATATTAGTATTTTTGTCAAGCGCGTTTCTCACCGGGGGCGCCCACTAGGCTACTTTAATCCTGGAAATAGGCATTCACGCGGGCGGAGCCGCGGGCAACAGCTAGTACATATATACATGTATACATAATAAATAATAAATACACCCAACAGTCACACACATAGTCTTGACCCCACACTAGGTAAACCTGTATCGTGGGTATCAAGAACTACGAGGGACTTGCGTTCCCACAACACCCAGACCCGAGACAAATATTTGTGAATCAGACAAACATTTGTCTAGGTGCGAGAATCGAACCCACGGCCTCACGCTTCGCAACCGGCTACTCGCCCGCTGCGCCACGGAGGCTGTCAAATACGTATATACATGTTTGTATGTTAGTACACAATTGAAACATCTCCAACATCAGCGTAATAAATCATTTTGTCGTTGCCAAAAACGTGTTAAAAGCTTTTGAATGTGTTTATAACTGTGCATGTTGGTAAACACACGCTCCTTGTATGACATTTACGAATCCTATAACTGTAAATACAATACTTTTATTATCATTATACGTCGCGAATTGAATACTTAAAAACAAGAAAGCCCTTAGGATACGAATGAACTTACTAAATCCAAAGACTTTAATGTATACTACTAGACAAGCTGCGCGGTACATAGAAGTTGTACTACTAAGTTGCGGTCAATTGACCGTAACTCAATATTACCATCTCGCTTACTCTCAACTAGAACCCCTATCGCGCTCCCTGTTTGTGAGCTGCCAAACTTCTGAGATACATGACGCAATTTTACTTCTAGCACCGTAACAGCCCGTCTAGTAGTATAATAAAAAGACAACAAATAAACAATTTAGTGTAATTGTCTAGTGTATTTGACGATGCTATGTATGTTATGTATACATTAGTTGATATGATTTTTATACCTTAGTTTCTTTATTTTGTACTGACTTGTCATAAGCGCTATTTTAATTGCCTACATGATTAATAAAACTATTTCATTTCATTTCATAGATTAAATTCTTTGATTAAATCTTTTTAACTTTGTTGATATTGAAATGGTATGAAAAATCCGTATGGTTTCTAGCATGCGTGCACCATAATGATCATTGCGAATATTGACGTCACAATATAGCTGTGAACCTTTAATTAGTTTTTTTAGACTGCCTCGGTGGCCCAGTGGTAATGCGTACGCGTTACGACTGAGGCTGACGCTGAGGTCTCGAGTTCGATGCTTTGAAGGTGAATGACAATCTTGGAGATAATCTAAGTATTATTTATACATTGTTCTGGATAGTTAAGCTAAATGAGCTTCCTGAGAAAAGGTAGTTGAAACAATTTGGTATTTGCTGGATTTAACATTGCCCAAGAATCTTATAAATCCGGTCAAAAATAAATGAGTTGCGAATCAACAAAGTCCCGTGGAAGGGGTAAATATCTAATGATTGAAAATAATCACGCCTGTAATCCCCGATGGGGTAGACAGAGGTGTAACCAGTACACCCACATTTCGCCGAGCGTATCTCCGTCCCATGATGTGATAGGGGGCCAGCCTATCGCCATACCGGACACAATTCCAGACTCCGGGTTGATACTAAGCATTTCATGATAGAAAAACCCAACATCATTTTTCCCGACCCGGGAATCGAACCCGAGACGTCAGCGTCAGCCTCAGTCGTAACGCATACGCATTACAACTGCGTCACCGAGGCAGTCTAAAAAAACTATATCTTTGTCATTTCCTTATCTGTATCATGTATGGCCTTCGCACAAGCCGAGTAGTAATAAAACGCATATAAACAATGCGTTAAGTGCTCAGTCGCTGCCAAAAGTGCAATCCACACATGTTTATACACAGCGACCGCAACTGGCTATTAACGCAACCAATAAACAACTCCCAGTTTGATTATATACATGGTTAGATTAACTGTTCGCGAAAAAGCGAATACTATTACCGCTTAAGCTGCTTTCTGCTTCAGATGCGTAACATACTTCGGCACGATTGAAGTTGAGGAAAATACCTCGGCATCTCTATAGGCGTAAAACAGAAACCATAATAGGGTAGTTGACTAGATTTTTTTTATTATCAAAATCAATAAGTTACGTTACTCAAAATCTATTGCAGATTTTTTTTATAAATCGGACCAAAAATAAATAAGTTAGAAGCCATTCAAATCTTGTAGAAGGGGTAATTGTCAAATGACAGACAACGCAAACTTTAACGTCACTGTGTAAACTGTTCATTATGGTGTGCACGCGTGCAAGCGAGATAGTGAGATATCCCTACTACGCACCCACTTTTCTTCATACCAACATTTAAAGTCATTACTGCGGGCACATTTCTGAATCAATTTTGATTGTGTTTTAATAAAAGGGTTTCTTTTGCGTATCATTTTCTGTTGCATAAAAAATAATGTATAAAATTCAATATAGGAAACTACCCTACTGTTTTAGTGTTCGATAATTATAAAACAAAAATTAATACTTGGTAATTGATTCTTTATTGAATAATTACACATACAATCCACAGCCAACACGAGTATAAACGTCACTTGTCAAGCTTTTTTAGACAAGGGAGCCTCAGATTCGCGTGGTATCTAGACGTGTAAACAATCGAAGATGTGCATGTATTTTGCACTAAATGGCCTTTTGTGTTCTGACATGATATTTATACATGTAATTAAAATGTTGCCCGTTTCGATGAATTTGTTATTTTCAGTTTATGTGACTCGAATGCTTCTTGGGATTGTTGAAAAGTTTAAACGGCAACTGTAAGGTTTCTACTGAAGTTTTAATGATAGTATTTTTATATCAGAAACCCGGCATACGAGCTAGTGGGTTTCCTTATAGCACACCATCTCTACCACACATGAACATTCATAATATTAGAAGGATCATGGGTGCGTTACCAATATTTAAGGAAGGGAATGAAAATAGACCGCCTTTGTGGCGCAGTGGGCGAGTAGCGTGTTCGATTCCTGCACCGAGAGGAAATGTTTATGTGATCCACAAATATTTGTTTCGGGTCTTGGTGTTTTCTCCCCAGAGGAGTTAACGTCAGGCTGGCGGACAATTGTAAAACTACAGGCCAACATCTTTCTGAACATAATATTTTACAGCATGTTGCGCCGACCTCAAAGCGAGTGGTATAAGGCCAGGTGGAGGAAGAATGAGAATCAGAATGGAATGGAATGGAAATCTTATTTACCGTACAAAATGTAATACTAAGCTGCCACTTCAAGTCTGTTTTCTATAAGACAGTGGTTACCATTCGAGTCAAGCCACTTTCTAAAAAAATTACTAATTTGTAGGTAAAGAATTTTAATCAATAACTTTCTAATCGAGCTACCATTGCTAATCTTTCTTTATCTACTATTTTACGTACTATTTTACTAGTGTAACATTATATTAATTCTATATTAGGTCATTTTCAGAAGCCATATCTTACAAATGTTATCTTACGGCAGCAAAACTTCCGGTTAGCTACAGTTTACTGTTACAAATATGCAAACAGAATTGTGTTCTACATGTACTACTGATAGCAAATCGTACAGTCCTAACAACCGGCTGCCTGTATCAGTTAGACGGGACGTTGCGGCAACAGCATCAGTGTGTAATCACCATAATCTGGTATCGCGTCAGATACTCGTATATCTTTGGAAAACGATCGGTCAACAGCTTTGGGTCTGTGCGTGTATGATACTGTTGTTTGGTCATGTTATCCTAGTACGTAATGATAAGAATTTTGCACGTCTGCTCTCTGTCTTACACAGTCTTACTACAATGAGGTTTTTGGCCACTGAGATTGCCAGATTTCCAAAAAACCCTTGGTCCCCCATTATTATTTCTTTTAAAGTTGGTATTTGGCAACAAATACACGATTTCTAAAACATTTTGAATTTTCCTGGATGGTGGTTTACTTACCATCAGTTGAGTGATGACCTACTCGCTCGTTTGCTTAGATTCTCTAACAAAAATGACATTCATCATATATTCAATATGTATTGCTACTGCTCCTGTACATAACAAACGCAAATATTTACTTTCACTTCGAAAGGATATCTGAATTATATCTAGTTCCTACCATTATCAAATCACTTTATCAGGCAGTGTCTGTTTCTAGAAACAAACTTCTTGTCTGTTAACTGTAGTATTTTAACCTTTAGACAACTTGTCACTTATATGATTATTATTTAGGTCATCTGTACATCTAACACTTAGCCGCTTTTTAACCAACGGCTCAAAAGAGGGATTTTATAAGTTTAAAGCTTTTGCCTGTCTGCTGAACAACTTGTGTGGTTTTTTAAAGTGATTTTTTCCGAGGTGTTTTGATGCTGGAAGAAAATCTGTTCAGCCATTTAGAAATCACTGATTAATGATGAGGATTTTTATAGGTAGGTTATTATTACTTACTAATATCTACACTTTCACCACAATAGTGATCAGCCCAATTAAAAACTGTATTGCCGTTGATTATTCCCAAACAAGGTATTAACGAATCGAATCTCAGTCATTTTGTAGACCGAACGCCGGCGGGTGTGGATCGAGGTAACCACAGGGCGGACGCGCTACCGCCTTCCACCTGTGTGGTCTTCGTGGGTTGTGCGTGTGGTCGGGTTGCTCTGGAGAACTCCTTGTGGTTGTGTTATCCTGGTAGTTTAGCCAGACTTACTTCCTCTTGTTTCTAATTTGACTTCTTATAAGGTCTGTGATCCTGGTATGTTGATATTTTAGCACAGTAACTTGTTACCTGAAAATATTTTTTAGATTATTATTAATTACATTTACTATGTACCTGGGTAGCTAGCTAGCTAGATAATGGTGTATAGGGTATAATCTTTTACTTACTTACTGTTAAGACTCCTGAACGTCCATTTGGAAATCTAATCGTGAGCATGATAAACTTTAATAGCTATGGTTAAACCGAAATATAAAATGCAATTTTGTTTTTTCCTTTATTAAGTCAGTCATATTCAATTTACCAGTGAAAGTTAAAAATCTTAAATTGCTTGCAGAGTTTTACCGTAAACCGTCAGTCGCTTGAGAGCCGCATCTTTACGCACGAGCAATACGGCGGACCAAAATTAATTTTCACTCAATACAATTACGAGAGGATTGCGTTGCCGTAACTCATTGGGACGATCTCTTGAACCCCCATAAATAATATACATCCATAAACGAACACCACTTTGCCAGTGGCGTGGTACAAATTACCATTGTTTTCCCATCAAGTTTCGCCAAAACCAACAGCAATAGTATGTTTGTACGGATTGTTACCCTCAAATTTAAACGTGCGTTCGGGAATCCTTTAAGTGCGTTGTTGGAGAGATGTTTTTGGAACGGTTTTGATGGCTAATTAAATTTGCGAAGCGTGTAACTAGCTGGCGAGGCGCGTATTAGCGGCCTGCCTTCGTGCTCTTGTTGGAGGCAGGTAATTGTAGGGTCTCGTCGCCTCGCGCCGGCGCGGACGCCAAGCTCCTTACTAGGGTTGTCAATTGATTTTTATCTGCGTTTTCAATTTTCAATAATAAAGTAGCTTAAACTTGGTGTACTCGATTAATTCGATGTTTACGTTATTTCTTCATTAATTTAGTTTTGTATTATGTACTATTGTAATGTTTGATTGTTTTTGTAGTTAGCAGTAATTATAATTGCTATATAATCAATAGCAATTTATTGATCGACTAATTTTGATGATATAATTATTAAATATTTTATAGTTTAATATTTTATGAATACAATTTTAATTATACACTATAATACTCACTAGCTACATCCATAATCCTTGACACTTACAATTTCACAGCGACGTCTATAATCCAATCATCGCATAATAACCGACTGTTAACAAAAACCCACATATAAATCATCTGTCCATTAATCACACCAGCGATCACGGAAATAAATAACTCGAGCCACCAATTATTAATCAATTAACAGTGTAACCAGCGTTTAGTGCGAGGGTTGTGGGCCGCAGTTGTAATACGTAGCCGCTAGGGCGGCGCTAGCGGTAAATCATACAACACCCACGCATTCGGTTACTTTGCGTTCTTGTTCTTCTTTAAAAAAATATTTTTAAAAAACATGCTATTTGCAGCCACCCTGTTATAATAGCACAAAAAATAGGTTTTAAAAAACTCTTTCTGTTAAAAAGTTGGAATACTTAATACTGGCAATTTGATATCGTTAAGTAAATAGCCTATATATACATACACACTCACGCCTGTAATCCCCGAAGGGGTAGGCAGAGGTGTAACCAGTACACCCACATTTCGCCGAGCGTATCTCCGTCCCATGATGGGATACTATATATGAGACTATCGCCATATCGGGCACAATTCCAGACTCCAGATTGATACTAAGCATTTCATGATAGAATAACCCAAACCACTTTACCTGACCCGGGGATCGAACCCGAGACCTCAGCGTTGGCCTCAATCGTAACGCGTAGGCATTACAACTGCGCCACCGAGGCAGTATTTTCTATGTAAGTAGTAATTTCCTGCCCCGTCTTGACCCTGGGTAAAATAAGCAATTTATAGGTCATCATGATAACCACTACTGGTAAAGTCCTCGCAGCAACCCACATTACCCAGCAAAGGCTCGATGCTCTCTACGTACTACGGTCATGTAGGTGTGCCCCTAATTTGTCGACGCGGTGTGTGGCGGCCCTAAGTCAGCCCGCCGCGCCCGCCGCGCCCGCCCGCTGACGGGTTAAATTGAAAAATAAACATTGTGAGTGATGGCCGAACAGAGCCGCGGGCGGAGTGACGTGCAGCGCAGGTTGTTGACTCTACCTTCACTTGAGACTGATGGGAAATTTGCACATACCAATTGATATTATAATTTAAAGCCATGATACTTTTTTTGTGTCATAAGCCGGCAAACGAGCAAGTGGGTCACCTGATGGTAAGTGATCATACCAAAAGAATTATGGGCGAGTAGCCGACCTTAAAGGAAAGGGATAATTTAGGGATTGGGAAGGGGAGAGGGATTTGGGCCTCAGGATATCTCACTCACCGTACGGAACGCAGCAGCGAGCTGCTACTTTGCGTCGGTTTTATGTTAGACAGTGGTAATGACCCGCGTGAGCCGGCCCATTCATGCTGTAGACAAAAGGGTCTACACTCTAATATACATTCACTGTAAAGGGTCTCTGGTAGGTGGTTGCACAGGGCGGGCACCGCGCAACTGTCAAACCCAATGTCAATCCATCCTAAATCACGGTAGGTAGATTTACAACACAGCATAAATTTGACAGCGTTCGTAAAGCAGTGGGCACGAACATTCAAAAGAGGAATAAGTGTAGTTATTAAAAAAAACAATAATTAATAAAATAACAAGGAAAATAAGGTGTTATTTAGAGACTAAGTAAACGAGCCTAAGTAATTATAGAGTAGTAGAGCCACGCTGTAGAAAATTTTGTCTACAGCATGAATGGGCCGGCTCGTCCGGGTCGGTACCACTGTCTCACAGAAAACCGACGTAAAGTAGCAGCTTGCTGCTGCGTTTCGTATGGTGACTCTTTTGGTATTGTGGGCCCATGACTCTTTTGGTATTTGGTAACGCGCCCATGACTCTTTTGGTATTGTGGGCGTACATGGGCGGTGGAGATCACTTACCACCAGGTGACCCACTTGCTCGTTTGCCGGCCTATGCAATAAAATTAAAAAAAAACGTGCAAGTGGGTCACCTGATGGTAAGTTATCTCCACCGTCCATGTGCACTAGGTACCTAAGGAATCACCGATATATTGCCGACCTTAAAGGAAAGGGATAATTAAGGGATTGGGAAGGGGAGGGGGATTTGGGCCTCCGGATATCTCACTCACCGTACCAAAAGCTACAGCATACTGGTACTTCACATGGGTTTTCTGTGAGACAGTGGTAAGAACCTAGTCGAGCCGGAACCATTCATGCTGTAGACAAAGCTGACTACAGCGTGGCTCTAAATAAGGTGTAGCTTTACGGAAGTTCCGTAAAGGAATGCTCGGTGCGTGAGCCCGACTCGCACTTGACCACATTATTTATGCGTCTAAATGACGAGACGAGCAGGTCGCTCGCTTGATGGTAACACTACACAGCACTTTGAATAGCAAAGCACTTCATGGCAGCGCACTGCGCGCGTCACTCATACACATAAGATGTTAAGTCTCATAATGCTGTGATTACACATTGCTGTTTTGCGGCTGTAATAGACAAAATTGGTACCAACGCAGATGGAGTTTCGCATAGAAGAGACCTACTACGTAATACTTTTTTTATTTTAAGTGCCTAACGAGGGCCAGTAAACCGGACATTGATTGCATAATCGTACTAAACTACGAAGAAAAAACATGCGGGGCAGTCGTTGGGGACTGCCGATAGAGGGAAAACGAAGTAACTCGTGAATTGTATCGTTGAAATTATTAGCTTTTACTCTTTGTATATATAATAATATATATAATGTATTCTAATAACGCACGGACGTATATATATGTACATATATACACAGTATACACACAGCTCATGGGAAGCGTTTGGTGACGATGACGCGAGTTTCACGCTTTTTGTCCACCCAAAAAGTACACATATATACACAATATACATATAGGTCATGGAAAACGTTCGGTGACGATGACGCGAGTTCCATGATTTTTGTTCACCCAAAAATTGCTCAACACGCCAAAAGAAGTTTTCACTTCAGAAACATTATAACATTGCTGAAACGAATAACTTTAACTATAGTATTATGTCTTTGTACCTCAAAAAATGATCATAAAGACTCATAATACATAAGTAAAAATAAAATTGATTGGTGTATCTGATCTCTGCGGCGCGAGCGCAGCCTGTGTAAACAAACGCTAAGGCCAGTATAAATCAGCGTGCAATACCGCGGGGCAGGCGCCTGCAATGTTGCCACATACAATTCAGATTTTTTCTACTAACGCGTTAATAAAGAATAAAATGTTTAAGGAAACTGGATGGCTAAGCTTTACTCGACATCTTAAAAATTCCCGTCTAGATAAATTCGGAAAGTAAAACATTTTATAAAAACAAAATTTCATCGAAGTCGGTAGAGCCTTTTTTAAGAACGGATAGTTTATAGAATTTTAAGTAATGTTGACATTATTTTTCCCTTTGTGAATAATTAAGTTGCGAACTACCATGATATCACGTTTCGAAATGATGACAGTATTTGAATGTTCGTATTTTATGAGTGGTAGAGCCACGCTATGATTGGTAGAGTCAGCAGCACGAATGGTCCGGCTCAACCGGGTCGTTACCACTGTCTCACAAAAAATCGATTTAAGTAGCGGCTTGCGGCTGCGTCTCGTACGGTGAGTGACATATCCGGAGGCCCAAATCCCCCGCTCCTTCCAAATTCCTTAATTATCCCTTTTCTTTAAGGTCGGCAATGCGCCCATGATTTTTCTGGTATTGTGGCCTTAAGTAAGCAGCGGAGATAACGTGCCTGTGACAGAATAGAAAAACCATTTCTATTAAATCAGATTTTAATAAAAAAAACGTGTTAAATCGATCTATTCGTTTAAGCTCTACAATTCCAGAGACAAAGAGATAAATTTATAACGCCACTCTTTTTACTTGGCGATAATAAATACAGAAAATTTTCTTACAACTGGCAACACCACATCGAATTTGAACCCCGGCCCGTCGGCGGTGCTTTACGATGTTGGTGATATTCAGCCCGCAATTATTTTATTGACCGCCGTGATTATGGCAGTCCGTGCCACGAGTCGGCTCTGCAAATAAAACAATTAATGTGGATTTATTTGCGAGAGATGTAGATTGGTTAAGTGAGATGGTGGGATGGGGACTGGATAGTCAGAATATGATAAAGATTTTTTTAATTGCATAAGCAGCAAAGAAGGAAGATGGTTACCTGATGGTAAACGATCTCCACCGGCCATGAATATCCATAATACCAGAAGAATCATGGACGCGTTGCCGAACTTATAGGAAAGGGATAATTAAGGTATTGGGAAGAGGAGGGGGTTTGGGTCTCCGGATATCTCACTCACCGTACGAAACACAGCAGCAAGCTGTTACTATAATTAATGCTATAATGGTGTAATTAAATGATTCGAAAGTGGAGATGGGATCCATGTGGACCAATAAGTACAAGACTATGTACAATTTAAGTGATCCATAAGTAAGTTGGTGTTCTAGTGTCTTTAATGCTCCTATGACGAAATGGAATAGTAGTCACCGGTCTATAATTTTATATTTTTCGGGTACATAAATGATGACGAACCGAAGATGGCTATTCCGTCCCATTCCCTCATAATATTGGTAAAGTTCGGTTCTTAGGATTTCAACCCTTGAAATGTATAAAATAAATAATAATGATTCTTAATTTGTACATACATACGCACTTACGCCTGTAATCCCCGAAGGGGTAGGCAGAGGTGTAACCAGTACACCCATATTTCGCCGAGCGTATTTCCGTCCCTTATGTGATAGCGGGCGAGCCTATTACCATACCAGGCACAAATTCCAGAAGCCAGGCTGATACTGAGTATTTCGTAATAGAAAAACCCAATACCACTTTACCCGACCCGGGATCGAACCCGAGACATCAGTGTTGACCTCAATCGTAACGCGTACGCTTTACAACTGCGCCACCGAGGCATTTTTAATTTGTATCTTCACAAATTACACCTTTGCCTATTATTTCACGCATTCGGGCAGCACATGAGTGATTTTTCGAAACAACACTTGCCAGCTTCTATAATAGAAATGTCATCGTCGACGACTTCATAAAGTATTAATTTCGTAATACATTTGAGAACGGAATATGCGCGAGCATTTCGCATTTGAATATACAACGAACTATCTACGAGTAACAACCTGCTTGTAACTATCGGTTACTATTACTGTTGTAGAATTATCTGTTTATTCTAACAGCTAACTTTGCTATTTACTGGATATAAGTAGCGATTCCGTGAAAGCCGTGTCTGGTTTAATGCCAATTGTATTGAAATGTCATTGTATTGTGATGGAGCACATGGGTAAGTGTACAAACGCAGTGCCAGTATGGAGCCGAATGCTGGCCTTTAATTAAAACGCATAGCAACAGTTGGCCTAGTACAAGTTTTAATAGTTTTCCTAAACGATGATAGTTTTCGTTTTCTCTCAATACGTCGAGCACTAGTAACTACTAGTGGGAACAATGATGAATTAAAATTATTAATATGGTTAATTTTATTTCATATCAGTCGAATATGAAATTTGTTTTCAAGCGATTCTTTCCTTTATTGCCGGATGAATTACTAGTTTGACAATTCGACGGTAGTAATATTATACGAATTCGAAAACTGTGTACATATTTGTAACTCGTACTAGGCCTGATTACAGACAACACAAATGAAGTAGCGGATGTGGGAAGCTGATGTCACTGTACTCGGCAAAGTAAAGGTTGACCACATTCTGGGTAGCTTTAAAATAATTTAAGATAATTGAAGATAAACTATCTGAAGGGGATCCTGACATAAGCTGAGATAGTATCAGGGAAAGAGAAAAGAAACGAGCTGGATAATACCATGTAGAAGGAAAGATTTGAATCAACCTAGTAACTTAAAAAGTATAAGATCAAAGCGCCACTGTAGCCATAATAACACTGTATATATACCTACATGCTGTTGCAAAGTATGTATTTAAAACCATTGAATTGGCACAAACAAGTGCCCGACCCTGACACCTTATACGGTAATATGAAAATAAAAGCGAAAAGGATTTAGTTTACGAGTCCCTCCCTATCGGCTGATGGTATAAAATATATACATTTTACAGGCACTTTTAGCAATAACGCGTTGTCGTTTGATGTCGCCGAGGCGGTCGATATCGGCCCGTCGCTAAAAGCGTTCATCCATCAGGCGGTGTCGCGAAATGCGATTATATTATCGGTGTGGTTTACATGACGTGTTTAAATTTTGGCGTAAATATTTTAATAATCGATTTCAATAAACGCTGTTATTTTTTATATCCAGATCGATCCCAGAAATTAGCAAATAAAAAGACAGTTTGAAGTTCACGCGTACTTATTACTTATTTTGATTAATTTCTGGAATAGATAGAGATTGGATTGAGATTGTTTACTGTAATCGGCTATTAGATAGAATATTTTAAGTAACCTTTAAAAGCACGACAAAACAGACATCGAGCCGCGCCGGCATCCCGCGACATAATATGAGAAACCAAATCATTCTTGAACTTCCACCTCTCTATACATATATCGTATCTCTAGAATGTTTTTTTTTATAACTCCATAATATAGGATTATGTTTGCCTTAGTTGAAGTAAGGTTTCATTAGTTTCTTTGATAGCCTCCGTGGCGCAGCGGGCGAGTAGCCGGTTGCGAAGCGTGAGGCCGTGGGTTCGATTCCCGCACCTAGACAAATGTTTGTCTGATTCACAAATATTTGTCTTGGATCTGGGTGTTGTGGGACCGCAAGTCCCTCGTAGTTCCTGATACCCACGATACAGGTTTACCTAGTGTGGGGTCAGGACTATGTGTGTGACTGTTGGGTGTATTTATTTATTTATTTAAAACCATACCGTTTACAAATGTCTGTCTAGCACCATCAGTACTTTCCATATTTTCTAGGACCTATAGTCGATTTAGGATAGTTTTTAGTATTGATTGAAATCTTAATATTTTACCAAATACATCAATTTTATTTCAAATTCAATGCATCACACCCACCGGCATATAAACTTAACATTAATGCATATGCATAATTTTATACAGTGCGCCCGCGCCCGACACCGTGTTGCATCGACCCGCGCGATAATGTTGCTAATGAGACCAAACCTGTTCGTTATCTACTGATAAGAACCCACCACCCTTGTCACTAACTCACCTTGTGGACTGGAGGTCGGGGGAAGGTCAGGACTCAATAACCTAACCGTAAAAGCCCTCCCGATATCGATGAGAAAAAGATTTGTGGTTTCTAAATGAATTAACAGATGTTCAAACATAGCTAAGAGCCGACTCGAATAAATCAGCTTAAAAACACAGTAAAATTGGTCCACTCGTTTGACACTCGTTTGTCAGACAGACGGACAAGGGGGTCAAACTAACACACCTCTTTTTGTTAGAGAGTTAAAATTGTAATATCACAGTCGAAAAAGTATCAAAACATGAAGATGATCGCCAAATGTAAGGTCAGGGCATCCTTATTAAACGTAGGTATTCAATTTTAAAGCAACAGAATGTAGGCAATGTAAGTAAGTAACTACTCTTACTTAGTTTTCGTTTCAAACAAGCAACAATAATAGTTAAGTGTAACTTTAAATTAGTGGGTAAATGCAGTAAAAATATAATAAATATTTTATCATATTCATTATTTTCCACTATTATTAAAATCTTAAACTAGACAATCTTTGAGGGCAAACAGCCCAATTTAAAAAACTAGCAAATAAAAAAGATCAATGTATTTGAATCTAGAAGACACAATGAACAGGCTCACATACTTCATTAGGAGGGGGAAAAAAATCTTGGTAAAGGTAGTTAAATAAGTGGTTTTTGGCAGCTCCCCGTAATAAGCAGAACATTGATACGTTTTTAACAACTGCCTTTTATGAGCGCATGGTATTTTACTTAATTGATATTTGGACGGAATTTTTCAATTATTTGAAATTAGATGTAATTTTCTTTCAATCTATGATATTTTGATGGAATTATGGGTTAATTTCTGTTATTTCCTACGTATAGTATGAATTATGATTTGCTTATATATGATTGGTGGTAGGCCATTGACCTATCAACACAATATGTAGGCAGTTCAACCGTGTGGACTGGATATTCCAAAAGTGTCCATTAACCATCATAGCAGTTAAAAATGCTTTTTGAAATAATATATACTCTCAATAATTGTTCCGATTATGTGGACAACTAGACTTAGATGAAAGTCAAGTCATGGAGTGGCAGAGCATACTTACCATCAGGCGAACGACCCTTGTTTCCTCATTTAGACTCTTAATAAAAGAAAAAGGTTGAATTGCAGTTTAGAGCCATAAAAAAGCAGTAACAATAATAAATTCGCCTCTAATCTAAACCGAATCACTTCATCAACTCAGTTTTGTATACACTAAGATTCATTTTTGAATGGCAACGCGCGTCATCGTCGATTAGTCTATCGCTACATGCTAGTTAGGTCAACTGGATACTTATTTACAAAGTGTTTTGATATTCCGAGAATTAAAGTAGCCGATTTCATATTTACAAACGCAAATGCTTGCATAAGTATGGTAATCAGCTTGTATAGTGTAGAAATTATTATAGGCTTCAAGAAAAACATGTAGAATTATATATAGCTGTACAGTACTTCTCGTTTACATTTTGAGTTTTAATCAAGTAGAAATTATTTCTTGACGATATTAAATAGCCATGGATAACATAATGTGAGTAAAATTATACGATATGTAACAAAAACCCTGTTGGGCGTTTTAACTGTAATATCAGAATCAATATTCAAACGTAATGAAATAACTCGCATACGAAAATTTGTCTATAAAATTATCATATATATTTTTTTTTAATTTCATTAATTTATGGTTTGTAAATCGTATTTCGATTGATTACCGCTGCAAAAGCGATGACTTGGAGCCAGAGCGAGATAGCAAGTTCCGGCGTCCACGTACATCAAACGCACCGCGCTCCCGGCTTCATCAATACACATAGAAATTCAGATGTAAATAACATTTTTTAAATATGTTAATTTTTCTAAGCTATCTGTGTAAGGATAATCTCGCTACTGTTTATTATTATTTTATTTGAACTAGGGGCTTTGCCCAAGTTTTACCACAAAACATAAAATAAAAAAAAACTTAAGGTCAGACGAATATGAGACATATCTTACTTTCTTCCCCACATTATTCTGCATCGATTGGTATCGGTCTTGACCCCATACCCCGGCGGTTTCGGAGGATATAGCGTGACAAGCTTTTGGCAGCGGCGGCGGTGGCGGCGCCAGTTACTTTTTTTAGAATAGACAGACTATTTTTATTAAGCTGTCTTATATAATCTTCACGACCCAAAAAGGCCCAATAGGGATTTTGTTAGATACTGTATAATACTATTAAATATTCTGTGTATAACATACTTAAATGCACAGTCAGTTGTAAAGAAGCTGTGTAGTTTTAAACGTCTTATTTGTGGTGCACGAGCGAGACAAGAGACAACGAAGCGCGACAACAACTGTCCGCTTTGTATGCAGTTGTATAGGAACTTCGTCAGGTATGCGACCAAGACAGAAGACCTGAGGGCCAATTCTCGTAATTTTAATTGTTCAAAATATCATTCCGATCTAATCTCAGCGACAAGAAAGTTGCAAATGGTATTCTGCTAAACCAATATTCAAGAACTTAGAACGCAATGATATCGAAAGTAAAATACAAGTTGACTGAACCAAAACGGCATTCTGGTAACAATTTTGACACTTAACTATCTTCTTCTTCTTTTAATTGTGTTTGGCTCCACCATAGATTGGTGATTTCGCCAGTGTCCATTGTGAGACACTTAACTATATAAAATGCATTTCGTCTACAGACAAACGTCAAATTATTGAGAACGAAATCTGACTGAAGGTGAAGCAGTGTTGCCAAGTGCACTGTAATTACAGCAGATCTGCCGTATTTTCATGCCATCTACTGGACACGGTATTTTTATAAATACCTTATATGGAGACACAGTATTTTTTTACAGTAAAAATTTCGTATTATTATTGTATACTACTAGGCAGGTTATTTAGAAGTAAAACTGCGTCACATAACGCGGGAGTTTACAGTTCACAAACAGGGAGCGCAATAGGGGTTCTAGTTGAGAGTAAGCGAGATGATAATATTGAGTTACGGTCAATTGACTGCAACTTAGTAATACAACTAATTTACTATACTACTATTTCTATGTACCGCGCAGCTTGTCTAGTAGTATACATAAAACTCTTTGATTAAACTCATAAAAAAAAATAAACCGATATCATCATCATCGCAGCCATCCATTTCTGCAGCGATCGATATATACAAATAAAATGTTAAGTTAGTTTAGGATATAAAGTTTAAAATAAATTTATATTTTATTTAATAATTTAATTATTTCCTTTTTTGTATGACATTTTATTGCACTGTAAAATAGACTGTATTTTTTCCCATCAAGCACTGTATTTTTGACGCAAATGCCGTATTTTAATGTGGACAACACGGTATTTTCAAAAATCTGACTTGGCAACACTGAGGTGAAGTGACTGTGAGTTAACTGCAGACAAATTCAGTTAACTTTATTCTCTTTTACTGCAAGCAACTAAAAGTAGTCAAAATTGTGCGACTTTGTGTGCTCGTTATTCCAGTAAAGTATTAGAAATGAGTTTACAGCCTATGTTACTCAGTGATAATGTAGCTTTCTAACGGCCAAATTATTTTTGAAATCGGCCCAGTAGTTTTTAAGTTTATTTGTTACATACAAAAATTGTGTAGATTAAATTATGAGAGCAATCGCACTGTCAAAATTCCCGCCAAAACTCTCGCACAATTTTTATTTAGTATAGATATGTCCTCAGCAGTGTTGCAAAATAAAAAAACCGCAATTCGGTAGAATTTCAAATTTCAATAAAATAATCGCGATTGTGGTTATTTCCGGAAAGGACTGCCTGAGTGGTGCTGTTGTGCCGTTTTCCTTCAGTTATGCCATGGAATAGATAAATTAATGAAATAAATCAAATACATGGAATTAGTCAAATCAATTAATTAAAAAATCATAACCTCCAGTTACATAATTTTTTAATCACTGAAATTAGTCATATTGTGGGTATTTTATTGTGAGTTGGTAACATTGATTTTGTCGCTTAGGTCATTTTTAATTTCTAGAATTTAGTCTATGGCAGCTGATACGTAAAATTCGGTAAAATACTTGTCATTGGCGAAATGCATAATAATGCGAAGCCATATTTTCAACAAAAGAAAGACATTGAAAGTTGATCGAATTGACAGTTTATATGCAATTTAACTGAGATGATATCGAATTTTTAAAGGAGCAGAATGCCATATTTTTAATTAATTCAAAATGTAATCTCAGTTCGGTTAAAATTCATTCGCAGTGTCAGTTAAAATAGCAGAATTGGCCCTCAGGGACTCCTTGTATCGGTCGTAAACCTCAAAACGACAGCCTCCGTGGCGTAGTGGGCGAGTAGCCGGCTGCGAAGGGAAGGTTCGATGCCCGCACCGAGACAAATATTTGTTTCGGTTCTGGGTGTTGTGGGACCGCAAGTCCCTCGTAATTCCTGATACCCACGACACAGGTTTACCTAGTGTGGGGTCAGGACTATTTGTGTGACTGTTGAGTGTATTTATTATTATTTATATCTTTAAGGAAAGTGCGCCATACTGCAAACCAGTTGAACTGTATTACCGATGCATTTGTTAGTTGCATCACAAGCGTTATTGCAATCCGTGTACTGACATCGAATCCAATTATCATTACAGCATTGCATACACTTGTACTTGCTTTTCAATTTGCGGTCCGCTATATAGAATTATTGAATAAATTTAGCATTGCATATTTGAGATTCTCTGTTGTGGGTATTTTGTACAAAACATACATACATACATACGCACTTACGCCTGTATTCCCCGAAGGGGTAGGCAGAAGTGTAACTAGTACACCCACATTTCGTCGATCGTATCTCCGTCCCACGATGTGATAGGGGGCGAGCCTATCGCCATACCAGGTCCAAATTCCAGACTCCGGGATGATACAGAGCATTTTGTAATAGAAAAACTTAATACCACTTTACCCGACCCGGGGATCAAACCCAAGACCTCAACGTTAGCTTAATCGTAATGCGTACGCATTACAACTGTGCCACCAAGGCAGTTTATACTAAACATTTTCGAAATATAATTTCGCGAAAACAAAAAAAAAAACGTTAATTTATTGTTATATGCTGCAATTGCTAAGTGGGGAGTGGTACGGACTGTTGAGATGAAAATCGCAGGTTCGATACCACCTCCAAGAGCATGCACCTCTGACTTTTCTAAGTAACGTGTATGTTCGTTATTAATTATCATTTTTTATGGCATAGGCCGGCAAACGAGCAAGTGGGTCACCTGATGGTAAGTGATCTCCACCGCCCATGTACGGCCACAATACTAAAAGAATCATGGGTGCGTTGCCAACATTAAAGGAAAGGGATAATTAAGGAATTGGTAAGGGGAGGTTTGGGCCTCCGGATATCTCACTCACCGTACGAAACGCAGCAGCAAGCTGCTATTTTACGCCGGTTTTCTGTGAGACAGACCACTGTAACTGTGTCATTACCAAATGACCCGAACGAGCCGGCCCATAAAAAATAATTTCATTACGCTGCAACTAGATGGTCTATCTATGACGATCCAAATTTCGTATTAGTTATAGCTTTATTATTGCATTACCATACATTAACGTCTGTTTTTTGTTAATTATTATTAAAGTAGATTTATTACGTTTTGAGACAAAAGGTGTGTCGGCTTTTTGTGCTTGTGGCGTACCACCGATATAAGGACGCGATTGGGCTAGAAAATAAGCGGGGAATGAGCATGACAATAAAGCGTTTTAATCCTGCCGCGACAGAGTACACTAGACTCGAGTAGTAAGTAAAGTGCAGTTCAAATACAATGTCGATTGTCAAGAAACATTGCGTCCCTCTATGGTTGGCAGATTATGCTGGCTAGAACTTGTTATATACCGGGTGTAAGGGAAACGCTTCCGAAAACGAATACAGGTGGCAGTGGTGGTGGTACTGGTGTTTACAGACATGATACCACTGCAAATCGAGAAATAAAATATTTTTATAAATTTTTTCAAGCACTGACTTGTTTGTACCAATAAATACAATGGTGTTTTGGATAGATATTTAGATAGAATATTGCACACCAAATAAAGTAGGCAGCTCAAACGAGAATCATAAAGTAAGGGTTATACAGTATGCGGTCTTATCGCAAACGGCGATTTCTTCCAGACAACCTTTATTTACCTTTTATTCAAATAATAATTGAAATCTTATTTTTCTTATTAAGTTATATGTCATAAATGTATGTCACCAGTTATTATTAATCTGACCGACACCTTACAACTGCGACACCGACTGCCTCGGTGGCGCAGTTGTAATGCGTACGCGTTACGATTGATGCCGACGCTGAGGTCTCGGTTCGTTCTCCGGGTCGGGTAAAGTGGTATTGGGTTTTTCTATTACGAAATGCTCAGTATCAGCCCGGAGTCTGGAATTGTGCCCGGTATGGCGATAGCCTCACCCCCTATCACATCATGGTCGGAGATACGCTCGGTGAAATCTGGGTGTACTGGTAACCTCTGCCTACCCCTTCGGGGATTACAGGCGTGAGTGCGTATGTATGTATGTATTATTAATCTTTGACCGAGCATGTCAGTGTAAGCCCCTCATGTTTAATGGCCCTCCTTACCTCACCACGCTGTCAACTATGAAAGCACATTGTGTGTATTAAGTGAAAAGGGGAATGATTGACCGTTTCCTCCTCGCAAACGGTCGCATTTTGATTTATACTACCCCGCACTTCCCCACACCATATACGCCATTGTTTTATGTGCCTTAATGCGTTCGTTACGGTTTTTTCTTTTAATTAATTTATACCTTCGCCCCGCATTATGAATAAAACAAAACGCGCCACTAAATACTCAATTATAATAATAAGATGGGTTTGTATCAGTTATTTATAAATGTATAAAAATATAATTCATTTTAGACTTTTACTTAGGTCACGGGTATCATATTATATACAACGTGTTACAGAATGGTGTGGTCATATTTTAGGGTCATTACACACTCCTTATAGTGAATACCTATGTACCGGATCATTTTAAACCAAGACATCCTAAAATTTCACGTTAATTTTAATCACTCGTTTATTAAGATCGATAAGATTGATGACACCACTATTAATTATTATGAATGACACTCACTTTTTAATAAACTTACGTAATCCTACGGACATACGTACGTAACTTGTAATTTAAACACAAAATAACACCTGCAAGAGACTGTTTGCTGAAGACGATATAGGTACCATCCTCTGAAGTATTTTAAAGATTTCATTGTCGGGTCTTCCATCTATGAATTTGGCTTAATACAGTCGACGAGCCTCTTATAAACCATTATCAGTTGCACCAACACAAAATACCAATACATAATACTTGTTTTTAGTCAAATACAACATATTTTTTGAACTCGTAATCATACTTCATAACATCGGAAATTGTCGAACTGACTGCGTCAAATAAATATTGACATGTGAAAAATGTTTAATGTTTTTTTAAATTATAAAATAATTAAATGAAAGGAGGTCTATATTATCATTGTTTATCATTTAGTGCTGTCGAAAGTTGAATGTCGATATCGACATGTTACTCATTCGATAAAAAAGAAAATTCTATAATTATTGTACTAGCAATGCAATCGGATTTGGTACTATGGGAGATAAAATACTTATACGCTATACAATACATTGCTTAAATTTGCCCGCCCCTTTTTATAACACGTTGTATAATTATTTTCTTAATCATTAGTATTATCAAAATGACATAAAAATTCTTTATTGTTGAATTAAATAATAGAAATATAAATAACATTATCTAATTTTTTTTATACCATAGGCCGGTATACGAGCAAGTGGCCCATCTGATGGTAAGTGATCTCCATCGCCCATGGACATGGGCGTACGTCCAAAATACCAAAATAATCATGGGCGCGTTGCCGACCCTAAAGGAAAGGGATAATTAAGGCATTGAAAAGGGGAGGGGGATTTGGGTCTCCGGATATCTCACTCACCGCACGAAACGCAGCAGCAAGCGGCTACTTTACGCGCGTTTTCTGTGAGACAGTGGTAACGACCCGGACGAGCCGGCTCATTCATGCTCTGTACTCCTCAAAGTATGTAATACCATCTTATATATAAAAATCAATTGCTGTTCGTTAGTCTCGCTAAAACTTAAAAACTGTCGGAACGATTTTGATGAAACTTTTTTTGGGTTTTTGAGTAGGTCCCCGGATGGTTTACATTTACAATTGTACCCGGTAGGTGGCGCTGCAAGCGGTAGATGTTGCGGGTGAAACCGCGCGGGACAACTAGTAGTAAATAAATATATCCAACAGTCACAATCTCACACATAGTCCTGACCCCACACTAGGTTAACCTGTATCGTGGGTATCAGGAACTACGAGGGACTTGCGGTCCCACAACGCCCGGCCTCCGAAACAAATATTAGTGGATCACCCAAACATTTTTTTCGGTGCGGGAATCAAACCCGCGGCCTCCTGTTTCACAGCCGGCTACTCGCCCGCTACGCCACAGTAGCTGTCGAATGAAATAATTTCTCGTGGTAATCTTAGTTATTTAGTCATACACACAAATAAAAGATATATAAATCTATGGTCTATGATTCATAACATTCTTAGGTCGTTTAATAAATACTAGAGAAGTGCAGTGACGTGAGATAACTATGGAATAATCACAATAAAACCGGCCACGTGGGATTCGGACTCGCGCACCGAGGGTCCCGTACCCTTATTTTTTTTCTTTTTGATCTGTTTTAGTATGTTTTAGAATATCCGGAGTAATAACACACCTGTGTTAATTTCAGCAGGCTACTTATTCGGATTCAAAAGATAGAGCTCTTTAAAGTTACGTCAAACAGAAATACGGACAGATAGACAGACAAATGACGTAGGCTTAGTAACATAGTTGGCACCCTTTGAGTCTTTTTCCACCTGCCCTTATCCGACTCCTAGTGGGGTCAGCGCAACTTGCTTTTTAACACATTGTACAGAAAGATTTGGTTTGTAGGCCGCGGCCTGACGTCATCCCCTCTGGGGAGAAAGCACCCAGATATTTGTGGATCACCCATACATTTTTCGATGCGGGAATCGACTCCGCAGCCTCTCGCTTCACAGCCAGCTGCTCGCCCACTGTGTCACGGAGGCTGGCTGTGAGTGTGACTAATAACAAAGTAATTGTAAATCTGTCAACGTAGATATTATACGTTACTCTATTATTTACTTGTTAATATATTATTTCTTATTGTCCTAGGAATAATCTTTTCTAACTTTATTATATTTATGCAAAACCATAAACAAGACTGTCCAGTACTCTGACAATAATAAGTTTATTATGGTAATTTGCATGTTTACTTATATTTATTTTGAAGTATGTTACCACAATAAAGCTTTTTTGCTTTGTTTAATCGAATCGTGTAATAATTTGCATAGTTTGAATACTAGCTTTAAACTGTCAGTTATAATTTATAAATAAATAATATATGTCCTGTAAGCAGCGATAGCATACCGGAAAGTGGTAGGATCCGCCGAGACGAAAGTCACAGGTTCGAAACCAAACCTAACAACATACACCTCTGACTCTGAAGTTATGTGTGTATTCATTGTTAATTATCGCTTGCTTTAACAGCGAAGGAAACATCGTGAGGAAACCTGCATACCTGAAGTTCTCCATAAGAATCTCAAAGGTATGCGAAGTCTGCCAATCCGCATTACACCAACGTGGTTGGCTAAGGCCTAAACCCTCTCATTCAGGCCCATGCTCAGCAGTGGGACGTGTGTAATACTGGTATTATTATAATATTGCCCCACTGCTGGGGACAGGCCTCCTCTGCGAATGAGAGTGGGTGGGCTTTATTCCACTTTGCCGCGTTATGATAGAAAAGATGAGATCTACGTGTGCGATCCGTTTAGAGGAAATCGATAAATATTAACTTCATTTGGAGGCAGATGCAAGTTCCGATCGCCTCCTACTGTGTTGTATCAGGATGTGGCCTGTACAATGACTGTGGTGAAATGACTTGCATTACAAAAAAAATGGTAAGTTGTATTGATATATCGTGGGTATGTCATCGCCTGTAATTATAGTATATTTCATAAAGTATTTAGTCAATAAAAAAATACACTTCTAAAATCCATCCCTTTTTCCGTCCCATAAAAAATGATAATTCCTTATACAATAGAACCTCTATAAGTCGAACATCAAGGGAGACGCCAAAAAATTCGAGTTATAGAGTTTTCGACTTATAGAGAACTATAGAGGTAATAAGTCTCAAATCATCGAGTTGTAAAGATTGTAAAATAAAACATTGCTATGTTCGAGATACAGAGGTAAAATTTAATTTTTCGAGTTATGGAGGGAAAATATGTACCAAAATGGCTTGAAGGGACTTACTGATTATTTCGACTAATAGAGGGTTGAGATTTCGAGTAATGGGGGTTTTGGTGTTTGAAGGGATGGGAACAAAACATTTTTTCGAGATTTGGAGGATTTCAACTTATCGAGGTTCGACTTAACGAGGTTCTACTGTATTTTCACACACATAATCCTGACCCCACAATAAGATACGAGTCTTATGTTATAGGTATCAGGAACTATCAGAGCCGGTATTACAACACCCAGACTCGATGCATGTATTTACAAGTGGATCACACTAACATTTGTAATGATGCCTCTCGTTTAACAATCGGTTAATCGCTCGTTGAGCCACAGAAGAAGTCAATATTCAATGAAATTAAAATTATGCACTCTGGAAATGAAATGAAAATATTTATAGAATCCATAAAATGTTATACATCATTTAGATACAGTAAAAATTTAACTCTACCGCCAGTTCGGAACGCTGTTTCGTTAAAGAAGAACGGGCAAGAAACTATAACGTTGCTATTTTCACAATTATTTTGCAATATATTATGCACTACGATAATACAATTAATTTTAAATAGCAGCAGCTCAGTTTATGGCAATAAGGAACATTATAAAGTAAAATAATTAGATTATAATGATTATTGCGCATCATCCTCATGAGTACGATGAATAAATTAATACTGTGAAGATGACTATGAAATAAGATTAGATATAACAAACAGTCTGAGTAGACCAGTTTGTAATAACAATATTAACACCAGCCTCCAGCTCCTCTACGAATAAGAGGGGTTAGGCCTTAGTTATTCACGCTGCAGCTGGCTTAATGCGGTTTGGTTGATTTCACATGCCTTCGAAATTGTAATGAAGAATTCTCAGTTATGCTTATGTCTTAACGATGTTTTCCCTCGCCGTTAAAGCGACCTTTGGTACCTACTATTTTTTTTTATATCCCACGTGTTTACAAAAATATCTTATATCTCGTTTCAAATACCATACTATTTAAAATGTGTACAAAAATATTCTTATTAATTATGCAGTGGTATGGTCAGGATTGTTAAAAATGCGCGTAGGCAGGCTACACGCTGTGCGGCGCGCGCTGACTCAACCGACCATCACATGCCACTAAAAAGGATGTATACCGCTTTAGTTCATTAATAAGCAAATGTGGAATAAACAAAAGGAATAAATAGTGGTATTATACGTTTTCTAAGTGGTAGGTACAAGCAATAATGTGTAAGCATTGTGCTCCAGTTCGAAGTATATTGAAGCTAACGAAATTATTGGACATTATGGAGACATCACAATAACATCATCATAATAAAAATAAATAAATAAGAATTCTGTATCAAATAAAGTTTTATTGGCAAAAACACACTTAACTAGGTTGACAGCATAGATAATAAATACCACATGCCACACTAGCTTGCATACAGCCAAACAATATATCAAAATTTTAATCCAATATTTAAAAGGTGGCGCAGTTGTAATGCGTACCCGTTACGACTGAGGCTGACGCTGAGGTCCTGGGTTCGATTCCCGGGTCGGGTAAAGTGATATTGAGTTTTTCTATCATGAAATGCCTAGTATCAACCCGGAGTCTGGAATTGTGCCCGATATGGCGATAGGCTCGCCCCCTATCACATCATGGGACGGAGATACGCTCGGTGAAATGTGAGTGTACTGGTTACACCTCTGCCTACCCCTTCGGGGATTACAAGCGTGAGTGCGTATGTTGTTATGGTGTATGTTAAGGTGTTCTCGGTCATCGATGTCATCCCAGTTTTCTGCGTACTTCACGATGGTTATAATGCTGAAGGTATATCTATAATCGTACAGCCACAGTGTTTATATTTATACAACGAAAGGTGTTGTCATATTTAAGGGTCGTAACATATATGTTACGACCCTAACTGTTACATATTGTTTTTTCTGAGTGGTAGAGCTACTCTGTAGACAGTTTTGTCTACAACATGAATGGGCCGGCTCGTCCGGTTCGTTACCACTGTCTCACAGAAAACCGGCGTAAAGTAGCAGCTTGCTGCTGCGTTTCGTACAGTGAGTGGGATATCCGGAAGCCCAAACTCCCCTCCCCTTCCCAATCCCTTACTTATCCCTTTCCTTTAAGGTCGGTAACGCGCCCATGAATATATTAGTATTGTGGGCGTGCATGGGCGGTGGAGATCACTTACCAACAGGTGACCCACTTGCTCGTTTGCCGGCCTATACTATAAAAAAATTTAAAAATCCACTTGTGACTCAGGTGTACGTGACAGTGAGTATTTACGTATCGGATCTAATCAAAATCTAGACTTCCTAAAATTTCACACAAATTTTAATCATTCGTTTATTACAATCGTTAAAAGCGATCACATCCCTATAAATTAAGTAAATTGCGTGAGCGAGAATAACAATACTGGAGTGAGACAAAAGCTTAGCTGTTTATCATTTATTGTTGTCCAAAGTTGCAAGTCGAATAGTCGAAAAGTTTGATCACATATTTCTGTAACACGTTGTTTACAAATCGTATTAATAATAAATCCTATTATAAATTTATTTGACATTGTGACACTATTTTATGCATTTACGGTTCAAAACTTCGGAAAAGAATTTCTAACCCAACATTAAAGCGGTTGGTAAATGGTACATCGTGAGATCGTCCACCCGATATCGTACGAATTCGCGGAACCGTTCCGAGAGGCGACGATTATTACCTTATATGGCGACCGGCCGCGCATTGTTTTATCCCCCCTTCCTCCCACCTCCCTTACTCCTATATTCCACCAGTAGACTCTCACAGTATTTTATTCTAATTCCTAGAATCTGTTCTAATTGGCAGCCAAGTTCCGTGGTGAATGGCAAATGAGCCTTTTGGCACGAAACTGTGGGTTTTTAGTAGTCAATGCCAATTATTGTGCAGCAGGATTCATTCGTGGTTTGTTGTTATGTAAGTGTTAACTAAAACCGGTCAAGTGCGAGTCGGACCTGCA
Organism: Mimas tiliae; assembly: GCA_905332985.1. Taxonomy (NCBI): domain Eukaryota; kingdom Metazoa; phylum Arthropoda; class Insecta; order Lepidoptera; family Sphingidae; genus Mimas; species Mimas tiliae. Next base: position 13,427,231 of record HG995259.1, on the reverse strand, counting down.
AACTCAATGTTCCGTACACGTACGTTATTTGTTTTTTGTTATTTATTTAAAATGACAACCTCCGTGGTCCGGGTTTAGCCCTTAGTCCACCACGCTGGCCTAATGCGGGTTAGCAGACTTCACATACCTTCGAAATTCTTATGGAGAATTTCTCAGGTATGCAGGTTTCCTCACGATGTTTCCTTCACCGTTAAAGCAAGCTATAATTAACAAGTAAACACACGTAACTTAGAAAAGTCAGATGTGCATTGTGGCCTGGTTTCAAACCTGCAACTTTCGTCTCAAAACTGTTTCGTACCACTCGCTGCTATTAATTATGTATTTATATTTTTAATTAGATCATATTAGAGTTATTATCCCATTCAGTCCTATAGAGGGAACCTAAAAGTACAATTTGAATACATACGCATTCACGCCTATAATCCCCGAAGGGGTAGGCAGAGGTGTCACTAGTACACCCACAATTCGCCGAGCATATTTCCATCCCATGATATGATAGGGGGCGAGCCTATCGCCATACCGGGCCCAGTTCCAGACTCCGGGCTGATACTGAGCATTTCGTAATAGAAAAACCCAATATCATTTTTCGAACGATCGAACCCGAGACCTCAGCGTCAGCCTCAGTCGTAACGCGTACGCATTATAACTGCGCCACCGAGGCTGTCAAATTCAGATCAAGTCAAAGTCAAATGCAGTCAAAAAATTTAAATCAATGTAAACATTACTAAAAGAAATCCATTAAAATTATAAACAAATATCTAATTCGTCGTATGTAGGCGGCACGTAGGATCGGCGTCGGGCGCACCGCAGGCGCTTGTAATTGCCGCCCAATGTTTGTTTTGTTCGCCCCTTAACTCCTTACACTATTCCCGTCCCTTTCATATACGCAACTTCGCCCATACACCTATCGCACTTACACGCACCACAGTTGAGCTACTTAAGGCATATTTATCACATTGAACTCTCCCGAGCGCTCCATTACATACGGACACATACTTATGTGTTGTCATTCGATATGAATTGTTATTTTACGAGTGTAAGAATCATTTTTATGACTCATTCAAGGGCGGTTAGGGCATTTTAGTTAGAGGACAGCCCGTTCGGAGAAGTTGGAAATTATCAGATTAATAGGCACCATTGAGTTTATGTATCGTGTATGAGATTATTGATTGTAATTATCAGGGCGCCTTGAGTTAAAACACGCAATCCTTGCAGTGAATATGAATTTATGGTCGTTCTTTATGGCTGCCTGTGTGAATCGCCTAGCTTCAAGTATTAAATTCCCTTTGAGAGTGATGATGTTGCCCCTTGCCATATCAGTTGGAATTTTTGCGTAGGAAATATATTTTATGACGTAGAACAACTGACATTTATGTCATTTTCGTTAAAAAAAATCTTCTTGTTTAAATTATTACTCCTCTCTAATTTCACTTGGTCCGTGAGAACGGTGTCGTAAACATTTCTACTAATTATTTTACAAATATGGTAATATTTATTATGAAGTATTCCACGTATCGGTTACAGAATCGGTGTTGTGATTATCAACTTAAATAGAACCATTAAGCGTATAATATACGGCCATTATTATCTATAACCGTGTGAACACGTAACGCGCCCGTGTTACCTTAACGCGAACGCGTTGCGTTGACATTATACAATTGGCATTGAGTGAGTTTTCTTAGCCAATGTAATTTTTTAGACGCATTAAGGTGCGTTAAGTGTTTTTTATAAATATTTGACATTGGCTTACAGAATGCCACTTCGCGAAGTTGCCGTAACGCGGCCGCGTTACGAGTTTATCCGTTTATAGAGAATATAAATACATCCAACAGTCACACACATTGTACGAGCCCACACTAGGTTAACCTGTGTCGTGAGTATCAGGAACTACGAGGGACTTACGGTCCCACGACACCCAGACCCAAAACCGATATTTGTGGATCACACAAACATTTGTCTCGGTGCGAGAATCGAATACGCGGCCTCACACACAGCCGGCTACTCGCCCGTTGCGTCACGGAAGCAGTCCGATATATGCCCCTTGATTTCAAGAAGTTAACGTAAAAGTTCTTTAGCTCTAACGTTATTTATTACAATTATAATATTTTTATTATATTGTGGCTTATTAGTGGTATCGTGTGTGGGTTGTTAATCACTCGGTTTTGGATTCAATTTCAGTCGGATCATTTTTCATAAGTTTTTAATTCCAAAGTGTTTTATATGCTTCGTTTTCGATTATTGCTCAACATCGCATCATGTAAAGAAAACGCATTTAAATGAAGTCGCAATGTGTGCGTCTCTATCTATCTCATCGGGAATACAGGCATGACATCATGGTATTTTATTGATCTAATTTTTATTTAGAAACTGTTGCACACATTATGACACATCGATTGAATAATATACAACGTGTTATAGAAAGGGGCGGGCAAATTTAAGCAATGTATAGTGTAGGGTAAAAGTATTTTATACTCCATAGTACCAAATCCGATTGCATTGTTAGGACATAATTATAGATTTTTCTTTTTTATCGAAGGAGTAACATATCGATATCGACTTTCAACTTTGGACAACATTAAATGATAAACAGTGATACTTCAGACCTCCTTTCATTTAATTATTTTATAATTAAAAACATTAAACAGTTGTCAAATGTCAATATTTATTTGACGCAGTCAGTTCGGCAATTTCTGATTTTAAGAAGTATGATTACGAGTTCAAAAATATGTTGTTATGACTAAAAACAAGTATTTTGTATTGGTATTTTGTGTTGGTGCAGCTTTTAAGAGGATCGTTGACTGTATTAAGCCAAATTCATAGATGGACGACCCGAGAATGAAGTCTTTAAAATGCTTCTAGAGGATGGTACCCTATATCGTCTTCAGCAAACACTCTTTTAGGTACAGATTTGTGTTTAAATTACAGGTTACGTACATCTTAATTAAGTTTATTAAAAAGTGAGTGTCGTTCGTAATAATTAATAGTGATGTCATCAATCTTATCGATCTTAATAAACGAGTGATAAAAATTAACGTGTAATTTCTGGATGTCTTGGTTTTGAAAGATCCGGTACATAAGTACTAATTGTAATGTGTATGTAATGACCCTAAAATATGACCACACCTTTCTGTAACACGTTGTATATCTCAAGGTTTGAAATTATATATTCAAATATTTCTATATGCTATAATAGTATAAAAATAGAAATAATCATAAAAATACGTAGCTCGCTGCTTCTCTACTTATTAAGTTAAATATTTCTACACATTTTTAAATATTCGACGTAGCGAGGCGGCGAGGCATGGGCTGCGGCGGCGTTCACTGCGTCTTTGATTCAACATATTTTGTGTACTGGAACCGCTCAGCAAAATATATCCTATAATAGTTTAAGTATAGAATTGTAGATTAACGTTTAAATGGTGCACAAGATATGGGCAAATATCAAATAGTATAGACATTTTTTCTGAAAGTCGAACTTGCAACCCATTGTTTTTTATATGTCCAGTGTTCTGCTATAAGAATAATCATTCAATTTTAATAGAATAATACTTTCACCTATTTATATACACAATTATTTAATATTTATTTCTCACAATTTGTTTACTCTCTAGGTAGAGTCCCTCGTATAAGACAGACCGTCCGGGTAAGAAATACCACCTTTTCTAATGCTGCCGTCAAGCAACAGTGTGTTAGCACTATTGTATTCTGTTGGAAGAACATTAAAATTACAGGGCATTATTAGTCTTAACATCTCATATGCAAGTTTGATGATAACTGTGTCATACAATAGGTACTTTGTAATTCAAAGGTCTGAGTGGTGTTTCTCCAGTTTATGGAGAAGCGTGACGCTTACTACTAGGCGGGCGACCTGCTCGCCTAGTCATTCAAGCTAATAAAAAACAACTCGTTAACTCCCCCTAAAAATATTCGATAACTTCCTCTTGTTTACATTTTCTTCAATGTTCTAAGTTTTCTAAGCTTATTCTAGGTAGGTACTTAAAAACACTGCGCCCTAAATTGGTCGGCGTCGACAGCGGCGCGGGCGCGGCGGCGCGGGCGCGGCGGTGACCGCAAAATGCCCGGACAGGTGACGTCCGCACAACGCCTTATACGGAGGCTAAAACGAGCCTCCTTTGTGATACAGTTTTGTTCGTTTTCCACTATCTGGAAAGTAGATTCTGCCAGTTAGTTTGTTGATGTCTAAGATTTTATCCAAGGTACCTACAGTTTTTGAGAATCCAGAAATTCTCAGCCTCCGTGGCGCAGTGGGCGAGTAGCCGGCTTGGAAGCGAGAGGCCGCGGGTACAATTCCCAAGAGACAAATGTTTAAGTGTGATCTACAAAAAGTTTTTTTGTGCCTGGGTGTTTTCTCCCCAGAAGGGTTGATATCAGGCAGATGACCGGACGTAAAAAAACTAATTTTCCCACGAATTTGTTCCTATTGAGAATGAGAATGAGAATTCAGTCATCCAAACAACACAGAAGTAGAACCGCGAACATCTTAATATACCACGCAATTAAAACCATATGACCAGCATACAAATGAAGCTATCGCGTATTACAATCGATATTAATTAAATTGAAAACACAATTAAACGAATCGATGGGTACGAAATAATCGAACGCGGGACAAATTACAAACGCGACCTAATTACATACAATGGGCTCGGCGACAGGTATAATATGATTAAGTGCGCATTGTCCGTCCGTCTGTTGTAATATTTATGTGATTTTTTGTCCGTTGGCGTGTCTGCGCGATCGTTTGCGAGAGCGCGGTGTTTGCGAGCTGTGACGGAATGTCGCCGATCGGGTTAGCACAAAGATTTAGATGTTTTGATAGTTTTTTGATGATTGTAAGGTGCAGTGCGAAGTTTGGAATATATATTTATTATGATAAAAGTTTACGTTGAGATTTAAATGGCATGCCTACATTGATTGCTATTTCGAGATTTTAATTAGTACGCTTTAATAAATACTCTAGTTGACCAATGTGATAAGCAATAATTCGTTCATTACTCACTGATTAATATGCCTTTGTACTCATACTTAGCATGTGTATTCTAAGAATAACGTGTCTTTAATTAAACTCAGAGTCAGAACCATCTGGACTTTAAAAAATCTTAATCTTTATGATTCGATAAAAGCTATAGTTTAAAATTTATTGCATAATGTAACATCGGCTTACAGTCTAAAACCCCAATTATACTCAAAGAAAGGAAATAGTTTCGCATTCGGGAGAGTATAACAAAATATTCTGGTTATGAGCTTCGCACGATTATCGTTGTCAAATTGTATGTCGCGGCAGAGTTTTCTTTGAAATAGTTGTTTCAAGAGTGGCGCTGCCATACGATAATCTTTCTCCATGTAAATGGAGCTTTAGACTTGCCACTTTTCAAGCCATCTGAGCTCGATAGTGGAATATAAATAAATCATCCAGTCTCATCTAGTCATTGCCAGTTAATTTAAATTATTTTAAGCTAAATTACGCGAGTCACTGTCACCAAGCTACTCGTTTATAGACACTTACTGATAAAATCGGCTCACTGCCATTCTACTGACTTGAATTATTATCAGCATCGCTTCCATGGTCAATCATTAAGCATTCAGTCCTTAAAGATCATTAAGATCTCTCAAACTCAAAATCAAACTCTTTGAACCTTCCAGTAGCAACTTAGAATCCTGTTATGGTTCTTTTATAGCTCTAAACGTTATTTGAAAGGCAATCTTTTTGAACTAGGCAGATACCTCCAGTGTAAACTAAAGGTTGCGTCAGTTTTGAGTGGTAGAGCCACGCTATAGACACTTTTGTCTACAGCATGAATGGGCCGGCTCGTCCGGGTCGTTACCACTCTCTCACAGAAAACCGACGTAAAGTAACAGCTTGCTGCGTTTCGTACGGTAAGTAAGATATCCGGAGGCCCAAATCCCCTCCCCTTCCTATTCCCTTAATTATCTCTTTTCTTTAAGGTCGGCAACGCGCCCGTAATTCCTTTGGTATTGTGGGCGTACATAGGCGGTGGAGATCACTGACCATGAGGTGACCCACATGCTCGTTTGCCGGGGCTACGCTATAAAAAAAGAGTTGTTTCAACCATCCAATTTTTACATCGTTCAGAAGCAATGGTTCATACTAACAATTCACCAAAATAAGGAGATTTCGTCATTGCTTCCTAAAGCTGTTAAAATAACAGTAGTTCGTAACAATGCTTCAAGTGTAAGATAACATAAAATGTATACGTGCGACATTAATTCCTGAATTTGTTAACTTACAAGAAACGTATGTATTATTAAAAGACTAATCCTGAAGATCGGGAGCAGTGTGTTTGCAAAAACAGCATCGTTTTGCTGGCATGTCGCGTCGTTCGTAACACATGTTTGAATGTGTTAGCGAGCACATCGGCGGGCAAAAACTAACTCGCAACACATACTCGATGTGTGGACTTTATTTAGGCAACGACACTTTGGTGTTTAATGAATGTGTTTTTACATAGTGACTTGGAACTTCTTGAATGCCTCGGTGGCGCAGTTGTAATGCGTACGCGTTACGACGGAGGCTGACGCTGAGATGTCGGGTTCGATCCCCGGGTCGGGTAAAAGTGATATTGGGATTTTCTATTACGAAATGTTCAGTATATATATAGGCTCGCCCCCTATCACATCGTGGGACGGAGATACGCTCGGCGTAATGTGGGGGTACTGGTTACACCTCTGCCTACCCCTTCGGGGATTACAGGCGTGAGTGTGTATGTATGTATGTATGTAACAACAAGTGTTAAAGCGGTATATCGAACAGAAAAATACAGGCCACTTATTTTCAAAATGAAACGAGTGCGGGCTTCTTAACCACCAATCTGTGTATTTATTGCTAATAATTATCATCGCTCACTTTTACGGTGAAGGACAACTTCATGAGAAGTCGAAGGAGAATTTCGAAGTTATGTGAAGTCTACCAACTCGCATTTGTCTAGCATCTTGGTGGACTCAGTCCTAATCTGTATTATTGGTAAAGAATGCTCGTGTATCTAGCAATGGGCACGTGGATCATGTATGATGTGGGTGAAAGTGGTACGGTATGGCAGTGGAGGTAGTTTCTTGTGGGGTGGACTGTGATTGATTGAGAAGAGTAATTTGATTCTTTACCTCCTTAACTAAAATGTCATAATTTTTGTCGCACCTTCTTATAGATTAACATTACAATATAAAGCCTCGGTGGCGCAGTGGGCGAGTAGCAGTTTGCGAAACGTGAGGCTGTGGGTTTTATTACGGCATCGAGACAAATGTTTGTGTGGTCGAGACAAATATATGTTTCGGGTCTGGGTATTGTGGGACCGCAAGTCCCTCGTAGTTCTTGATACCCACGACACAGGTTAACCTAGTGTGGGGTCAGGACTATTTGTGTGACTGTTTTGTATTTAGTTTTACCATTACCAAGCATTTATTTTATAACAAGTAGAATGGTGCATATGTTAATCTAAAAAAAGATTCGTATTCGTCCCCAAAATTGTCTACTTAATCATGGTTTATAGTGATTATAAATAAATTAATATCTCCAAAATCAAACATAAAAATAGCAACGAGGTATAAAACAGGTCATTTAAAAAATTATTTTAACGATTCGACAGAAAATTTAATGGGACCCCCGGTACCATTTTAATTAGGAGTCGCTCTATAGTTTGTGTAAAAAAATATTAAAACCCGAGGACAGATTATAATCGAGATAACATCGGCGCAGTGGCTTCATTTCAGTAGAAGAATCCTGGGTTCTGGTATGGATGAAATGTGGCTCAGAACGCATACCTTCGAAAGAGACCGTTGAGTGTGGTCGGGTTACACAGTAGTAGCAGGTAGCAGTCTGAGTTGGTACCACCTCTTTGTCTATTTCGGCCGCCAAACAGTGTTTCAGTTTGAAAGGCATTGAAGCCAGTGAAATTACTAACATCTTATATCTCAGTGTGACGACCGCAGTCCAGTTCTATGCAGTGCTTTGTTATTCGAAGTTCTGTGTGGTATTGCTTCTGTTTATGGGTAGACGTTGCGCTTACCATCGGGCGAGCGACCTGCTCGTTTCGTCACTCAAGCAAATAAAAAACAAATAAAAAAAAATTGGTAACGTAAACTTAGATACCTACTACATAATAGCAATGATTTTGTTTTTTGACAAGCAAAGCTTTTAAGCTAATTTATTAGCAATTCAAGAAATTCCAACAAACAATCAATAATTACAAGGAAACAACGCAAAAGGCCACTATAAAGCTTAGATAAATATAAATAAAATATAACTTTTCCTATAGCGTAGGCACTATTTAATCTATATAATATTACGTTAAGAGTAAATGTGGATCCCTTTTTATGCACGGGCGAATGTAAGATTTGTCATAGTTAAAGTCTATATGGAGAAGCAGTACATAATGTTTTTATAATAATATCAATTATGTACATTTACTCAAATTGACAATGTCTGAATGTGAAATATCGCTGCCGAGGTAATAGAACAAAATTCAAAAAATAGGTAGGTCGAGTTTCGACCACCACTGGACCACCAGTATTTATAAATAATCAGCGACTAGATAACCTCGAAATAAGATGACAAGAAACGTAACTCAAGCAAATAAATTACCCCACCAAAAGTCTGTGCAAGGGGGCGCGGCTATAAAATTCTGTGCAGCTCGTTCATTCATCAATTCATAAAAATTGATTCATGATCTCTAGTTGACACTTAATATGTCTAATTTTTTATTACTTAAAACGTCATATCTCGATTTAGAAATTTAATATTTAGACATTAACTTTTATGAAATAAAGTTGATTTTGAACGTTCATAAATTTTTGTTGCGTTTATGAGTGTTACGTGTTTATTATCTTTGCATGTGTAAGTAAATGGAGCCGTATTTTCGGCAGATTCATATTGTTCTAGTTATCTTATTTCGATGCTATGTAACCTATTCTATATATTTTTAATGAGAGAACCCTAAAAGATCTTTGGAACGTTTGACGGGACAAAAAGGCGAAATTTTCGAACGGTTATCGTTGAGGCGCATCGGCGAGTTTCCACCGCGAGGACGAGGCGAGGCGCGGCGGAATTAAAACATTGCATTTTTACCTCGAGAGGTATTCCGTGAGATCGTATCGCAGACACACGATTTATTTTACGACGGACTCGTTTATTGTTTCTGTGGATCTATGTGCCGACATCTGAATTTTATTAGATCGCAGGCATTTACGTGCCCGTTGTGTATGGGCGACCGTTTTTGGAAATATTTCCGAGGATTGTATGGTATACATTTTGTTCGTAATTAGAAGAAGTACTAATGATTGCATAAAATTATACTAATGGAACTTGAGTAAAGAAGTGTTAGTTAGGTACTTTATAGTTAGCTTAGAAAATGTATTTATTAGTAGCTGCGATTTAGATACATATATTATGCAAAACGAGATCTTCTTTTGTTTTTTATTAGTTGAGTTATGAAACGAGCAGGTCGTTCTTCTTATGGTAAGCGCAACGCCTGCCCTTAAACAGAAGCAACGCCACACATAACTTTGAATTACAAAGCACTGCATGTCACTAAACTGCGCTCATCACCCTGAGACATAAGTTGTAAGTCTTATAATGTCCAGTCATTTCACTGGCTTCAATGTCATGTCATCATTTTGTCGTGCAAAGCTTTATCTAGTTATATCTATATGTCTATCGAAGCTCACATGTTTTTTTATAGCATAGGCCGACAAAAGAGCATGTGGGTCACCTGATGGTAAAATAAAATAAAATAAAAAAAATAAGGGATTGGGAAGGGGAGGGGATTTGAGCCTTCGGATATCCCACTCACCGTACGAAACGCAGCAGGAAGCTGCTACTTTACATCGGTTTTCTGTGAGACAGTGGTAACGACCCGGACGAGCCGACCCATTCTTGCTGTAGATAAAATTGCATAGAAAACTGGCTCGTTATGTTAAAAGTAGAGAATGATAAAGTCGATAACATAGTACTTTCAACCTTTCTGTGGTACTTTGCCTTACTTTACATGACGACGTAATTTTATCGAATGTTGACACTTTCATCTGGAATACTTGTAGTCTATAGTTTTTTCTTTCGCGTTTCAACTTTATCGTGGACATATTTTAAGCTCAGATGAGTTCAGCAATATTCAGACAAACTAACGACCATTGACCATCAGACATCACCTTTATTATTTATCAGCTTTTGCTAGCAGCTCCGCCCGCGTGCATGTTTCACTGCTCAGTGCTCGACTCCCGTAGGAGCCCGTAATATTTCCATAATGAAAGATAACCTAAATTCCTGAAAAGGCAAATAATTTGAAAACTCCTGAATCTGCAAAAAAACACGTGTCAAGATTCTCTTCCTATGAAATGTATTTTTGTAGTAGCCGAACCATAAAGTAACTGGAGCCAGATATTCTATATTTCACACATTTTAATACAGAAATTAAATGTACAACATTGTAGCAGTATATTTAATACTAGCTTTTGCTCGCGGCTCCGCCCGCGAAAATAGACTATTCCGAAATAAAATGTAGCCTATAACCGTCTCCAGGGTCCCATCTATCTCTATATCAAAATTCATCAAAATCGGTTTAGTTATTTAGGCGTGAAAGCGTAACAAACAAATAGTTTTTTTTCATAAAAAGTATCCCATATTACTTCTTACACCTCCAAGAATATGTGTACAAAGTTTCATGATGATCGGTTAAGTAGTTTTCGCGTGAAAGCGTAACAAACAAACTTACATTCACATTTATAATATTAGTATGATGATAGGCACCGTGGTTCATTTATAATCACTTCATCGGTCGCATCGCGCGACTTCTCTCACGTACTTTGTCGGCACTTGTGAGTTGCGACTTGCGACTCGGGCAAAAACTGCGTATATTTCCACTCGAAGCATGCGGCTGGAAAAATTCAGAACAATGTGCGGTGTTTTTGTAGCTTTCGAGCGTTTCATTTCTTCATGAAATAGTTTTATTGATTGTTTTATTTATTTTACGATTGATGTTTAAATCTCTAACTAAACGTTATTTATCAGATAAAATATAAGACTGCAAAATACAAAATTATAACACACAATATATACAGCAGCGTATTTCAAATTGGTTATTTTTAAATTGGCTGCGTTATGTTGCGGTTAATATTTATTCGTACATTTAAAAATCATATATATATATAAATCATTACAAAAATATATAAAGCTTATATCTAGCAAATATGGTCTAATAGCAATCTCAAAGTTTCTCATCGTAACAGATCTCATAAAACAAAATAAACGACCGATGAACTCTCCATCCATACTTCGATCTCACATTAATCATACAAGAACATTAGATATAAATAATAATTATTAATTGATATAAATGACTAATGACGCAAATTGAATATTTTGACTTTGACGTGTATGTATTGAGTTAGGCCAGCGCCACACTATGATATTTTTTAGATGCAAATTTTTGAAAGACACATTTTCGGTGCATGCGACGGGTTCTAACCAAGGCGCAACATAATATTCTTGGACAAGACGCGGCGTGTCTCTAAAAGTACTCAAGCTTTGACAAGTCACTACGAATAAGCAGTGTGTGGTGTCCTGTATACTAGTAGGTTGTGCTTCATCCGTAGCTCGGCTTGCGCTACCACGAGTCGTTTAGCTGGACCATTTTATGTCTTAATACCTATGGTGCAAGTACTAGCTACGCCGCGCTGTAAAATCTCGACGATTTTATTTCCGGAGACTAGCGCTGAAGCTTGTATGACGATCTACAAGCCACGAGACAGTCTAGTCTTACCAGTCACAGACGAGCCAGCTCTATCGGCAATCCCTAAAACCACGGTATTACTCGTCGATCAGCGCCTTAGTATGGAAAACTTTTTTTAATATTTCGTATCGTCATATTTTATTGGATCGATTTATTTATCGTAACTATAAATCACGTGTATTGATCATTACCGTCGATAATTTATAGTAGGCAGTGGCTCCGGAGTGCTGCTGGGCCGACATAATAAATCAAATGGAGAAGCGACGGCGACCGCTCCTTCCACTCATAGTTTTCTAAACCCGTGTTTGTTTTAAATGTGCTTATGCAAAATGATTTTATATTCGACTAACTTTTACTCGCGGCTCCGCCGGCGTGAATGACTATCCGGAACAACCCCCGCCCTTTAAAGCATTTCACCCCTTAAGGGGATGATTTTCGAGATATAGCGTAATGCGTAGTTGCTTATTTGTTGTTAGAAGTACTTCTAAGAAATGTCGAGTCGAAATGTCTATTTAATATTTTTTCTATTTTACCTCGTTAGGTCATGAATTTTCAAAAATCTCTTCTTAGTGCTCACTTACGTCATTTAAAGACAAAAATGTCTACAGCATGGTTCTACCACTTAAAATTAACTTTAGTATCAATAAGATTTTTTTTTGTACTAAGAATTTGCTGTATTACAATACGCAAATTGTCAAAACTATAAAACCAATTACAAAAATAACACTGATGAAAAGTCAAAAATAACAAATTCAGTTGTGACAATTTTTTTTACTCCGTACTCCGTCATCAAATCATAATCAAATTTATATAGGACAACATGGCAGTAAACTTTATCTAATGATTTTTTTCCTAAAAAATCGGTCCACATATACCTTATAAAAGCATAAAAAATAACATCGAATTGAGAACCTTCTCCTTTTTAAAATCCGTTATATAACTTGGCCGAGCTGAAGTTGTTCACTTCCTTAGAACATTAAAGTAACTTCATCCATCCTCTACTTATCCCGCCACCCTGAAATGAACCGCGCTGGGGTTATTGTAGTGGAATATACATGCCATAGCAGTACTTTCCACAAAAACAATAAAAAAAATATAAGTTTAAACTAAGCTTTAAAACCGACATTAAAAATAACACAGAAAAGTCAAAAATAACAATTGCTATAGGTTTCTTTGGAGTCAGTGCAATTTCATTTGACGGGCACTGACACAGGCACCGTTATTTATTACAGTAATAAAGTTAATAAAATCGATAAAACATTACAAATCTACAATTACTCCAACCATTACATCAGTCACGATGTATGTTTTCCACCCCACTGTGCACTTCGCAAGCGCACACTGACTGCGCGGAATCGGCTATCGTAAAGGGATGGCGGCGCGGCGCCTGCGCAGCCCGCGGCTTGCTAACGATGCTGCCAATTGATTGGTAAATAAATGCGCACGGCTTGGCGCGGCCCTTTGTAGTGCCGAGTGCGCGTGCACTGAGGCAGCCTTACGTAACGTGTATTGTTTACCCTTGCACTATTGATAGTGCTAATAATAGCTTTGTCTATAGCTTGTTGTATATTTCCTAGGATTACGTTTTCTTAGGTAGAGTTGCTATCATTTTTCCGTTAACGTTTTAGGAATTAGTGAAGAAATCCAGAAAATATAGTATATATGAAAAGAAAAAAAAAAGACATTGGTATATTTTGACAGCTCCGTGGCGCAGCGGGCGAGTAGTCGGCTGCGAAGCGAGAGGCCGTGGGTTCGATTCCCACACCGAGACAAATGTTTGTGTGAACCACAAATATTGGTCTCGGGTCTGGGTGTTGTGGGACCGCAAGTCCCTCGTAGTTCCTGATACCCACGACACAGGTTTACCTAGTGTGGGGTCAGAGCTATGTGTGTGACTGTTGGGTGTATTATTATTATTATTATTATTATTATATATGATCACGATTATTTATTTTGCTTTTGCTTACATAAGCAAATATACATGTGATTCCACGATAGAAACAGTACATATACCATAGAAAACACAATTTATCATACATTTTTGTACCCAATCATACAATCTGGCAACATAATTCCGTCCAACCATCGATAATATCATAGCTGTATGTTATATCGCGCGTCCCCATATAAAATGTACTCAAATATATTATTCGCAAGTCCCTCGTAGTTCCTGATACCCACGATACAGGTTAACCTAGTGTGGGGTCGGGACTATGTGTGTGACTGTTGGGTGTATTTATTATTATTATTATTATTATATCTGTCGATTATGACGACCCATAAAATCGCAGTATAATATCGATAAAACGATGGCTTAATTCAGTTTTGGAAACGACACTTCAGCATTTTATCAAGTATTTGAACGCACATAATTTAGGATAGTAGCACTACCAATACTTTACCAAACAATGTGGTATTTTAATGAACTTTGTTTTTACGAATCGATTAAAAAATATCTAACGAATAATAGTTCAAATTGTCACATAATCGTAACATTTATTTTCACCTCGTGCATAGGCGACGTGTTGTCTGTCTGTCTGCACTCACCGATACTTGGCACGCACTCACGCTGATGCGCCAAGATTGATTGTGATCTACTTACGTGCAGATTGAAACTCTGTCACTCCGGATCTATGGCCAATATTTAAATACAACGGTACTCGATAGAAGGCATTCCATCGTGCAACATGCCTTGTTAACGAAGTAGTTCGTAGCAGTCAGTCAGACGTTTTCTGCCGCCGAGTAAACTGTATAAACAATGTTATGTTTCTGTTTGAAGAACATTGAAACCAGTGAAATTATTGGGCATTATGAGACTCAACATCTCGAGGTAACGTGCGCAGTCCAATGCCATGGAGTGCTTTTTAATTCTAGATTCTGTGTGGTATTGCTTCTGTTTATGGGCAGGCGTTGCGCTTAGCATCAGGCAAGCGACCTTCTAGATTCGTTAACTTATAAAAGTCAAAGGTGCATGCTTTCGAAGCTGGTTACGAACCTGCGGCTTTCGTCTCAGCAGTCTGTACCTCCCCGCTGAGCTGTCGCTGCTCATTAATAATAAACAGTGCTAATAAGGAGTATTACTCATTCTAAAGCTATATTCAAAATCAATAAACAAAACATAACATGTGGGCGTTTAATAACAACTGTTCCACTTGGAAGCGGTAAATTGTAACAAAATAAAGAGTTAATTAAAACTGCGGGGCGGTATTAAGATTCTAGGTATGCATATCGGAGCACTAATTAACATTTCCTGTGCTTACGTACACTTATAAACATTGTAATGTATCACATACTGCATACTGAGAGCAGGTTTTATTTAAATTATTGAACTGAAAACTTCTTTTGGCGCGTTGAGTAATTTTTGGGTGAACAAAAATCATGGAACTCGCGTCATCGTCACCGCACGCTTTCCATGAGCTATATGTATACTATGTATATATGTACATAGATATACCTCCATCCAGTAATAGTATACATTATATATATACAAATAGTATAAGTTAATAATTTCGACGATACAATTCACAAGTTACTTGGTTTTTACTTCTATTGTAAAATAAAAATTAAACCTCGATAAAATCCGTATAAACTAGTTTTATTTCAATGTATAATATTCGCGTTAACATAAGAAAACACTATTTAACGAGAAATAAAATATTTGGTAAAATTGACTTCAAGCGTACGAAACCACGAGCATAGTCTAGTATACACTAATTCATCTACATCGGTTACAAATCATCGCGATCCTGCAGGAGGGTCTCGCGTCGTGTTTGTAATCACTTTAGCAGTGCACTCTGAGAGGTATAATCTCGTTACTTCCCTCCGGCTCATTAGACCCCTCGTATCTAATCTAATTCGGATTTCATTAGGCATCCCTCGCGCCTGTTTATTGTTTGTCTGTCTTGTTATGTTCATTCACTATGATAATAATAGGATCTATTTTTGTTTGTCTAAATGTCGAGTGGTCGTTTGATAATCTACGAAATAGCTTTAGCTGAATACAAACAGTATGAACACTACTCAGAACATTGAGTTACAATTCACTGTCCTCCACTATTTTATGGCTACTTCAAGCTGGATTTTTTAGATTCGACTCCGATACAGTGTGTGAATAATCTTAAAGAATACATACATACGCACCCACGTCTGTAATCCCTAAAGGAGTAAGCAGAGGTGTAACCAGTACACCCACATTTCGCCGAGCGTATTTCCGTCCCATGATGTGATAGGGGGCGAGCCTATTGCCTTACCCGGCACAATTCCTGACACCGAGCTGATACTGAGCATTTCATAATAGAAAAACCTAGTATCACTTTTACCCGAAACGGAGATCGAACCCGAGACCTCAGCGTCAGCCTCAGTCGTAACGTGTACGCATTACAACTGCGCCACCGAGGCAGTTCAGAGAATACATTTCAATAAATACACGTCTGAAATAAGATTGTGTATAAATAGTCAAAAGAAATGTTTTGTTATTTTAACTGGCAGTTTGTCATGTTGTTAACCACACCCTTTCGGCACACTAAAGCGAAATGAAAATTCATAGATATTTTTGAACTCTTTAACCCAATTTTTAATAACTTAAACGCGTGTGCAAGCATCTAAAAGCGGCGATTGCCTAACGGGGAGAGGTGCGGATTGTCGACACGGAAATCGCTGTTTCAAAATCAGCCTCAAAGGTACACAACTCTGAATTTTTGAAGTCACATGTGTATTTATTGTTACTTAGTGACGGGACGGCGTGAAAACGCCATGAGTACACCTGCATTTCTAAAATTTATGGTTGCGGTTAAAGAAAGAGAAATAAAGATTTATTTCTCGTAAGATTCTCCATAAGAATTTGAAGGTATGTGAAATCTGCCAATCTGCAAAAAAACCAGCATAGTGGACTAAGGCCTAATTCATCTCATTAGTAGGGCCCGTACCCATCGAAGGGACGTATGTCATGTAGGGCTGGTATTATTATAGTATTACTAGCCATTGCTCGCGGCTACGCCCGCGTGAACGGCCTTTTCCGGGATAAAAAGCAGCCTATTTTACTTAGTGTTAAGTTAAATTCTAACGGCAAAAGAATTTTTGAAATCATCCCATTAGTCCAACAAAAATACAAATATTTCCTTTTTGTAACATTAGTGTAGATTGGTATACGCTAGTAAATATAAATCTGTGGCTGTGTTTTTATTATAATATACCAATTAAGATAACTTATGATGATGTAGTACATCATAATATCCTATTAGGATTCTATTCAACCTGCATCTACCCGCTGCTGGGTATAGGCCTCTTCCAATTCACGCCAATTTGTCCGGTTTTGTGCGACACGCATCCAGTGTATACCGACGTGTCTCATTGTATCATCAGTCCATCGGGCTGGCGGTTTGCCACGAGGTCTCTGCGATTTCTTATTAGGATTGGTCTGTAATAATCGAACGAGGAGATGAGTTGATACGCCGGTGGTTCGTATTAGACTGTTTATTAGTTAATGTTTTATATCCTAATAACATAGTATACCTAACTATGACTACTTACACATTGCAGGCCATAGGTATTTTCTTTAAAAAAAATATTACCTTTATTTTGTATCTCTGGAAAGTTTAAGGAAAGATATATAATACATTTTTCTCAGATCACACACAAAAACAAAAAAACATCCCATGCATCTCTGAGAGCTGATCTGCAGGGGTGTTGCAAATTAGATTGCACTCGGAACAGTTTCCGGACGAGCGCATACCCCCACCCCCGACTGTCCATACTTAGGGATGTCACTTTGGAAAATGTTAATGTCAAGATAATGTTTCAAAATATATTATTTGATATTTTATTGTCATTTAGGTAATATAGATGAAGATAAGTATTATAAATAATTTATCATAATCAATTGAAATCGTGGCTGTAGATCTAACATTAAATCTAGCTGGTTTAGTAATAATTAAGCACAGTTTTACGATTTAAATTATGCGCTTAGGCAATATTTGTTTTAAGACTTATTACGAATATGCAACCAATGTTTGACCATCAAGCCTGGTCAGTTAGGTACATAATTTAAGATTGTAAGAGGTGTTTTATTAGTTCATCATCATCACGTTTATAATTCAAAGTTTTGTGTGGTGTTGTGTCTGATTATGGGCATTGGGCAGGCTTACCACGAGGCGAGCGACTTATATAATCCCACTTCCGAAATAGACGAAGTTTCTGAAGCGTATATCTTTAATCATAGCAATGTGTGTAGCAACCCTACCAACCCTACGCTACTGCACTGACATTAGTTTTCATTTGTGAACACTTATTACATTACATTTTGATTAGATTACCATTCTTGCAACTTTTATAATATTATTTCAAAGGGAGACCGTTATTTATTCCAATCAGTATTACAGAACTTTTGTTCATACCAGAGATCGGCAAACGGGCAAGTGGGTTACTTCTGATGGTAAATGATCTCCACCGCCCATGAATACCCATAGTACTAGATGTATTAAGGGTGCTATGTCTACCTTTTAGGAAATAAATAGAGATTTATGGTGAGGAATTTGTTGGGAACGTCCGGCAATGTCCATGACCATACGAAAGGTATAAGCTATACTGCCACTTTACGTGGGTTTTCTGCAAGGGTACCACCTCTGTGGAGCCTGCTCATTCGGGCTATAGAAACATTTACATTTAGGCTTAACCCGTCACAAATTTTAACACCGGCGTAAGAAGCAATGCTTCACAAAATCTACCGATATTGATTTATACCGAAAAAAAATGAAATAACCTTTATTTTACGCAAACCATTGCTTCTGCTGCACGCTGTTTTATTATAGACGGTTGGAACAACCTATACTTACAATGTAAATGTAACTTTTATGAGCATTGAATATATATAACAGTCAAATGACCCAACATTGGATCAAATAGTTTCACGCATAATAAACTTCTCCCAATCCATGATCACACTCCATTCCATGGTGAAGTGTCATCGAAGCATACAATTGGCCACACGGCATCACGTGGCGCTCGTCCGCCGCGCGCCTCTGCGACGTCACGCTCGTGGTGAATTCTTGCACACTGCTGCTCTCCTAGTCCGTGAAATGAGATTTAAGTTGACTTCAAAAAATGCCCTTTTTTACATTTTGGTTTGATTTTCGTGGACAAAAAGTACTGGCAGGTTAGTTGTTGAAAGATTATGAAATGTATTACTTACTTAGTTGTTCAAGTTTTCCATTAAGTTTATTTGTGAAGTTAATTTATTAATATGTAATAGTAATCGTGACTACTAATAACTACTAAAAACAGTGTAAAATGTGTAAATAATAACATATGCAAATAGTGCCGTGCCGCTCATCCTCGATTATTAATAAAACGAATTAGTTTTAATATAATACGCTTCGGAAATTTCGTCTATTTCGGAAATACGAAAGCGTAATACGTCTGACTAATTAATAGACCAGTTACCAAAACGTATTATGTACTTACTTGGGTGATTGACCCGATGCGGATAGTCAGCGATTGATTCCATTATCATATTAATTTGTAAAACATAAAAATTACCCAAATTAACTTTAACCTTAGTACTGTACCATAATAATATATTACTAGCCCTCTATTATGACCCACTGCTGGGCACGGGTATCCTCTACATAATAAGAGGATCTAGGCCTTAGTCCACTACGCTGGCCCAATCTCAGTTGGCAGAATCCACATACCTTCGACATTTTGCCATGTTTCCTTCACCTTTAAAATAATCGATAATTAACAATAAATACACACGTAACTTAGAAAAATCAAGAGCTGTACGTTCTTCGTACTGGATCAAACCTGCAACTTTCGTCTCGGAAGTCCGTACCTCTCACCACTGAGAGACTATCGCTGCTGTACTTTCCCATATTTTTTTATTTTTTTCTCGAACCTTTGACAACATAACCACAAATCGCGTTGTCAAAAGGATTCCGTTAAGGCGGCGTCTAATCCGAGGATCAAGGGCGTGATTAAGTGCCGCCAGCTGTCGTCGCCTTAAATGTCTGAAGAAAAAATCAACAGCTGCTTTTGAATTAACCACATACGTCGGTTTTAATGATAAATAATAAAAAAGTGTTTTGTGGTACGTCGTTGCCATGAAATCGCACATCATTTAACTTTATGAACAGACTTAAAAAAATACGTTTCTGTTTCGGTGATATCTATGGGTCATATTTGAAACGGCGTTATAGTTCAATTACATACAGACGCACTCACGCTTGTAATCCCCGAAGGAGTAGGCAGAGGTGTAATTAGTACACGCGCATTTCACCGAGCTTATTTCCGTCCCATGATGTGATAGGGGCCGAGTCTATTACCTTACCGGGCACAATTCCAAACACCGAGCTTATACTGAACATTTCGTAATAGATAAACTCAATATCACTTTAACCCGACCCGGGGATCAGCACCAGCCTCAGTCGTAACGCGTACGCATTACAACTGCGCCACCGAGGCATATTTCAATTGTAAAATTAATTAAGGAAGACTGTGTTGGTACTAATCTTCTCGGTCACATTCTTCATTACCTACTGAAGATCCCTCGTATGCGTGATGCCATCTGGGTAGGCACCACCGCTCTGTCTATTTTTGCCGTCAAGCAACAGTGTGTAAACACTGTTGTGATCCGGTAAAATACATTAATACGCACTCATACATACGCACTCACGCCTGTAATCCCCGAAGGGGTAGGCAGAGGTGTAACCAGTACACCCACATTTCGCCGAGCGTATCTCCGTCCTAAGGGATGTGATGTGATAGGGGGCGAGCCTATCGCCATACCGGGCACAAATTCCAGACTCCGGGCTGATACTGAGCATTTCGTAATAGAAAAACCCAATACCACTTTACCCGACCCGGGTATCGAACCGGAGACCTCAGCGTTTACCTCAATCGTAACGCGTACACGCATTACAACTGCGCCACCGAGGCAGTCAAGACATTAAAGACAGTGAAATTACCGGACATTATCAGATTTAACACCTTATGTCTCAGGGTGACGAGTGCAGTTCACTGTCATGTCATCATTGTATTCCTATGTCCCCCGATCGGGGCAGAGGGCAGCCACAGTGGTTCTCCATCGCGTTCTGTCGCTGGCTGCATGCTTCACTTCACTCCAGGTTAGACCAATTCCCTGCGCCTCCGATACAACTGAACGCCGCCAGGTGTTTTTCGGTCGTCCACGCTTACGCTTTCCCTGTGGGTTCCAATCCAGAGCTTGTCTGGGAATGTGGTCACGGTGTCTGCGCAAGGTGTGTCCGATCCAGTTCCACTTGCGGCGTCGTATCTGTAGTTCTATAGGGATCTCTCGGCACAGTCTCCACAGCTCAGCATTAGTAATTGTGTCCGGCCAAAAAATCCTCAAGATCTGACGCAGGCAGCGGTTTATGAAGATCTGAAGCGATCGAGTCAGGTCTTTAGTATTTTTCCAAGTCTCACATCCGTACAGCAGCACTGGTTTTACGTTGGAATTGAAAATCTTTAGTTTCAGTCTGTTAGACAGGTGTTTGGACTGCCATACTGGACGGAGACAAGCGAAGGCGCCTTTTGCTTTGGTAATCCGGGAAGTTATGTCCAAATCTGTGCCCCCAGATCCCGACACGATGCTCCCAAGGTATGTAAAGTCTCTCTACAGGGAGACTCTCTCTACTTCCTCTTCGCCTATGTAAAGCGGGGTGTCATCTTGTGCTCCGGTTCTCATGTCTTTGGTCTTCGCACATTTATTTTTAAACCCACATCCGCCGCTTCCCCCCGCAAGACGTCCAACTTGGTCTGCATATCAACACGACTGTGACTGAGAAGGCAGAGGTCATCAGCGTAGTCTAAGTCCTGGAGGTGTTCCAATAGACCCCACTCAATGCCCCGCGAGCCGCACACGTTAACACGTGACATTACACCATCTAGTGCGATGAGAAACAGCAGAGGTGATAGAAGACAACCCTGTCGTACCCCTGATTTAACAGCGATGTCTTCTGATATGAGGCCATCATGGCGGACTCTACATGTGTAATTTTTTTTTTTTATTTACTGTCATGTAGAACTTCATAATTCTGATGGTGTTGCTTCTGTTTATGGCCAGGCGTGACTCTTACCGTCAGGCGAGCGACCTGCCAGTCCCGTCATCTAAAGCTAATAAACGTAAATTAAAAAAAACAACATTCTAACTCCTGTGTTAACTTACAAACGGCCAGTTTTACGATTGTGCGACACTGTTGTGACATAATATTGTAACTAAGTAATGTTCGCACCGCAGTGCCGCGGCCGCTACACACAATAAATTAATATGGTGTTTGGGAAATGTTGGCCAGGTCCGTTCATAACGCCTGGGGGCGGGACGGTCACGCGAGCCGTGCTCTGGGGAATCAATTGTTCGATTTTTTTGGTTCCACATT
Source organism: Mimas tiliae (assembly GCA_905332985.1). Classification (NCBI taxonomy): domain Eukaryota; kingdom Metazoa; phylum Arthropoda; class Insecta; order Lepidoptera; family Sphingidae; genus Mimas; species Mimas tiliae. Next base: position 13,405,081 of record HG995259.1, on the reverse strand, counting down.
GTTAATTAATATTATCATTAGAAAACTCGAAAGCTTTAAAAAAAAAATACCCTTGATGGCTAAGATGGTTGGCGTTCACTTGGGAGGCTTAAGTCCAATAGTGGACGGCAACAAGCTGATGACGATGATGCCTAAGAATCATCACGATGAAAAAGTTTTTGAATAAAAAAACATATTTATTATATTATTTATCTATTTTATTGCATAAGTCGGTCAATCACCTGAGCGTGAGCGATCTCCACCGCTCATGAACATCCACAATATCTGAAGAATCGTGGACGTGCTGCCGACCTTAAAGGAAAGGGATGATTAAGGGATTGGGAAGGGGAGGGGGTTTGGGCCTCCGGATATCTCACTCACCGTACGAAACGCAGCAGCAAGCTGCTACTTTACGCCGGTTTTCTGTGAGATAGTGGTAATGACCCGGACGAGCCGACCCATACATGCTGAAGACAAAAGTGTCTACAGCGTGGCTCTACCACTCATAATTCTCATATCTACAGAATACGAACATAAAATGAACGCAACAGCTTCATATCAACATTCGCTTACCATGGAGATGGTGGCCAAACGCGATCTAATCTCAGCGTCAAGAAAGTTGCAAATGGCATTTCTCTTAAACCAATAATCAACGTCAAATGTGAACATAGATCGTAATGAGATTGAATGTAGAATAAAAGTTGACTGAATCCAAAACGGTATAATGCTACTGCTAATGCACCTAGCATTCCATCTTTTATTCAACTTTTATTCTCATTACTCCTGGACAAAACGAATCGACAAAATCATCTCGTGTTACATATGCTAAGCCCCGTGGTAAGTCACTCAAGCGAAAGATAAGAACATAGTCTAATGTAATAGATTTTTATTGGATCGTAATTAGGACCCGTTCGTATTTCCGAAATACACGAAGATTGCCGAAGGGAATAACAAACCGTAGGACTGTATGTATTATTGACATTGGTACTCTGCATTCCATTCCGCAAAACCCAACGATGTGGACGTTTCCAGTTATTTAAAATGTATTTCCCACTGCAAGTTATAAAATCCCCACGACCTGTCAACCCGCACATTTTCCAAAGCCTTCACCTTCACATATTTCCAAGTAACTACTCGTAGGATTACTTGCCGTGTGAACTGACCGGCCTATTCAAGTACTGCGAGAAAGGGACGACTACAGATTACGCAGGCACGCACGCTGTGTGGGCGTGGCTCCCGTCGCTTAGTGATGTCGCATAAAATTTGTCGATGATTTTTACAGCGATCGTAACTCTGCCGGTTTATCGACCGGCTCTGATGAATGATAAGTCGTTCGTGCTTCGTGAGATCGCGACGGGGCGCTTCTCTGTTCGACTGAAATCTTCGATCGTACGTCTATTAGTAAAAATATTAATTAGTACACGTTTATATATTGAGAGATAGAAACTTTAGATTGTATGTTAAATGTTTCCTCTTCAATAAATTAAAAATACTGGTAACCAGTACCGGAGACTTATTTCTTTTCCGTTTTAATACTCTTGAATCGGATTACACATAAACATAATGATTCTGAACAGACATTGTTGTTTTGCGTTGCCATTGATGTGAAAGTGGAAACTACAAAAAATCGGTTAAATAAAGCAGTTTATGCTGACCTAATTACGCTATATTGATTATCAAAGGAAAAAAAATGGCTTGTAAGTAATCGATTATAAAGGTCACATAAACAGGAAAGTGGCGAAAGGGCGATGTGTCATTATTATTAATGTTCAACGTAATAAAAATAAAAGCTAATTAATTACATTTTTAACGGTATGTTTTATTTGCATTAAATTATGATTAGTGGATTGAATTCATTATGGAAATGATACGTGAATATTAATACATTATGAAAGTTTGCAATTGACTTGTAAGTTTTGTTAATTAAATAGACCCAACAATCACACATATAATCCTGACTCCACACTAGAAACAATTATTTGTGAATCACACAAAATTTGCCTCGGTGCGGGAATCGAACCCACGGCAATTCGCTTCGCAGTCGGCTACTCGCCCACTGCGCCATGGAGGCTAGTAAAATATATCGACATACATTACATCATTTAACAAAAATATATCGCAATCTAACTATAATCAGTATGGAACTAAAGGCTAAGTAGAGACTTACTCTTCCCTATAGTTTTCATACACAAACCTTCATAAAAGTCTCATTAAATAATACAACGTTTATACAAATAGAAAATCAAACTTGTGTCCTGTAGCTTGCCACCCGCGCCGGCACGGCCCACACAAACCTCTATGTAACCCGATACCTTTTGGACCCGTTCGAGGGAAATTAAAAATAATTGACGTAACAACAATGTATGTGGAGATTTATTCTTCGAGACTACATGTAGTAAATGAGAATGGTCATGTCGAAACATACACAGCGGTTGGTGAAGAAAGTAGAAAGGCAATTTATTTATGCGTCTACAGTCGTTTTGAGGTACACATTCGAGACATGAGATGGAACCACACGACGGCAGCGACATCAAAGCGTCTGCAATTGTTTCCATACATATTTTTTTAATTCAACTAGGGGATTTGCCCATGTTTTTCCACAAAACATAAAATAAAAAAAATACTTAAAGTCCGACGAATATGAGACATATCTTACTTTCTTCCCCACATTATTCTGCATCGATTGGTATCGGTCTCGACCCCATACCCCCAGCGGTTTTGGAGAAGATAGCGTGACAAGCTTTTGGCAGCGGCGGCGGCGACGCCAGTTACTTTTTTTAGAATAGAGAGAATCGGACTTGGTACTATCGCCTGACTCGCGTCACGCGTCGCGGTCTCCCTGTCTCAGGCGCGTACCTCAAAACCTACCTTAACGCCCGAACACTGAAACCTAACTCGAGCATTTAAGATCGTATCAAACATGTTAAGACGCTCATATCTATAAAAAATGTATGAAAATAAGTAGCGGTTAGACAGTCGGTCGTTTAATAACGTTGCAGCATTCAGGCGTAAGTGGTGATCACTTGTAGGAATAAAAGGTGTTTGAACAACCAAAGATTAAATATCATAATATCCCTTTAAACCAATTCACAGTTACAGCTAATAAAAGATAACGTATTTATTTATATCTATATAATAATTACAATATGTATGCCTTGTCGTGAAATAAATCTATAAATAAAAACAATAATACATACATAGGAAACAAATTGTCAAGGTTATTTTTAAATATCGAAATATCTAACCATCGTTCTGCTCTTATCTAACTATTTGTTGTCATTACATGTTTCCTTATAGTGGTAAAGCTTTGATATTAGTTGATTATGATATGCTTTCTGCATTTTATGAAACTCGGGGATTATTTAAAAAATCTGTTAATATTTTCCGTTGCTCGAGTACAACTTTGAAAATGGGTCCGTGTCGCCTATTTGTAAAATAAACGTTTTGAATTTGCGAAAATCATATTTAATCCAGTCTATCACCGTATTACTCACAGTACAAATATATGAAATATTTGTCGATGTGCGTGTCTGTAAGACTGTGAGGCAGGCGCCGGCCGTATTACGTCGGGTCTGGTGGGCGCGTGCGCTTCGCTGCGTTGCACTAATCCGCTGCGCCGGCGCATAAGAGAACTTGCATTGTTATGGAACCAAGTGTTAACAGGTCGGCGATGAGCGGCGCGATTTTATATGGAAGATTATTTCTCGGGATATAAGTGTTTGTAGCTTTCGATCGAAGTAAATAGATTCATAATTTAATAAACTTGATTTCATTCTTAATCTCAGAAGCTCTCTCAGAACTCACAGAAAACCGGCGTAAAGTAGCAGCTTGCTGCTGCGTTTCGTACGGTGAGTGAGATATCCGGAGGCCCAAATCCCCCTCCCCTTCCCAATCCCTTATTATCCCTTTCCTTTAAGGTCGGCAACGCGCCCATAATTCTTTTGTGTTGTGGGCGTACATAGGCGGTGAAGATCACTTACCATCAGGTAACCCACTTACTCGTTTGCCGGCCTATACTATAAAAAAAAAGCTACAGAACTAATTATGTTGCGGTTTTCAGTGATGTATTGAAATAACCTTAAGCTAACGTATTGAGTACATTTAACGTGTTAGCGGGTTTGATTCTCCGGCCAGAGTAATTATTTTTATGGAGAAAAAGGGGGTACTTATTTAATGTGTAAAGCACAGACACCCAACGTACCAATAAATATAATCACACATGCGGACCTGCGGGCTAGAGCTATGTGTATCAGTAATGTAATTAAATAAATTGTTAGTTACAAATTTTGCAGCCTGACAAAATGATTGGAACTGTTAGGATGTCTTGACTTTCATTGTGCATAATCGCGTCCGACAAAATGATTGTAGGCGACGCGTTATAGCTGGCCGGCAGATATTATATTTAAAAACATTATAAGCCTTCGGTATTTGAAAATATAAATCTAGATGGTCGAGACGCGGTAGGTGTGCACAGTGCTATAACGGGGTAGGCGCGGGGCGCGGGGAGTTGGGGAGCTCCAAGCGTTTTGGCGCCATCAGGCGAGTTTGAATGAGTTCACGTAAGAGGGCGCCGCAGTACACACCTATTGTATATCACCATCTCGAATTTCGGAAATTTTCTTCGTGTTTTATTCGCACCCTTATCAATGATATTAAGTTCGTATGAAACGAAAAATACTACAAAATAATTGAAGTCGTAAATAGATACCTGAACTTTGCATTGGTATTGAATTATTTTATTTATAATATAACAGCGATAGCTCACTGGGGAGTGGGACGGACTGTCGAGACAAAAGTCGCAGGTTCAAAACCAGCCACAAAAGCATGCACAGCTGATTTTTCTAAATTATGTGTGTATTAATCGTTAATTATTGCTTGCTTTAACGGTGAAGAAAATATTGTGAGAAAACTTACATACCTGAGAAGTTCTTTATGAGTTTCAAAGGTATGTGAAATCTACCAACGCGCATTAGGCCAGCGTGGCCACTAAGGCTTAACCCCTAACACTCAGTAGAGGAGGCCCGTGCCCAGCAGTGGGACGAGTATAGTACTAGCCCTGTAGTAGTATTAAAGCTAAAGAATATAACCATCATGAGTCTATATTCTTTAACTGCTAAACATATACCTCTTTCCATGAAGGCCGCCACTAAGTTCGATCAGAGTTACGCCTGAGACCAACTCAAACATACAAATCGCTAATGTCTTGACGCATAGACCAGACACTGGCTGATATCTTGATTACTGAGCGCTTTGTAAGCGCCGACCTTTGTCTCCGTAACTTATCGACTCTGCTATCGACCACATTTTACGCGACATCGAACAACACTATTACATTTTATTATGATTGACTGAATTTCACAATGCGCCGCTGCACCGTCGTGTGAGATAAATTAAATGTTAATGTTTAGTTTAATATTAATGTTATTTAAATACGATCACTACACAAGGTGGTAGGTAGGTCGCTCGTGTGTGAGGAGTCGCTTGGATAGTTACCTCTACTTTGTCTATTTCTGCTGCCAAGCAGCAGTTTGTAAATACTATTGTGTTCCGATTTGAAGGAACGTGAAGCCCATTACTGGTCATTATGAAACTAAATATTTCATGTCTCGGGGTGACGAGTGCAGTCCAGTGCCATGTAGTACTTCATAATTCGAAGTTCTGATTGGTGTTTCTTCTGATTATGGGTGATGCTTATCATCCGGCGAGTTACTTACTCGTCTCGTCCCGATCCTGTACGAGACACACTTATTGTCCGCCCACGTATCTCACGTCACCAGACCAGTTATCAGATAGTCAATTTCGTCATGAGTTTCGTTTCGAGTCTGTCTTGGTCCACTAGTTTTCGTCGCTTCTGCCCATCTCCACTTCATTGGCACTCGTATTATTAAAACGTTTTATAGAGATCACTTTCACTCTTCGCCACTGGGATGGAGTTTATAAAAATTGCAATATAATATGGAAATCGATAATTTAATACTACATATACATAACTGAGGCATAATTCACAAAAATCACGTGAGGTAAAATAAATTTACATTTATTATACATAACATATATTAAGAATGCCAGCTGAAGTTATTACTCTCGTATCTGATTCACTAGTATCGCTTAAAACTTCTGGTAGCCTAGTCAGTGGCGGGCATAAATTATTTATTTATTCTCATTATTATTGGTTGGCTTATGGCCTGAACTAGTTAGTCCCTAAGGCAAGCTCTAACTAAAAAATAAAACCTATAATCACACTTCAGAAATCAGATACATACATAAGCTCATGACTTTATCCCGAAGGAGTAGGCAGTGGTGCAACTAATGATCCACCCACATTTCGCAGAGCTTACTGCAGTCCCATGATGTGATAGGGGGGGATATCGCCATGCCGACAACAAATTTCAATCGCAGGCAATTCATATGTGATTTTTCAAATTTAAAACTTAAACAAAAATTGTGATTGCCCGCTCTGGGAATTGAACTCAGGACCTCACGGTTCTTAGCCACAGTACGCTGCGACTAGATTGACTGATTGATTGACTAGGGGAGGCGATTTGTAAATCAAATGATTGGTAATAATAAGTTCCGTAATGCATTTATCAATAGTACACAATGCTTTTTAAGTTACACTTCAAACACATGAAAATAATAAATAAAATACAAATAAAGGATAGAAAAAGCGCGAGCGCGCAGTGTCGCGGGTCGTCTCCTTTTTGTCGCGCGGCAAAAAGCGCCTATTGCTGTGAACCACAATCAAGCCCGCCCTTCACAGTTCGTACAAAGACTCGCCGACTGTACTGCCTTGAGAGAGCTTTAAATCTAAGGCGGGGTGGAGTGTCGGTTCGAGCGGGTTTATGAACAGAAATATCAAGTAAATTTATATCATAACTTACAGTTTTAAAATAACATTGTTTTTATATATCAGCTCTTTAGGTAAGTGGTTCTTCAATCTAAGTTTTTCAAATTATAATATATACTCATTAGTTGCCCGGGATTAAATTTTGTGCCCGATGCCCGATATAGGCATAAATTCCGTATTACATAACGGGACGGAGATTTGATAACAATAGAAATGCTAGTTACACCTCTGCCTAACCCTTCAGAGACACAGGCGTGAGTTATCTTGTTGGTTGTGACCAATAAAAAAAAATACCAAGCTCGCCTTGAACTTTTCAATTTTTATGTTCTTTTTTTATTACTTTGTGTAAATAAATATACCGCAGGGTTCCATACTAGGTCCACTTCTTTTCATCCTATTTATTAATGACATAAACGAGTGTTTCAAAAATACATCTTTCTTGCTTTACGCAGATGATCTCAAAATTTATCGGACTATAAACAGTATGGAAGATTGTGACAAATTTCAACAGGATCTAGACCGTCTTTCCGTTTACTGCCAGATAAATAAGTTACAGTTAAGTATCTCAAAGTGTAAATCTATAACATTTTCTAAAAAAAAACACGACATTAAATTTACTTACCGCCTCTGCAATTCTCCTTTAGATTCAGTTTCCGTTATTAAAGATCTCGGCATTACTTTCGATTGTAAACTTCATTTCGATGTGCATGTTACCAATATCATAAATAAAGCATTTCAACTGTATGGCTTTGTCATGCGAACGTGTAAAGATTTTAAGAAAGTTAATTCTTATTTAACTCTTTTTAAAACACTTATAAGATCTCAAGTGGAATATGCGACGCAGATTTGGAGCCCTTTTTACCAAAAATACAAGGACCAAATTGAGTCTGTTCAGAAAAAGTACCTTCGTTCTGTTAATTATAAATGTTCTCGCTCCCGATCTTCGTATCATAACCTTCTTCTGAAGTATTCTTTACCCAATTTAGATAATAGACGCATAATGCTGGATGTAATATTCCTTTTCAAAATCTGTAAAAACTACATTGATTGCAATCAATTAACTAATCAAATATATTTACGTATTCCTAGTAGTTCAAAACGTATTCGTGATGCGTACGTACACCGAACATTTGCCCCCAAACCATGCAGAACCAATGCTGGGGAACGTGCCCCCTTGCACCGTATGATGAAATCATATAACGAGTGTTTCTCTGATATTGATCCTTTTGTTATGTCGTTGTATAAATTTAAGAAAGCTGTACTACGTAAATTATCGTAATTAATGAAATATGTGATGTGATTAATTAGTCCTAAATATTATTATTGTTGCTTGTAGCTAGTTTTTGCTCTGTACTGCACTACAAAACTTACTTTGTGGATAATGATGCTGGTTATGTAATTAGTTAAGATGTCTAGATAAGTATTAATATGTAAATCATTTGTTATTGCATAATCGTTTTTTGTCCTGAATAAAATAAAATAAAAATAAAATAAAAAATAATTATACATGAGATTTACTCTTTCACAATATTACGAAAAACACGTGTAAACTATTTAATGTTATTACCATATGTGGATATGTGACAAGTATGCGCATCGTCATTAAATGCATGTGTTTTATTGCCAAATTTAGTTTTAAGAGGAAACAAGAATTTTGTTGTAGAATTTAATATATCGATAAAAAACTTAAAATAAACTGATTTGCATTGTAAATGTGACTTGTTACGTTTTCATTTGCATTTTATGCATATCTTGGTTACCCTTGACTAAACCATGTCTAATATTATTGTAATAAATTAATATTATTGCATCTATATTGCTATTTCTGTAGTGATTTCTTAGGTTTACGCGAATATTACACATTGAAATAAAACTAGTTTATACGGATTTTATCGCGGTTTAATTTTTATTTTAGTCATGACGTTTCGAAAGCTTTTCAGCCTTCGTGGTCACGGGAGAGACTGAGGTGTAAGTCATCTCGAAAAGTTAATGTTACATTGGCTACCTTCATTTTAAAATTATACATAATTTTTTTAATTATTTAAAAAGTTAGTTGACACTAGTCCGATCTACGCAGAAAGAGCTCACGGTGTCTTGAGGTCTGGCAGTTGGTCTTTTGGGTTCCGATTTAATTAAATTTATAATTGGATCCCAGGGTTGTGCAAGCTTCCAACCATGTTCTCTATAATAAAAATTAAACCGCGATAAAATCCGTATAAACTAGTTTGCTATTTCTGGTTGATTTTTTATACTTTAATTTTCTTCATCGTAAAATTTTGAATGTTTATGAGTTTGTGAAGCTGGATGTTTGATAATATAATCAATCACGTCATAACGGCTGAACGGATTTCGATGAAAGGCATACAGGTAGACCATAGTTTGGATTACGTCATAGGATACTTTTTATCCCCGTAGCGTGTTCGAATTAGCGTGATTTTTTTAACAAAAATGATGGGTTGGGTTATAGTGACATCTACACACTGCTTTAAGGACCCTATTTGATTGTGGGCTCCTTTTCTCCGCACTTAGCCCGTTGAATGTCAGGCCATTGTGACATCTAATCACACAAGCGGCAATACAAGCAAAAGTTGGTTAAATTATACAAGATCGCTCTCGCTAGAATTGGTGCCGCACCCCACCACGGTCCAGTTACCGCAAAACTTGAAATTTAAAAGGGCTCACAGAAACAAAAGGGCGCTCGCCCGACGGCCCTTTGAATCCAAATCCCTTCTTATCCACATAGTGTATTGTTCGACGCAACGATTGCCGTTTTTGGTACATTCTCGTCGGTATAAATAATACGGTAACGTAATATCGCATTGTCGGCTAGAGATTTGGGCTCGGGTATCGGATCATCTCTGTTTTGTGATGGATTGAAGCATGTTGTTTGCGAGTGTTTTGTGCTTCATTTATGAGAGCGCACTAGAAACCTATTGCAAGAAAATAAACCTTATCGTAGAGAGATCCATGAGATATTTCGTAGGTAGAAGAGTACGCACACATGCCTGTAGTACCCGAAGGAGTAGGCAGAGGTGTAACCAGTACACCCACTTTTCGTCGAGCGTATCTCCGTCCCACGATGTGCTAGGGGGCGAGCCTATCGCCATAACGGGCACAAATTCCAGACTCCGGGCTGATACTGAGCATTTTGTAAAAGAAACACAGTATTAATTTATACCCGACCCGGGGTCGAATCCGAGACCTCAACATCAGCCTCAGTCGTAACGCGTACGCATTACAACTGCGCTACTGCGAGCCAGAGAAATATAGTATGCCTAGATATAATCTATTATCATTATTAATGAAGGCTACTTCAACGGCATAACAAGCTGAAAGTCGACAAACGATCAAGTAGGTCACCCAGCTCTCAGTCAACAACTTCAGCTACAACAAATAAACGCAATGACCCATGACGTCAACCGACGTCGGTATACATTTGAGACCTTTGTAAGCTGGTTCATTGGTAAACAGATGCCGAAATCTGATGCATCCCATCTCATGATTGTAAACATACAAAAATACTCTTCAGTGGTCCCATAAAAACACAATAAAACACCACAAAACATTCATATTATACTCCTAACAATGGTAAAGTATGTCTGTGTCACCCAACTTGGGTCTAATGGCGATGCGTTGACAACTATTGTTGGTGCGATCTGACTGATTTTGGGATTTAACCGATGGTATCACGACCTCAATGACGATTATAATAAATGAATCATGAGGTTCTGGCTTCAATTCCGATGTCGGACAATTACAACTTGTGTTTGCTTGTGATTTGAAGAAACACACATGAATTTTCAGGGATAAGATTTTGTGCCGGGTATGGCGATAGGCTCGCACATCACATCATGGGACGGATATAAGCTCGGCGTAACGTGAGTGCAGCACTAGTTGTACCTCTGCGTACCCCCTAGGGGATAAAGGCGTGATCTTATGTTATGTTATGTATCATATTCGGCCCATGGACAAAAGAACCTCGATCAACATCTATAAAGAGTCATGATTGCGCCATGAACTGGATGCAGAAGTATTGCCTATTTGAAATCCTAACCACGGGTGGCTTGGGTCCTGGGCCTCTTAATCGGAGTGAGACATTTTTATAGTTTTGAATGTATTTATTTTTGTTAAAAACGATATATTTAAGAATTTAATAACATTATTTTTAAAATAAATAGTACAGTACCAACGTATTAGGATTCTTCTGTTATGAATATTAGTTATATCTTAAAAATAATAAAAAAAGGAATTTATGGGTGCGCGAATCCAACATGCATTTGACCGGTTTTTGGCCTTTAAAGACAGACTAGCTGGCAGCATACCTAGCTGTTTTCATCACCCATGGGCTTCAATCAGCAATGCCATAGGTATAATCAAGCTGTTGCCTTATATGAAATACTTTTTTATGCCTCTATTGAGGGAGAATTTCCCGTAGAGGGAAGTTTAATGTTTCCTAATGCGTGAAGGAAATAACCATATTTCCAAGCACATTGCACTGTATCGAGGTACGTGGACTATACAATCAATGTCTATAAAAATATCAAAAACCAAATATGGTTTTTCTTATAATCAAGTGTGTGTTTATGAGTGGTAGAGCTACGCTGTAGACACTTTTGTCTACAGCATGTATGGGCCGGCCCGTCCGGGACATTACCACTGTCTCACAGAAAACCGGCGTAAAGTAGCAGCTTGCTGCGTTTCGTACGGTGAGTGAGATATCTGGAGGACCCAACCCCCTCCCCTTCCCAATTCCTTAATTATCCCTTTCCTTTAAGGTCGGCAACGCACCCATGATTCTTTTGGTATTGTGGGCGTACATGGGCGGTGGAGGATCACTTACCATCAGGTGACACGCTTGCTCGTTTGCCGGCTTATATAATAAAAAAACAATCCCACTTACAGTCCCATTGACGATGTGTTGACATTTGATAACTATTGTTCAAGAGATGTGCTGGTGATTGTATCGAGCATTTATACGATATTTTATTATGATTGCTCGATAATACTTTTCAAATTACATTGATTTTCGGTATTATACTGATTATGAGTTCAGAAACTTCTTTATTATTTATTTTGTTCAGTCGCCAAACTGGTATAAAAATAAATGTCGCTACAGGTATTAATTATAATACAGGATTCTCTGTAGAACAGACACGGAGATACTGGCATCACAAAATGAGTAAATAAAATATTTTTTGCTGCAATTATGTGTCAAAATAAATTTCTTTTTCTTTGCGAGACATACAAGGTAAAACCGGTATCGCCTATTATGTTATTGTACTATGTGTATTTAAAATGTACAGAATATGATTGTCTTATGCTAAATATATCTGTTTTTAATACAACAACATTGTCATAACCGGTCGTGCAATAAAAACACACGATTATGTCGGATTTCATTAAATTGACATTTCCATTTAAGTGAACCAACAAAACGTCAAAAAGAATTATGGCCGCCGCGACGGTGATAATTATGAGTTTTTGTTCAAACATCTCGAGTAATTTAATAACCTATTCGGATGAAACCGAGACGATGACACCAAGAAAGCACGGACGTTAAAACGTCGGGTGGTGTCCAATCAATCTTGGCGGAGGTACCTGCGGCCTGCACCGGAGATCGGACCGAACAGATAACCCTTCCCCGATGCGTAATACCATTAAAACAACGGTGACAATCCGACCAAAAAATAATTTTCAACAGGTCTTTATATCGACAAATGTCGCGTACAAAGTCGACGCACTACCGCCCCTATTGCGGTCGCGCACGGTCCCATATCCACCGGCACGCGACCACTTCACCTCTGATGATTAAAAATGTGAGATGATGATCATTGCGAGGGGTCCCACTGAGATGGTTTGTTTAACCTCTTTGTTTTTTCTGGGTGCCCGGTCGTGGGTCCGTTTTAATTAATGCCCGTCACGTGGTTTTTTTTCGATGTTGGTTTTTCTGAAATGTGTGTGTTTTTGTGTTTTGTTTTTGTGTATGGGTATTTTGAAAAATGTCTGTGGGTCGGCCGCGTGTGACGTTATATCACCGGTGTCGCCCTATTGTTTTCGATTTGATATATGTCGTCGTTCGTGGGATTGATGTTTTTTTAGTTGTGTGTCCGTGTTTGTACGGTGAGTGGTCACCGATTGTTCCGTGGTGACTGTTGACATTATTTATGGTGGGCGCTGTCTGAGCCACCTTGTGCTGGGTTCAAGTGAAGTGCTATCAATAAGGCCGCTTCGCTTTGAATGGGTCGCGGTGGAGAAACCGCTCTAATAGCATGACTTCGCAAAATGACTGATGAATGAACATTGTCCGATACGTATTTGGGCAAACAAGGAGCTATTGATCGGTCTTTTTTCTAAAAAGCATGCAAGCAGGTTAGCATCATTTATTTCCCTAAACAAGGGAATTAAAAATGACAATTCAGTGTCTGTACTTACCTAAACTAATTACATAACATAGGTTGAATTGCATGATTAGCTAACTGAGATTGATATAATTACATTCACGAAAATCTAGCTTTCTAAAGTTGTGAGGTTACCTACCATTATCGGATTCTAGTTATAAAGGAGCCGGAAACTTAAATATTCTATCTTTCTTCAAAACTATTGCCAACAACGTTTATATTTCCTTACGTACTTACTGTACTTATTGACTGCCTCGGTGGCGCAGTTATAATGCGTACGCGATACGACTGCTGTGCTGAGGTCTCGGGTTCGATCCCCGGGTCGGGTAGTGATATTGGGCTTAATTGGTAATGGTTGATATCAGCCTGGAGTCTGGAATTGTGCCCGGTATGCCGATAGGCTCGCCATACCCCATCATGAGACGGAAATAAGCTCGGCGAAATGTGGGTGTACTAGTTACACCTCTGCCTACCCCTTCGGGGAGTACAGGCGTGAGCGCGTATGCTACTTACTACATATAATATATAATTACTACTACTAACTACTACTACTTACTACTACTACTTACTACTACTACTTACTACTAAACTAAGTAACACACAATATTATAACTAAAGTACCAGGCAATCATAACTTAACCACACGCTATGACCATTCGAAACTAATATATACAATCGCATCATTAAACTTAGTGTACACTGATATACTACAGCGTATTAAACGATTCGAATATTATTATGTGTATTGTATGACATAAAATATACTATAAAGTCCACGCCGATTGGTTTATGGTACCCTAGTACAGATAAACGGCAATTAATGTAATCGACGATGGTCGGACGATGGTCGGGTGGCATCCGTTTTGTTGTTGGATACGGTTCAAATGTTATAAATGTTTATTTAACTTTAATAGGAATTAGATAGTGTATTGAAGTTCAAAACGTATAGACTATGTTAACCTAAATCAACCAAAGCGGTGTCTTACAGGAAACCTACGTAAACTAGCAGAATTATTGCATTTAATACAGTCAGGAAGATTTCCGATAAATACTTACCCCACTTATTTTTCCTCTGGCATTGAAGTTGTTCATACGTCATGGTGATTCATTACCATCAGATGACCCCCTTGTCCGTTTACTTGTCTTCGACTATAAATAACCAACATGTTATTCGGTAGCGCAAAATAAAATAAATTCCTCACTGTCAACCTATGAGAGAAAGTCACAGACCATAAATTCTGTCCATAACACGAGCAAAAAATTATCTTCTAAAAATCGGCCTACTAAACTAAAAGTTAATTCCAAAGAACAATACTCGTAATTCGTTATCTTTCGCAGCAGGCTCGCACACATATCATTTTAACAGTGGTCCTTTATATCTTTTCCATCTTTCCAGGTAAGTAACTGGAGATTTTTTCCACCGTCGCAGTGTAAGTTACACTTTATGTGCGGGACGAAGACAAATTGATCGCAGATACGCAAGTATGACGTTACAGAAAAGGTAAGTGGAAAAAATATTTATTGTACAACGTGTTACGGAATTAATCGGAAAGCTGAGACTGCTTTTGTTCGGAATGAATAATTTAATCCGTTTCTTTTTTGTGGAATTCATACATATTTAAAGGTCATACAATAAAAAATATAGTTAAAAACAATTTTAAGTATACGTCAAGCCAGTGCATTTTGGGCCGTCCGCGGTATCGTACCTCGGGTACGATCTGGCACAAGCATTTGTGACTTTCGCTGAGCTATTTCCGTCCTATGCTGTGATAGGGGACGAGCATATCGCCATACCGGGCACAATTCCTGTCTCCAGACTGATACTGAGCATTTCGTAATAGAAAAACCCAATATCACTTTTACCCGATCCAGGGATCGATCCCGAAACCTCAGCACAGTAACGCGTAGGCATTGCAACGGCGGCGCCAGTTACTTTTTTTTAGAATAGAGAGACAAAGGCAAAGTAGCTGGACACTTCCCTAGAACAGATGGATTTTCAAATGTTGTACGAATAGTCGGTATATTATAAATAATCTCTCTATTCTAAAAAAAAGTAACTGGCGCCGCCGCCTCCGCCGCCACCGCTGCCAAAAGCTTGTCACGCTATCTCCTCCGAAACCGCTGGGGGTATGGGGTCGAGACCGATACCAATCGATGCAGAATAATGTGGGGAAGAAAGTAAGATATGTCTCATATTCGTCGGACTTTCAGTTTTTATTTTATTTTATGTTTTGTGGAAAAACATGGGCAATGCCCCTAGTATCACAAAAAAAAATTGCCTTTGATTGCCTAAACAATTTAAATTTAAACTCACATAAAAACATCTCATGTATTGTTGTATGCATTAATCCATACAACAAACGAACATATTGCCAGGTGGATATAAAGTCCGTCTGTGCGGCTCGGGTTACGAGTCCCGAGAGTGCGCGGGATTACAACCCCATGCCCTCTGATGTATGGCCGATCGCGTCCCTAGGCACCGCCGAAATATATTAGAGTGATTTGAGAAAGGATGAAACGGCGAAAATTATGCTGCAGTCTGTGTTACGGATTTGACACGGATAGAAATGTCATGATAGTAAATCATTTTGCCGATCTACTTTCGATACAATTATTATTTTTATTCCGAGAAAGCCATTCAAGCGCCATACATAAAATACAGTATGAATGTATGCTAGACCTCTTTTTGAATGAGTATGAGTATGAGTATGACTATGAACTTAGTTATTTTTTTATTTTATTCACCACCTTCCTGTTCAAGATCCCGTTAAATGCATCTTGTCGTCAAATTCTACATCTAGATAGAGCGTGCGTTCTCCTTCATTACTAAATTCATGAGTGCATAACATAGTCCAAAATCTAAATTAATATACTTGTTGATGTCAGTTCAAAACTATAGAGTTTTATACATTAAAATATTTAAATTAAATTACTTAAACTTATTTTCATTTTGTTAATTGTGTTGCAAGATGAAGTTCAGTTGACAACTTTCGTACCATATTAAAATTAACATTTCGCTGATGCTCGCGGATTGTTCCCGCGACGTCCCGGATTGCAATCTCACAACGACAGGCTCCACTGGGCCGGAAAATTGAAACGGGACAAACAAAACGACTTTTATCACTGATAAACTACGTCCTTATTGCAATCGTGTAAGTACCAGGATACAATGAAATGTAACAGATTAGAACTAGGGTTGGCAACGTCCCGCGTGATTACCAGAATTTAGATGTGTTATTGGGAATTAATTGTGTCAGCGTAATGTCGTCCTGGTATTTTGATTGGTTTGTATTTATGTACTATATCGATGCTGCGGTAATCGCACTGGGAATTGGTTATTTACACATAGAATTTTTTATTTATTTCCTATTTCATAATCTCCAGTAAACGTTACGTCTGAAATAAAATATAAGTATACAAAATCCAAAATTACCACGCTTTCAATACAGTATAGCGAGTGCGTACTTCGTAAATCTTGTGTGTAATTGCTTTATCCGGTGGTAAATATCATTACACAATGTATCAGACATGCTCATCCATGCTCAAGGCAGCGTCTATACCATGAATGGGCCAGCTTGACCGAGTTGTTATCACTGCCAGAAAACCGACGTAAAGTAATACTTGCTGTTCTGTTTGGTACTGTGAGTGAGATGTCCGGAGGCCCAAATTCCCCCTCTGCTTCGTAATTCCCGTAAACCCCTTTCCTTAAAGGTCAGCAACGCGTCCATGACTCTTCTGGTGTTGTGGGCGGTAGATATAATTTACCACCAGGTGATCCACTGGGCTCCTTTGCCGCCCTTTGCTATAAAATACTTACTTTTTGCCATCAAATACACTTTGTGAATCCATTATTTAGATTAAAAAACTGGAGAAAAATGTTAATCATAAAAACAAATTTTACTCGTTGAATTACGTACAAACAATAAATCACTACTATACGAGGCGAAAAAAACGAACAAATTTCTCGCCCCCTCGGTCCCACAGGGCGGAGAAAATCGCAACACGATCGTCTTTTGAAAAATAATGATGTCATCAAACACTAATCCGAAAGCTTTCATGTGGATTACAGATCAACAAACTTACCCAAATACTGTTATAATATCAAAAAGCACTCGATTTTTAACCTTATTCCACTTGGAATAAGAAGCTTACACTGGCTTTTTCGCGCGCAAAAAACAAGCAGAAATTGTAGGCAACGTAAAAGTATGTTGCTCTCACAAACCACTATTACATTTTGCACACATACAGATTTACATCGTATTTTGTTTGTATTACGTATCATATTCGCACGACACCTCTCTGAATTCAATCAAATAATCGCACCAATGGCCACCGCGGTATATTGCACTCTAAATTTTAGTGAATAGAGTAGGTATTCCAGTGTAGAAGATCAAAGGGTAGCGGCACACCGGGTGACACTGGCTGGTGCGTCATTTCGATACATTAGGCATGTGATTTATGCGCGGGAAGAGGCCGAGTCAAAACATGCAGGGCGCCCGCGTGTGGTGTGTAAGCAGCCCTACAGGAATAGGGTTATGTCTTATATGTTTTTTCTTTACTTGACATTTAATCAAAATTTAATCAAATACAAAGGGAATCTAAATGACCATGGGCTTCCAGATAATTGGTTCAAAAATATTTTATACAAAAAGCTTACAAATTGCTAAACAATTATTAACGTTTAGTATCTAAGAACATAACGTAATCATTCTCTCCATGATTTTATTTAGAAAAGGTTACTCTTGTGACGGAAAGGGTACATAACAAATATTGGGCACGTTGTGTGGACAGAACAAAAAATAATCAATTGATAATGAAATTAAAATCTATATCATTAATTAAGTATTGGATATTACACTAAATTATTTATTAAAATTTTCCATCCATAATTTATTTTGAGTAACCCGACATCCCTGATTACATTTGGCAATATAGTAAAGGGGAGCGAGTGAGTCTCGCGAGAGTGGGAGGCCTCTAGAGAGTTCCAAATTACTATAAGCGGATACAGCTTTTTGTCACCAGAGTCCCTCGACAGTTGAAACAGAAACACCTTGTCTACACACACTCTACGGTTAAACATATTATTTAACTCTAATTATATTTAAACGATTTTAAATTGTTAAGAAAGAAAGAAAGAAAGAAAGAAAGAAAAATGGTTTGATACGCATGCAACGAAACAAAACATAAATAACTTAATTAAAAGTAAGTAAGATAAAAAAAATGCTGCACGCCTACACCGTGACAACTAGGTTGCTAACTCAGCATGATGCTGTGTTGCGGCACAAAACCATAACAGCGCTGATTTTCAGTAGCCACCTAAAAGTGACGTGTTACTGTAACCCCTTGGAACTATTACGCCATTTCCTAGATTCCATACTTTATCATATTAACCTTCAGCCACTATAGCAGTGGGTGCTGTCCTTAGATCATGGGTATTCATTTTACATGAGTGGTAAAAAGACTTGGTAAGAGGAAAGAAACTAGAAAGGAACTAGACTGATAACTCGAATAAAAACCACCATAAATATAGATGGCAAGCAGCGTTGTAGTGCATGTTCTCGCACTCCATAGCGCCACAAAATATTGACAAATAAATTTATGGTTTGCATTATACAAATGAATCCTGTCACTTTACACCAATCTATCATAATTTAAAACGGGACTGTTTCGCAACTAAGTGCGTTTGAGATCGAAACCCACCCCGGGGTTAAAACGTGTACTACAACCATTTTATTGCAACACACAAAAGGGTTAAGCGAACTGAACGCTTAATTGTGTTTTATGCATTTTAATTTGTTTTCGGAAAACGTTTTTGGATGGGGTTTTTTGAAACACTCTCTCTTTAAAGGGTTGTAATTTAAGATCAAAGTGTTTTATGTACTCCTGGTAATTACTCTTGATTGTTGTTAGGCCACTATAAGAAAAGATCGCATTGATTACTGTTTCGAATGGAATGTATGAATGAATGAAGGCTGCAACGAAAAACTTAGGGATACGAAAGGTAACTTTGCAAGACTCTGTCTTATGTTCTCCTGACAATTAAGGCCTGATGAATATTTATTTTTTTAATTGACATTTCTTAGGCCTGAATTACACTTGTAATTTTTACTTACATGCATATGTCGTTCATAAATACGTTTACTGGATTAACGTCTAAATCTGCATGATATAATATATTAGCTTACGGTATTTATAGCACTTACAATGCTGTTTACTGCAATAATTTCTCCATAACTTTACTTACGTAATTAACTAACGCGACTAAAGTTTCAAATATAATAATTCGTGTGTTAGAAAATATAATAATGCATATTTGTAACTCTAGCTATACACACTTACATATTTGTAACTAATGATACTAATTACTCTTCGGTTACACTGATAGGTGATGAAGATATGAAGCTATTATCCAGGTGTATCAATACAAGCTGACCATTACACGTGGCGTGTAAACTTTATATTCCCGATAGTATTAGGAGAGTTTTCATTAACACATTAATAAATTTTTAAGTACCATTTAAAAATATCTCCCGTGCAACTTAACGAGCATATTCTATTAAGCAATTACGTCGGAGTTTAGGACACCTGGTGCCGTACCTCTGCTCTATTAATAAGTAAACACGGTTTAAAAGACGCGCCTCTAATGTGCTCCTTCCATTAGGCGACGCTGTAAATTATCCTCCTCTGATGTTATGGCCGCCTGGTACTTTGACTACCGGAACGATAAGTGACAGTAAAAAATCGAGAGGTGTTCCGTAGTTTGATAAACTGTGCGTTTACGATAAAATATATCGAGTGTAGGTTCCGTTGGAAAATCATTGATAAAAGTATACATGGTAAGATTATAAGTTCCGGCCTGTTGTCGTTTTTATTATTAGCATATTATTATTTGGGAAGATTATTAAACTATTTAAGTTGTCTTGTTTCCGGACTCTTTTATGGATAGGCTATGTTAATTGTGTTTCTGGTTAAAAATATTGCAACAATAACTTGAAATAGTTATCATATAAAACTCTGCCAAATTATTCTAATTTAATTCTAATACACACTTTTAAATATGAAGCTCATTTATACATTTTATTAACACAATATACAACAGCAGCCCTAGTGTGACGACCGACGCGTGCTACGATAATCTCTCGCAATATCGTTTCAAATACAAAAATAAATAAAACAAAACGCCCACGAGAACGAACTTACTAAAACAGCTGATTCTAAAATATTTAAATTCGATTCAAAACACACATATTTCATGTTTCGTAAACGTCCACTAAAAAAACCCTAAAGCGCTCGCCGCCGGTACGCAAGACCCCACTTACTATTTCTGTGCAATCATGAAACGAATTTTTTATGGGACGCGCGTTGAGCCGTAGCGTGTGTGAAAAAAGTTTGTGCACCTAACGGGCAATGTATGAGTGTAGTTTCACTAATGTTTTCCTTTCGTCCGCTTCTGATTTACATGTTATTGTTATGAGGTTGGAACAAATGACGTTAATGGCTTCCAAGCACTGAGATATTGAGCAATAATCTTTATCTTTATTCCCGTCAAGAATTTCGATATCTATCCTCGAGATTCATGTATATTTTACGCGACAACGGTGACATTTTTTTACACTCGTAACCATTTAAACGCATGACAAATGTTGTCGAAGTACAAACGCAACTGTGTTCGAGTAATTTTATTAAAAATTTAATTGAGTGATTCAATATAGCAATGTACTATGTTGATTTTAATAAGTAGGATGATAAAGGACGTAACGATTGGTGACTGAAGTGTATTAAATTATATAGCAAATTAAACGAGTATACGCGGATATCTAAGTTGATAATTAAGTAATTATATCTATGTCAACAATTATATCGACCAAAACCATAAACATCTTCTGTATACTGGGCACATGATAGTAAGTACAGACATTAAATTAATATCGACGCTCGAGAGACATTGTGTTTTTCGACGGCCGCCAAAATAACCCTGGCTTGAAGTATAACAAAAAAAAAATGTCTGACAGAACAAATATTAATGTATCTACTCAGATAATTTCGATACATTTATTTTGAAAATGATTAGTGTACAAAGATGTAAAAGACCGTGATAGGCTAATAACACACTCGTTGTAACAGTGGTGAAGTGCTCTTACGCTGAGGGTCTCCTGGACCCTTGCGTCGAGTGGCTCTCGACTCTCTCGTCTCGCGCTTTAGAGGGTTACACTTGACTCCCCGTTATTTAAAATAACTACCGGTAACAGATGCCCTTTTTGGGCATTTTTCCTAATAATATAAATAGTAAATGAAGACATTTCCGTTTGACTTTCAAGTATTATAATTGTAACATATTTATAATTTAATCATTGAAATTACTGCTTCATTAATTGCGAAGCCATCAAAAACTGGTTATTTTCTACGTAACTTTTGTTTCCTAATGTTTGTTGATCACTTACCATCAGTTGACCTACTTGCTCGTTTGCCGGCCTATGCTATAAAAACTGATATTGTTTCTTACTTTTCAAGTCTTATTTTTATTTCGGTTCAATTTTATTAATTTATAATAATATGATATATTAACAATCAGTCTTGATAATATTATTTTCTCCAACTCGTTACTAGGTCATGTTACATGTCAACTACTGAACGTTTTATTGTACCATAAATGGCTAATTAAAAACACTCCGACAGTTAATCCTATATAAACAATACGGATTTACGACCACCAGATTAGATACTAAACCAATAAAATATTATTTGTGTACGGTGACCAACAGACGGACAGCACATTAAAAGTTATAGTAAGGCAACTTACATATTTAAAAGTTAGGTACAATCTTTTGATAGGTATATTTATTTTAGTTGTAATTATTTATGGTACGCCTAAATGTTTTTGTTGTACTGTAGTTAATTTATTTGCTTTCTCGTATTTCGTACGTATATCAAATCTATGGCACAAGATGGCGGACTCTGATATTAAGCCGGTATAACTCCAGGCAGAAAGAATACGTTTCGCATTCTATAGCTAGTGGGCGCTGTATGGATTTGCATACATATTTTCTCAAATATAGATGAAATGAGTCACTCAATGACTCATGTGTCACCTGGGCGTGGGATATCGCAAAATATTGCACTACGGGCACAAACACGAGCCGAAAGCGATTGAAAATTCGCGGCAGTTTTTTTGTCTGTGTTAATGCGTGCCCCTAGATTTTAAGTAAAGGCTCTATCTATCTTTTGAACTGCAATGGATAGCCGGTGCTTTTTTTTTTTTTTTGGATCGCCAATGGGTGTACATATAAAACTTATTAAGTAACAAACAAATATAACATACTACCCAGTTACAGGCAAACACAACTAACAAATTTCACAGAATATGTGATAAAATGCTGATATAATGATGTTAACCTGTATCGTGGGTATCAGTAACTACAAGGACTTGTGAAAGTAAACAAGCAAAGCAACGAAATTCTCTCGAAAATTTAATTTTTCTCGTAGAGAGTGGGTATCCGTTATCTCTGCCTACCACTATGGGAAACAGGCGTGGCTCTATGTATGTATGTATGTAAGGACTTGTGGTTCCACAACACCCATAACCGAAAAAACAAAATGTGGATTACACAAATATTTGTATCGGTGCGAGAATCAAACTCACGGTATCTCGCTTCGCGGCCGGCTTCTCGCCCACTGTACCACCGATATCCTATCAAATAAAAAATATATAATTTTGGTGGGTTAGTTACCTAAAGCTTAAAATAGGTCTCGCTTAAATTTCTTCTTATGTGGGTGAAATCAGGGATAAAAGACTAAAACTTCATCATTTATGCACTAATTTAGATGATTTTTTCATTAAATATTTTTAAATAGCTATTTTGGGTATATTTTATTTTTAAGTTCTGTGTCTCGGTTTTATGTTTAACATGCTTTTTTAATATGAACTAGGGTACTTTTCAATTTAAAATGTTGTCTTACTGCCCTATGCTTACAACAGTACATTGGTATTCGGTACCCCGCGAACGGTCGCGGCGCCTACCCCCCGCCGCGTTGCGCCCGTCGCTTATGCGTTCCTAGTAAAACGAACCAAAAACACTAAATGTAAGTTCACAAAGACGCCTCCTTGGTCTAGTGACAACACAACACTTATCCCACTCGCAGTGGGGTCGTTGCAACATGCTTTTTTCTGTAACACATGTCACAGAATTCATATGCTTGTAGTTTTCACGAGCGGTCGCCTATCCTGCCTGTCGTCAACCCTTCTGGGGAGAACAACACGGAAAAGTCATCAATAAGAATTTCTAGAGGTCTATTAGAGTTGGTGCAATATTATCAATAGTTTTAACATAACACTTCGATATTAGTAAATCTATAAGAATTTAAACTGTGAACGTATTATATACTCTTACTAAGACTCGTACCAGACGTACTGTAAGATTGGATTGTGTTGTTAACTGTTCCTTAAAATTAGCACTGTCTTGGTTCAGCAGCTGGTGGCGTGTGCCTATTGAGCTGTGAAGTACCGTTTGCGCAAAAACTTGCACATTATCGCGCCGACTGACGCTGTTAACACGCTCGTACTCTCCGAGTCATTTGTAGTTTTTACACTGGTTGGTGTGGACTCGTGTTTGTAATGTTTGCTATGTTTTTTTTTATAATTGCATAGGCCGACAAACGAGCAAGTGGGTCATCTGATGGTAAGTAATCTCCCCCGCCCATGTACGCCCACAATACCAAAAGTCATTGGCGCGTTGCCGACTTTAAAGGAAAGGGATAATTAAGGGATTGGGAAGGGGAGTGGATTTGGGCCTCCGGATATCTCACTCACCGTACGAAACGCAGCAGCAAGCCGCAACTTTACGTCGGTTTTCTGTGAAACAGTGGAAACGAGCCGGGCCCATTCATGTTGTAGACAAAAATTGTCTACAACGAGGCTCTATCACTGTTAAAACAAATGATAATAATGAATACATAATGTACCTTCGAACATATAGTGGTACGTGCTCTGGGGATTGAGATTGAACCTGCGACTATGTCTCGGACTCTTCAACACCCTGTTGGGCTATCAGTATCGCTATTTCTATAGCTCATTACTCGAGGGGATAGTCCTACGTCCTACGACTATTATATATATGAAAGTTTGAATGGTTGTGAGTTTGTGAATTTGGATGTTTTAGTCCTACACGCCTTAACGGCTAAACGGTTTTAGATGGAATTGGGGACACAATCAGACCACGATCTGGACTGGGACATAGAAATAGAATGGAATAGAATATTCTTTATTGCACACCAAATAAAGTAAGTTTAGGTACCGAAATAACGAGGGCAATTTACAGTATGCCAATAAAAAATTAATAAACTTAAACATCATAATATGTATAACTTAAATATACTTAAATCCAACATTTATAATTAAATAAATAAATAATACATACAAATATAACTATAATAAGATGCTAATATAGGCTTATTTTTATTACTGAAAAAAAAAACACGGCCGGAGCCGCGAACCAAAGCTAGTCGCTTATAAAACCATAATCATAATCTAGTCCTAGTAATAATATTCATTATGCAGGTATTCCATCCTTGTATATTAATATTCCTATCATAGAACAGTGACTATACATGTGTGAATATCACGTAGTTTTCAATTGCCATGCTCGCTCTCTGTAAGCTTAAATACTGACATAAATTCAACAAGCACGTACCTTTGCCCTATACCCTGCGCCGTCAAAGGAAGCGCTGTCAAATATTCTGTCACCAGGTCGTAATGTTGGGGTCACGCGCCGCCACTGTTTTAGGGAGTTTAGTGGGTACTTAAAATGTATGGGAGATAAGCTATGCCATCAGACGTGTACTTTTAACTTCAACGTCTTCTCGGATCAGCATGCGCTTCCGGCATGCGCTGTGCTGTGCTGTGTGGGTCGCTGTAAGACAAACATGGTGAGGTGGGGTTACTCATCAAAACCCGATTGCGATTGTGGTACTCCAGAGCAAAACATGCTTCACTTGCTTAAGTGCCCACTGTGCCCTACCACCTGTACAAGTAAAGATCTTATGGAGGCTACAGACGTTGCTGTAAGTGTAGCAAAATTTTGGAGCGGGAAGATATATGTAAGTTTTTTTTTTTTTTGTTTTACTAGCCCTTTATTATATACGTCCCACTGCTGGGCACGGGCCTCCTCTACTGAATGAGAGGGGTTAGGCCTTAGTCTACCACACTGGCCTAATGTGGGTTGGCAGACTTCACATACCTTCAAAATTCTTATGAAGAACTTCCCAGGTATGCAGGTTTCCTCACGATGTTTTTCCTTCACCGTTAAAGCAAGTGATTATATGTAAGTTAAAATTTTAAAATATATACCTACATATCAACTTTTATAGCCATGGAAATGGTTTTTTTAGCTTGAGTGACGGATCGAGCAGTTCGCTCACCTGATGGTAATCACCACATCCATAAACAGAAGCAACACCACACATAACTTTGGATTACAAACACTGCGGGGCACTGGACTGTGTTCGTCACCCCGGAACAAACATAACTAATCTAATAATACTCTGAAATTTCACTGGCTTTATTGTCCTTTAAACTGAAACACAATAGTGTGAAAACTGTTTCTACCACTCAGAAATGGCTCTACCGCTCTGCCTCATGCTCCTTTGTCCTAGAATATAAAACAATAATATCGGGGCTGGTTTCGAACCTGCGACTTTCATAGCGGCAGGCCGTACCACTCCCCGGTGAGCTTTCGCTAAAATGTAGGTAGTTATCTCATATAGATGAGCTGAGTTGATGCTGTGTAAGCTCACACCTCTATCCACGATAGGGTAGGCAGAGGTGCTCCGAGCTTATATCCGTCCCATGATGTGATAGGTGATCACATCGAAATTCAATCAACCATGTACCTTATAATTTTTTATTATGCGAATATACATACCCATGACATCATGTAGAAATCAAAACGTTGTTTTGTCGGTATTTTTATAAAAGAGACAACTAATACATGACATGCGTTGTAATTAGAGCACGAGTAAAACCGAATTCATAATGTAGCAAATCAGTAATGAAGACGAGTCTTCGGGTTGAATGCTTTTGAAAATAATCGCTTTATGTTACACGCTCGATTTATATACTACTTAGAAGATAATATCATGTTTGTCTGTTTGTTTGTTTTAATAAATACTTCTTGCGGCCGGTCGTAATAACTACAAGGCAAATTTTTGTGTAATATGTGTTAAAAAGCATGTATCGCCGACTCCACCGCGAGTGGGATAAGGGAAGGTGGGAAGAAAGACATCTTGACAGGGTTTCAACAATTCAATGCTTTATAGGATCGTAGCAAGTGGAAATCCTTTCTCTACCCACCCCTATGGAAAACAGGCGTGAGTCTATGTATATATGTTTTGTAGCTAGTCGTGTTGGGTGTATGATTTTAGAATGACAGAAACAAAATATGCTTTTGTTAAAATGCTGTCACTACACGCTTATGAAGTAATCTTATCATAAAACGTTGACTAACTTTAGAACTGGGTGGTTGAAAATGTTGTTACTTTGGGTAAATATAGTGAATATTTGCTATTAATAATAATACTAGCCCTATATTTTACACGTCTCACTGTTGGGGACGGGCTTCTTTTACTAAATGAGCAGGGTTAGGCCTTAGTCCACCACGCTGGCCTAATGCAGCTTGGTAGACTTAACATACCTTCAAAATTCTTATGAAGAACTTCAGGTATGCAGGTTTCCTCACGATGTTTCCTTCACCGATAAAGCTAGCGATAATTTACAATTAATACACACTTAACTTGAAAAATCAGAGGTGCATGCTCTTGGGGCTGGTTTCGAACCGGCTTTCGACTCAGCAGTCCGTATCACTTCCCGCTGAGCTATCTCTGCGGTAGGTATCAAGTTAAGTTGTATTTAACTAGGATTACAGATAGGTTTTATAATAAGGCTTACTTTGTTTTCCAATTAACTATAAAGGTAAACTTTGTGGTCATAAAAGTAACTAGAGTTGCTTCCGAGTAAGTTCTGCCAACAAAATTTCAAAACTGAGGTCATAATATGTTTGCAATTATAGGTAATGAGGTCCTTAGGTTATTAAGTTGTAAAGATTATAAATAGTAAATTGTCAATCGTGTAACACAAGTATTTTCTTAATTAGGTAGTTACGAAGCTATTAATTAAAGTCTTGCATTTTAAATTCATTTTGAATGCAAACCCCACGGTAATTAGGCACATAAAACATATTAATCCAATTTTTTAGGCATCTGATGAATATGAAATTAGAAATTAAATATACAAAAAAAGATAAGTGAAGTCGCGAGTAAAACTAGCTAGTTAATAATGACGCCGGAAGCCGCCCATAACGTACCGCACTTAATATAAATCATCCACTTAACACTTTTTTTTCACTGGAAAACGCAACGACAATATCATCTAAATATACCGGGAACGCATAAAAAGTTTAAAAGTTTATTTTAGTATACCGCGATGAGAAAGTATGCGTCGCCGCCTGAGCTACGGTCGGTGTCGCCGCAGTGGACGTCGCGCGTCCATCATAGCTTCACCCCTCTCTTTCACTCTTACATCATTACCATTCTATCTCTTTCCAAAGAGCCATGCGTGTATGGCTCGAAACAATCACGTTTATTTTTGAAATTCGAACCTTATTGAAATAGAGTCGGGAATACGTTCCATTTCAGTCTTTAAATTCCAAATTGGAATTCTAATTTTTTTATCTACTTACGATCAGTTCTAATGATTGAACATTCATATATTTAAAAATTGTCGACCGTTAAGATATAAAAAATCGACAAAATTGTCCCTTCCATAAAAGCGACGCGAACCGAAACCAGATATCGTTTATTTTTACCTTAATTTCTGCCTATTTTTTTTGTCTCCGTATTGAGAAACGTCGTCGGATGCATCACGATCGTGCCTTAGTGTTTTTTTTTTTTTTTACATTTCAAATGACACAGAAAAGCTTTTTGTGTGACGCGCCTTATCGCAAAGATGCAGCGCAAAAAGTTTTGCGAACGATTTGAAATATAGACTTTTGTATTCAAATTCTTGTTGAATACAAAATGTTAAAATAAATCTCTGTGTCGAGCGAAATTGTTGTGATTTCTCTACTTTTGCGAAATGTTTAAAGTATACTGGCATTAAGAAACCTGTCAAATATAATTAAACAGATGAAAGGTTTGATTGTGCCAAAAAGCGTTATTTATACACAAGCATGAAATACTGCGATAGAGACGTATTAGAATTGCTATTAAAACATTGTTATTTCTGAATTCATAACAAACACCTGTCATGATTAATATACGCTCTGGGAATTCATATATGTGTCTTGAGCTAGCCACGCTGTAGACACAGTTTTGTCTACAACACGAATGTAACGGTTCGACCGGGTCGTTACCACTGACTCACAGAAAACTGACGTAAAGTAGCGGCTTGCTGCTGCCTTTCGTACGGTGAGTGAGATAACCGGAGGCCCGAAAACCTCCCCTACCCAAAACCTTAATTATTATCCCTTTCCTTTTAGTCGGCAACGCGCTCATGATTCTTCCGGTATTATGAGCGTACATGGGCGGTGGAGATCACTTACCATCAGGTGACCCACTTGACCGTTTGCCGTCCTATGCTATTGAAAAAAAATGTAAATACGAATTCACGCATTTAGTCTACTTTAGGAATGCTGGATTTTAAAGACCTTCTTTGAAACTAAGTCATAAGTTAAACAAATCTAAAGGCATTACGAATTACTTCATACCTGCAACTACAAATAATATACTTTACGATATTACAAAGATAAAGTTGTCAAAACGATTTCATCAAGGGACCCAGTGGTGTGTCAAATAATAATGGCGAAATATAATACGCTATTAAAAATGTTTATAATGGGGCGTTTTGTATGGAAAATCAAACATTATGCTTTATCCACAATGAGTTATAATAATAACATGAAAGCCGTACCGTTTTTACTAATACCCGAACGTTTTCCGGACGAACGGACTTTATGTGCAGTCTCAGTGAGAGCAGAAAGTAACGGCTATCAATTTATTTCATAAAATCTCTTTCTTATTTCTTCTTTCTCCATCCTTGATCTTTTTCTTTGGGTTCTAATCTCCTCACTGTTTTGCGCCAAGTCAATCTGTCTTCGGTTGCCAGCTCTGGTAACTGGGCTTTCTTGAGGTCTCTGGACAATTGACCAGGTCAATAGGGAGCGGCCGCTATCTCTCTTCTTTTCTGGTATATTTAGCAAAATTTGTACCGCATAGTCTTCACAACGTCTTCTTACTTGTCCATACCATCTGCGACGGTTTTCGGTCATTTTATTATAATACTGACACTATGAGTCTGTTTCAATGTGTTCAATGTCTGGTCAAAGAACCGCCGGAAAACGCTTTCAATCATTCAATCAGCTATCACCTGTGGTATTTCCAGACCGATACGACTTAGGAACCTTCAAGAAAAGAGTCTACTCTTTCCTCAAAGGCCGGCAACGCATCGATAATTCCTCTGGTATTGATGGTGTCTATGGGCGGCGGTGATCACTCAACATCAGGCGTCCTCTTTCATAAAAAAAGAAAGCTACTTTGGAAAGTAGCAATTTTACATGTGCTTTTTCATGATAATTTTGTTGTCTTAAATTTTATTTGCTAAATCATGTGTACATGGGTATTAAACAGGCTCTTAATAAGTTCTCTAGTTAGAGTCTATAATATTTTCGCCAGAGCTCAAATTAGCATATTCAATAAAATGTAGTCAAAGTTATCGTTTGTTTATATAACCTAGGTTCACTATGATGAACAGTAAATGTAAAGTCGCTTACAACTCCGCCTCCGCTTATGAATCCGCCACCCGCTATCACTCGGCTATACGCACGTCTCAACGCGTTACACGCACGGATGGACATGATGCTCGGATGAATTATTAAATATTAAAGTTGTCGATGCGCCGCTACTCCGCCTCTCCGTCCACCGCCTTCCACTGGTGTTTTGTTACACTGTTTATAACATAATATAAGGGATAGGCAGAGATGCAACTAGTACACCCACGTTTCGCTGTGCTTATGATGTGATAAGGAGCGAACCTATCGCCATACCGGGCACAAACTCCACTCCTGGGCAATTCAAGTGTCATTTTTCGAATGGACAATTCAAACACTAATTATGATTTTCAAAATGCCACTTCACATCGCGTTGCGTTGGTTTTCCGCGATGATAAAGTAAAAAAAATATACTTGATTGTAATAATCATAATACAACGTGTTACGAAAAGGTGTGGTCATATTAAGCAATGCATAGTGTTGATGTAAGTATTTCACCCCAGTGCCAAATCCGAATGCATTACTAGGGCATAAATAAAGCATGTTCTTATAATAATGATGATCTATCGTATCTTATTATCTTATGATGTATCGATCCTATAAAGCGTAATAAACGAGTGATTAAAATTAACATGGATTTATAAGACGCCTAGATTTTGTTAATATCCTGTATATAAATACTCAATATCATGTGTATATAAATACACTTAAATATGACCACATCTTTCTGTAACATTTCTAACATAATATCAGCCCTGTGTTATACTGTTCTATTGCTGGACACGAGCTTCTTCTACTAGAATCATCAACAATAAAGCGTATATGTAGAAGACCACCCGCCTCCTGGTTGACGACGAAGACCTGAAAAAAGGTTAAATACAAAAAGACGTAGAATAAAGCCGTGCTGAATGGACAATACGGACAAGGTAGGCCGACCTCAAGTAAACGGTACTCCTCCTCTCCTCCTATATCGTCCCCTTATTGTTGAGGATCGTGACTCCGTGCAAGGATTCTAGCAATGGTTTTTTTTCATTTGCTCCGGTCTTCGGCTTGATGGACTGCGACGTTGACTGATTTCTCCAGCTGTTCTGACACCTGGTCAGACCAACGTTTCGGGTTCCTTCCTCTTGGTCTTTTGCCTTCTATTTTCCCTAAACGGTACTAGGTCTACCAAGAAGAATAGCCTCATCTACTAGTGAGGGGGTTAAGGCTTTAGTCCACCACACTGGCCAGTTTAATAGACTTCACCTTTGAAATTCTTATGGAGAATTCTCAGATTTGCAGGTTTCCTCCCGATGTTCCTTCGCCTTTAAAGCAAGCGATAATTAACACAAATACACACGTAACTTAGAAAAGTCAGAGGTGTATGCTCTTGGCGTTGTTTTAAAATTTGCGACTGCCTCGGTGGCGCAGTTCTAATACGTAGGTACGCGTTACGACTGAGGCTGACGCTGAGGTCTCGGGTTCGATCCCCGGTTTGGGTAAAAGTGATATTGGGTGTTTCTATTATGAAATGCTTAGTATCTGCCCGGAGTCTGGAATTGTACCCGGTATGGCAATAGGCTCGCCCCCTATCATATCATGGGACGGAGATACGCTCGGCGAAATGTGGGTGTACTGGTTACATCTCTGCCTACCCCTTCGGGGATTTCAGGCGTGACTGCGTATGTATATATGTATGTCTCGGCAGTCCGTACCTCTCCCCGCTGCTTATATTGTAATATAATGTTTGTAACTGTATTTTATCCCTCAATGTCGCGTGATGTAAAATGTAACAGCATGGAAACGACCTACTGCCGGTCTATATTTAAACATAATCTCGACGTCTAGACAGAACAAATGTATTCTAGTATTTGTAATACAATGACTGAACACTAAATATGTGTCTATGGTGTTACGGATGTGCCTAGATTCTCTTTTAGCACTTTTTGCGGTTTTTGTGCATGATATATATGACTGCCTCTGTGGCGCAGTTGTAATGCGTACGCGTTACGATTGAGACCAATGCTGAGGTCTCGGGTTCGATCCCCGGGTCGGGTAAAATAGTGTTGGGTTTTTCTATTACGAAATGCTCAATATCACCACCAATATCACCTTACCCGACCTGGGGATCAAACCCGAGACCTCAGCACAGCAGTCGTACCGCGTACGCATAACAACTACGCCATCGAGGCAGTCATAAAATACTTATTAGGTACCAACCCATCTATATGCATATATGCATGATTTCTA
Organism: Mimas tiliae; assembly: GCA_905332985.1. Taxonomy (NCBI): domain Eukaryota; kingdom Metazoa; phylum Arthropoda; class Insecta; order Lepidoptera; family Sphingidae; genus Mimas; species Mimas tiliae. The sequence continues at coordinate 13,372,811 of HG995259.1, read as the reverse complement.
TGCCACAAAATGTAACTAAGTACAATTTCATTTCTGCTAACCCATTACAATGCAAATTACATTAAGATGAGGATAGTGAGCCTTAATACCCTGTGACATTTAGCGAGTCAGGACTGGTGTCGCGACCGAGACGGGAGACCGCGACGCATGGCCTGTGTCAGGCGTACGCTTTGTATGAAATTGTAAGGAAACGTTCGGGCACGCTCTCACGCATCTCATATGCAATTTTTTTTTTTTTTTTATGGCATTGGCCGGCAATAAGCATGTGGGTCACCTGATGGTAAGTGATCTCCACCGCCCATGTACGCCCACAATACCAAAAGAATCATGGGTGCGTTGCCGACCTTAAAGGAAAGGGATAATTAAGGGATTGGGAGGGGGTTTGGGCCTCCGGATGTCTCACTCACCGTACAAAACGCAGCAGCAAGCTGCTACTTTACGCCGGTTTTCTGTGAGACTGTAGTAATGACCCGGACAAGCCGGCCCATACATGCTATAGACAAAAGTGTGTACAGCGTGGCTCTACTACTCATACAATTGTAAGAGTACCTATACAATTGCATACAAAACGGTCGTGTTGCTGTCGTCATGTGTCGCGATCTCTTGTCTCGGTCGCACACATCAAAACGTATCATAGGCCATCATACTTGTAGCGATTAACCTACGGGTCGCGGACGGTTACTCAGTAGCTGATTCTATACGTGCTATTTCTGGAATCTACTGTGTATGAAACAAGTTTGTTTATCCGATTGCAAATTGATATGTATAGACATAAAGATATACTCTCTAATTTGTTATAGGCAAAACTGCTATTTTATAAGTGTTTGCGCACTACATCGGATCCGAAACCTAGAAATGGTCTAGTCGAGAATAACTCCAGTTCGAATTTTTTGATTTTATGGTCTCCAACTCAGATCGCAAGCTTACCTTTAGCGTCTTTATTAGAGTGTCATTACTTATCTCCGTAATCTTTTTTTGCCGCCATTAAGCAGTGTGTATACACTGTTATGTTTCGATTTATATGACATTGAAATAACATTAACAATAACAAATATTACCAACACTTTATTATATATATACGTCTCACTGCTGGGCACGGGCCTTCTCTACTAATGAGGGGTAAGTCCTTAGTCCACCACGCTGGCCTAATGCGGGTTGGCAGACTTCACATACCTTCGAAATTCTTATAGAGAATTCTCAGTTTTCCTCACGATGTTTCCTTCATCGAAAGGGAATTGCACCTGTGAAATTACTGAGTATTATGGGACTTAACATATTATAACGAGCACAGTGCTGTACCATGCAGTACTTTGTAATTAAAAGTTTTGCGTGGTGTTGCTTCTATATATGGGCAGGCGAGGCGCTTACCATCAGGCGGGCGACCTGCTCACCTCATCATTCCATCAATCAGGTAGATAAAAAGCCTTGATTGATACTATCATTGATTACACATTTAGTCTCATTTAAGTCTTTCGTAAGTTACTTGATTATGTAAGATCTCCACTTGAAATAAAACAAGTTTATACATATTTTATCGCGATTAATTTTTATTTTAGTCCCGACGTTTCGACGTTTCCGTCTTTGTGGTCACGGGAGAGACTGAGGTGTAGATCGTCTCGGAAAGTTAATGTTACATTGCTTACCTTAATTATAAAATTATACTTTTTTTTTAAATATTAAATCCGGATAAACTTGTTTAATTTCAATGTGTAATATTCGCGTAAACATAAGAAATCACTAAGATCTCCTAATTAAATTTACCTTTCGAAGATTATTTTCAATTACTACCTAGAGCTTTTTGAAAAAAGGCGGCAATACAATTTAAGGATACATAAAAGTCACAGCAAACGCCTCGGGCATTTATAATTACACAAAATGGACCTATATGTAGTGCTTCTTGTGGTCATTGATACTATAAAATCTCCTTCTTCCACCTGCATTTATCCCACTCGTAGTGGGGTCGGCGCAATATGCTTTTTAACACGTCAAGTTACAAAAAGATTTGACTTTGTAATTTTTACGACCGGCCGCCTGTCTGACGTCAACCACTTTGGGGGCTTAATGCAGTAAAATACGATATGGAAATTTGTAAACAATTTCAAGTTTAATACATTTGCTCATTATTTAATATTATTCAACTTAGTATTCACACGGTAATAATGGGCAAATCGCCTAGTTTAGCGAAAATCTAAAACGTACGCTTGTACGTGGGATTTAATCGAATAAACATGGTACACAGACGATCATACTGAATAATTCATTGGGCAAATTGTGAAATTATACAGGCTACATTGAAATTTGTCGCGAGCGGCCCGCTCTCGCATACCTTATGGCCCTCATGCACGGAGACGCAAAATTGAACTAGCGAATCTGAGTCAGTTTGTATTTTTTACATACATACATACGCACTCACGCCTGTAATCCCTGAATGGGTAGGCAGAGGTGTAACCAGTAAACCCACATTTCGCCGAGCGTATCTCCGTCTCACGATGTGATAGGGGGCGAGCCTATCGCCATACCGGGCACAAATTCCAGACTCCGGGCTGATACTGAGCATTTCGTAATAGAAAAACCCATTACCACTTTACCCGACCCAGGGATCGAACCCGAGACCTCAGCGCTAGCCTCAATCGTAACGCGTGCGCATTACAACTGCGCCACCGAGGCCGTAGATTTTTTAATCCACAACAAATATAAGTGAGTTATAAGTTTGACCCCTTTATCTATCTATGGATATGGGTTCGCGTATCTGTAGCATCGTAACGCTTAAACGGATAGACCGATTTGCACGCGTTTGTTTTGTTTGAAAGCTGGTTTAATCGAGATGATTCTTAGCTATATTTGAAGAAAATCTGTTCAGTTATCTCAAATCACAGATAATTTTTTAATTGTCGTCGGGGGTTTTTTTAATAAAGCAAGTGGGGCTTGTGCTGGTGAGTGATCTCTCACCACTAATACCAAAGTAATCATGGCCCATAGGTGTGTTACTGGCATTTTTTGGCAGGAGAATAATATTGAAAGGGTGGGGGGAGTGTTGGGTTAAATCAAAAATCTCACTCATCGTACGAAATGCAACAGCAACGGTCATGTCGCATGCGTCTTCTGAAAGCTGTAACACCCACAATTTGTGTTTTAACTAACTGAAAAAAGGAGGATAGTGATTTCTTAGGTTTACGCGAATATTTCACATTGAAATAAAACTAGTTTATACGGATTTTATCGCGGTTTAATATTTATTTTAGTTCCGACGTTTCGAAAGCTTTTCAGCCTTCATGGTCACGGGAGAGACTTCAGTCTCTCTACTAAAAGGAGGATCTTTAGATTAGAGACTTTCCCGCCAACATATTCGCCATTGTCGTATTCATAGGCGCTGGGGATCACTTACCATCAGGTGACCCACTTGCTCGTTCGCTGACCTCGGCTATAAAACGAAAGGCTTTTTTTTGAAACTGAGCAGTGAAGCTCGGCGAATTTCTGAGAATGCTAAATTGGCTTCGTATTTTTAATAGACTTTTCTTTATTTTCTTAAATGACGAGACGAGCAGGTCGCCCGCCTGATGTTAAGCGACACGCGTGCCCATAAAAAGAAGCAACGTTACACAGAACTATGGATTACAGAACATTGCATTGCACTGAACTGCGCTCGTCATCGCGAGACAAAAGATATTAAGTCTCATAATGCCAAGTAATTTCATTGGCTTCAATGTCCTTCAAACCGAAACACAACAGTGCTTACACACTATTGTTTGGCTGCATAATAATAATATACAAAGCGGTGGTATCAACCCAGGCGTTCGCTCGCATACGAGGGCCCTACCGCCTCGTGCTAGAAGTTACGTCAGACGAGTATTATTTTATTAATACCAAACGACAGTAATCACTTTAACTCACTTTAGTTTATTGGTTACATTTACAATATCACCGCTTTACAGACCACAACCTCATGTCAGGATTCTCTATAGACCGTTCTCTAATTATAACTCAAACTACTAGAACCGAATAGTAAACCAGCATAGGTACCGCGTAATGAACACTTGGACTATCGCCTGAGCATTGATCTTCCGAACTGGAGGCTGACTGACTGACTGCGGGCAAAAGACCTCCAGTTATGGCAACAGCCTCTTTTATACCATTTAACTACCCTTCCACAACTACTCGTGTCATTATTAATTCAGTGTACCCAACTTTGCTTTCTCAGACACCCCCAATATAAAAAAATACGCTAACACTTGTAAACTAGACTGAAGCTATCAAGCTAAACTGAACATGTATAGGGGCCTTTATGTCCATATTTATGTGGTGCGGATCCCGCGCGGTTCCGGCAAGTGCCGGCATTACCATCTCGTTTAGTATACGTTGCATTATTATGAGCATTTTCTCACTAAGCTGTGTATGAGAAACAGGGAACGGTCGAACGGGAGTATTTTTAACTGAGTTCAAAAAGGAGGATATATTCAAGATTTTATTTATAGCAAATAGTAAGTGATCTCCATCGCCCATGAATATCCATAATACCTGAAGAATCATGGACGCGTTGCCGACCCTAGAAGGAAAAGGTTGATTAATGAATTGGGAAAGGAAAGGGGATTTGGGCCTCCGAATATCTCACTCACCGTACGTAACACATCAGCATGTTGCTAGTTCACGCCGGTTTTCTGTGAGATTGTGGTACCTACCGGGTCGAACCGGCCCATTCGTGCTATAGACAAAACAATCTACAGTTTGATTTTACCATTTTAAATTTTAATCATTGTTGCACTAACGTTGTCTACATACTTTCAGAAAGGTTTAAATGTATAATACATATACATATTATTTAATGTGGTTAATTATATGCATATACCTATATCGTATTTTTTTTTTTGAGATATTTTCTCCTGTTCTTCCGGCATTTCTTTAAGGATTTTGATGGTTCCTTTTAATGTAACATATATTAACGATTAGACGACACTGTTAGACCTTGTATTATTGCTGTAGCTTGTAGATAGATAAGTAAATGTACCTAAATATAAAAAAATATGAAATTGCATTTCTGTACGAAAAAAGTAAAAGTATTATTTTCCATCTTTTTTATTTATTTTAATCAAAGTAACCACCCATGCTATGAATGCATCTTTGCCAGCGCAGTGGCAATTTATCGATGCCCTTCTCGAAGAAATCGGCTGTCCAGCCGAAGTTTCTATTTCTTACCTGGTTCTCCATCATCAGATCTTAACCAAATTTGAATGTAATAATTATTGGAGTAAAACCTATCGAATACAAATATAATCATAAAAATCGGTCCACATTTGGCAGAGATATCACGTATCATACACTTGTAATAAAAACAACAAAATCAATCGTTGATCAGCTACTTTTGATGCATATGGAGTACACGATTTGTGGAGTTTTGTCCCCGTTCATTGACTTTTGGCGTTGACTGTACCACCGCTTTGTCTATTTCTGCCGCCAAGTGTGTAAGCATTGTTGTGTTCCGGTTTGAAGGACATTCAAAGTTCTGTTTGGTGTTGCTTCTGTTTATTGGCAGGCGTGGCGCTTACCATTTCGTCGCTCAAAGTAATAAAAAAACCAAACTTTCACATTAACGTATATGTAATATCCACAGTGTTATGCGTGATATGTGGACAAGCTATATCTAATTATAAATGCAAGTATGATAGGATGTACGTGTGCATTAGTATGGGCGTGTGTCGGGTTTGTGGCGCCGACGGCGCGGCGGTGCGGCGGTGCTGGCGGCGGCGACGCGGCCGCAGCGGTCGAAGGTTCCACTCATCATTCAAACAATACTGTTAGATATTGAACGTGACTGACCTGACAATGACTACCATTTGACCTTAGAAAGGCTTCGAGTTTCAACAAATTGTGGCGACAGTCTGTATTTATATAAGCTTCATAGGACGTGATCAAAAAAATATTTATACATTAATATAAACAGTACAGCAAAATAAATTTAAAACTTTTTTAAACGACTTCAAAATAGGAGCAGGTTCTCAATTCGATTGTATTTTTTTATTATCTCAGAACTTTCGACTGGGTGAACCAATTTTGATGATTTTTTTTATTTGAATGCTGGTGCTGTGGTCCCGTGTGGCCTATTTCAATTTAGTTAAGATCTGATGACGCAGTACGGAGTAAAAAATAAAACTCCACAACGGACAACAGTACACTCGTCGCGATTGTTATTGTATTGGAATTTACATGCTATTGCTGTGACTACCAATAAAAATTAAATAGTAAAATAACGTCGTGTAATTTTATTTGACCGGTAGCGACACAGGCACCGACTCTAAAGAGAATAGAATATATAGAATAAGTTATTTTTGACTTTTAGTGTTTTTACTAACCGACTTCAAAAAAGGAGGAGGTTCTCAATTCGACTGTATTTTTTTAAGTCGGTTTTTAAGTTTTGTTAAACGTTATTTTGTTTTCATTTTTTACTTAACATGCTAAGTCTCATATGCCAGTAATTTCAGTGGCTTTAATGTCCTTCAAACCGGAACACAACAGTGCTTACACACTGCTGCTTGGCGGCAAAAATAGACAGAGCGGTCACACTCATAACTAGCTCTTAACACAGGCCTTCACAATGTGACCGATACAAATGTCAACAGGCGATTTGTCCGCCATAAAAACTCTTAGACCATATTTCTAATCCGTAACTGCCTATAAATCTAAAGCAATCAATTAAGGCAATGTTACAACGCCCGCTGTGGCTTCTCTAATTGGAACTTAATTACCTTTATAGTGAATGCGTTGTAGTTAACATTCATTTGAAGTTGAAACTCTCAATCTTGCATAACTCTACTTAAATACATACACACATACGCACTCACGCCTGTAATCCCCGAAGGGGTAGGCAGAGGTGTAACTAGTACACCCACATTTCGCTGAACGTATCTCCGTCCCACGATGTGATAAGGGGCGAGCCTATCGCCATACCGGGCACAAATTGCAGACTCCGGGCTGATACTGAGAATTTCGTAATAGAAAAACCCAATATCACTTTACCCGACCCGGGGATCGAACCCGAGACCTCAGCGTCAAGCCTCAGTCATAACGTGTACGCATTACAACTGTGCCACTGAAGCAATTATTTACTGTGTTTTATATTATTTAATACTGTTCCGACATTAAATGTCTTCCTTTCTATGGATTTCGTTGATTAATTGACAACTCGATTGAAAGTCTGTTCAGATAGTTTAAATCACATGCTATTTAACAGTTGATCAACTAAAATAAACTTGTGAGAACCTGCTATAAGTTCGTCGCTAGCGTAACTCACAAATTCACAAACAAACACACCTTATTATAGATTGTCATAATAAAAGGGAGTCAAAATCTACACGTAAAATGGGCCTATTTTTTTTGCGTGCATTGTATGAAAGGTCGCAGTGGCGTGTTGGACCGCCCATTTAGCTCCTTGGCCTGTGCGCTGTACAATGTAGTGGCTCCATTGAAAAACGCCGCGTCCGCCCATGCCTATATAATTATTTACATCTATCATAATATTGAATGTGAGAAAATTTGTGGAAGATTGATTAGTTCAGTTTATGAGTAGATTAATGTAAAAACACTGGGGATGTTTTTTATTATAGCGTTCATATTTGTAAAGGTACGTTTTAAGGTACACGACTGAGACAAGGAGCCCGCGATGCGTGACACGAGTCAGGCGATAGTGACATGTCCGCTTTATATTGACCGACTTCAAAAAAGGAGGAGGTTCTCAACTCGACGAGTTTTTATTCCTTTTTTTAAGTATAGTAATACACTCGTAACACTCGCCACGATTAGAATTGGATTGGAATTTACACCCCATAGACAGCTATGGGATGTAAATTCCTTAATTTTTTAAGAATTAAGAAATAAAATAAGTTTTAACAAATCTTAGACACCAACTTCCGAAGTGAACTAATAGAAATTGTTATTTTTAACTTTTCAGTGTTATTTTTTGAAGGCGGGGTTTTTAAGGTTTGTTAAAAAATATTTTATGAAACAGTCGCGCGTTGCGGTAGCCTATCTCGGTTGTGTATCTATATAGGTATTTTAACCCCAAAATGTACCTATTCAATAGTATAAAAAGGGGTGTGTCCCAGTCTCTTTTCTCGGTCGCGGACCTCCAAAGAGGCCTCTATTGTATCGTAAAATGCGCACTGTTTATGCCTCTGTTGCGCAGTGGGCGAGTGGTCGGTTGTGAGACAGCGGGTTCGATTCGCGCACCGACACAAAAGTTTTTGCGATATATTTGTTTGGGATATGGGTGTTGTGGATTATTGTAATGTTATTTCTTTACATTTCAAATATGATTTTCTGTCAACCAAATGACCACAGTCACAATATTCAAATGACTATACAATTAATCACATCATAGGACCCGTGCGTGCAGCACTAATTGCACCTCTGCCTACGCCTTTGAGGATACCAGCGTAAGAGCCTATGTTATATTAGATATTTATACAAATAGCATTTTCGCAATACACGCGAACAATTTACTTTTACTTTACTCAGCTGAATTCACTTTTTTTATCTAATTCGATGTCATCTCCGCCCACACCAGGGCACCAGAAACCTTAAGGAGTAAAACAAACGCGCGAGTGGGCGACCAACGACCGCGACCGGCAACCACAATCGGCCGCGCGGCAATTTAATGAGTTAAGGCCAAGCGTACTGGAATATTATTTTTGTAATGCCTTTTGAGATCATACTGTGGTTGTTAAATTAATTTACACCTGCCCAAAATTAGCACTTATAATTTTATAGTCATCAATTCAAGTTGATTTTGCAGATTACAGATAAAGCCCAGTATAAGACACCAAAATATTAATGATGTTATAGGGGCGAGCCTATTGCCATGCCGGGCACAATCCAGACTCGGGCTGATACTGAGTATTTCGTAATAGCAAAACCTAATATCCAAATTTACTCCACCCGGGGTTCGAATCCCAGAGCCGTCGTACCGCGTACGTATTACAACTGCGCTAGCGAAGCAGTCGTAACTTCTTTTTTAAATTCTTCTTTCTGCCTGGCGTTATCCCGGTTAAGTGAAATTTAGAATTTCTTCCAAAATGCAAAATGTATCTTTACATTAGGCGATCAAACTTTTTGCAAATTATGATAAAGGTATACATTTTTAACAAGATGAAGTCATCTGCACTTAGAATCTGAATGAATATTTATTATTTCATGTTATGAAACATTCATAAAAAATACTTAATTTCATAAATTAATAGAGCCAAGCTACATACAGTTTTATATACAGCATGGATGGGCTGGCTCCACCGGGGTAATGCCATTGTGTTATAGAAACTGGCAACAAAGTGGCAGCTTGTTGATTTCGTATGGTGGGTGGAATTTCCAGAAGTCTGGATTTGGGCTTCCCATGGCCACCCCTACCCATCCCATGGTCGACAATAATCATTCTGATATTGTATGTGTTCCTGGACGGTGGAGATGACTTACCACCAGGTGATCCACTTGCTCATACGCCTTTGCACAATAGTACAAAACACAACCTGTGAGTTGCGCAACTTCAAATTGATTATAAAGTACTTAGCACTTAATAAAATTAATTAACTCTATAACTAACAGCACGGCCATCGGCATCCGTTACAACTGACACAAACATCTGTCCATCATCAAATCGAAACATGTCCCATGCATTATGTATGTGCTAACAGTAGTTATTATATAAATATTTATATAGATTATGCAGAATGTTTGACTTTATTGACATTAAACGCCGCCGCACACTATTTAGGTGCACACTGAAGCCTGTGAAATTACTGGGCATTTTGATACTTAACAACTTATATCTCGGGGTGACGAGCGCAGTCCAGTGCCATGCATTGCTTAGTAATTCAAAGTTATGTGTGGCGTTGTCTCTGTTTATGGGCAGGTGTGGCGAGCGACATGCTCGTCTCGTCATTTAAGTAAATAAAAATAAGTAAACTTTGGAGTGCGCGGCAGTCACAAGCGACGGCGAGGCGCGACACAACACTTAAGACGCTTTAACTGCACCACAAAATTTTACATGTCGCGGTACCGCGTCTCTTATGGCCGTTCCCTATATTCTGTCTGTCTCTAGTTTTGCTATACCGGCGATAGAAAATTTTATCTATTTTCCGTTTTACCGTCCCAATAAACTTACTAATGATAGGTAATCCTATTCTTCATTGCTGTCTACTGATGAGAGGACTGATAGCTGACTACAGATATACAACACTATGAAAATGACAGTTCAAGCATCCCAATATTTTTTATGTGCTATCTGTCGATAAAGTTATTTAGTTTTTTCTTTATCGGTAGATTTTAACCGATAAACAGATATCTCGGCTGTAAAAAAACGAAATAAATAACGCATTTTGAAGAAATAGCCATGAGTATATAAGGCTTACATGGCACTTGCACTGCAATACAAAAAACTAAATAAATTATGTAAAAATGTAAAATTCCCATAAATAAAAATAATGCACCGTTTTGATAATTAAATTAAGTGCAAGAGACATATTTGTTAATGCGAACAAAATAATTCCCCACTCCAGTAAAATCCCCCAAATTCGCTTGAGATTTTTGTTCAAAGGACTTGTATTCAGAGCCGTAATGTATTGATAGTAAAACGTTTCGTTATTACATTGTGTTTTGCAACATAATAAGTATTTCTCATTATTATTATTTCATTTACAGTGGTAAAAAATAAGAATTATAGATAAATGTTAAATTAAAACTTATATTTCTAATCTAAATCATATCTTCATATTTTCTAACATAAATTAAACAATAAGTTCCTCTTTCTCAGCTTGTATGAACATAACGCACAAGAGGGCCCAGATAGACTGCCTATCTATTGCTATCATAATATCCGACGTGCATATCTAAAAAATAGGGACGATTCTAAGCAGTAGATAGAACAATACGGATGTTTGACGATAGCTATCTATCGTGAAATTGAAGATTAATATTGGGAACGGCCATTAACCGAGTCGCACACTCAAATTGTAGCTTTGGCGTCCGCGTAATACTCATTATTGTAAAACTATCGTGTGTGCCGTGACCCTAATGATACGATGAAACTTCTAATTAGATGTTTATTTAAATTACGTGTTTAAGCTGCATTAGAAACGTTACGAATTGAGCTTATTAATGATACGGTAAAATATTTTAATAACTTATAACAATTCGAACTATTTATCAACTATTTCTCGTCTGTGTTGTTCTGTGGCTCCGGAATTACTCTAAAAATACTTCAGATTTGTAGTTTTATGTTTTAAATTTAATGCATGTATCGCCAAAGGGGTAGGAAGAAATATAACTAGTGCCAACTTTGTTTAGTGGTAGAGCCACGCTGTCGACGGTTTTGTGTACAGTATAAATGGGCTGGCTCGACCGGTTCGATACCACTGTCCTACAGAAAACCAACGTGAAGTAGCAATTTATTATTACGTTTTATACGGTGAGTGAGATATCCGGAGAAAATCGTCAGCATTATGACATGTCCTTTTCAAATGAGGCTTTAAATGTATTTCTAGGGAATATCGGTGGCTCGGTGGCGCGGCTGTAATGCGTACGCGGTACGACTGCTGTTCAGAGGTATCGGGTTGATCCCCGGGTCGTGTAGAGTGATATTGGGTTTATCATGAAATGCTTAGTATCAACCCGAAGTAGAATTGTGCCCAGTAAGGCGATAGGCTCGTCCCCTATCACATCATGGGACGAAGGTAGGCTCGACGAAGTGCGGGTGTACTAGTTGTACCTCTGCCTACCCCTTTGGGGAGTATAGGCGTGAATGCGTATGTATGTATGTCCTAGAAAAGGCAGAGACTTGGCTGTGCCTCTAGCATTACTGAAATTAATGAGCGACGGTAACCACTTACCATCACGTGGGTCGTCAACTCGTATATCTTAAACTCCAGTAAAAACAACAGTACATAGTAGGTCTCTCCTATGCGAGAGTCTGTCTGTGTTGGCACCACCGCTTTGCCTATTTCTGCCACCAAGCAACAGTGTGTAAGCACTGTTATTTCGGTTTGAAGGACATTGAAGCCAATGAAATTACTGAAAATTATGAGACTTAACAACTTATGTCTCGGGTTGACGAACGCAGTCTATTGCCATGCAGCGCTTTATAATTCAAAGTTCTGTGTGATGCTGTATCTGTTATGGGTAGGCGTGGCGCTTACCATCAGGCGAGCGACCTGCTCGTTTCTTCATTTAAGCTAATAAAAAAATCACCGCGATGCAGCAATGATTCAGCCGCAAAATCACTGCCAGCTGAAACGCATCGTCCTGTGGCCCTTAATTTGCAAATACCATAGAAATCACTTCAATATCAATATAAAACAAACACTTTACGACTAGAGAATATATATTCAAGTTTTAACCTGTCGTATATTCGTATGTAAATGATATCGGTTGTCGGAGACACACTCGCGCGAGATAACCTTAGCTTCGAGCGAATTTATAATCAACTAGCTATTGTCGGCGGTTCCGCCCGCGTGGAAATCTTTCCCATCATGTTTTTTATAGCATAGGCCATAGGCACTTGATGGTACGTGATCTCAACTGCCCATGACACTCACAATACCAGAAGAATGTAGGATACGATGCCTACCCTAAAGGAAAACATAATAAAAAGATTGGGAAGGGGAGGGAATTTGGGCCACAGAATCACTTTTTTAAGTTTTTTATATCATAGGCCGGTAAATGAATAAGTGGGTCACCTGATAGTAAGTGATCTCCACCGCCCATGTACGCCCTCAATACCAAAAGGATCATGGGCGCTTTGCCGACCCTAAAGTAAAGCATAATTAAAATATTGGGAAGCGGAGGGAATTTGGGCTACCGGATATCTCACTCGCTGTACCTACGTAATGCAGCAGTAAGCCGCTACTTTAGGTCGGTTTTCTGTGAGACAGTGGTAACAGAACAAACTGTCTACAGTGTGGCTCCGGGATGTAACTTAAGCGTTTATGACTTAACCGATAAAAACCCTCGATGTCAATTAGACAAAATACATCCTTAGCTATCAATAACTATTAAACAACTGAACCGTTTCGATTAAACCAACTTTCAAACAAAATAACCGCATTCAAAGCGGTTAATTCCATTTCGACCAAGGGCCAAGGGTCAAACTTATAGCACTCCTCTTTTTGTTGAGGAATAAAAGAGTAGCCTATATATGTCAATTTTAAACTATTTCCATGCAATATTCAAACCTATCCGTCGCTCTGTTTGCTCCGTTGCTTTATGAAAGAGGACAAACAAACGAACACACTTTTGCAATTTTAATATAACTAAAGATTGTAACGCGATACGGCACGTAGTACCAACACGTGTGGTATGCTGGTATATAGTCGTTTACATACATACGCACTGACGCCTGTAATGCCCGAAGTGGAAGGCAGAGGTGTAACCAGTACACCCACATTTCGCCGAGCGTCTCTCCGTCCCATGATGTAATAGGGGGCAAGCCTATCGCCATACCGGGCACAATTTGTTATTGTTAAGATTGTACCTGGTTATTGTGCTTCTACTTAGTACCGGTATGTAGATAAAATGGAATTACACACTGTCTCTATTAGTTAAATACAGTGCCATCTAAATATAATGTCAAATGATGAAAAATTTACATGTCCCGATGGTTCCCATAATTATACCATCCTGGGTTAATTTGAATGGGTTTTGATATATTGGTAGACTTATTTAATGAACTGCTATTTAAATGATCGCTTCATTAGTCTAATGGCAGCATAATAAGGCTGAGAACCGTGAGTTCCTGGGTTACATTTCCAGGTCAGGCAATTACTATTTGTGTTTTTGATTCGGAAAATCACACATGAAAATGTCCGCCATTGTATAGTATATGCTCGGTTTAGCAATAGGCTTTGTCACTAGTTGCACCCCTTTCTACCCCTTCGAGAATAAATGCGTTTTTATGATATGTTATTTGAATGGTTGTTGTTCAGTAATGTTATAGCGGACGAATGATTTTGGACCGTCGCATTGATCTAGTAGGTACGAGTTACTTAAGCTGATAAACCGGCAAGGGCCTAAGTTTAAATCTCAAGTTGGGCAACCACAATTTACATTTGAGTTTATGTGTATAATTTGGCCTGCCTGAAGACTAAAGGTTGACTGAAACCGAGTGAACTCACTAACTTCACTCCGTCAGAGTTATTTTGCCAGTTACACTTTGGACTCATTCACTAATCGGTAAACGATTAGCAAGTTAAGAAACCTTTGGCGCAGTCAGTCTAAAGATGGGTGACCGCTTAGTGGTAGTTCAACTGAGCGTCTCCATGTGCTTCGGAGAGCACGTAAAAATTCAGTCCCGGTTATCAACTGACACAAGTCGTTACGCCAAGTCGAAGGCCTTCAGATAGCTTGAAAAATTTGACACTACGCTGGCCACTATCCATTCGACATATTTATTATTTACTAGATGCACTTGTTCCCTCGAAATATAATCAAACCAAAAATACATAGAAAGATACATTTTAGATCCTCTGCTGAAACTCCTATGCCTACTCTCCTAACCTTTCAATATGACGTAAGTCTAGCCAAAGCGTATTAAAAATAAATAATTCAATCACGACACGGTCCAAAATTTATTGACAATTAAATATATGTCTACGGTCTAGAGGACATTAATAAAATCATAAACAATATGCACAAGGCACCGGCGAATAAGGACGTATAGCTCTCATTGGAATAATAATTTCTAGTGTTCGTGATTTGTATGCCGTAATATATCATACAGACCACCTAGTGCCTTACGAGGTGGTATTCATATTTCGTACGGAACATTAGACAATAAATCCGTTATCAAATTAATCTTTCAACCAAACTGGCCGCCGTGGCATGGACGTAGCAAGCGAGTGGGCCGGGCGAATGTGGCCAGATGACAGGTACTTCGTGTGCGAGACGCCGTCGGCAAGTTTTCTCCACTTTGTCTATTTCTGCCGCCAAGCAGCAGTGTAAAACCACTTTTGTGTTCCGGTCTGAAGGGCATTCAAGTCAGTGAATATACTATTATGAGATTTAACATCTTGTCCCTCGAGGTGACGAGCGTAGTTCCTGTGCCATTCAGTGCATTGTAATTCAAAGTTCTGTGTGGTGTTCTGTGCATGGGCGGGTGTGGCGCTTAGATTCGATAGTAATATCAGGCGAGCGACCTGCTCGTTTCGTCAATCAGGCTGATAAAACAAAAACTAATCGATAATCGTAATTACATAGGCGACGTCGCGCGCACACGTTAGTTTAATATGATATTACCTATTATTCGCATATTTTAAATAATTATGTATAACTTATGTCGTTATACTAACCGGTATATGAATTAAGAAAAACTGTTGCCAATTTTCCATGAAAGGCAATTTTTACTATAGATGCTTACTAGCGTGTGTGTACGCATATCCGGGATTGTAAATTGGGCGATAGGTCTCGCCCCTTATCACATCATGGACAGGAAATAAACTTTACGCTTTGGGGATATAGGTGCGAGCTTAATCTATCCATCCGGAAATATAATATGCTTAAATAGATAGAGTTCTGTCGTAATTCGTAGACTCTGTTTTTGTCTGTTTGTCGCTATACATCAAACAATCCAGATACTTATGATTAATGATCTTGTTTAAGTTATTATGATTAATAATTTATTATAAATATATTGCCCAGTACCAAATGTTTGGTTAATTTAAGAAAATATGTGATAATTGTGCGATGTCATGTAAGCGGTGTCGATATAACTCTACATTATATTTTTTATCAATTCAATTTCATATTAGGAGGTAAAAAGCTCAGTATATAGGTTATATGTGTCATTTAGCAAATTTTGTCGTCTCCAAAAAAAACTAATAGTAAATTACTAATACTCGTGTACATTGAATAGTGAATTTATAATGTAGGTGTGGTGCGGTCCATCGCGTGTTAGGCCTATTTTATTACAACGTGCCTTTTTATATTTGCTATTAACTCGCAGTTTTTCGTTTCACATATATAAATATCAGAGGGTATCAATAAACAAAATATCGCTAGTTTCAATTTCAAAATTGTTTATTTTAACTTCATAAGCCTACTTAAAAATTTCAGTCAAATAAATACACGGTGTTGTTTATTCTTTTTTTTTCATGTTAAATTAAATATATCACTAAAATTGTACAACGTATATGCTATTTACATTTATATCACAAAAATAATATAAAGACTCGGTTATGCGTTAGTACATAACACTTCTACTTACAGTCTGACGATCCACATGGAATATTCAAAACACAAACGTAACGAGTTACGTAACGTTACACAGTCTACAGTCAGCACATCTTCGCAACACTCAGCGGTACGGGGTACCTCCTACGGACTAACATAATGACTCGGTACACGACGCACTCACTCGCACACTCACAGCTTCTCGAAGGCCCTGGAATTGGTGAGCATCTCTCTAGTGAGCCTCCACACCTGCTTGGCTGCATTCTCGAGGGCCGTCGGCGACTTGCCCTTGAACAAGTCGACGTGTGGCAAGAAGTAGTGCGGGCAGCGGCGGCACTGCAGCGACGAGATCAGCTGTAGGAAGATTCCGTTGATGCGGTCGCCGATGGCCGCCTCGTCCCACTCGTGGTCGCGAGGATGCTTCTCACACTCATACAGAAGCAGCGTCTTCATGTGGTAGCATGTCACAGGGTTACCGGGAAGGTCCAGATGCCGATCCCGGATTGTCTTTAGTATGCTCAAACATTTTCGCCGACACCCGCCCTGCAGCAGGCGGTTCTCAGCTTCGAAGAAACTTAACACCCATGCGTCTCCCTCCATCGCTGAGTTCTTTCCTTGTAGTGCAAGGCATTCTTTCGATAATAAATCAAAGCCCTCTGATTTTACTTCGGCTATGATGTTGGGGTGTGGCCACGGTATGGCCGGCAGCGGCCAGTGCGCGGCCGAGCGCGGCCACAGTCCGGCGCATCTGAATGCTGGGGTTATCTGCACAATGTACCGCTCACGGATGCGTAGCTTCACCTCAGTCGTCTCGGCGATCATTTTAACACAGTCCCGGTACGAGCACTTGTCACATGCTTGTGCGACAAGCGTCTGGAACCGTGAACGAATCTTCCTCGCTGAAAGATAACCGGAGGCGGTGATGAACTCGACCCATAGAGACATAGATCGCTTCCTGCCGTCGCTTAGCTTCAGAACAGCACAGCCGGGCAGCGAGCCGTCATCCACGAAGTTCAGCACACCCATCTGGTTCAAGTAAATAACGATTTCGAACTCATGCGGCGACACCACTTCGAGTCCGTCGAACCGGCCATTGTAGTCGGTGAGCGAGGAAATGAACCTCGGCTCCTGTAGTTCCACCTCTTTGAGCACATCCTGCACTATCCTGCACACCTCGTGTATCGTCTTTGTGATTTGTGCCTTCCTGTTGGCGACCCGCTCGTTGTAGTACTTGTTCATCTGGTAGACGAGCTTCGATTGGGCCGCCATCATCTCGGGTGGCACGAGCATCGTGACGGGTGTGTTTCACGCGGAGCGGGCGCGCATGGTACTGGCGCGGTGCACGCACGCGCACAGCACGCGGTCCTCAGGCAACTGAGCCGCGGCCGCGCGTCGCCGCACCGGCCCGGAGTACGCCCACGGGAGCGGGCCGGCCGCTGCCGTGAGGCGGGGCGTCTCGCTCGCTCGGCGCGGAGCTTTCCCGTGTTAGAACGGGACACGGATAAGGGCGATGGTGTTGGTAGACGGCCGGGGCCGGTTTGGTGGTATCGATCGAGCCCCGCCCCAGCGAGCGCCAGCCCGCGGCCCGTAGGTATGCGGCGGGCGGCGGGCGACGCGTCCGTAATTACACGATTGCGTTGGCTCGTTAATTCGGTAGCGGTAACAAGTTTAGCTCTATTAATGACGATATTTTTTTGCCGGGCTCTTTATCTCGCGTCTAATTGGGTAGATTAATTTGATTTTAGGCTGGGTGTCGTGTTGTGATTAGCCTGTGTGCCGTCGACCGTCGCTCGTCGTACATCTGTAGCGTAATAATTGCGTCTATCTGATGTATACATTACTATGATAGTTGTATTATATTAAACTCTAATGGTACAAGGAAGATAGGATTTGTCTTTATAAATTATTCGGCAAATACTTTTTCTGCATCAGATGCTAACTAAACGTAATCAAAGAATATCTTAATTCATCAAAGATTTACCTTTCATAATAGTTTGGTACTAAAAAATCCTTTAATAAATGTTTTTAATATGACATATATTTCCAATCAGAAATAAACAAGCAATTCAATACACAGTATATTTTTTTTTTCAGGATTTATTTATGGCATTAGCATACAAAACATAGGATTATTTCTTCTCCAAAACATTTTTGATCTAAATCAATAAAAACAATTACACAGTAAATTAATTAGACATGGTTTGGTTCCAAAATTGACTATACTACCAGCATATACAGTGCGGGCAAGCTAATGTAAATAAATAAATACACCCAACAGTTACTCGCATAATCCTACCCCACACCGAAATACAAATCCTGTGTCCTGGATATCAAGAACTAAGAGAGACTTTCGATCTCATAACACCCAGATAAGACACAAATAAATGGTGAATAGTGTATAATAGTGAACAGAAACATTTGTATCAGTCCACGGGTCGAACTCGCGACCTCTCGTTTCACAACCGGCTCCACGCCCACTACGCCACGTAGGCTGTCAAATGAAAATAAATACACCCACCCAAATACACCCAACAGTCACACATATAGTCCTGACCCCACACTAGGTCAACCTGTATCGTGGGTATCAACAACTACGAGGGACTTGCGGTCCCACAACACCCAGACCCGAGACAAATATTTGTGTATCAGACAAACATTTGTCTAGGTGCAGGAATCGAACCCACGGCCTCACGCTTCGCAACCGGCTACTCGCCCGTTGCGCCACGGAGGCACATATCACACACTCTCGCCGCACGCCGTTAGTCGTAGTGATTTGTCAAAACTTCGTTACTTTTGGAGAAGCGTCGCGTTGCGTCGCCGCGCCCCGCCCATGGCTTGCGCGAGCATGAGTCATATCTGAACCATAAAATAAGACGGTGCTCTTGTTTAACCTCAAATTGGTCATCATAGAACGGCGATACTGTTCACACTTGTCTCGAACTTCAATATGTAGATCCCAGTAACTTTAACAGCTTTTACGTGGTTAGTTATCAAGTCTTTTAGGATACATCAAGCTTATCTTAGTCTAACCGTCCGGCCCAACCAGTCAAATAACCACGAAAAAATATGTTACTCCCGAAAACAAGTAACGTCCGACCCAGTATCCACCAATAAAATGTAGAGATAATGTTTTCCTACGATAGCAAATTCTTAGGACCAGTAGCTGAAATAATTTTTTTTAGCCTGAACGACAAAACGAGCCGGCCTCTCGCCTGAAAGTAAGGGTCACGCCTGCCCATAAACAAAGAACAAAGAACTTTGAATAACAAAGCACTGCATGACACTGGACTACGTTCGTCACCCCGAGACATAAGTTGTTAAGTCGCATAATGCCTAGTAATCTCACTGGCTTTAATGTCCTTCAAACCAAACACAACAATGCTTGCACACTACTGCTTGCGGCAGAAATAGATAAAGCGTTGGTATCTACCCAGACGTCCTCTCTTATACGAGGGACATACCACCTAGTGAATCGTAGTTCGCCTTATTTAGAATATATTTACTTACGCACAGCATATAATCCGATTATATTCCGAATCGGAGAATATATTCCGAACTGGGGTTCTATTGAAAGAAAGAACGATTTTATTGTTAAAACATTGTACAATTACTATAGGTAAAATAAACCTATATTTTTTTTAAGTGTTATAAAATAATAGTAATAATATTACACTTTTAGCGATGCGCGCCAACCATTGCACGCTTACATCATGACAATTACGTGACCATTCCAGCCTAAAGCTTTGTTGTTACATGAGCCACAGCAGAGCACTGGTTTTCAGTGTCCATCTACGGCAACGAACGAATGTAAACAGCCCATATCTGCCAGAACACATACACACTCTTCAACATTTGTGCATATTCTGATGTTAGGTACATCTTTGATAGTTATGAGTGCTTTTGAGTTGCTTTTTTCGGAGAAGATCTGTTGTAAAAATAACTTTTATTAAATACGCCGCGCTAGTTTTTTCACTATGCTAATCTTCACAAACGCCTTTGGTATTGCCCGCCCTTAACTGAACTAAAACAGCTATTGCATGCGATGTATTTAAACAAAAACAACCAGAACTACAGAAAATAGAATAATATCCCATTCACAAAACGTTAAGAGGTGCCGTCGAGCGGCGTCGCGTCGTCCGCGCCGGCGACAGCCCAAACATCGGATCTATTTCCACCGGCCGATTGATGGGGCGGCAGCGCGTGATGGATGGACGCACGCCGCATGATTTACGTGCTAACCTCCACTGGATGCATGGGAGCCTGGTACACGATGCGGCGACGCCGATGCCGTGGCACAAAACGCGCATAAAATTGTCGTTTAATTTTGTTATATATTTAAAAGCAGAATTAAAAAGGAGCACGTTTTTAAAGTATATTTTTCAACTAAGCTTGGTTAAGCTTAGGATGTTAAATTGAAATATCTTTAAACAAGTCGCAATGTTTTTCTGGCCGATCTCGAATAAGTTACATTCTCGTATCAGTGGAGTATGGAGTCTAAAGATATTATCGATCGGGTCAGACGAAATGTAGACTTTAGCGCTTGTTTCGCATTGTCCAAGTAAACGTTACTTATCAAGTAAAATGTACAACTAAATATTACACAAAATTATATCATTTTCAATATAGAGAAGTGTAGCTCAGAAACACGCTGTTGCATTTGAGGGTCATAGATTTTCTTAAACCGTCACGCCCTGAAGACCTTGTTATAAGATACTACTGGTGGTAGATCCCTCGTATGTGTCAAGTCGTCTGGGTAGGTACCGACACTTTGGTGTAAGCACTGTTGTATTCCAGTTTGAAGGACATTAAAGCTGATGAAATTCTGGGTTTATGGGACTTAACATCTTATGTCTCGGGGTGACGAGCGCAGTCCAGTGTCATGCAGTACTGCATAATTTAAAGTTCTGAGTGATATTTATTCTGTTTATATGCAGACGTAGAGTACTTACCATCAGGCGAGCAATCTGCTTATCTCGTCATTCTACTACTATTATAAATGTGAAAGTTTGGATGTTTGTGAGTTTGTGAATTTGGATGTTTGTTAGTCCATCATTAACATCTGAACGGTTTTGGATGAAATTTGGCATACCGGTAGACCATGACCTGGATTAGGACATAGCCTACTATTTATCTCGGAAAAGATCATTCGCGTGTAAAATCTAGTAATAAGATAAGACTACTGTAGTAATTTAAATGTTTATAAGTAATCTCTATGTGAATTCAGCTTTATATGCGCTCATTATCTATTCAAACGTTAATTGAATAATTTTAAACAATATAAAATCGTCAAGATAGTAATGAATTCAGTAGGTGATGTTATTAAAACCCACAGCAGCTCTAGACGTAACCGAATACAAATACACATTTATCTCAATCACATTACGTTATTTATAACATCGGTCGAATGGACGAGCATTCAGTCCACTCCACGTCTTATAACAAATTAATATTCAAGTTCTTGTAATAATATGTTGCATTATACAATAATAAATTATCATATAAGTTTAATAAGATCCTATTAACGCATAAAGTATTGTGTGCTAAATACTAAACATTAATCGAATGATATTTCACGCAAAAGAAGACTAATTAAAAGTCGGAACAAAAAGCGCATCTCTATCGCAATGAATTATTTTAATAATGAATTATCTACAATAATTACTATCTACATTCCTTGAGAAAAAAGGAAGCATAAAGGCATCGTAGGTATTCTATAGATACTTCTTATACTTTCCCGAAGGCGCGCCGTCAGGTCTCCGCGCATGCGCTACACACGCAAAATGGCGGCGTTATAGCCCCGCCTACTTCCGGCGGACGTCCGACACGACTTTGGCAAAGGGAGGTCACCCCTTTGTATGTTTTATTAACCCCCCACAGTCATTTGTTTTCGCTATTTGATTACTTTAGTTTAATGAATGTGTTTTGAATTACAATTTGATGGATCATTTGTTGATCCCCTTTTAGTGAAGGTGAACTTAGTTTCTGGAATAAATGATTGGAAATATAAGGGTTTACGATAACACAAATATTATGCAACAAAAAGAAAATGCTAATCTGAACATTAATTACATACTTTTTAAATGATTTTTACAGATAGTAGTAAAGATTTCAGTAAGATTTAATATTTACCACCTATTGAACATCAATTATGTAAAAGAAAATTATTGTTAAATGCTCTTTGCATATTAGTGTCCAATCATATAAATAAATTACCGGTGGCAAGTAAAATTTAATACAATGTTAATAAATATTACTGAATTATTTTAATATTTTATATTTAATTCAAAATTCAAATATCACCCCACTAATCAAATGACTAGACATAAATCATTTAATTAATTGTAATTTATTGAATACATACGAAAACAACTAGTTGCATTTCTATCAATTTTGTTATTCATTTATTTTGTGTCCAGTGGCGTCAAGAATTGCATAATTTATAGCCAACCATAGTGTTTCTAAATTAGTACAAAGGTATTTGCCGTTTGTGTATAACACAGGCCCTGTTCACACGGCGACGCACCACTTTTTTGTGAGATAAAATCAAAAAAATAAGAGATAAGGTTATGTAGAAGAAAAAACATAAACAAAGTAATTAAAATAATAAATAAATAGATACACCCAACAGTCACACTCATAGCCCTGACCCCACACTAGGTAAATCTGTATCGTGGATATCAGGAACTACGAGGAACTTGCGGTCCCACAACACCCAGACCCGACACAAAATTTTTGAACCCACATACTCTCGCTTCGCAGCTAGCTACTCGCCCACTGCGCCACGGAGGCTGTCAATAGAAAAACAAATCGCCCTGTTGGTCTGGTGTCAAGACTATTTATGGTGGAAATCGTGAGGTCCTTTCTGGGTTCGATTACCAGGTCGGACAATTACAAATTGTGTACTTATGAGCTTTCGGTTCGAAAATTGTACAAGAGCTATATTTTGCATATGAATTTATCGGGATTGGAATGCATGACTGGTTAGGCGATAGGCTCGCCAGCGAACTGTAAATGCAGCACTAGTTGCACCTCTGCCAACCCCCTCGGGGATGCAGACGTGAGCTTATGTATGTATGAAAAAAATACTCAGTATTTAAAAAATAAAAGATAATTACTATCTGCTTCGGTGGCGCAGATGTAATGCGTACGCGTTACGATTAAGCTAACGCTGAGGTCTCCGGTTCGATCCCCGGGTCGGGTAAAGTGGTATTGGGTTTTTCTATTACAAAATGCTCAGTATCAGCCCGGAGTCTGAAATTTGTGCCCGGTATGGCGATAGGCCCGCCCCCTATCACATCGTGGGACAGAGATACGCTCGGCGAAATGTGGGTGTACTAGTTACACCTCTGCCTACCCCTTCGGGGATTACAGGCGTGAGTGCGTATGTATATGTATGTAAATATTATCAATGCTATATATTGCCATGTGATTTAGGCTTACTTAAGCTATCCGATGCACAGATTTAACAATTTACAATTAAATTTTCACGAATAAAGTTCTTTACTAAATCACGACCGAGTCTCCACTTGCGCCTAGCGGATATATAAATGGAGGAATAAATTTATAGACAATGAACATTTATTAGAGTTACAATGATACACTGGCCAATAACATCATAGTTTGTTTGCAACATTTCAGCTAAATCGTTTGGGTGGAACTAGTTCACAACTCTGTTGTTAGTTTTGTCCAACACATATTAACAGCTGAAACTTGTAATTAAAACAAATAGAGCAACTTGCGTTACATTACAAAACTAAACTATATTCACAACTAGCTTTTGCTCGCGGCTCAGCCCGCGTGAATAGACTTTTCCGAAATAAAACGTAGCCTATAACCGTCTCCAGGTAGATGGGACATCTAACTCTACATCAAAATTCAACAAAATCGGTTCGGTGATTTAGGCGTGAAAGCGTAACAAACAAATAGATTTTTTTTCATAAAAAGTATCCTATGTTACTTCTTATAACTCCAAGAATATGTGTACAAATTTCATGATGATCTGTTAAGTAGTTTTGGCGTGAAAGCGTAACAAACAAACTTACATTCACATATATAATATTAGGTAGTATGATAACCATTCATCGACGACACAAACGGTATGACCGTGTAATGACGTCGCATGTAAATTGGTACAGAAGTTATTAGAACATGTTTACATTGCCATTATAAGAATCACTGTGACCGTTTCGATTCTAATAAACACCACTCAACAATCCGACGGCAAGCACGATTTCGATTCCAAATTTTATATTAT
Source organism: Mimas tiliae (assembly GCA_905332985.1). NCBI lineage: Eukaryota > Metazoa > Arthropoda > Insecta > Lepidoptera > Sphingidae > Mimas > Mimas tiliae. The sequence goes on along the minus strand of HG995259.1, from coordinate 13,348,357 downwards.
TGTCATTTTATTTAACCCTAAAAAGATTATATTCATTTTAACGTGTTAATTTAATGTTGTGTTTTGAATCTTTGTGTTCAAATGACACATTTGAACACGAAGTCGAAACTGTATTTGGCTTTTGTATATAGGTTAACACAACTTCTTTATTAACATTGTAGTATTACCTTAATAGAATTAGTTATGAAGAATTATTATTTATTAACTGTAAATAACAATGATTCAATGTCTAAGTGTGATGTACAATGTGTCCATTATTGGTTGACACACCTATCGTGATCTAAACTAAAGTAGAACATAGTAAAAAACTGTTCCTTCCATATACAGCTTTTCTAATGATCTCAATCATAAATACATCACTGTCAAGCACATATGGGAAACGATTGCAAAAAATATCCCACAATCCTAGAATACACATTGCAATCACGTACGGTCGCTTCGACCGCGTCTAACATTTGTAATTATATAAACTACGTCCACATCGCGCGGGTTATTAACGCCCAATCTTAAAGCACAGACACGTGGATATGAACTATTATTTATGTATAATTGAATTCGCTATCGTGTTGAAGTATGAGCGATGTGCGCCGACGGACATCTGTCATCCCCCACCGCCGGCGCACGACTGGCGTTTGTCCCACCCTTCGCTTGCAACGTGGAGGGGGACAGCCCCGCCCATTGGGGGTGACCGTTCCTCAGCTTGTTGGAACACTATAGGAACGAACCTTCTGTACGATTTTCAACTTTGTGGGAGATATTATGTAGAGTCTAGTTTTGAATGTAGAGGTGTACGTTAGGGTTGCGCACGCAGCGTTTTTTATTTATTTACGTTTCAGAGGTTATTTTTCTCGAATGCAAAGATATTTCTGGCGTACGGTAATTGGATTCAGGACGCGTATCGCGCTCGCAACGATTGAGACATACACGTCCCTTGTAATTATTATAAAGATGGTTGATAATACGTCCTTTTGTTCTTGGTAATGTGCGGTCGGTGCAGGCGCGTGTACTCATTACTGAATCATTTCTCGGTATCTTTAGTCCCTTTAAGTTAAGATATCCGGCGATTCGGTCGGTAATTTTTCGTCGTATTGTTAATTAAGACATATAAAATTAGTTTAAAGTATCTTTTCCTGTAGTTCTTAATAAACAATAATAAATATACTCAATAGTCACACATAGTCTTGATCCCAAATTAAAATACGAGCATGTGTCATAGGCGTAAACTGCGAGAGACTTTCGATCCCACAACACCCAGACTCGACCCGTTTTGTTTCATTAGGAAGTTGTCGAATCGATTCAAGAATTTAAAATGCCAACCCTGGATCGGCAAAGATCTGATAAGTTTTATAGTGGTTGTCTATTGATGGTATCGGATAAAAAATTTGCAGTCAATTTAAGGATAGCTAATATCAAATGTTATCGCATGACCCTTCCAGAAGTGTTAAATGCTACGAGTGTTAAGAATACAAAATAGAAAAGTATTAAATGTCAAGACTGCCTCGGTGGCGCAGTTGTAATGCGTACGCGTTACGATTGAGGCCGACGCTGAGGTCTCGGGTTCGATCCCAGGGTCGGGTAAAGTGGTATTGGGTTTTTCTATTAAGAAATGCTCAGTATCAGCCCGGAGTCTGGAATTTGTGCCCGGTATGGCGATAGGCTCGCCCCCTTCGGGGATTACAGGCGTGAGTGCGTATGTATGTATTAAATGTCAATACATTTAACGTTTTTACGTTTTTATTACCGAATGACGAAACGAGCAAAGCGCTCGCCTGTAGGTAAACGCCACGCCCGCTCATAAGGAGACGCAAAACAACACAGAACTTTGTATTACAAAGCACTGCATAGCATTGGACTGTTGAAGCACTCATAAATAAATAAATTAGAACTTCGAAAAAACACCCCAAGACATAAGATGTTTAATCTCAGAATGCCCAGTAATTTCTCCTAAAACAAATATTTGAGATTGGCCCTCCGATAATATAACTCACCGTGGGATCGCAAAAGATCTAAATACCACTTCATATCAGTGATCTGTGAGACGTAAGTGGTACCAGCATGGTTGAGCCAGCCCATTCGTGGCTCTAATATACAAAACGTTTTTTTTAACGCTTCATTGGCGCAGTTTTAATGCGTACGCGTACGACTTAGGCTAACGCTGAGGTCTCGGGTTCGATCCCCGGGTCGGGTAAAAATGGTATCGGGTTTTTCTATTACGAAATGCTCAGTATCAGCCCGGAGTCTGGAATTTGTGCCCGGTATGGTGATAGGCTCGCCCCCTATCACATCGTGGGACGGAGATACGCTCGGCGAAATGTGGGCGTACTGGTTACACCTCTGCCCCTTCGGGGATTACAGTCGTGAGAGCATATATATATATGTATGTTTTTTTTTAAACTTTGTACCTATTTACCAAACAAATGAGTATGACTAACAAAGAACACTAACTACCGCACACATAGATAGGCGTTATTTAACTTGAATTGTTATTCAATCATGTATTAAAATTTTATTATTTCCATACCCAGAGCGGGTAATGCTGTATGATCTATTACTGAATACAAAGAATGATTAATGCTATGTTACTGGGTACAGTAATATGGAACCTTAACTGCCGTTTCTACGAAATAATCGAACTCTAAGAAATTACTAACAAAAACTTATATCTAATAGACGTCTCTAAGTACGACAGTAAGAGTGCTTAAACTCTGCGTTAAATTCGAGATTATTCCAAATATTCAAAACTTCGGAATACAGAATTCGTATACAACGTGAAAATGTTACTGAAAGTGGCTATATTTGTATGGGTTGTTACATACACCTGACAGAAAGTCTTTATGTATCGGATCTTATCAAAAGCTAGACAATCTAAAAATTCACTTTATTAGGATTATTACTTGTTTATTACCATCGATACCATCCATTACATCCCTATTAATTAAGTGAAATGCATGAGCTAGAATAAAAATGCTGAAGTGAGACAAAAGCTCCATCTAGCTTGTTTCCAAAGTTGCAAGTCGAATATGGGCATGTTATTTATTCGATAAAAAAGGTAATGCTTTATTTATGCCGTAGCAATGCAATCGGATTTGGTACGGGGGTGAAATATTTATATCGTACACTATACATTGCTTAAATGTGACTACACCTTTCTGTAACACGTTGCATAGCGCGCAATCATATAAAATATAGTACTACGGCTACTTCAGACAAAGACGTCTCTCATTCAACTCGAATGCCAAGCGTATACAGTAACAAATTAACAAAAACGGCATCAAACTTATCAGTAACAACTAGTAACAAGTAGTTAACTATCAGTTAGGATGCGTGGTAGATAACTAACAGTGTTTACTGCCACTCCTTATCTGTAACTAGTTGTGTATAGATTGCGCGCGTGTTGGTCTGTCCGTTGTTATTTATTAGTTAATAAAACTTACTTCGGATGGCTGCGTCGCTGGACCGCTTTGTCTCTTCGTGTCTTTTGTTACAGTCGGCTGCAGCTGGTTGAAATGTTAAATTGGACGATTCTTTTTTATAGCAGAGGCCGGAACACTAGCGTGATGCATGATCATGAGTCACATGATGGGAAGGGATCTTCACCGCCTGTGAACACCCACAATATCAGAAGAATCGTGGTTGACATTTTGACCTTCAAGGAGTTCGGGAACAATCCGGTCGATTTGGGTCTCCGGAAATCTTACCGTACGAAATGCACCAAAGTTCCACTTAACGTCGGTCTTATGTGAGACAGTGGTACCGCCCTGATCCAGCTAGCTCATTCATGCTGTAGATAAAACTATCCAAACCCATCTATTATAATACTAGAACGCATATTGACGAAGCTCTTGACGTGTTGTTTGTAAATACAAGCCTTATATGTAACACTTGTGACTCATGGGGGTAAGAAACTATAAGAGCCGCGGACGTGAAATACAAGCGTTATATGTAACACTTGTGACTCATGGGGATAAGAAACTATAAGAGCCGCGGACGTGAAATACAAGCCTTATATGTAACACTTGTGACTCATGGGGGTAAGAAACTATAAGAGCCGCGGACGTGAAATACAAGCCTTATATGTAACACTTGTGACTCATGGGGGTAAGAAACTATAAGAGCCGCGGACGTGAAATACAAGCCTTATATGTAACACTTGTGACTCATGGGGGTAAGAAACTATAAGAGCCGCGGACGTGAAATCTCGCAAAACTAACTTGAAGCAAATATTTGTAATGTTCACCCATGTATCCATGGTGTGCAGCTAGTGAATCAATAGGCCACCGAGCTTATTTCGAATCCGGTGAAATTTGTGTGATGTTTCCAATAAAAAACTCAAACATAAATTTTGATTGCCTGGCCTAGGATTTCAATCTAGGACCTCGCAATTTCTCAGTATAAATAGACTACCAGTATACCAATAACGCTATAATATTTGTTTTGGTTTTATATGCACTCATATGCACTCACGCCTGTATTCCCCGAAGGGGCAGGCAGAGGTGTAACTAGTACAGCCACATTTCGCCGAGCGTATCTCCGTCCCACGATGTGATAGGGGGCGAGCCTATCGCCATACTGGGCACAAATTCCAGACTCGGGACTGATACAGAGCATTTCATAATAGAAAAACCCAATACCACTTTTTCCGACCCGGGCGTCAAACTCAAGACCTCAGAGTTAGCTAACGCGTAAACATTACAACTGCGCCACCGAGGTAGTGGTTTTATGAATTCTCTAATACAAGTATCAGTCCGGAAACACGTCAGGCTGGCGCCATGCTAACTGGAAGCACGTGCTGTATCCGCTAGTATCCACGTGGTGCTGATTACACGCTCGCTCGGTACATAATCGAACGTGACGCCCGCGCCTGTGTCACGCCGTGCGGCAGACGCGGTCGCGGTCACCGTGATTCGAGACTGAATTGTTTTGGAATGGTGGTACCTATTTACAGAAATAGCTGTGGAACCACCATTCCAAAACAATACCATTTGAATTCAGAATGCGTCATGCGGGGTTAAGGTTAATTATAATGACAGTATTCCAGTAGCTGTGATTGGAGATTTTATTATTTTGGAAAGGTGGTATCTATTTCTGTACTTCAATTTCGAATGCGTACGCAGGGTTCAAGTTGATTGAAATAATACTATAATCATGGTAAATGGTGTTGCATTATCTATTCTAACAGGATAGTGTGAGGGTGCACTCGAGGCTTGGATCACTAAGGCATTTCTTATTACCATTTTTTTTTTTTATTAGCTTTAGATGACGAGACTAGCGGTTCGTTCGCCTGATGGTAAGCGTCAAGCCTACCCATAAACAGAAGCAACACCAATTAGAACTTTACCACTTAGTGATTTCTTAGGTTTACGCGAATATTACACATTGAAATAAAACTAGTTTATACGGATTTCTAGTCTCTCTCGTGACCACGAAGGCTGAAAAGCTTTCGAAACGTCGGGACTAAAATAAAAATTAAACCGCGATAAAATCCGTATAAACTAGTTTTATTCCAGACAGCTCCGTGGCGCAGCGGGCGAGTAGTCGGCTGCGAAGCGAGAGGCCGTGGGTTCGATTCCCACACCGAGACAAATATTTGTGTGAACCACAAATATTGGTCTCGGGTCTGGGTGTTGTGGGACCGCAAGTCCCTCGTAGTTCCTGATACCCACGACACAGGTTTACCTAGTGTGGGGTCAGGACTATGTGGGTGACTGTTGGGTGTATTATTATTATTAATATTATTATTACTTAACTACTTACTTTATGGCTCTAGACGTTACCCTGAGACATTTTTTTTCTATTTTATTTTGGGACTTTTTGCCAACAATGGTATGTTAGTCCCATCGTACCCTAAACATTATCTAACGACAATACCCTGAAACATATTAAGACTCATAATGCCAAATTATTTCACTGACTTCAATGTCCTTCAAACCGGAACACAACAGTGCTTACACACTTGCTTACTGATTGATGGCAAAAATAGACAAACTGTAATACCTGACCAGACGGCCTCTTGCATTCAGAGGATTTACCACCTACTAGAATAATACCACTACCTAATACAAATGAAATTATATACGGTTGACCCCTGAGATCACGATATCCAAATGTTAAACGTTCAACTGCCTCGGTGGCGCAGTTGTAATGCGTACGCGTTACGATTAAGCTAAGCTGAGGTCTCGGGTTCGATCCCCGGGTCGGGTAAAATGGTATTGGGTTTTTCTATTACGAAATGCTCAGTATCAGCCCGGAGTCTGGAATTTGTGCCCGGTATGACGATAGGCTCGCCCCCTATCACATCGTGGGACGCTCGGCGAAATTTGGGTGTACTAGTTACACCTCTGCCTACCCCTTCAGGGATAACAGGCGTGAGTGCGTATGTTAAACGTTCAACGAATAAACTGTTCAGTAAATCCGGCCATAGTTTAAATTCTGGTAATCTTTTCCATAAATCATGACACGTCGCGCCATGAAGCAGTCGTCCTGTCTATATAACTAATCTTTAACAAGGGCAGACGTACTCAAACATTACTGACCCCACCAAAAAAGAGGGGTTTATTGTTCCCCCTTCGTCTGTCTGTGGTAATGTAGCGCATTTTTTTTATAGCATGGCCCGGCTATGGAAACCATGACACTTGACGGTAAGTGATCTCCATCGCCTATGTACGTCCACAATACCAAAAGAGTCATGGACGCGTTGCTGACCTTAAAGGTGAGGGATAATTAAGGGATTGGGAAGGGGAGAGGGATTTTGGCGTCCGGATATTTTAAAATACTCACCGTACGAATCTTGGCAGCAAGCCGCTACTTTACGTCGGTTTTCTGTGAGACAGTGGTAATGACCCGGGCTAGCCAGCCCATTCATGCTGTAAACAAAAGTGTCTACAGCGTGGCTCTACCACTCTATAAAATTAACTCTGTTTAAAACATGCGGTTGTGGAATGCGGGTCGATATAGAGTCTTTTTTTAATAACCGAATAAGGTAATAATTCTTGCGAAGTACTAGTGTATATTACTAACTAAAAGCAGAACCCTATAAACCCTAATCGCCTACAATTAATAATAATAAATACACCCAACAGTCACACACATAGTCCCGACCCCACACTAGGTAAACCTGTGTCGTGGGTATCAGGAACTACGAGGGACTTGCGGTCCCACAACACCCAGACTCGAAACAAATTTCTGCGGATCACACAAACATTTGTATCGATGCGGGAATCGAACCCACGGCCTCTCGCTTCGCAGCCGGCTACTCACCCACTGCGCCACGGGCGCCACGGAGGCCGTCTCCTTTACCGTTGGTTGTCTGTGAACTTGTGGATCCACTCCGAAAATGGCAAACATTTGGCTCTATCACTTACACAGCTTCACATCTCACAGCTAGGTAAGTCGGAGTACAAAAATAAACACTTTTTTATTCTTAGGTGCACAGCACGGACTTTTGAGAATCTCTGAGACCATTAAATGTATCACATTTACACGTGTTGCGAGTAATCCCACATAATCCGACGCGATGACAGACGTCGTTAGTCGCGGCGACGAGTTGATCCCACCGCATCCATCTTGTGGTGGGAAAGAATAACATACTTATTAAGTTGTGTTAAATGCGGTTTATGATTGAATCGTGATTGTTGACGTGTGATTATGTCGGATGAATTTACGAAATGCAATTCAGATTTAATTATATTTCATTTTAGTTTAGATATACCTAATTACCTACCCAGTAGGAACGCCAAAATGACAATTCTTTCGGGAAAAATATTTTATTATGAAAATTTTACATAAAGGTAGCTTTTTAAAAAACGAAGCTTCTAAATGATGCTTACGGCCTAGAAAAAATTGGATGGCGCTTAAAAAAATATTGGGTATTAGTATTTATATATATTCAAATATTTACTAGTGATATACCCACGTTTCGCCGAGCTTGTTTCCTTTCCATAATATGATAGGGGGTGAGCCTATCGCCATACCGGATACAAATTCTAATCCCGGACAATTCATATGTGGGTTCCAATCCCATGTCGGGCAATCATAATTTGTATTTGAGTTTTCGATTAAATCACACATGAGTTTGGAAATTGTGGTTTGTGTGGCGTGTCGGCTCGCCCTTTATTGAAAGTGGGTAGGCCTTATACCATAATAGTGTAAAACTATTGTATAATATTCATAAAAAGAATCTCATATTTAATAAGGACGAAATAATTACATTCCATTTATTATTGTATTATAGTTATATAGTTACCTTCAAAGATATATTGTATTGAGTTACCTTCAAAGACCTCGTCGAACTAAAAACAAGGAAACGTAACCAAGCATTAAAAACTTAAGCTATATTATTTTTGCCAAACATCAATAGAGAGAAATATATGAACACTGTAAAAAACATACCAGAGACTAAGGAAAAAAGAGCAGAAGGCCAGAAATAGTGCGCGCGCGGAGATGCGATGACAGCGAATTTATTAACCATTCCGGATGACAAACTGCGGTATGGGGCAACGGCGTACTCTACTAACTGTTTTCGAATACATTTAAATAGATTGGGATACGTACGGAATACTTTCGAGTTTGTTATGAACTGATTGGGTTGGTGATTACTGATAACTTATGTATAGTGTAGACCGTAAAAATATATTTAGTTATTCTGCTGTTTCTATAGCTGTCTGATCACATCGAACTCTATATTGTATTGGTAAAATTAATTGTAGTTTAGTTAAAGTTTGAAGAAATCTGTAATATTACGTCAACCAACTAATAAATAAGAATTATAAACACCCAAGTATGAGTGGGACTCACGCAACGAGAATTTCGTACCACACCCTTAAAGTACTTTTATTTTTTTTAGATTATATGCTGTGATATTCGCCTTAATGACACATATTCTGTGAACATTCCATCCGACTACATATTACGGGTCAAAAGATAGGGCCTTTTAAATGTAGGCACAGACGTCGTATGTTTAGCTATAGCTAGTAATAGAGTTCTTTAGACATTATTTGAGTATGGAACCCTAAAAGTGAAAGTATTTTCCAGATTATCTATCATAGATGTCAAGGCTAATTGGTAGGTATACGAATGTTTATTGACTCAAATTTAGACAAGAAATACTGATTTTACTCTTATAATCATTTTAAAATATATCGCATAATGTATTTTCTATTACTCTATTCTATCATGTGTTATTTTTATTTAATATAATCAACACACATTTCTTTTTTATAGCTTTAATATTATTATGTCAATTTTTATTCGAAAAGTGTCACCTCTATCGAGAACTCCTAGTAACTGCACCAGTAATAGAGGTAGCGGTCTGAAGCGACGGCTGACCGTGATGTATGTTGTTTTAATTAGAACTTCCCTCCACCCCCTCCCCGTCTCACCCCGGTCCCGCATGTCTCCCCCGCCCCCGCCCCCCACGCCATTTCACCGGAATCACCGCTTTTGAACTTTCAAATTATCAAACTTGAACGCGTGTTTCTCTTAATACTACACAAATAAACAAGAGAGGCAACTAATTTCGTTAATAAAATAAAAGTTAAAGCGATATTTTACCTTACGGGGGATATATTTGACTGTTACTATTACTATTACTACTAACACTCATGCTTTGGAATATAAATGTAGTATAGTGATTTCTTAGGTCTCTAGTAGTTAGTCTCTCCCGTGACCACGAAGACTGAAAAGCTTTCGAAAGGTCGAGACTAAAATAAAAATTTAACCGCGATAAAATCCGTATAAACTAGTTTTATTTCATAAATGTAGATATTTTTACCGACACAAAAAAGAGGTTGTCAATTCGTCTGTTTATATATGTTTAAGTATGTTCACACAAAACTACGCCAAATATTTGGATGAATCTGTTTGTATTTTTTTTTGCGGTGGTGATCCCATTCAAATGTGAAGAAAATATTTCCCTCCTTAAGGAAAACGGGGATGAAAACCTAAAACTTGCACCGATTTTGATGATCATTCCACAAAAAAATTGTTAAATGATAACCATTATACCCACATTTCGCCGAGTGTATCTCCGTCTCATGATGGTGGGCGAGCCTATCGCCATACTGGGCACAATTCCAGACTCCCTATCTATTCTTCGATTATCACTTTTGCCCGACCCTGGGATCGAACCGAGACCTGAGCGTCAGCCTCAGTCGTAACGCGTACGCATTACAACTGCGCCATCGAGGCATTCTAAAAAACAAATATTTGTGCATTACAAATATTACGTTACAAACAGGAATGCGGAATCGAACCCGCGGCTATACATTTCACTGTCGGCTACTCACCAATGTGCCATGGAGACTGTTGTACATGCGCTTTCATTACAAGAATGGACATAGCTATGACATTCCTGACAGGGCTGGTACCTACTTGTACCTTTAGTTGTAAAATGACTACATGCCTGAAATACAAAATTAGCATCCTACACACATTACGATGTAGAGATAAATAAATAACTGAGGCTCTAATTTGACGCAGAACGGAGACTGACCATGGGAAAGTCCCATCATGCGTTTAAGGCGAGGCCACACCTCAAATCCAAGAAAAAAATCTAATTCCGTTAATAAAGCAGTAACTTTTAATAACGAAAACAATACAAACAGAAGATCTGAAATAAATGTAAACTAATTGAAATACTCAAAGTATTTTTTTAAATTGCGTTAAAAGTCCCAGATTATACCTCAAAAATAAACTTTGGCGTCGAAATTCTTTGTATTTTGAGTGATAACAATACATTATTTATAAAAACATAGATATAACATTCAGCTAAAATATTAACGGGGCAAATATTAAACTTATTTTTGTTTTAATTACTTAATCTAAGGAAAGCTTCTACATTCGATGCGTCAAATCCAAGATGATAATAATACATAAGGCACACACATAGTTCTGACCCCCACACTAGGTAAACCTGTGTCGTGGGTATCAGGAACTACAAGGAACTTGCGGCCCCACAACACCCAGACCCGAGACCAATATTTGTGGATCATACAAACATTTGTCTCGGTGTGGGAATCGAACCCACGGCCTCTCTCTCTTCGCAGCCGGCTACTCGCTCACTGCGGATCCGTAATTTTCAACCTTATTCTATTTTGTATGAAATCATAGTTGGACCCCGCCTTAAACATCAACCCGTGTATAGGACAGGATAAGGATCGCAATCGATGAGAACTTTATAGGTATTTATTCGCCGTCGATTCTGGACTCTGTTATAGCTACCATTAAGCCTGGTGTAGTTTTTTTAATCGTTATGTAAAATAAATACGTCTATGTTGCACAACGTAATCAAATGCACAGAAAAGCAATTGAAAAGTTAACATTGTCTCACCTGCATTAAACTAAAGTTTGACACACACTTATTGCCCTTCAGGTTGCCTCAAAATAAAATATTGAAAATTTCCTAAATCTCGAAAAAAATATAACGTTTAAACAGGTCATTCTACCAATTGATTTTTCAAGGACGGCTTGACCAATTGCTATTAAATTTAGTATTTAGATAATATATTACTTTTTTTTATGAAAGAGGGGGCAACGGATCAAGCCGGTCACCTGATGGTGAGTGATTTTATCTATACATAAATATACATACGCACTCACACCTGTAATCCTCGAAAGGGTAGGCATAGGTATAATCAGTACACCCACATTTCGCCGAGCTTATCACCATCCCATGTCATAGGGGCCGAGCCCATAGCCATACCGGACACAATTCAAGACTCCGGTCTGATACTAAGCAATTCGTAATAGAAAACCCCAATATCGCTTTTACCCGACCCGGGAATCGAACCTGAGACCTCAGCGTTACCCTCAATTGTAACGCGTATGCATTACAACTGTGCCACCGAGGCAGTCAAGTTAAAATATTTCTACAATACCCTATTCTGAGCCGGGACGATGCCGATCTGGGCCGAGTGTGCATCAAACTTTACCTCACTGACCCGTACGTCGATAGTCGATAGTTATCTGATACAGGTGTGGACCGTGGCACCTGTGTCAACGCGTTATCACATCGTAAATACACGTCAAACAAACAAAATAAGATACCGAATTCAACGCGTACTAATTAAATTAAATTTTTATTACGCTTTGAATAAAGTAGTGCGGTAATTGGTGGTTGTGAGTCAGGTTGTGACGTAATGGTTCCGTATAGAAATCTATACAATGTGTAACAAAAACCCTGTTGGGCATTTTAACTGTGATATCAAAAGCGATATTCAAAGGCAATGAAAAAACTCGCATACGAAAATTGGACTTTAAAAAATCATTTTTATTTTTGAAATTTGAATTAATTTATTGTTTGTTAACCGTATTTCGATTGATTACCTCTGCAAGAGCGATGACTTGGAGCAAGAGCGAGATAGCATGTTGCGGCGTCCACGTACATCTGGGATGTGGGATTCTGTGGGACATTGGCATCACATCAGTCGAGACACACTCACACTGTTGACAAATCTGTCTACAGCATGACTCTACTAATATACAATAATAGAAATATAATTAACAAGTCTGGTTTACGAGGCCGTATAATCTTATTTTCAGTGTCTAATTACATGACGTAGCCACGTAAATGCGCAATTTCAGTCATATTCCCGCCTCCGTTCTGCCCTAAACTCTCTTCTTGTGAATGGGGATTTACTACACTCGTTCCTCTTAGTTAAATTTAAGATTAAATACAATGAGTGGTAGAGCCATGCTGTCTACAGCATGTATGGGCCGGCTCGTCCGGGTCATTACCACTGTCTCACAGAAAACCGGCGTAAAGTAGCAGCTTGCTGCTGCGTTTCGTACGGTGAGTGAGATATCCGGAGGCCCAAACCCCCTCCCCTTCCCAATTCCTTAATTATCCCTTTCCTTTAAGGTCGGCAACGCACCCATGATTCTTTTGGTATTGTGGGCGTACATGGGCGGTGAAGATCACTTACCATCAGGTGACCCACATGCTCGGTTGCTGGCCTAGACCATAAAAAAAGATTCAACCACAAAATCCAATAGCATATCGATTGAAAATGAAAAACTTCTTTCTTTCATCAAAATTACCATATTTATCACTGTTGGATTAATTAAAACGCTACACAGTGGATCCCCAAAATTGTCATCGAACCGATAGACGTTAATTGACACCATAAAAGGAAATAAAAATATATTGGGGCACAATTAAGCGTCCACGGTGCACAGTGCAGCTTTGGGACAGACGCGGCGTCGACGTGTTGTGGAGCGGCTCGGCTCGCGCGGCCGGACGCGGGGACATGCGCCCCAGTATTTGAATATCCTCTGTTTTGACACACTTTGTTTGTCGGAGGGTATGCAGAGAAATGGCGCGATTTTTTATTTTGCATTATTGCAAAAACACTTTGCAAGGACTGCCTCGGTGGCGCAGTTGTAATGCGTACGTACGTACGTTTTTGGCTAACGCTGAGGTCTCGGGTTCGATCCGCGGGTCGGGTAAAGTGGTATTGGGTTTTTCTATTATGAAATGCTCAGTATCAGCCCGGAGTCTGGAATTTGTGCCCGATATGGCGATAGGCTCGCCCCCTATCACATCGTGTCACGGAGATACGCTCGGCGAAATGTGGTTGTACTGGTTACACCTCTGCCTACCCCTTCGGGGATTACAGGCGTGATTGCCTATGTATGTACGTTGCAAGGAGCCACGCCATTTATGCAAATTGTTGATTAATCGTGCTCTTAGCGTAACATAAGCTCACGTCTGTGTCCCCGAAGAGGGTAAACAGACATCTAATTAGTACACCCACAGGTCGCCGAGCTTATTTCCGTTCTATTATGTGATAGATGGTGAGTCTATAGCCATGTACAAATTCCAGTACTGAACTAATGTACGATTTTATGAATAGAAATTTCAAAGACACTGTATTCTAGTATTTTGAGCGCTCATGGACGGTGGAGATCACTTACCATCAGCTGACCCACTCACTCTTTTAGCGGCCTTTCTTCTTCTTCTTTCACCTGTCCTTATCCCATTCGCAGCAGGGTCCGGACAACATGCTTTATAACGCATCTTACAGAAAGATTTGGCTTGTAGTATTTATGACCGGGTGCCTGCCTGAGGAGGTTACTCTTTTATCGGCCTATGCTATATAAAAAAACATATTGTGATTGCCTAAATAAGCTGCCACCAAACCAATGAGGTGATGAGACAATCATACGCCCGGTTTCTGAAAGGCTGATCGATGTTAAATTAACTAATCAAATCTCATGTCATGTCGAAATTGAGTTGCTAGGAGCGTGATCAATACCTTTGATTTGACCAGAGGGCCAATTCTGCTATTTTAACTGACACTGCGAATGAATTTTAACCGAACTGAGATTACATTTTGAATTAATTAAAAATATGGCATTATGCTCCTTTAAAAATTCGATATCATCTCAGTTAAATTGCGTATAAACTGTCAATTCGATCAACTTTCAATGTCTTTCTTTTGTTGAAAATATGGCTTCGCATTATTATGCATTTCGCCAATGACAAGTATTTTACCGAATTTTACGTATCAGCTGCCATAGACTAAATTCTAGAAATTAAAAATGACCTAAGCGACAAAATCAATGTTACCAACTCACAATAAAATACCCACAATATGACTAATTTCAGTGATTAAAAAATTACGTAACTGGAGGTTATGATTTTTTAATTGATTTGACTAATTCCATGTATTTTATTTATTTCATTAATTTATCTATTCCATGGCATAACTGAAGGAAAACGGCACAACAGCACCACTCAGGCAGTCCTTTCCGGAAATAACCACAATCGCGATTATTTTATTGAAATTTGAAATTCTACCGAATTGCGGTTTTTTTATTTTGCAACACTGCTGAGGACATATCTATACTAAATAAAAATTGTGCGAGAGTTTTGGCGGGAATTTTGACAGTGCGATTGCTCTCATAATTTAATCTACACTAATATTCTAGAGAGGAAAGATTTTTTTGTATTTTTGTATGTAACAAATAAAAAAAAACTACTGGGCCGATTTCAAAAATAATTTGGCCGTTAGAAAGCTACATTATCACTGAGTAACATAGGCTGTAAACTCATTTCTAATACTTTACTGGAATAACGAGCACACAAAGTCGCACAATTTTGACTACTTTTAGTTGCTTGCAGTAAAAGAGAATAAAGTTAACTGAATTTGTCTGCAGTTAACTCACAGTCACTTCACCTCAGTGTTGCCAAGCCAGATTTTTGAAAATACCGTGTTGTCCACATTAAAATACGGCATTTGCGTCAAAAATACAGTGCTTGATGGGAAAAAATACAGTCTATTTTACAGTGCAATAAAATGTCATACAAAAAAGGAAATAATTAAATTATTAAATAAAATATAAATTTATTTTAAACTTTATATCCTAAACTAACTTAACATTTTATTTGTATATATCGATCGCTGCAGAAATGGATGGCTGCGATGATGATGATATCGGTTTATTTTTTTTAATGTGTTTAATCAAAGAGTTTTATGTATACTACTAGACAAGCTGCGCGGTACATAGAAATAGTAGTATAATAAATTGTAGTATAGTAAATTAGTTGTATTACTAAGTTGCAGTCAATTGACCGTAACTCAATATTATCATCTCGCTTACTCTCAACTAGAACCCCTATTGCGCTCCCTGTTTGTGAACTGTCAAACTCCCGCGTTATGTGACGCAGTTTTACTTCTAAATAACCTGTCTAGTAGTATACAATAATAATACGAAATTTTTACTGTAAAACAATACTGTGTCTCCATATAAGGTATTTATAAAAATACCGTGTCCAGTAGATGGCATGAAAATACGGCAGATCTGCTGTAATTACAGTGCACTTGGCAACACTGCTTCACCTTCAGTCACATTTCGTTCTCAATATTTTGACGTTTGTCTGTAGACGAAATGCATTTTATATAGTTAAGTGTCTCACAATGGACACTGGCGAAATCACCGATCTACGGTGGAGCCAAACACAATTAAAAGAAGAAGAAGATAGTTAAGTGTCAAAATTGTTACCAGAATGCCGTTTTGGTTCAGTCAACTTGTATTCTACTTTCGATATCATTGCGTTCTAAGTTCTTGAATATTGGTTTAGCAGAATACCATTTGCAACTTTCTTGTCGCTGAGATTAGATCGGAATGATATTTTGAACAATTAAAATTACGAGAATTGGCCCTCTGTTAGCTAACCTAACTTTCAAATTTAATATGAAAAATAGTATGTCAAACGGGTCAAACGGTACTAAAGAGAGATTAAATAATATAATTGTTTTCACTAAACAACGTTTCAGCAACTCGAATTGATTTGACAGTCAATTCAAAGTTCTGCTAGTTCAATGTTGACTAATCAGCCTTTCAGAAACCGGGAGTTAGTCTTACGTTTTAGTTTTTCTGCTGACCTTACCCAACGGTATAAGGGCCCGGCGTATTTTTTCCTTGCGCATCCGCAGAGCACTGTCACCGGAGCTCCTAATGGGCGCTGTTGTCACGGTGCGGGCTTATTTACTGGCCCGATAAGCATCTCGCGCACCGTGGCACCGGTCGAAACACCCCGCTTCTACCGACGGTACAAACTATTTGAATAAAATACGTCGTCGCATCTTAATGCGCCAGTCGGACATAATTAATTGATTTTGTTGAGGGAGCCAGGATCTATTGGTAGATCTCTCAGCCATGCAGGTGCCATGTCTGTGGACCGGTTGTTAAGTATGATATCGGAGTGCAGGGTAGTTTTCCAATGTGTTATATTATAGTCAACAGAAAATAATAAAAAAAATGTTTTGCGAAAGCAGAATAAAAATTAAGCCGCATTTTTTTTGTTATTGGTATGAATAAAGTTGGCCGCGTAGTGGGAACATCTCCCCGTAATGGATATATCGGTCGGTGACGTCACAAACCGAGCCGTGCGTTTCTATCCTTTGTCAATTACTCTTCCACCAGATTTCAATATTTTCTAACGTAAATAAAGTTGAAGCGGATTTTTTTGGTAATAGATATGACAGCCTCCTTGCTGCAGTGGGCGAGTAGCCGGCTATGAAGCGAGAGACCACGGTTTCGACTTCTGCACCGAGACAAATGTTTATTGGATCTACAAATATTTATTTCGAGTCTAGGTTTCTTCTCCCCAGAGGAGTTGACGTCAAGTAGGCGGCCGGTCGTAAAATCTATAAGTCAAATCTTTGTGTGTAACATGTGTTAAAAAGCATGACCCCACTACGTGTGGGATAAGGGCAGGTAGGAGAAAAGGAATATATTTTGGGTAAAGTTAATTATTGATTAAAATAATATTAATATCGCGTCACGAAACTTATTGTCTACACACAAGTACATACTAGCATTAAGTGTTGATGGGAAATGATCTCCGGCGTCAGGGAAAAGTTTAGTCGAAAAAAACCGTTTTATCACGAATCAATAAAACATACATAATACGCACTCACTCACACCTGTAATCCCCGAAGGGGTAGGCAGAAGTTTAACTAGTACACCCACATTTCGCCGAGCGTATCTTCGTCCCATTATGTGATAGGGGGCGGGCCTATCGCCATACCGGGCACAAATTCCAGACTCCGGGCTGATACTGAGCATTTCCAAATAGAACCCAATATCACTTTTACCCGACTCGGGGATCGAACCCGAGACCTCAGCGTCAGCTTCAGTCGTAACGCGTACGTATTATAACTGCGCCACCGAGGCAGTCATAACATACATAAATCTTTGGTAATAGCCATAGCACACTATAGTTCTCACACGAGAACAAAAGCGAGACATCTCGTGACCAGACGTCATTAGCTGTTACTCGTAACTGTTACATTACTACATACGTATCTCGTATTGAGGGGTGACGCGTGCGGCGTGATCAAGTTACGTAGAGTTCATAAGCGCACGCCACGGACTTTCCTACGCATTTTTTTTTCAAATGCAGTGTGCTGTTAGCCTATATTGCTTTTACAGCTTCACCTGACAATAAAGCCGGCGCTTATAGCACTCTGGCCAGAAATATGTATAGTGTATTTAGTAGCGATTAAGCACAGTGGCGCCTTTCAGAAGGCTCAGACCTCAGCTTGAGCAATCGCTTGGGAGTATAGTTTAGGGCCGCCTCTGCACATCACTATGCCGAGGGCCAGTTGTCGGAGCTCTTTGGACTCGCAGGCGTGTCCTATGTCGAGGTCGCGTATTATTATTACGATTCGGGTTGGACAAGGAAAGTGCTGCTTCGATAGCGACTGTGATGGAGTCGTTGGGATCTGCAAAAACATGTTTAGGACGTCGACGGAGGACTTTCCTATGCATCAATACATAGTATAGTAAAGTCGCTATCTACGTCTGTCTGCCTGTTTGTACGCTTTTTTCTCCTAAACTACGCAACGGATTTAGATACCGTTTTCACTATCATTTAGAGAATTTATTCCGAAGGGTTTATATGAATATCACGCTATGATGATAGGAGCAGGGCAGTAACTTGCTTGCGATGAAACAGCGAGGGGCAGTATGTTTTTTTTTTAGGTATTCGTACCTAAAGGGTGTCAACGGTACCCTATTACTAAGTCAACGTTCTTCTTTTTATCTTCTAAACCGTAAGCCGCTGATCAACTGCGTAAAAAAATAATTTGCAACGATATAGGCACGTTCGATAAAACTGCGCAAAAGGACTGCACAGATGAATCGCTACGATAAATCGTTGCCGTGTGTAGCCGCTTTAAATCTATTATGTAAATTACAAAATTTGAGTTTGTTTATTAGCTTGAATGATGAAACGAGCCGATCGCCTGATGGTAAACGCCACACCTGCACATAAACAGAAGCGACATCACACAGAACTTTGAATTACAAAGCACTGCATTGTAATTTAAAGTGTTCAAAGTAGTGGACTGCGCTTGTCACCCTGAGGTCAAAAATTTTAAGTCTTATTTTCTTTCTCTCTGCCTGGCGTTATCCTGGTTTAATGCCAGGGTCAGCCTTCCCATCATAACCTCCATAACCCGCAACAATGTTCAGTAATTTCACTGGCTTTAATGTCCTTAAAATTGCAGTACAACAGTGTTTGGCGGCAGAAAACACAAAATGGTGGTACCATTGAAATAAAACTAGTTTATACGGATTTTATCCGGTTTAATTTTTATTTGAGTCTCTCCCGTGACCACGAAGGCTGAAAAGCTTTCGAAAAGTCGGGACTAAAATAAAAATTAAACCGCGTACAAATCCGTATAAACTAGTTTTATTCCAATGTGTAATATTCGCGTAAACATAAGAAATCACTATGGTGGTACCAGTTAAGACAGCCCCTCGTCTGCGAGGGAAGTAGCGTAGTGCGTTGTCGTCTGTGCGTCAGCATACACCCGTCGTCATTAGCGTTTGCGCGTGGCACGGACGGTCCTGCGCATACAATATTCATATTAATAGTTTATTGTATGGTTATGGTGATTGCGTAAATTGCCAGATTAAATATTTATGCGTAGTGTGATAAGATATAATATGTCGTGTGAAAGACAGAAACACTTAACATAAATAGGTATTTATTATCAATCCTGTAACCCCTAAGTTGTGGGTAAAATCTGAAGTTTTTTTATAGAGTACTAGCTTTTGTTCACGGCTCCGCCCGCGTGAATAGACTTTTCCGAAATAAAACATAGCCTATAACCGTCTCCAGGGTCACATCTATCTCTACATCAAAATTCATCAAAATCGGTTCAGTGACAAACAAATAGAGAATTTCCTATGTTACTTCTTATACCTCCAAGAATATGTGTACTAAGTTTCATGATGATCGGTTAAGTAGTTTCCGCGTGAAAGCGTAACAAACAAACTTACATTCACATTTATAATATTAGTACCTATGATTCTCAGTTATGCAGTGTCAACTTTGAAATAAGACTATCCCGCCACTGTAAGTCCTGGAAGCAACAGTGGCACGTATATGACACCGAGCAATGAAGATCGGCAAGTCTCTGGGAATACATTCTGTCTTTATCCCGCAAAGAAATTACAACTTCGTTTCAAATAATATTCCCTACATCTTCGTGCACAATGCATCTATGCTCTGTACAAGGGTGTCTATGTAGGGGTGTGCACGTCGCGTTCAATTGTAACACAATTTGTCATCCAACCCCTTGATCAACCCCGGAGCACTTATCTGACCTGTGGGGTGTAATATGTTTGCTATGAGATTTTAAACAACAATGAATTTTGGATGGTGATTAGTGACTGAGAATGTGTTGTTGTTTTGTTTTTTGTAACCCCCGACAAAAAGGAGGAATGTTGTAAGTTGGACCCTTTTTGCTGTCTCTGTGTTTGGTATCGTCGTGCCGAAACGAATTGACCGATTTGAATGCAACTTTTTTTATTGAAAATTGGTTTAATTAATATGTTTCTTTCTTGCTTATGTTCTATCGATAAACGATTTGCGAATATTTATACCCGATATAGCGATAGGCATGCCCCTAATCACATCATGGGACGGAAATAATTTCAGCGAACTGTGAGTGTACTAGTGTTGAGTTGAGTTTGAGTTGAGTTTCTAGCATGCTGTAGAGAGGTTTGTCTACAGTGTGAATGGAGACATGGAAAGGGCAGTGGAAATCACTTACTATCAGGTAACCCACTTGTTCGCTGATTCGCTGACCTTTGTTTATAAAAAGTTATACATCTGCCTACCCCTTCGGGGATAAGTAACCTTTAAAAATTCATAATTGTATTTATAACTATTTTTTCTACCCATTAATGACTTAAATTATGTTTAGGGTATCTTGAACATCTCCCATGAAATCCATTCATCCTTACCAATCTCGTCTTGGTGCACAAATTTCCCGAGAAACAACCAAGACAGTCCTCTATCTCGGACAAATTAGGAAACAAAAGACCCTCCAAAGCCACGCTCTTCAAATCCGATTTGCGTTGAAATCTATCAAGTGTAGCCCATTAGGGGCACATGCTGTTTCCCATTGCTCGCCCCACGCTACCCCAAACAATGGGTACAAATCACAACACTGCGTCCCAATCAGTTTCGCGTAGCACCCCACGGCTGCTGGTGGCTGCATGGGAATGGGTCACGTGACGTGATGCTCTTTTTGCTTATTAGATTATAATGGGAACTGAGAATTAGGTACGTTTTTTTGTTAGTTCTCGGGTTCGAACCCCAGGTCGGGTAAAGTGATATTGGGTTTTTCTTTTACGAAATGCTTAGAATCAGCCCGGAGTCTAGAGTTTGTGCCCAGTATGGCGATAGGCTCGCCCCCTATCACATCGTGGGACGGAGATACGCTCGGCGAAATGTGGGTGTACTGTTAACACCTCTGCCAACCCCTTCAGGGATTACAGGCGTGAGTGCGTATGTATGTAGATTATAATGGAAACTGAGAATGGGAATTAGGTACGTTCTTTGTTAGGAAAGAAGCTATTTGATCATCAATTACCAATTATTATTATTTTATCGAAGCTCGGTAAACTACACTGGAACTGAATTTTAATAGGTTTACGCGAATATTACACATTGAAATAAAAATAGTTTTATCGCAGTTTAATAAAAGTCTCTCCCGTGACCACGAAGGCTGAAAAGCTAGCGAAATGAAATTAAACCGCGATAAAATCCGTATAAACCGTAATCCGTATAAATATAAAGTTTTATTTCAATTCCTATTAGATTTCAGATAGAAATTCAAATTTGGAATAGTTTATTGTCTCCGTTTGCAAGATTTTCCTGGAGAGCACTTTCAATTTTAATCATCGATATAGTATTCTACATTTTAATTCAATCCAAACTTCTTGACCCGGTCAAATGATGACTCATGATGCAGATTTAACAGAATGGACACTTCCATCATTCAATATCTCTGTCTTAATACTGATCTCTATAATATGCTAAATAAGTATACTTATTAAAATTAAATCTAAGCAAATCTTACCAGTTAAACCTTAACTACCGACCTAAACGGGTGACACGATTAGGTTTTAGTTGATCAACCAAGCGATTTGAATCGTCTGAATAGACTTTCAATCGAATTGATAAACAAAAATCGTACAGCTTTTGTTGGTTCAAATCAATTGATCAACTAAAATCGATCGTGTGAACCCGTTATGACAATAAAACATTGTCTTCCTTGTCTATTTGGAGTAAAACTTAATCATAAAATCTCTCCCCTGCCTATTCAAAATGGTAGTGAAAAGCCGTCGCGTCGTCAGCATTATTTAGAGCCTCCCGTTCATTCCAGACATTAAAACAATTATAAAATGATCCCGTCGTTCCAGCTGATTTACAACACGATTGCGCCTGTAAATTAGGACGCTAACGAACTTTTTACGATCACCCGTGTCGCCGCGTTTACGATCCTCAGTATTTGGATAAAACTCGTGTTTATTTCAAATTTTATTGACTTTACGTCTGTTGGCTTGTAGGCGTTTCGAATTAATAGAATCAACACTACAAATTGATAACACGTCATATTAATTAGAATGGTTCACTCAATATGGATTCACCAAATACACTGTTGCTATTTTAGATATTGAATTGGTTTAGAACTTTATTTGGTGATTTTTAATTAACTTTATTATCTACACAGTTTATCTACTTAAATTATTATTCAAAAAGACTTTTGAGTTGTAGAGCCACACTGTAGTCAGTTTTGTCTACAGCATCAATAGCTCAACCGTTCGCTACCATTGTCTTACAGAAAACAAACGTAAATTTGCGCTTTGTTGGTTTGTTCGGTGAGTGAGATATCTAGAGGTCCAAATCCCTCTGCCCTACACCCCCATTCCTTCTCCATCCATCTGTCCTTATCCCACTCGCAGTGGGGTCAGCGCTACACACTTTTTAACACATGTTATAGAAAGATTTGGCTTGTAGTTTTTACCAGCCGCCTGCCTGACATCAATCCCACTGGGGAGAAAACACCCAGACCCGAAACACACAAACATTTTGTCTCGGTGCAGAAATCGAGCCTGCGGCCTCTTGCTTCACAGCCGGCTATTCGTTTTCTGCGCCACGAAGGCTGGCTCCCCCATCCCTACCCAATTCTTTAAAACGGAATCGTCTGTGTAGCAAAACGGCTGGCAATAAGCCGCGATACTGCCAAGTCAAAAACAAAGAAAGAAGTCTACAACATTCAGGTGTACACGTGTCATATAATTATTCTTTCGTGATTATCATACACATAGACGTTCTCAGGTGACTTTCTTTTATACAACGTTCAGAAGCCCAATTCTCGTAATTTTAAATATTCAAAATATCATTCCGATCTAGTCTCAGCGTCAAGAAAGTTGCAAATGGCATTCTGTTAAACCAATAATCAACGTAAAATGCACCTAGCATTAGCAGTAGCATTATACCGTTTTGGCTTCAGTCATTTTTTATTCTACATTCAATCTCATTACGATTTATGTTCACATTTGACGTTGATTATTGGTTTAAGAGAATGCCATTTGCAACTTTCTTGACGCTGCGACTGTAACTGTACTTAATGTACTGCTCAATTTCGTCGAGTCGTATCTAATCCTTTATATATCTTCAATTCAACATTGAGTTGGTCCTTAACATTTTGCGCAACCATTCAACTGAACGTATTTTAAGGTTTTTATCGCTTTGTACCGTATTTTTACTTCCATTTCATCGTTTAACCTTTCTGTATGTTAAATAAATACCAAGATCATTAAAAGGTTCACACGCGAAAAAAAAAATACGTTTAATGTTAACGTCAGGTATGTTGATTTTGTGTAAGCTGCGTGTTTCTATTCTCTATAGTTATTATACATATTTCAACATTCTTGTAATATTATAATTAGCACAATGACGAATGTAAATCAACGATTTATGGTTATTATAATAACATTGTGTGTTATTAGACTGCCTCGGTGGCGCAGTTGTAATGCGTACGCGTTACGACTGAGGCTGACGCTGAGGTCTCGGGTTCCATCCCCGGGTCGGGTAAAAGTGATATTGAGTTTATCAATTACGAAAAGTTCAGTATCAGCCCGGAGTCTGGAATTTGTGCCCGGTATGGCGATAGGCTCGCCCCCTATCACATCATGGGACGGAGCACCGTTCGGCGAAATGTGAGTGTACTGGTTACACCTCTGCCTACCCCTTCGGGGTTTACAGGCGTGAGTGCGTATGTATGTATGTATGTATGATTTTTTTGTGGTAGAGCCATTCTGT
The DNA here is from genome assembly GCA_905332985.1 of Mimas tiliae. Lineage (NCBI taxonomy): Eukaryota > Metazoa > Arthropoda > Insecta > Lepidoptera > Sphingidae > Mimas > Mimas tiliae. Next base: position 13,324,224 of record HG995259.1, on the reverse strand, counting down.
AAGCAGTTTATTGTACAACACAAATGGGCTGGCTCGACCGGGTGATACCACTGAAATCCTGACAAAAAACCGACATAACTAGCAGCTTGCTGGTGCGTTTCGTATGGTGAGATATCCAGAGACCCAAATCCCCTTCCCCTTCCCAATCCCTTACCTTTCGTCGGAAACCCGTCCATGATTCTTCAGATATTGTGGATATTGATGGGCGGTGGAATTCACTTATCGTCAGGTGACCCACATGCTCGTTGGCCAGCCTCTGATCTCAAAACAAATACAGTTTAGTATTCTCAATATATTATTAGACTTGAGTTCTATGCTCTACACATATCAAAATATGTTTTGTTTACTCTATTGCTAGTACCAAAATTAAATCTACTTCTCTCTTTCTTCCAGGTGCTGAAATATTGCGAGCATCTCCACGGAAAATGGTACTTCAGCGAGATCCGAGCGATATTCTCGCGGCGGTACCTCCTGCAAAATGTCGCCATAGAGCTGTTCCTTGCGAGCAGAAGTAAGTTTGTACATTTGTTCTTTTTAGTTATGCACCCCTGGTACTCATAAAGCTCTATAGACCATAATGGCCACGATAACCGATCTTCGAAATGTGAAGAAGCAATTCGGCATAATTCTTGCAACATACGAAGGACGCTAATCGTCTATCTACGCTATCCTTGGATCGCACTTACTACCAGATGTAGCAACTAGCATAGTCACTTTGCTGAGCTACGATAAAAAAAATATAGATGCTTTCGGTAATTTGCGACACCTTTTAAATAATAATTGTATTTGTGAGTGGTAGAGCCACGCTGTAGATAGTTTTGTCTACAGCTTGAATGGACCGGCTCGACCGGGTCGTTACCACTGTCTCACAGAAAACCGGCATAAAGTAGCAGCTTGATGCTGCGTTTCGTACGGTGAGTGAGATATCCAGAGGCCTAAATCCCCTTCCCTCTCCCAATCCCTTAATTATCCCTTTCCTTTAAGGTCGGCAATGCGCCCATCATTCTTCTGGTACAGTGGCTGTACATGGGCGTTGGAGGTCACTTACCATCAGGTGACTCACTTGCTCGTTTGCCGGACTATGCTATAAAAAACCAATCAGTTTCGCAGATAATGCACTTTTTAATTTGTTCAACTGACGTGGGTGTCACCACTTTTGATCAAACATCAAGTAGGCATGATATAACCCCATCTATGATTGTCAAATACCCTCAACTGTAAAGTTTTACTGACTGCCTCGGTGGCGCAGTTGTAATGCGTACGCGTTACGATTGAGTCCAACGCTGAGGTCTCGAGTTCGATCCCCGGGTCGGGTAAAGTGGTATTGGGTTTTTCTATTACGATATGCTCAGTATCAGCCCGGAGTCTGGAATTTGTGCCCGGTATGGCGATAGGCTCGCCCCCTATCACATAAGGGACGGAGATACGCGCGGCGAAATGTGGGTGTACTGGTTACAACTCTGCCTACTACCCCCTCGGCGATTACAGTGAGTGCGTATGTGATGTATGTATGTATGTAAAGTTTTTAAAAATTAAGCCTCCAAATATTTTCGTTTCCAGCGTCGATATTCTTTGCGTTCCCTGACCAGACGACGGTAAAGAAGGTGATCAAGGCGCTGCCGAGGGTCGGAGTCGGCATCAAGTACGGCATCCCGCAGACCAGGTCAGTGGTACCATAAGTTACTATTATTGCAACTATATTCCGAATTGAAAAGAACCAAATATAATCGCAAGAAATTCTACTAATTTACCTGCAAAATTCTAATTATTATAAATGCTAAAATACCGTGCTAAAGTAATATGATGAAAGTTAGTGATTTCTTAGGTTTACGCGAATATTACACATTGAAATAAAACTAGTTTATACGGATTTTATCGTGGTTAAATTTTTATTTTAGTCCCGACCTTTCGAAAGCTTTTCAGCCTTCGCGGTCACGGGAGAGACTGAGGTGTAGGTCGTCTCGAAAAGTTAATGTTACATTGGCTACCTTCATTTTAAAATTATACATTTATTTATAATTCGAAACGTCGGTCCTAAAATAAAAATTAAACCGGATTTTCTGTATAAACTTGTTTTATTTCAATTATGAAAGTTATGCGCTTCATCAATCTTCGTGTATTACAATTTATTACTGATATATGCTGATATGCAAAGAAAGTTAAGCTCTCCTAGCATTGTCAGACACTTCAGAGAAAAACAAGTGCATTATCTTATATTAAAATCTTATATTTGACTATCATAATTTTCCTAGTGTGAGAGGCCGTCTTGTCTGGTACCACCGCTTTGTCTATTTCTACCAGCAAGCTGTTGTGTGTAAGCACTGTTGTATTCCAGTTTGAAGGATATTGAAACTAGTGAAATTACTGTGCATTATGAGACTTAACATCTTAGGGTTTTTTATGGTATATGCCGGCAAATGATCAAGTGGGTCAACTGATGGTAAGTGATCTCCACCGCCCATGTATACCCACAATACCAAAATAATCATGGGTGCATTGCCAACATTAAAGGAAAGGGATAATTAAGGGATTGGGAAGGGGAGGGGGTTTGGGCCTCCGGATATCTCACTCACCGTACGAAATGCATACGTTCAAAGTGCTGTGTGTTGTTGTTACTGAACAGGCGTGGCGATTACTATCAGACGAGCATCCTGCTCGTTTCGTCATTCAGGCTTATAAAAAAATCATCACCACCTCTCGTATTTCCCAAGATAAACGAAGATTGCTGAAGCGCATAATTTACACCGTAGTCCTATACTAAACACTGCCAGAATGACTCTATACTTACACTGCCCTCTGTTTTATTCATCGCGAACTAAAAAGCTTTGATAATAATCTACCCAAAACGAAGAACAAAAAGTGTAGCGCAAGTAATTCTTACCTAATATAATAGATGGCGCTACTAGTTCTCTACTGCGTTACTCGCTTACGATCTTTGATATCTAATATAGAAATATAATAGCAATAAAATTCAATGAGCTGAATTTAAGATAGAGACAGGGTTACAACGTTCACGTTTACAACGCATTATGACAGCTGAATACTTGATTTAATATGAAATTTATGAATTAGAAACGTACTAAAATTAAACTTTTAGTTGGTCCCATTTTTTTAGAGAAAAATATTCAATAATTCCACCTCCATGTTAAATCGGAATAAACAAATAGGTTCAGTGATCTACATTAAGGAAGGAGAAATAAGAATAACAGTTTATCGCAAGAAAAAGCAATGATATAGTTAATTTATTCAAAATGGTAGAGCCACTCTACAGACAGTTTTGTCTACAGCATGAATGGACCGACTCGACCGGCGCAGTACCACTGTCTCATATAAAATGACATGAATTATAAGATTATTGTTGCGTTTCGTACGCTTAGTGCAATTTCTAGAGGCCCAAATTTAATTCCTATTTATTTCCTTTAAAACTCATTAATTTATTCATGGTTATTTTGTTCGTTAATGGGCGGTGGAGACTTCTACCTTACTTACTATGAAGTGACCCACTTGCCAGTCTCTGATATAATATTCTACATTCATATCACTGTGTGTGTAGAAAATAATTCCATTTATTAATGATATTGCTACTTGCGTGTTGGGGTTTACGACATTGGACTAAATTCATCTGTCTGTCTTAGCCTTCTTTCACCTGACTTTATCCCAATCGCAATGGGGTCGGCGTAACATGCTTTTTAACACATGTTACATATTTGGCTTGTAGTTTTTACGACCGGCCGCCTGCCTGGCGTCAACCCCTCTGGGGAGAAAACACTCAAAGTCGAAAGAAATATTTTTAGATGACACAAACATTTTGTCTCGGAGCGCGAATAGAGCCAGTAGCCTCTCACTTTACAGCCGGATACTCGCCCACTGGGCCACGGAGGATGTTATCGATCTATTGTATACATAATAAAAAACAAATATTGAAAACAAAATTATTTTATTCACTCAGTCATCGCTAAGTATTGTTATACAATCATTTAAGAAAACACCGCGAAATCTGTACACAATACATATAATTTAATATTTAGTATTAGATAGATAGAATACTGCCTCGGTGGCGCAGTTTTAATGCTTACGCGTTACGATTGAGGCTAACGCTGAGGTCTCGGGTTCGATCCCCGGGTCGGGTAAAATGATATTAGGTTTTTCTATTACGATATGCTCAGTATCAGCCCGGAGTCTGGAATTTGCGCCCGGTATGGCGATAGGCTCGCCCCCTATCACATTGTGGGACGGAGATACGCTCGGCGAAATGTGGGTGTACTGGTTACACCTCTGCCTACCCCTTCGGGGATTATAGGCGTGAGTGCGTATGAGTATGAGTATAGATAGAATATTCTTTATTGCACACCAAATAAAGTAGGTGGCATATGAAAAAGGATCATACAGTAAGGGTGATACAATGGATGGTCTTATCGCAAATGGTCTTATTGTCTTATCGATGTCTTCCAGACAACCTTATTGAATTACCTTATTAAAGTATTTTTATTTTTACATACTGCATTATAGAATTATTAGACTTAAATGTGGTACAGAAGTTTAATGACAAAATTTAATATTTTATATTACTGTCTCTTCAAATATCATAAAAATAGTAATTTATAATATTTCATAATGGGGATATAAATGAATTTAAGAACAATGATTTGTGATTTTTTCTTTTTTCCAACACCGATATTTCGATATCTACTTATATGTAGAATATTATTAAATTGAATTTGAAGATTCTGTAACACACTGATTTTTTAATAAATGAATTACCTTTTCTAGTATATACATACGTACTAAGGCCTAACCCCTCTAATTCTGTCGAGGAGGGCCGTGCTCAGCAGTGAGCGTGTGTAATATTTCAAGGCTGGTATTATTTTATTAACTATACATGAGCTCATGTCTGTATCCCGGTATTTGTAGACAGAGGTTTAACTAGTACATTCACGATTCGCCAAAATTATTTCCGTCCCATGATGTGATAGGTTTCAAGTCGCCACATCAGGCGGAAATTAATATCAATTTCATATATGATTATTAATATCTCAAACATAAATTACCATTGCCCCACCTGAGATTTGAACTCAGGATACCTTTTTCTTAGCCTTAGTATTAAACCAATGACACGATTTATAATCGATTTTAAAAATAATTAAATTCTACATGGACCTGTTGTTGAGGTACCAATCTAAGCTCATGTTGTGCAAGTTTTATTAAAATATACTCTATAATAATTAATGTATTAAACGTCTATCAACATAACAATTACTTACAACAATTCGTATCGAAATCACATAGATATTTACCGTACACTAGGTAGTATAACTCTTCATTTAAATACATATATTAGGACACATTTGTACTTATATAATTAAATAACGTCACCTTGTATATAACTTATGGTAACTAACTACTTACACTATGGAATGTAAACATGGTAAATTAACTTAATACATATACACATTCATACCTATAATACTGATCACAATTCACAAATAATATTAATAATTCATACATCAAAATATTCATTGGCAAAAAAAACTCATAAATTAAAAAACAAATCTAGTTGATGCTTTCCAACCATCGCGTCGTTACCAGGCTGTCATGGGATAGCCAAGTAACATATCCTTTAAACTTAACGGCTTTCAGTCCAAACCCTAAATAGTTTGATCAAATTTCTCAAGTCTAACAACGCTAGTTTTAACGCTCCATTTGTGAAGAAGTTCTTAATTATTAAACCACATAATAGGAATCATTGGACTATTATGCTATTAATTGTAACAGTCAAGTACTAGGGTAACATAAATCTAAGAAGTTCATTCGCAATGGTTCTGAGCTCGTCTCGCCTCTTCTTCTTGCATCCACTGCGGTTTGAACTCGTTCTTTTCCAGTGACACCGAGGCTCCAGCACTATGCCGCCTCTGTACTGGTCGGCCTTCTATACTACAATGTTTCTCTTTAGTGTACCCTGCCTCAGCGTCCATATCTTTCTTATCTTCATCAAATTGCTTCATAATTTCTGTGAGAGTCTTTCCTTTTGTCTCTGGCAAGAATAGGAAGCAATATGCAGCACCTAATAATGCGCAAATACCAAATAAATACAAAGTACCGTTACTGGTTAAAAGTTTCTCCAACTGAGGGTAAGTTTTAATATTAAAAAATATCAAAAAGTATGCACAACAAGCTGTCGCTCCGGACATGACGCCTCTTATATCTTGAGGATATAATTCTCCAGACATGATCCATGGCAGTTGAAGGAATCCTACCATACTGAAAGACACGTGGAGGAGCACGCAGGCAAGTTTAACTAAAGGCGGTCCATTAACACTATCACATATGGCTGCACCGAGCATTGCAACACCGAGGAGTAAACCCGAAGCAGCAGCGAGGGTTTTTCTTCTGAAGCTGTTGATTAGGCAAGCTCCAACAGCACCCATGAACACTCTTACTCCACCGACGATGATAGAAGCCGTGAATTCATTAACGCTAGTGCCAACAGATTTGAAGAAGTCCACGGCGTAGTACAGAATGATGTAGATACCTGACATCTCTTGGAAAACAAAGAATATGATCAACAGAGCGAAGGGCTTTAGCACGTTTTTCCTCTTGAACAGACCTAGTTTTTGCTTGAAAGACATAGACTCGTTGGTTTTGCGGTCTTTCGTGAACTCCATCAATTCTTGTTGCGCCGTGCTATTGTTTTGTCTCAACCAGAACATTGCGTTATAGGCTTCCTTCATATGTCCTTTTGAGGCTAGCCATAAAGGTGATTCAGGAACAAAGTACATTAAGAGCGGTGTCAATAGGGACACTCCAGCGCATATGCCAGCCACTTTTCGCCAGTGTACGAAGGCTCCGAGGGAGTAGACGACAAAGATTCCCGTGGAGACGAGACCTGGTCCCAAAGCGCTAAGCACACCTCGTTTTTCTGGAGTAGTGATCTCTACCACATATATGTATGAGACTGTTGACATACCTGAAATTAGAAAAAAACTATTATTTTTATAATCGATTTTAACAAACTTCCTAGGTTTCGATCTTTATATTGATAAAAGAAGGAAATTTCTTTTATAACAATTTTGGCTTCTAATTTTGACTGGTATCATTTATTCTGATTTTATTACAAGAATTTGGTCACAATAAATAAGAAATATTAAGGACGCGTAACGAAAATCATTACCATTCTTTTTATTTAATCGGAGAAAGAAACGGAATATTTGGTAGCCCCCATTATTTATGTTTATCAAGTTTATGATAACTTTTTGCATGCTGATTATCTAAAATTAAATGTTTCACTACTCCAAATGCTACCAAGTAGAGTTTTTGACTTCATCATCATCATCATCATCAGCCACAAGACGTCCACTGCTGAACATAGGCCTCCCCTAATGACTTACGACTTTCGACTTACCTATAGTAAATCCTGTGATGAACCGACCCACGCACAGGAATATGTAAGTCTCTGAGAAGGCTATGACCAACCACCCTATGAGATTTGGCACCACGATGGACTGCAGTAGAAGCCGTCTCCCCACTGCGTCCACCATCATGCCGCCCAGCAACGCCCCGATGGGGTTTGAGATCACTCCGAGACTCGCTGAAAGGAAATGAAAAATGTAACGTAAGAAGATGATAAAAGGTTGTGGAGCATAATTGTTAATATTCATTTGCCTAATATTACTGTTCCTATTAAATACAATATGTAACAAAAACCCTGTTGTTCCTTTTAACCACGTTATCAGAATCGTTATTCAAACGTAAAGAAATATCTCAATTAAGAAAATTCTACCATAAAAATAAAGATTGGCGATCACTCACTCGGTGGTTTATCAAAAGTGGTAGTTACTCGTTACGACACCTTTTTACTATTACAGCGAGTCGCCGCTTTACTAATATGCGAGTAAAACACATAACATTATAGTTTTTATTAGCATATCATTTAAAATACCACTTTCATTGAGCTGCTGGCCCACCACCTGTTCCACTTTTATGTTAGATTTATCTCATTAGAGATATTTCCTTATGTTTAAATATCGATTCTCATAACACAGCTAAAAGGACCAATAGGGTGGTCCAACCACTAGACAAGCTGTGCGGTACAAAAAAATTGCGCACTTAGTTACGGTCAATTGACCGCAACTCATTTAGTCGCCCGCGAAAGAGCGAGAGAATGGTCTGAGTAACAAATTTAATTGAACGCCGTTCAACCGTCCAAATTTACAAACTCACTATTTATAATAGGTATTAGTAGGAAGTAAGAGGTACCCCGTAGTAACAAATATTTATGAGTATTTATGAGAATTTACAGCCGTATTTGAACAGTTGGTAATAAAAATTGGAACAATGGCGCCATCTCACCAACATTTGCCGATGTCGAATCGGTCTGTAGGTATAACTATTTCCATACCGGTAATTATAATATTAAACCTTATAGAGAGCCAAGTGATGGACTCCAAAAACACACACCCTTTTCCTTTATTTTTTTAAATCACACGCAACAAAAATTTATGAATGTTCAAAATCAACTTAAAAAAAGTTATATATTCTGCACCGCGCAAAAATTAGACGTATCAAGTGTCAGCTAGAGATTACATACTTTTACAGATGCACAGACTTTTATAGCTCCGCCCCCTTGCACAGAGTTTTGGTATGGTAATTTTTTTGCTTGAGTTACGTTTCTTGTCATCTTATTTCGATGATTACATCAAAACAATCTTCCTATATTGACCTACCACATCCCTTCAATCTAGTATTTATGAGGGGACTGACAGCGGATTATTATCGATATCCATAAAGTATTTATTTGCGCGTACGTGACGTCACATAAAGTGCACTGTTGCCACGGCCTGACCTCCCGCCTTATCAACCAACACACTCATACCATTGTTCACATCTCCGCGCCATCAACCATGTGCAAACACCTTTATCTCGTTTGCACAATTCTACGTTTGCACGCAAATATTTAGTTTATTTATCGTGTTTCTATATTATAACATTGTTACACGAGTAGGGGTCAATAAAATGTAAAAATATTTGATGATGTTGATTTATACAATTATTATTTAAATTGCACTGACTTTTGTATTTTTTGCACTCGCCTTATTTTTTTAAGAATTATTTAATTTTAGGCGGGAAATGATGTATATAGCACTTTCTTAATAGACATACTAATTCAATAGTATAATATAATAGTGAACACTATAGATGAAAAAAATATATTTTAGCTTATTTATTTAACTCTATATACGAGTACAATCATATACACATAGGGGCATAAAATTACAAACATACGTACGCACTCACGCCTGTAATCCCCAAAGGGGTAGGTAGATGTGTAACCAGTACTATCTATGTGATAGGGGGCTTGCCTATCGCCATACCATACGCCAATATCACCTTTACCCGACCCGGGAATTGAACCCGAAACCTCAGCGACAGCCTTAGCCACCACTGCGCCAACGAGGCAGTCGATGCATAAAATTGTTTTATTTAATCTCGTATTGAACTAACATTGTAGGTGTCTACGTTAAAAATCGTGCCATTTCCAAACATCGGTTGGCAGTGTTCCCACCAGTGGGCGGCTTAAAAATAGTGCGCAAACACTTTTTGTTTATGATTTTCATTCACTGGCCGTGACGTCTTACTTTCTTATCCGGCGGAAAAAACCAAAATGCGATGGGTACTTGAAATTCTTTTACTGTTTACTAGAATTTCGTTGCAATTTTCTCTTGTAGCGGATTTTGCGTCTAGTTTTGTAACTTTTGGCAAAGAATCAATTTGAAAAACAAACAACAAAAGGTATTTCAATTTCAGATCATGTACCAGGAAAACATGATGACGCATAGGTGTACCGATTCTAATGAGTTCACTACGAAGGTTATTAAAACTACTTTTAATTTTAATGCAATAGTACGTAATGTATGCTTTGTCGCAGCGATTACGTCTTAAAGACGGAAGTCTGAGGAAAGACGCGTGATGAATATTATTTGAATATCTTTGTCTATAATATAAAATATTCTAAAACGTGGGGCATTGTGGATTATTGAATCCTTTCCTAGTTTGACCACAGAATACAATCATTGTTTGAGTCAGGCATATCAGAAGGTAGATGATCAGTATCATTTATATTTGTCGAAAGTCTGGTGTGCGTCTAGCGAAGAGTTCGAAGTAAAAAAACACGTAAATACATTATTTATGCTATTATACAAAACATAATAAAGTACAACTAAAATATGACTTACCGATCCATGAGCTCTGTTCGTAAGAGAGGGTAGGGTGCTCGTGTGAATACTGGGGCAGCAGAACTGCCGAGAAGCCCTGGCAGAAACCCACCGATATGTTGATGGACTGCGCGGCTAGGGCCGCCAGCACCTGTTGACAAATATGATACCCTAGTTAAAACATCGTTCTCTAATACTCTCCAAAGAAATATTTAATGAATTTCCCTATTATTTATTATTTATGCTCACAATGTTTGAGTAAAATTTAAACACCAATTTAACGTTTAACGTTTCGTGTATGACATGACTTAAAGTATGCTTTTCACTTTAAAAGTGAAAACTGGGACCCTATTACAAAATGCATATTTTCACATAATCCATCCACTAATATTACATATAAATAAATATGTAAAACTCACTGTTTATTTGCAAAGCAATAAATAAAAGATAAATGGCAAACATTAAATCGCAATTAGGGTATAATGCTAAAGTTGAACACGTAGTAGTTTTTATACATATACTTTTTATGACAAAATAAAAAATGATACCCGTTACGATGTTTTTAGTACGTGATTGATATTAATTAAGTGATAATAGAAAAAAAATATTATAATAATATATCTATTAGGCATACATAATACGATGACAGTTATAAGTTAATTGAGTAATGCTTCATTAGATTGTATATTAATCAAATTAATTCATACAACCGTGGCACTTGTTTGTTTTGTTCTCGCTACTAACCAAATAAAATATGACTCGGTCAAATACAAAAGTCACATTCAGACTTACATTGTATACCTATACTGAAAAAAATATAACTACGGGATACTTTTAACAATAGCTTGTCTTAAGCAGAGCTAACTAGCACACCCACTGGTCGCCTAGCTTATATCCGTACCATGATGTGATAGGTTGTGAGCCTATACACATATCGGGCACAAACTGCAATCCCGGACAACTCATAAATAAATACGCCCTACAGTTACACACATAGTCCCGACCCCACACTAGGTTAACCTGTATCGTGGGTGTCAGGAACTACGAGGGACTTGCGGTCCCACAACACCCAGACCCTAAACAAACATTTGTGGATCACACAAACATTTGTCTCGGTGTGGGAATCGAACCCACGGCCTCTCGCTTCGCTGCCGGCTACTCGCCCACTGCGCCACGGAGGCTGTCATGTATGATTATTGTGATCAAAATCTCAAACACAAATTGTGATTGCCCGACGTGGTATTTGAACCCAGAATTTCACCAGTTTCTCAGATTATGCAAGCCGTCACTACCACTAGACTAATGAGTTACTCTTTAAGGCGAAATTTTAAAATACATAATAAAGTATATTACACCCAATAGCCATACACATAGCCCCACTTAAATGAAATCATGGTATACTTGGGGTTGGATATTTCACTTTTTTTAATATAATTTCGTTTTTTTTTCATGTCCTCAAAACTCAAATTAAATACATAATGTTTTACTATACAAATATAACATCAAATCTGTTATTTTCATTTCATTTACCAAATGACGGTAACAACGAACCTGTTGAAATTTCTGGAAATTATAACATTTATCTCACGTGGTGACGAGCGCAGTTCACTGTGATGCAAGTACATTCTAATTCAGTTCTGAGTTGTGTTACTAATATATTGAGACAGGAGTGTCCCTTATCATCAGGCGAGCGAGCTGCTCGTCTCGTCCTTCAAGCTAATAAAAAATATCACTTTTCATATCAGACATCAGTTGATTTCAATTATCAAATGAAAAATGTCAATGTCAAAATGACCATTTCTTTTGATGCGCACAAACCCGGCCATTGACCTATTAAGGTTTTTCTATTTATATTTAGTACGTTACTTTTTTTGTCGACCGAAAACTCCGTTAAAATAACGGTCATTTAATTATAACGATGTGACTCAGCAATCAATTTATGTATAATTATTAAATAAATACACGAAACTGTAGCAACCTGTTTTAAGTGCTAATAGGGTGCTGTCATTATTGTATACCTGTCTTGTACCCTTACATTTAAGGTAATTTTAGGGTAACTAAATAACTTCAATTTTTCAATAGACCTTACAGACCTATTAATTCCCTCGTTTTTCTGTTAATTGACAATCAGATTTAGTTATAATATTATACAGACACAGTCACGCCTGTGTCTCATGGGGGTAAACAGAGACTATTGAGTGCCACAAGTCACGAACCTGACACACCTCTTCTCATACATCTTCGCCATAATACAATTCCTAAATTGAAAAAAAGGCGGGTTGCCGCTGTATACAAGACAAGATATACACATCCTGCCCAAGACCGGAATGGATGACGCTCACTTGGGGAGGCTTACGTCCAACAGTGAACAGCAACAGAGATGATGACACATTACTAACTGCCTCGGTGGCGCAGTTGTAATGCGTACGCGTTACGATTAAGCTAACGCTGAGGTCTCGGGTTCGATCCCGAAAAAGGTTCGGGTTCGGGTAAAGTGGTATTGAGTTTTTCTATTACGAAATGATCAATATCAGCCCGGAGTCTGGAATTTGTGCCCGGTATGGCGATAGGCTCGCCCCCTATCACATTATGGGACGGAGATACGCTCGGCGAAATGTGGGTGTACTGGTTACACCTCTGCCTACCCCTTCGGGGATTACAGGCGTGAGTGCGTATGTATGTATGTACTAACTTGCCCTTTACCTATTATTCATACATTTATTTTCATTCCATTTTCCTTAAACAAACCATTCATTTAACATTCGAAGAAGTTTGACTAAACTTCAATGAGTTTTATAAAATATACATTTTTCTCTGACACAATATATTCATGTTGACAAGTCGTTGGATCTATAAACATAATTTAAGTATTATAAATTGGTAGTATGACAACTTATGACTTAACTGCCACTTTAAACGGTATGAAATGTACTAACGTGATGAGATTATAACAAAGATGACTTGCCTTACTGAAATACCAGCGCAACGTGACGGGAAGTATTTAGAAAGATGGGGAAGATTGTCTCTGCAGTACTTTTTTTATAGCATAGGCACGCAAACGAGCCAGTGGGTCACCTGATAGTAAGTAATCTCCACCGCCCATCTATGCCCACAATACGAGAAGAGTCATGGGCGCGTTGCCGATCTTATAGGAAAGGGATTAAGGGATTGGGAAGGGGATTTGGGATACTAATAAGAACTTTGAATTATGAAGTACTGCATGGTACTGGTCGTTACTCCGAGACATAAGATATTAAGTCTCATAATGCCAAATAATTTTACTGACTTCAATGTACTTCAACCTTAAAAACAACAGTGCTTACACACTGCGGCAGAAATAGACAAATTATTGGCACCGCCTCTGGCATACAAATGACGTATCACATAAGAAGTAATGCTATACAAAACGGACGTTTCGCCGTCACATTAATCGCGGTGCGCTTGTTTCAGTCGCGCATCTCAAATTCTACCATTAGAAAAACTTTATTTATGGCCGTACTTTTTAACCGACTTCAAAAAAGGAGGAAGTTCTCAATTCGGCGCGTTTTTTATATTTTCTTGTTTTTTAAATGCTTGTACATCGATTTCTCCGCCAATTGTGGACCGATTTTGTTGGAAAAATTCACTCGATAGAGTTTAGCTGCGATGTGATCCCATATAAATTTGGTTAAGATCTGATGACGGAGTACGGAGAAAAAAAAAAAAAAACTCCTCAACGAACAACAGTACACTCGTCGCGATTGTGTTATTGTATTGGAATTTACATGTTATTGCTTGAAGTCGGTTTCTAAGTTTTGTTAAACGTTATAAATTGCGAATTTATATCATATAAATACGATTAGCCGACTTTTTCACACGACTTATTTATTGGGATGAGATGTGACATAAAAAATCTGCGTTGTGCAGCGCTTCATCGCCTGCGCTACAGCAAAAATAAATACGCTTAGGATTATCTTGCAACGTGCTCAGCGACAAAACACCACTCACGTGTCACCGGTCGTGCGCGACACTGTCATCAAGTCGAATGACTTGGTCTTGGACGAATTAATTCTCTAGATGTCGCATGTCGGCAACCATGTCGAACGTTACGAAAATTGCACCCTAATTGACACGGTAATTTAATCATTTTACCTACATAACAGTATAAAAAAATATAAATTAAAAAAATATATATATATAAATATAAAAAAAGTTTATATATACATATGCACTCACGCCCGTAATTCCCGAAGGGGTAGGCAGATGTGTAACCAGCACACCCACATTTCGCCGAGCGTATCGCCGTCCCACTTTGTGATAGGGGGCGCCATACCGGGCACAAATTCCAGACTCTGGGCTTATAGTAAGCATTTCATAATAGAAAAACCTAGTACCACTTTACCCGACCAGGGGATCGAACCCGAGACCTCTGCGCTAGCCTCAATGGTAACGCGTACGCGGCATAACATAACTGAGGCAGTGAAAATTTAAGTTTATCTCAATTAAATACCAATCGACCGAAAGGAGCTAGAAAAAAGGTGGAATTTGTGACTACCAATTGGCCAATGACACGTGATACGATTCGGCACTGGCGATTTACGATGTTAATTCGGTACATAAATACCAATTCCACATATTGACCGAGTAATGCCGGAGGTTGCCGAACACGAGAGTATAAAAGATAGTCTTGTCTTACTTCGCACAGTCTTGTGGGTATATTCATCATATTGTTTTGCCAAATACACTTGGCTAGAGGTGTCGCCCAATGTGTGGAGCATGCTAAAGTAACTTAAATATTCGGTAAACATAGATATATTGGTGGATATTACTAAGTGAAGCATTTAGTTCATAAAACATTGTTACTTCTCTACTGCGGTGTCAAACGTTACGAAATTAGAAATGGATTCGCGTCAAAACGCTTACCTAGCCTTTCATATCGTTTCGATATTTTTACCAGCCATTCAAAAAAAATGTTTTTTACCTTTAATATTTATGCTATCCTAGTATTGTACTAAACAGAACATTTAAAAAGTTAAATTGATTTTAACTATTTTATAGTTTTTACATTTTACATTATTAATAGTTTCACTAATGTGAAATGTGTGTGTGTGATGTTATATAATAATTTATATAACATCTCATTGGTCTAGTGGCAGCGCAGTCAGGCTGAAAACCGTAAGGTCCTGGTTCATTTCCCACATCGGACAATCAAAATTTGTGTTTGAGTTGGAAAAATCACACATATATTGCCCGGGATTGGATTTGTGCCCGGTATGGCGATAGATCGCCCGCTATCATGGAACGGAAATAAGCTGGGAAATAAAACGTGGGTCGAAGCACTAGTTGAACCTCTCTTACCCCAAAATGGCGTGAGCTTACATTTTATATTATTTTTATAGTAACCGTAATTAAAACATAATAACTATTCACTTAAATAATTAACACGTTTATTGTCAGTTCGTGTGTAAAAAAAACAGCAATAAGAAATAGGATAAACCCTGTTATCTGAATGCATCTCTACAAGTGTGTTTATGATGTTTTTTTGTGCTAAAAACTAAATTATTTTGCACATCCGAAGCACTTTGTCGAAGTACCACCGTTGTGTTATAGCATTCAACTAGCGGAACGGTCCTCATTATTGCGCACTTGTTGTTGGCACTTGCTTTACTTGTATGACGTATCCGAATGTGTTATATATACCAAATACCAACCCATCCATGATCCAAAATATCAAAATCATCAATGGTATTTACTGTTTACTACAACCTGATAAAAGTGAGATATAATTAAATGAAATTATATTACCGGTTAAAATGTCAAACAATAATTTATTGTTTGAAATTTATTTATTGAAAATTTGTAGTTTGTTTAATTTAAACAATTATTATTTTCAAAATAATAAATCCGTTGTCTCTGCCTACCCCTATGGGAAACAGGCGTGAGTCTATGTATGTATGTATTATTTTCAATGAATTCCTGAGGAAACGAAAAATTATACATCCTGAGGTAATTGATTTTAAGGTGACAGCCTCCGTGGCGCAGCGGGCGAGTATCCGGTTGCGAAGCGTGAGGTCGTTGGTTCGATTCCCGCACCTAGACAAATGTTTGTCTGATTCACAAATATTTGTCTCGGGTTTGGGTGTTGTGGGATCGCAAGTCTCTCGTAGTTCCTGATACCCACGATACAGGTTTACCTAGTGTGGGGGCATGACTATATGTGTGACTGTTGGGTGTATTTTATTTAATTGTTCGTTGTATACAAATATAATTATGATCAAAGTCCTAAATAACAGTATCTTGTAAAAAAAACCCGTCAGCGTCAGGAAATTTTCCCCATCTACGATATCATTATATAGAGGTTATTTGTTCTGATGACTAGAAAATCGATCACAATTAATAAAACTCGTTTAAATTGTCTCTGTTAATAAAACCCGTTTAAATTGTCTCCTTTAACGATGTCACATAATTTACTGTATCAACAGAAAAAACAACTATTAAAATAATAGTCTCACATAGTGTTGCCAACCCTATAGTTGTAACTGTAGATTTGTAGTTTTTTACAAGTCATCGCAGTTTTCTTTGTTTAAATCCTCTACATCTACACTTTTAAGGCGCTTTTAGTTTAAGGTTTTTCTTTAAACTTTTACAGTGTTTCTATAGTTTATTCCGGCATTATACTGTTTAACTGTATGATAGAGTTCGCATAGAGAAAATATCGGAAATCTGTGGAAAACTGAATTTGCATAAAGTTGAAGAAATGCTCCTTGCAAATTTTAATGTGATTTTTTGATAAGAATATATATTGTAAAAAGTACCTACCTACCTAGAAAACTATACCGACCAGTTTCAGACCTTTCGGCTGTTCCATTATTCCAGCTGTGAACTGAACACCTCACGGGAAACGAGTGATTTTAGCTAATTGTATTCTTAATTTGAGAAATTATATAATATCAAATTATCTAATAATCTTTCTACCGCTCTTAGACTCAAACAGTGAACTCTTGGGTACAAATCCCAGGTCAACCAATTTCTGTTTGAATTTTTGTTTCGAAAACTTCACATAAGTTACGGGATTGGAATTGAGCTTAATTTAACAACAATTCGGTCCTACAATTTTCTTTTACATATTGTTGAGTGAGCTCACCAACGTTTACAGCCGTTCACAAAATTATATTTAACTTTGACTAAAAACAATGTCTGTTCAAAAACAAACTTTCATATTCATAAGTTTGATTGATCCAAGATCAAACAAGTTCATATGTTCGCTAGTAGTTTCGATCGAGTATCGTATATGTGTATATGTACTGTCGGTACAAGTTCTAGTTTGCCTTGTCACACGTGTTCGGTTGTATGTTGAACTTTAATACTTATTGCAAAGGTTACGCACTGAAAACACTATGTTTTTGAATGATATGCATGAAATATATAGTTTTGCGGAAAATAGAGTACTAGGAGAAAAGACGAGTTTTGTGAGTGTAATACGAAAATGCATCAATAGTAAAAATTATGTTCTAAACTTTGTTAAGACTTTGTTTTAACTTTGTTCTCTATATGATGTTTCATATAGAGAATTGGCGAAGATAAAGCAACGTATATAACCTACTATTAAAGTTGTGCGCTTCGGCAATATTCATTATTTAACCGACGATGAAAAAGAGGAGGTTCTCCAATCGACACGTTATCGAAAAGCATGATCATTTGTATGCCCGAAATATCATCACTGATAGTTTTCAAGTCGGTACTTAACAAACTCAAACCAAAAATAGGTTTAATGTATCTCTTATAGTAAAGATAGCAAGATTTCCTGTCTATAACTACAGTTATTAAATAAATACATATACGTACGCACTCACGACTGTAATCCCCGAAGGGGTAGGCAGAGGTGTAACCAGTTCATCCACATTTCGCCGAGCGTAACTCCGTCCCATGATGTGATAGGGGGCGAGCCTATCGCCATACCGGGCACAAATTCCAGACTCCGGGCTGATACTGAGCTTTTTCGTAATAGAAAAACCCAATATCACTTTCCCAATATCCCGACCCGGGGATCGAACCCGAGACCTCAGC
The DNA here is from genome assembly GCA_905332985.1 of Mimas tiliae. NCBI lineage: Eukaryota > Metazoa > Arthropoda > Insecta > Lepidoptera > Sphingidae > Mimas > Mimas tiliae. Next base: position 13,305,970 of record HG995259.1, on the reverse strand, counting down.
GTCAGCCTATGTCGTAACGCATAAATAAACACACAGTTCAATAAAAGCTGTCGCAAATTAAGCTTCTTTTAAAACACATATACTCACAGTCAAATTGGCGCCAATCGAGTCGAAATACTTCTCTATATATTTATAATTATACATCCCAACTTGTTTTGTGTGGATTGCAATGGATACTGACCGGCTTCGGTCATGCGTCCGCCGATTTTATATTATTTATTGGTGCCCATACGGAAATAAAGCATTGACGGAAGCGACTCTGCGACACCGCGCCCCATTGTGCATGCACCCACCCACCTGACGAGAAATTGCGTGAAATTTACACTCGAAAACAATATATTATTATGTACGCACTCACGCCTATAATCCCCGAAGGGGTAGGCAGAGGTGTAACCAATACACCCACATTTCGCCGAGCGTATTTCCGTCCCTTGTGTGATAGGGGCCATACCGGGCACAAATTCCATACTCCGGGCTGATACTGAGCATTTCGTAATAGAAAAACCCAATACTACTTTACCCGACCCAGGGATCGAACCCGAGACCTCAGCGTTGGCCTGAATCGTAACGCGTACACATTACAACTGCGCCACCGAGGCAGTCATGATATATTATTATGATGCAGAAAAACATGCAAGTAGGTATTAAGTATCGAATACTTCATATTACAACCGCTATTTCTAACACATAGCGTCGGCTAAAGCATTGTAAAACATAAAACAAAGGCATAGAATAGCTTATATATGACCTACGAACAATGTTCATCTTATTTCGGATACATATGATAATAATACTCTTTTTGGTCAAACTGACAATAACAACTGTTATTGTCATGAAATATTATGTTGACCAAGATTAAGTTTAGTAAACTCTTTAAACAACGAATCTCATTTATACTTGAATCGCCAACAAATAAATGTTTATTATAAAATAAATATATACTTATTTAAAAAGAAAATAGTGAAATTAACTAAATTTCGTAAAGCACTGTTAGTTTTTTTTTTGTAATAACCATTGCTACGAATTCGTGAAAATCCAACAAACTTTTAGAGACTGGATTAAAGTTATTCGTAAATCATAAATATTAATAAATCTTAATTTGTCACTTCTAACGGTTGATACCTCCATGTAAGATAATGCAACGCAGTCTGCAGCTTGCAGTGAACGTAAGGCCGCGTGTGTTTACCACGCGTCCACGCGTTGCGCCCGCGCCGACCTGCGCTTATCCAGCTACATTTCTATAATGACACACTAAGGTCCCTTCTAGAACACTATATTCGTGAGCCATGACACACTTTTCTTTCATTCAGTTATTTTGATAAAGAAAACTTTCCGATTATAATTCTTATTTGCTCATCTATGCTAAATAAATAATCGCATTCTTTATCTTTGTCATTATTATGTTGACAATGTTAAATTATAAAAGTTGTTTGGGTATTGTGTCGTATTTGTTACTAGTACTTACTGTTACTTAAAAATGTAATAGCATGATTTGTATTAATGTCCTCCCTCTCGCGGTTAAAGAAATTAGTCAAAAATAAAAATTGCCCGGAAAACAAAAACGACGGAAATTATCCAGTATAGTTATTTCCATCGCTGTACCAAGTTATCATGAGTCGGAAGGATTTGCGAGCGGTGTTCGAGCGCGGCGCAGCCTTGACCGTGCGTTGTTGCCTTCACTCGGCCGCATTTTACACCTCTGTGTGTTTCATGAGAGCCTGGTACTCGACGGAGGTTCATTGTCGAAAGCTTTTGTTTTTTTATCACAGAAAGAAAAAACTAACTTGGCTTGCTTGCGGTCGTTTTTTTACGTATGGATGGATGTAATTAATAAATATGACCATAGTTGGAGTGTTGACAATATTAATTACATATTTTACAAACCAGTTATTTATTTTATAGCTACAAACACTCTATTTTTTTTTTTTTTTTTATTAGATTGAATGACGAGACGAGCAGGTCGCTCGCCTGATGGTAAGCGCCACGCCTGCTCATAAACAGAAGCAACGCCACACAGAACTTTAAATAAAGCACTGCATGACACTGGACTGCCCTCGTCACCCCGAGACATAAGGTGTTAAGTCTCATAATGCCCAGTAATTACACTGGCTTCAATGTCCTTCACACCGGAACACAACAGTGCTTAGACACTGTTGCTTGGCGGCAGAAATAGACAAAGCGGTGGTACCAACCCAGCCGGTCTCTCGCAAACGAGGGACCTACCACCTTGTACTTATTTACTTTACAATCGAAAATGAAATTAATACTGTAAACAAATTCATGTTAAATTTTATATAATGTTTATTTGGAGGTTGACAAATTGGACTTAATAATTTATATATACGCACATATTATTTACCTGAAAGATATATTTATGCCACGGTATATTGATCGATGATATACCAAAAAAATTGTTTTTACGAGACAAGACGTGGTTGCCAAAACTTTATCGGGTCAGCGACATTAAGCTCTTGGCCGAGAGCGAGGTTCGCTAAAGCGGTTAATATTAAACACGTACGCATACATGTAAAACATGTTTGCAAATAGAATAATTAAATATTATTTTATAAACGTTATAGAACGTTGGAGATCGTGCGAGCGTCTCGTGCGGGCTATGACAATTTAGGTTACATATAATATTGCAGAATGTCGACTGATATTTTTACAAGCACTGGTTTTTTTCTCCATCCTTATCATACATTCGAATCGTAAATATTACGCAACAAGCTTCTCGTTTGTTCATTTTATATATGCCCAAGTTTTCTTATATATAATGCCATCGGATGAATTACTTAACATTTCATCATGTACGCGTACTATAATAATTTTAATTGACTTTTACAGTATAATATTAAATTATATTTGCTTATTGCCACCTGATTACATGACATACCATTTTTATGTTTTATGAATAACAATGTCTTACAATAGCCATAAAATTATTACAAAATATACCATGGACTATATATATATATATATATATTGTGTCTGTCTAGTTTTTATTTATTTTATTTCGATTTCTATATAATTTAGTAATTACTCATCCCCTTATTTACACTTAGAATGTTTGTCCTATAAATTGCTTGGATGTCCTCAATATACGTAAAGTCTAAAATTTATTTTCTGGTATAATATGGATGAATAATATACCGTAATATATATAATATTATACTTTTAAATTTATAATCCTACTATTATAAATGTAAAAGTTTGGCTGTTTGTGAGTATGCATTTGGATAATTGTTAAATAATCACGTCTTAACTAACGGCTGAACGGGTTTGGATAAAATTTAGCACACAAGTAGAGCATGGCCTTGATTAAGGCACATGATAATTTTGATTCCAGTAGCAGATTCGACACATGTCGAAGATATTTTTTTGGGAGAAAATGTTGTGTATGTATTTATTGTATAGGGCACACTCCCCTAGGTACTTTTGAATCTAATCACGAAAGCGGATCTGCAGCTATAAGCTAATTAATAAATAAATAACTGTTGATATTTTGACGTGGCAGTTAACCAGGAGGTCAATTCTCGTAATTTTAAATGTTCAAAATATAATTCCGATCTAATCTCAGCGTCAACAAAGTTGCCTAGCATTAGCATTATACAGTTTTGGCTTCAGTCATGTTTTATTCTAAATTCAATCTTATTACGATCTACGAGTATCTTCACATTTGACGTTGATTATTGGTTTAAGAGAATGCCATTTGCAACTTTCTTGACGCTGAGACTAGGTCGGAATGATATTTTGAATATTTAAAATTACGAGAATTGGCCTCCTGATCTCACATCATTGATATCACGATTCACGAGCGCAGTGTATGGTTACTCCTAAATCATTTGAAACGTACAATCTGTAACAGAATCAGCAGATATCGAGATGACCCTATAAAACAACGTTAATCGACACAAATTACATTGAACGTGTCACGATGTTAGTCCTCTGCTAATGTACAGATTTATAGATCTGTGTCACGCTTCGTGGCTGTTACATTCGTTGTCACATTCCCTTGTTAAATGTATACTTTAATTTAATACGTCCTAAAATCAAATGTAATTTTATTAGAATGTTGTATTCTTTGATTTTGAGTATATTATGAAAAAATATATTCATGGAGTTAAAAGATACTAAATTAATTTAAATAATAACAAGAAAATTCTTATTTAACAATTGACGCCGACATAAATCTTTTGCAAACCCATTAATTAATGTAGATAATAAAATCAACTCTACAATCGGGAATTAATGTAGTTAATATAGTAAATTTTCTTGAAATACATTTTATTATATTTATATCCTACTGCTGTATTAAATTAACTACATAAAAATGGGTGCGTGTCTCTTGTAAATTTGTACGCAATAATATAAATATGGTTATGTAAAATATGTAATTTTAATTCTTCTTCATTTATTATTTTGTATTCTCCTTCATATTTTACACCTACTTTGTTAATCTCTACATCACTCTAAGGTTGACTGGTAGAGAATGCGTTTGGCATTAAGTCCGCCTTTATACACTGTAGTATAAAAAGTGTAAAATAAATATTTTCATTATAACGTGTGAAAGATGTTTATTATTTATATTATGACATTTATTCATGAGTGAGTCATAAACGTTTTCATTATAAGATCGCCTATAAACACGCCGTGTCTGTGGAAAATTCAATAATCAAATTGTAACACACGCGTCAGTTTTTCGCTCTTTGATTGATGATTAGGTAGCGTATATAAAGAACGATTGTAAAACGACATTCATTCAATATTATCAAAAATATATATACCGTATAAATGTATATTTGAATTGAGAACCTCCTTCGTTTTTTTCATTGTTTAAAATACTATGTAGTAATAATAATAATACCAGCCCTGTATTATATACATCCCACTGCTGGGCACGGGCCTCCTCTACTGAATGAGAGGGGTTAGGCCTTAGTCCACCACGCCGGCCTAATGCGGGTTGGCAGACTTCACATACCTTCGAAATTCTTATGAAAAACTTCTCAGGTATGCAGGTTTCCTCACGATGTTTCCTTCCCCGTTAAAGCATGTGATAATTAACTACTATTATTAAAAATACTATGTACTTCACTACAATTAAAGTTATGCGCTCCGGCAGTCTTCATATATTTTAAAAAACCGAACAGATAATGATCACCTAAAACAGATCTGTTACAGCATTTAATTGTTTATTTATATGTTTCTTAGTGACTAACGAAGTAAAAACGCAGATTTTAGAAGCCCTTAACTGTAATCGTAGCATTATGCTTAATTATAAGTAAAAAAGTTCGCAGTCCGTAATCTGCTGAGGAGGTCCGATTCATAAAAAAATTTGAAAGATGATTTAAATATAAGTACCTCCTCTTTTTTTTAAATCGATGAATAATTATACATACTATATATCTAGAAAATATATCTAGACATTACACATAATTTATCTAGGTATCAAAAATAAAAGTCGCCGGTGCCGGGTCGGTCACTTCCCTTTAACATGGTTGAGGTGGCCGAAGGCTGGCACATGCGTCATACTCGTGAACGGGTGCTGCTTGTGTGGACTGGTCTGCTCGGACTGTTATCTTTTATTTTTTAACACTATTTTAAGGTCTTAATTTATTCGTCATGCATATGGAGGTCATGCAAGTTAATCCAATGCGTAGATATCATTTCTGTAATTGCTTGATTGAGCTGCTCTAATTCCAATTAAATATTGTAAAACCTTATGCTGTAATAATTGTAAACTAGTTTTGAAAAGAGTAACGCTGGAGTTTCTTGCTCGTTCTTCTCGAGCGAAACAGCATTCCAAACTAGCGGTAGAATTTTGACGGAATCTAAATAATGTATAACATTTTATGGATTCAATAAATATTTTGAATTTGATATATTTTGAAAAGAAAAAAAAGCAAGTCTATTATCTTGTGCATTACTCGTTCAGCTTAGTATCTATATATAACTTTATGACTTTACCACACCGTATAACAATAAAAATTATAATTCAGTTGGTAAAGTAGCATACACAGTATCTAATTAGCTTACATAACAATCATATGTACTATAAAAAAAAACTAACGCAAATCCGCATAAAATCACCTGCGTAAACTACAAAAAATAAATTTATTATGAGCTCGTAAATTAGGTATAGTTGGTGTAAATAGTAAATGGTATCAACTATACACACGGTAAAAAACCGTCATAAACATAGCTGATTTTCGTAAGTTGACGCGTTTCAACCAATCATTGTAGGCCATGTTGATTATGATTAATGCATGTTATTGCTATTTTCTTTTTTTCCTTTCACGACGAAATGGCTACACTACAACTGATTACAAGTACAGTCCAGTTCAAAAATAATGTCGACCGTTGAGAGACGTTACTTCCCCGAGGGTTGCCAGAATTTCTCATAAAATAAAATACGCTATCCCCGAAGAGACAGGGAGAAATGTAACTAGTGTACCCTAGCCTATTTCTGTCCCGTAATGTGATAGTGGACGAGCCCATAGTTATACCTGGCAAGTCATATGTATTTTAATTTAATAAAACCCAAAAATTAAAGGATTTGTTGCTACGGTAATGTTTACGTTTAAACCGTATTTATATTGGATACCAATCAATAAGTAGTCTTGGCAATATTTTTTATGAAACTTCGAGTATCTTGACGACACTTAAATTTCTAACTCGAGGTCGTGGGTTCGATTCCACTACCGAGATAAATGTTTGTGTGATCCACAGAAATTTGTTTCGGATCTGGGTGTTGTGGAACCGCAAGTCCCTCGTAGTTCCTGATACTCACGATACAGGTAAACCTAGTGTGGGATCAGCCACTGTCTCACAGAAAACCGACGTAAAGTAGCAGCTCGATGCTGCATTTCGTACGGTAAGCAAGATATCCGGAGACCCATTCGCAATCCCTTAATTATCCCTTTTCTTTAAGGTCGGCAACGCGCCCATAATTCTTTTGGTACTGTGGGCGTACATGGGCGGTGGAGATCACTTACCATCAGGTGACACACCTGCTCCTTTGCCGGCATATACTATAAAAAAATACTAAATTAATTTACATGCCTTTTCAAAAAAGTGTTAGTCAAGTCATTGTAATGTAATGACTTCGTCCCAAAATTACCGCCTATTACATACCTAAACACAATGGAAGCGTTTATTTTTTCCGATATTGCGCGTAAAAATTACGCCAAATGATTGTGTTAAAAAATGTGACAATTCATGTTTATTATTTCAACTATTTTGTTGCTATCCTGGTATACATTTTCGGCCTTATCTATAATAATCAAACATACATCTTAAATGTATGTACGTATTATCTGTAAAACTAGTTTATACGGATTTTATCGCGGTTTAATTTTTACTTTAGTCCCGACGTTTCGAAAGCTTTTCAGCCTTCGTGGTCACGGGAGAGACTGACTCGTGAAACGTCGGGACTAAAGTAAAAATTAAACCGCGATAAAATCCGTATAAACTAGTTTTATTTCAATGTATAATATTCGCGTAAACCTAAGAAATCACTGTATATCTGTAATATAAAAATGAATCGCTGAATGTGTTGCTAAGCGCAAATCTCGAAAGCAGCTGAAGCGATTTCGCTAATTCTTTTTTTAGAATATTCCTTGAAGTACGAGGATGGTTCTTACGGAGAGAAAAACTTAAAAAATTGCTTGTAAAAGTCTAAAAATAACACTTTTCTATACTCTCATACAATCGATTCGTAATAATACTTAAAAGTAAATTTGAACTTTAATACCATACCATAAAGTTTAAGCGTTAGTGGAGAGGTTCCAGGAAGGCAAAACAATTGAGTGAGGTTAGTATGGTATAAATATTAATGTCAATATTTGTCAATATTTATACGATGGTAACATTACTCAAAAACAAATTGTCTATGGTAAAATGTCACTTGAAATGTAAACGTCCCTTTGCTGTGCATCTATAATATTACGAAATATAAAATCCACAAATTTTCACAATTGGACCCTGCAGGTGGCGCTGCTGCAGTTGCGGGTGAAAGCGCGCGGAACAGCTAGTTATAATATAAAACTGAAGAAATAATAAAAATAACTCGCATGAATTGACGTCATTATTTACATGCCTGATTTATATAAACCGGTATTTGATTGGTAAAAAATATCTCAACATAGACTACGTTGAGAATCGAACCCCACATCCGACATATGCCTACCTTTTCCGCTTCCGTAAATTTCACAATAATAATACTATTATTATCCTTGATGGTTTGGTTTGCTTTCATTAATTAACTGTTGATAAACGAGTTCAAATTCATGTGTCGTTTATGCAAATACAGATTGCAAGGGTTTCCGCGAAACTAAACATGTTTAACTTGATTAATCCAAATGTCAGTGATCGTGTATATTATATACTTTACTAAAACTATCATATTATCGTTTTATTTCATATTAATTGTGAGCAGTACTCGTTTCTATTTAAATATTTTTGAGTCCTCACATAATAGAGGGGTGTCCTAAGATTCACCTTTTCGACTGTCTCTGGTAGCACTTAAATGAATTAACTGCTTTATTTGTTTTTTTTTTAAGATAATGTAACCAAAATGGGCAGCTGTCCAAATATTGCTATGTTTGAATAAAATCTGTCCAGCCGTTTAAAAGGAACAGATGTTGTCTTATTGACGTGGATTTTTTTTAACCGTTATAATAAATAAGTTGACAGTCCGTGGTGCAGTGGGTGAGTAGCAGACTGTAAAGCTAGAGGACGTGGGTTCGATTCCCGCACCCAGGCAAATGTTTGTTGTGATCAACAAATATTTGTTTCAGAATTGGGTTTTTCTCCAGAGGGGTTGACGTCAGGCAGGCGGCATGTGTAAAAAGCATGTTACGCCGACCCTTTTGCAATTGGGATAGGGGCAGGTGGAAGACGAAGAAGAAATAAGTTACGTTATCCAAAATCTATAATAAAACAATCTTTTAAATAGGCTCAGACCGTATTATAGATAAATCCTATAGTGCGCGTTGTCGTTTTGCCCAAGATTTCAGCACGCGAAATAGTAGAACGTACGGTTACTGTTTAAACCGTGTTATTCTAATTAAAATAGTGTAATAATGCAAAAAATGCAATAATTATTATAATGGCAATTTTCAGGTTTTCCCGCGCAACTGAACCGCCAATTGTCGAAAAGTGTTCATCAGTACGTAATTAGAATTTATGCGAGACGCGCAAAAAATGCTCATAATGATTGCATAACTCTTGTTGTTTTCCATGGCCCGTGGCTAGATTTTTCTTGTGACTTCTCTCGCATTACAAAATAGCTTCTTTTTTCGAAATTAATAATAGTCTCTCTGCGTTTATGCTTTCCTGGTATAACATTCCTGAGGGCCTATTTCTAAAATTGAACTAATTAATCTACGATAGGTAGGTAGTATGATGATATGTATAACAATAATTTTAAACCTCATCAGTAGTGGTCCTTATGACTCGAATTTCATTGAGACGCTATCTACAGATTTTTCAACCGACTTAAAAAATAAGGAGGTTCGCAGTTGGTCTGTTTTTTGCATGTTACGCGATATCTCCGGCAAATGTTGACCGATATTGATTATGTGTGTATTTCATAAGGTTTTTTTATGGTATAGGCCGGCAAACGAGCAGGTGGGTCACCTGATGGTAAGTGATCTCCACCGACCATGTACGCCCACAATACCAAAAGAATCATGGGTGTGTTGCCGACCTTAAAGGAAAGGGATAATTAAGGGATTGGGGAGGGGAGGGGGTTTGGGCCTCACGATACCTCACTCACCGTACGAAAAGCAGCAGCAAGCTGCTACTTTACGCCGGTTTTCTATGAGACAGTGGAATGACCCGGACGAGCCGGCCCATACATGCTGTAGACAAGTTTCTACAGCGTGGCTCTACCACTCATAAACTCCGAGAGTGATCCTATATAAACTGGATTACGATCTGATCACGAAGTACGAGAGAAAATATTCAACGGATAACAGCAAACGCACCGCGATTAGGATTTTGAAGTATTCAACTTATAATGCGAACTTTTTGCACTGTCTCATTGTAATATATTCAAATTCGCGAGTAATCATAATGAGTAATGATCATCCACCTTGACGGACCCCTACTATTGTAAACCGATCTACGTCACTACGCGTCACCTAATTACTATCGAGTACGTTGACTTGTCGACTAATGGCCGTTCCTTATATTCTATTTACGGATAAATTTGCTTATTATCAATAGAGTTTTGACAGATCTTCCACACGCAATGTGTCAAAAATGTACCGCCAGTAAGCAAAATAATAAAGCAATAAAAACACTCATTCTCTCTCTATTAGCATCTTTTAATGTTTTATTATTGTAAAATAGGTTAAGGTTTTTATGCCCTATTTAAAGGTAGTTTAGTTAATTATAAAATGAGAAAGGTTGATGGTATTTATTACGTCGTAAATCTCCTATGTTTGGGTATGAAATACAATGGATTTATTCATTAATTATTAATTTGTACACGAATAATAGTTTAGAATTCAGAAGGAGTAGAAGTAGACTTTGGTCTCACAAGATTATAAAGAAACCAATTACGTATGTATTATTTAAAAAAAAACAATGGTAGTTACAACATGTTTGCACAATTTTCGAGTTCAACTGTCACAATTATGCATAATGTCGGATAAAAATTACGGAAAACACTATTATAGCAAATTATTTCTACATATTTGACGACAGTTGATAAATGCGCCTCGAATTTTTCGTTTAAATGAAGAAAAATTATCGTTTTCCGCTTCCGAAATTGTGTCAACTTTGCTCGGTCGTAGACCCATCCATATCGTAAATATATGACCGGTTAACAGCTATTTCTAGGGTATTGTGTAAGTTGTGTTCCGTATACAGTATTTATATGAATTACTATATTTTTATACATTACTAGGGGCGATGCCCATGTTTTTCCACAAAACATAAAATAAAAAAAAAACTTAAAGTCCGACGAATATGAGACATATCTTACTTTTTTTTCTTTTTTTTATCCTGGCTCGGCAAAGTGACTACGCTACACCGGATGGTAAGTATAGCGCAATCCATGAACACTGTCGACCAACGTTAGCCACTGAATCTATTGCAGATCGGCAGAACTATGCCGGCCTGCTTAGTTGCTTCTTCACACTCCGTTTAAAGGATCCCAAGTTATAGGAAGGAGGAAACACGTGCGCCGGCAAGCTATTCCACAGCTTTATGGTCCGACAGAAATACGATTTTGCGAACCTCTTGGTCCGAGCCGAGATGGAAGAGACCACGAAGCTATGGTTTCGCAAGGAAAGGTGAGGAAGGAATAAGGTCAAACAATTCTTTAGAGCATTCTCCGTGATAAAGACTATAAAATACGGAAAGCGAGGCAATGTCCCTACGAAAATCTTCCCCACATTATTCTGCATCGATTGGTCTCGACCCCATACCCCCAGCGGTTTCGGAGGAGATAGCGTGACGAGCTTTTGGCAGCGGCGGCGGCAGTTACTTTTTTTTAGAATAGAGAGATATTTTTATTCAATAAGCTTTTGTTCATGACCCTTTCACTAAAGATTTGCAATGCCTTAATCCCTGAATAATACAATAGTTCAGGTTTTTCAATCAAAATCAAATAAATTATTTATTGAATCCATGAAATGTTACACATAATTTAGATTCAGTCATATTTTAACTCTACCGCTAGTTCGGAATGCGATTTCGCAAGAGAAGCCTACTTAGCTTTTTATTTTCTACTACTGATTATTGGATCGCCTCATCAATCTAGTTGCAGGGTACTTAGGCTGGATATGTTTACTAGGTGGTCGTCTGGGTTGGTACCACCGCTTTGTCTATTTCTGCCGCCAAGCAGCAATGTTTAAGCCGGATTGTGTTTTGGTTTAAAGGGTTTTAATCCAGTGAAATTACTACGCATTATAAGGCTTAAAAACTTATGAATCGGGGTGACTAACGCAGTCCAGTGCCATGCAGTGCTTTGTAATTTAAATTGTGTGGTGTTGTGGGCAGGCGTAGCGTTTAAAATCAGGCAAGCGATCAGCTCGTTTCGTTATTTAAACTAATATAATTATAAGGTAAAGTTTTGTTATTTAACTACACGAGTCGATAGTAGCGGCGCGGTATTGAACTTGAACGCGGCCCGTACTGTTTGACCGCGCCGCTCAATGCCGAACAACGTTACATAACTGTTTTTTGTATTCATAATAATTATACCGCGCTCAGTATACACCGAATTGTTTAATAATAGTTTCAGTTGTTGTTTTTTTATATCTGTTTAAAGTGCCACCGTAGTTTTTTTTATGTACTAATGTGTATGAAACGGTACATTTAGTATAATGTGTCATATGAATGGTAAAAGACTTTAACTCATAATTAATTATAAAATTAATACTATAATCTTATTTACATTACCTTATCACAAAAAGACTCATTAAATTTGTATTGAGTTAATTGTTTATAAAATAATTATACATATTATACTAAAAGAGCGCTACGGCCTACGGCGTAGACACCGTAGAGGAGTCGGCCGGTAGTGACTACGAAACATGACATTTCTTTTACCAGACGAAAAGCCGTACATATAATCTAGAGATATATACTTCGATATTGGTTAATGTTATCCGGAAAAACCAATCAGAGGTAGGTATCTATTTTGTCAAAGCTTTCCAAACACGATATGCTGACCCTACTCCGCCGGGGTCCCGCCATACTATAACGGAGACCATACCATAGCCAAAATGCATTTAAAAATCTTTGTAGGCATAAACGAAAATCATTCAAAAATGGAGCATCGGCGACTTCTAATACGCTTAACACCGTCGTAATATAGCGTACTAGCTTTTACTCGCGGCTCCGCCCGCGTGAATAGACTTTCCCGAAATATAACGTAGCCTATAACCGTCTCCAGGGTCCCATCTATCTCTACATCAAAAAACATCGGTTCAGTGATTTTAGGCGTGAAAGCGTAACAAACAAATAGATGTATTTTTTCATAAAACGTATCCTATGTTACTTCTTATACCTCCAAGAATATATGTACAAAGTTTCATGATGATCGGGTAAGTAGTTTTCGCGTGAAAGCGTAACAAACAAACTTACATTCACATTTATAATATTAGTATGATTGCACCACAATGTAAAATATCCACACATTATACAATAATACATCTTTTAAATGGTCTATATTATATAACAGTGCACCTACAGATAAACCGGTCTCATGCTACAACACCTGACAAAAACAAACTTGAATACTGACGTAACATTACGCAACTTGGAATCATCTGATACTCGTTTATTTTTCCCTCTAGATAATCTTTTGTGATACAGGACCATACAGTCGAGTTCAAAAGTGTATAATTATTTTTATTAGCCTGAATGAAGGGGCGGGTAGGTTGCTCGCTTATAACGGCCGTTCCCAATATTCTGTCTATCAACAAGTTTGCTTACTGACAGTAACATTTTGACACATTTTGTATGGAAGATCTGTCAAAACACTATTGATAGTAAGCAAATCTGCCGATAGACAGAATATAGGGAACGGCCACTAGTAAGCGTCACGCCTATCTATAAGCAGAAGCATCACTACGCAGGATTTTAAATTACAAACTAATACTCTCATCACTCTCGTGCCGGTATATCGCTGGATTCAACGTCCTTCAAACTGGAACAGATCAGTGCTTACACACTGTTTCTTGTCGGCAGAAAGAGACCAAGCGGTGGTATCTACCCAGACGGACTGTCACATACAAGGGCCCTACCATCTAGTTACAATTTGTAAATTTCAAATTCATTAAAACTCACAGGAAGACTACGCGAATGCATTAATTGATTACTTTTGTTACGCATCCAAGATTATTTTGGTATTGTGGGCGTCTATGGGTGCCCATATAGATTAATCACCATCAGGTGACTTGCTAATACTCCAGCCACTGCCATATCCACTCTTCTTCCACCTGCCCTTATCCCACTCGCAGTGGGGTCGGTGAAATATGCTTTTTAACACATGTTACAGAAATACGAATTGTTGTAGTTTTTACAACCGGCCGCCTGCCTGACGTCAACCACTCTCGACTTCAAAAATACGTACTTAGCAATTTAACATTAGTACTTTTGAACACGACTGTACATAATGTTGCGTGAATTTGTTACCAAAAATGTTTATATTTAAAAGGACGAGTATATTTTGTGTTTTAAACATTTTTTGCGTGACCTAAAAAGCCTATATTGTGTGTAACCTTGGTTATTTTGAAATTTTATCTGAAATTTGATATTTTTGCACTTATAAAGGTTTTAATACTCAAATGGGAAATTACTAATAAATAACAAGTAAAAACAGCATTTAAATGTTCGTCTTTTGATTAACAAATTATCCATAGGCAATTATGGAATATTATAATACACACAATATTCCAGGTGGAAAATCCCTCGTACACGACGTCTGAAGGACATTTGGACCAGTGTAATTACTGGGCACTATGAGACAACACGTAACGTCTCGGGCAGATGAATGAAGTACAGTCCTTTATGATTTGAAGTTCTTGGTGTTGTTGCTACTGTTTATAGACAGGCGTGGTACTTATCATTAGACGAGCAAGTCGCTCGTCGCATCATTCAGAAATAATTATGTGATTCCCGACGTGCTGTAGACATTTCGTTATTTATTCTAATCGATACGCAAACTGTAGTCATATTATATCATCTGAATACGTCATTATGTAATATGTAAATTAATTTAAATACTTATTTATAATACTAACGTGATATTTCTCAATACTAAATGTTAATATAGATAAAAAAACAAGTAATAAATGTTCTTTTTATCAGTCGATATCTAACAGTAAATAATTACTAGCACTTGGCTATTTTAATCCTAAAATATATAAAATACCACTTGATCCATTCCCAAATCCAAATAATATACTCGGCTGTCTAGCATTTAGATGCTAATTCAGACGGGAAATAAATTTTTATGTAGCTTCCGCATAATTTATTACAAATATAATAGTAAACGTATGACGCAGTGCTGAACGCGGTCTATTACCGATTTCATGGGTGCTTGTTGAACTATTGAACATTATGTTTGACTAAAATAGATTGCTAATGTATTGAAGATTGTGCGTAGTTACAAGTGAAAATCTTTTAGATTTGCCAAATTCTTTCCAATCTTTGTTGTTGAAAGGAAAATTTGTACTTTTGATGTAAATATTTCTTTTTTTTAAACAATGTTTTTCCATACCATAAAGCTACACGCTTTAATCTAGAAAGTACAAGTTCTTTTTAAGCTTTTCACAACTAAATAGGTTTCAATCTAGAAAGTGCAAGTAATTTTTTTAAACTTTTCACAAAGGATAATTAAGTGATTGTCAACCGCATAAAAACCATCAAGCATTTTAGACTTAATAACTGAATACTCAAACGTTATTTTATAATATTTAGTGGCAATAATAATACTGCAAAAAACTGTTTTAATTATTTTTTTTAATAAATTTTTCTGCCTGGCACTATCCCGATTTAATGCCAGGGTCTTCTTCTCATGATTTCATATTATATGGGGCAACCAGCCGTCTGAACCCCACAACCCGTGACGGTAACCTAATTTCGCCATTGCCTCGTCCGTTAATCACCAGAGTGTACCACGTGCAGGTAAGGCGGGCTTAGGGCCTAATATTTGGTGGCCCACTTACACTCCCACATTAAATTTACATATTTTTTATCATTATCTTTATTTATATAATTCTACTGTACGTGTGTATGTGACTGAACTCCTCCTAAAAAGCTGGACCGATTTGATGTTTTTTTTGTATGCGTTTGGGTGGCGCCCTGGATGGTTTAGATTCACAATTGGACCCGCTAGGTGGCGCTACTGTAGTTGCGGGTGAAACCGCGCGCGACAGCTAGTTTCATATATAACCAAAAGCATATTTTAATCATTCAGATTTAAAGTAGTTTATTATCCACACCAGGTACAGTGGGTGTATAATAATAACCGTAAAAGGAACGAGTTACAAAACGACTAGTTAAACAGTTGCCAAATCATCTATTTCGGTTTTTATTGTAAAGGACCTTCACCTTGACATACACCGAGCAAGCGACGTAATAAAACTACTAATATTATAAATGCGATAGTGTGTATGTTAGTCTGTCTTTTCTGGCACCAGCGAATTGACATGTTTTTCTGCATAGAGATAGTTTATAGGGCGGAGCGTGAAAGGGTATTTTTGCTTGGAAATATGACGGGAAATGCGGGCGAGAAACATTACACCCAACAGTCACACACATAGTCTTGACCCCACACTAGGTAAACCTGTGTCGTGGGTGCGAGATATGCCAATAATTGATAAATACTAATGTGTGGAGGGCCATGTTTTTCTGCAAAGACATAGTTTATAGAGCCGAGCGTGACAGGGTATATTTGCTTGAAAATATGACGGAAAATGCGGGCTCTACACATTGGGCGAGAAATGCCAAGAATTGCTAAATACTAGTGTGTGGAGGGATGTATTGTCTCGCCTTGCGGAGTCTTGTTATATTCGTCATATAATACATACATACATACGCACTCACGCCTGTAATCCCCGAAGGGTAGGCAGAGGTGTAACCAGTACACCCACATTTCGCCGAGCGTATCTCCGTCCTATGATGTGATAGGGGGCAAGTCTATCGCCATACCGGGCCCAATTCCAGACTCCGGGCTGATACTGAGCTTTCGTATTAGAAAAACCCAATATCACTTTTACCCGACCCGGAGATCGAACCCGAGACCTCAGCATCAGCCTCAGTCGTAAAGCGTACGCATTACATCTGCGCCAACGAGGCAATACATATAAACTTACCAAATGTCTCGACGAAACGTCTCCAGCGAGCTTAACATATGCAAAACGACATAAATTACGACAATTATCTCGGGTAAAAGTGTCAACATTCGATAAAATTACGTCATCATGTTAAGGTTCGTAGACAAAATACCACAGAGAGGTTGAAAGTACTATTTTCTCTACTTTATGTTTATTTTTGACATAACGAGTCGAGTATTTTTTTTTATCGCATAGGCCGGCAAACGAGCCAGTGGGTCACCTGATGGTAAGTGATCTCCACCGCCCATGTACGCCCATAATACCAAAATAATCATGGGTGCGGTGCCGACCTTAAAGGAAAGGGATAATTAAGGGATTGGGAAGGGGAGGGGGTTTCGGCCTCCGGATATCTCTCTCACCGTACGAAACGCAGCAGCAAGCTGCTACTTAATGCCGGTTTTCTGTGAGACAGTGGTAATGACCCGGATTAGCCGACCCATACATGCTGTAGACAAAAGTATCTACAGCGTGGCTCTACCACTCATAAAGTATTCTATGAAACCATGTTAGCTTCTATAGATATACAGAAATAATCAGTTAAAACTAGTATTTCACGACAAAACGAGTCGACAAAAGCATCATTCATTCATTCGTTCATTCATTCATTCATTCATTCATTCATTCATTCTCATGTAGCATATACTAAGTCCCGTGGAGTGGGCTAAACACGCGCGGGCGAAACCGCGAGCGAACCTATTAAAATTATATTTTAAACATCTATAGAAGTTTGATCTTAATATAGATTAAGAATGTAAATTATCTTCTATATGTCGTTTTGTACCACTTTCATGGTGATGTGGAGCTTGTGTTTTGTACCACTTTCATGGTGATGTGGAGCTTGTGTTTTGTACCACTTTCATGGTGATGTGCAGCTTGGGTTTTGTACCACTTTCATGGTGATGTGGAGCTTGTGTTTTGTACCACTTTCATGGTGATGTGTAGCTTGTGTTTTGTACCACTTTCATGGTGATGTGGAGCTTGTGTCTTGTACCACTTTCATGGTGATGTGGAGCTTGTGTTTTGTACCACTTTCATGGTGATGTGGAGCTTGTGTTTTGTACCACTTTCATGGTGATGTGGAGCTTGTGTTTTGTACCACTTTCATGGTGATGTGGAGCTTGTGTTTTGTACCACTTTCATGGTGATGTGGAGCTTGTGTTTTGTACCACTATCATGGTGATGTGGAGCTTGTGTTTTGTACCACTTTCATGGTGATGTGGAGCTTGTGTTTTGTACCACTTTCATGGTGATGTGGAGCTTGTGTTTTGTACCACTTTCATGGTGATGTGGAGCTTGTGTTTTTTTTTAAGTAAGATCATGTGTTTGCTGATGTATATTTGCTATTTCAAACGCAGTTTTTACTTATTCTTATTTGCCTTCGCCCGATCAGAAGCCTGAAAGTATGCACCAATCTTCTATGACCTATGATCTATAACCCTCACTATTTATCATAAACTGGCTTTTGTTCGCGGCTCCGCGAGCATGCACGGCCTTTTCCGTGATAAAAAGCCTATGTCCTAGTCCAGGTCATGGTCTACTTGTGTGCCAAAATTCATCTAAAACCGTTAAGCTGTTAAGCGTGATCGAATTCTAAGGAATGGCCAATTGGTCATTAAAATCAATTAATATCGCCGAGTGCAACGATAAGACCTGTTTATAAATGGACACATGATCCACCTTAACATACCATATAAAGGTCGCCATAGCGGCAGACCTTCCAAAAGCCCTTTATACTGGCGAGCATGTTTCGCGCCCTCCTCTCCCCGCACCCCGCGCCCCTTATGCCAGACGCCGCCGCACGGACGCTCCTGGCGCCCCTGGAATAAAAAAAAACAAATATGTAAATAAAAATATATAATTTAATAAAATGCAGTCACAATAATTCATATCGTAATGATTTTAAATATTTCTATAGAATCGTAATATATACGTCGATCTAATTTATAAATAACCTACCCGTTAAAACCATAGACATCAAAGACGTCTGGCTGAGCAGATTTTCTTTAGACATAGCTAAGAATCATCTCGATTAAATTAGCTTTTGAAATAAAACAATCGCATTTCAATCGATTTATTTTTTACGTGCTACGATGCCACTGACAACAGATGGGTCATACTTAACCTAAAGGGGTTTAACACGTCTGTTTTGTAGAGTGTTAAAAATATAAAAAGACGAGGTGGCCGATAGTGGTCGGTTAATAAAGTAGAAATATTTTTCATCTTTTTTTGGCAATACCTAGAATTTTAAAACATTTTACGTCTTTAAAATACTGTTTGAATCATGTTTGGATCATTAAATTTGTTGAAGAACCATGGAATTTATAGCGTTCCGACAAAAAAACACTTTAGAGAAATAATATATAGAGATATTTGTTTTTTGTAAAAATGTTTTTAGCGGAAACCGAGATATTCTTGTATGAATTGTTATTGTTACTTAGTAAAAACCGCGGCACGTTGCACTGCGAGTTCAAAGTTTCAAATTACATTTACTAAACAAACATTTAACTGTAACATTACGACTAAAGCCTTGTATTCTTATCTGACCCTGTTTAGAATAGTCCAGGAAGACAAAAATGTGCAGGAAACCACAAACATATGATAAATATTAATCAGAATGTACTAAATGCCAAACTTGACTTGAACTTCGCAAAATCACAAATGATTTATTTTTTCCTAGCAGTGAAATGTTCTAAAATTGTTTTACGCACTTTTGGTGTATTAGGAACTGAATCATCAAACATAATTGATGCTTCATTCCTCCAGTGACCACAATTCATGATAAAAGGTAATAAACGAATGTTTTTAGGGGTAGAGCCACGCTGTAGACAGTTTGGTCTGCAGCATGAATGGAACGACTAAATCGGGTTGTTACACTAGCGGATCCAGGGGGTAGGCTAAGGGGCTCAAGGGTGGGCAGTGGAGATCACTTGCCATCAGGTCCACTTGCTCGTTTGCCGGCATCTGCTGCCAAAGCGTGAGCCCGCGGGTTCGATGCCCTCACCGAGACAAATATTTGAATCGGGTATGGGTGTTGTGAGACCGTAAGTCTTTCGTAGTTGCTGATACCCACGACACAAACTCACATCTTAGTGTTGGTTCAGGGCACTGTGTGTGACTGTTGGGTGTTACTTATAAAAAAACTGTTAAACGGAATTGTATGGCTCTTTCAATGATTATCATGAACTGACCTTTATTTTTTATCAACCCTGTATTGTCCCACTACTGGGCACGGGCCTTCTCTACTAATCGGAGGGTTAGTCCACCGCGCTGGTCTTATGTAAGTTGATAGATTTCACATACTTATGAAATTATTTTTTGAACAGTTCTCTTCTATGTAGGTTTCCCCATGATGTTGAAACTAAGGAAGGTTGCCAAGGAATACACGCATAACTTTGAAAAGTTAGAGGTGTGTGCCATAAGGGCTCGACCCCACAACGTCAGGTCTTTGCAGTAAGTTCCACGCCCCGCTGGGCTATCGCCACTCTCCTATAATGGATGATTGAAAACTCGTATCATGTGACTCTCGTATACAATGTAAACAAGTTGATACATTTTCGAGACAATACATAGAATAGTTGTGTATAATACAGCAGCTATGTAAACACTTGACTTGTAGACATGTCTACTAAATGAACATGACAGTGCCAACTGTTTCAACAGGTAATTATTATGAAAGCCGACACACTCTTAATGCGGTGCAGCTTGGTTATATATAATTTAAAATTATGAAGCCAATGAAATTACTCCGTATTATGAGATTTCACATCCTATGGCTCGAGGTGAGGAGCGCTGTCCCGTGGCATGCAGTGCTTTGTTCCAGGTTCTGCGTGGTATTGCTTCTGTTTATGGGTAGGTGTGGTGTTTACTGTCAAGCGAGCGACCTGCTCGTTTAGTTATTCAGTTTAATGAAATAAAAAATGTTAGGGCATATATTGTTTTTTTCTGCATTATTTAACTGAGTTTTATAGACCAAAATCTCTTAATGTTCCTAAAGGTTTTAAAAATAATTTAAGACGTGTATGTTTGTTTATTCACAACATGCGCAACCGGCTCGAATTTAAAATCAACACAAATATCTGAATTCCAAGTGCAAATATTTGCTACGTTTCTGTGTCTTATATTACGTTCTCGCTCAGTTTGCAGCAACCTTCACAAATAGACTTATAAATTGCAGTAACAATATCGCATCACATTATTATCTAATCCGAGTACTTCTCGATTGAAGTGCGCATGTGCTGAATGCTGACATGATAACAAATCTCATTGCATCTAAATACAGTGTTACAAGATTTCATGTCAATCAAGAATTTAAATAAAGAACTATACGTCATCGATATAGTTGACGCTATCATTCTTGTTCTTTGGAGGGTTTTTGATAATTTTGTTGACATGAATATAGCTTGATAGCTTTACATATAATCAGTGATAGCTCAGCGTGGAGTGGTATAGACTGTCGAGACGAAAGTCGCAGGTTCGAAACAAGCCCCAAGTGCATACACCTCTGACTTTTCTAAGTTATGTGTGTACTGATTGTTAATTATCACTTGCTTTAACGGTGAAGCAAACATCGTGAGGAAACCTGCATACCTGAGAAGTTCTTCATAAGAATTTCGAAGGTATGTGAATTCTGCCAACCCGCATTAGGCCAGCGTGATGGACTAAGGCCTAACCCCTCTCATTCAGTAGAGGAGGCCCGTGCCCAGCAGTGGGACGTATATAATACAGGGCTAGTATTATTATTATTTTATTAACTTTACATAGATACAAACGTATTTCCTACAAAAAATTGTCTTTCTGAAAAACATACCATTTCGATATTATCAAAAATTATGTTCGGATGTATTAAAATTGCTTTAACGCCAATCCATTTATTAATAGTTTCAGAAAGATACAACCAGCCGGTCGTTGACCGTTGAAGATTGCTGAGATCACAGTAAGATTATATTTGTATTCATTACTAAGTTAAGACTGCCTCGGTGGCGCAGTTGTAATGCGTACGCGTTACAATTGAGGCTAACTCTGAGGTCTCGGGTTCGATCCCCAGGTCGGGTAAAGTGGTATTGGGTTTTTCTATTTCGAAATTCTCAGTTGAAGCCCGGAGTCTGGAATTTGTGCCCGGTATGGCGATAGGCTCGCCCCCTATCACATCGTGGGACGGAGATACGCTCGGCGAAATGTGGGTGTACTAGTTACACCTCTGCCTACCCCTTCGGGGATTACAGGCGTGAGTGCGTATGTACTAAGTTAATATTTATAAGCGATGAATAATAAGTATTATTATTAATAATGACTTTGTTCTATCAAACAATAATGACGATTTATAAAACAATACCGCTCACGCAATCAAAATCTAGGACTTTATAAAAATATAAAAGAATTCTATCATACTCATCAGTTATCAAACAAATGGTCAACTGCGCAATGCAATATTGGTAATCAAACAACTACCAGGGTATCATGATATTACAGGAGCCTTTAGATATCCTAGCGAGTTCCACTACGAAGAGTCATCTGCTTAACGTCAATCCCCTAGGTGATAAAACACCCAGACCCAAAATAAATATTTATTGATCACAACCCGCGATCTCTCACCACGGAGGCAGTCCAGTTCCACTACAAAGAGCGACTTCAAGTAATATTACGTGACCAACACGCTTCAGAGGAAGCCAATGTAAGAAAACCCCAATATTATGCAACATGCCATAGATATAGAAGTCAATAGAGGGTTAATCGATTACTGCTGTTATGCGACAGACCAGAAATTAGCTAAAATGCAAAATATGAAAATGGGGATAAAAATTATGATACTTATAAACTCACTGTAGCAGTGTAGTAAGGCTGAAAACCGTGAAGTACTGGATTTGATTCCTAGGTCGGGGTAATTACAATTATATTTGTGTTTGAGTTTACGATTTGAAAAATCACCATGAATTGCCTGGGATTGAAATTTATGCCTGGTATGGCGATAGGGTCGCCCCCTATCACATCATGGGACGGAAATAAACTCGGAAAAACATGGGTACAGCACTAGTTTCACCTCTGCCTACTCCTGAGCTTATATATATAATTATAAACAACGACCTCCCAGGAGATCAGAATTCATGAGAAGGTACGCTTTAAATGATTAATGACTGTAACTCGACATATTAAGGTAAAAAACAAATGTTTTCATAAGAAACTATTCGCGAGGCATTGTGACGAGGCATATCTATTGTTGAATTGTTTATATACAGTGTCACCAAGACAAAGATGTTAATGTGACAATACCGCGCGTATTATCATTGAACAGTAACATATGGTCTATGTTTTATACTCACCATTTTTATATCACAAACATATTATATCCCACGACATCGTACACTTCGAACAATAGGTCTATATCGAATATTCATAATAAATACACCCAAAAGTCACACACTATACTAAGGGTGGTAACACGGTCTCCCTATATTAACACTGAAGCGTATCAACCATCGCCTTTCGTCATTTTTTATATATTAGTATTTAAAATGGTCCCACCATGACCTTAATATACAAGTCTAGTACCGTGGATATCAGGAACTAGGTGAGACTTACGGTACCACAACACCTCAATCTGAATAATACATTTATAGAACTGAATTGAAACTGAATGTACTTATAGTTTACAAATACAATTAATCCACATCTATGGCGTTGAACGACTATTTAAAAAATGAACAATTACAGATTTGATCCACAAATATTATTAATTATTATCAATAAGATAATTATAAATGATTTTGTTATTTTGTAAAACAAACACCCTCAATTTCAAAACATTAATAGTTATAAGAAAAATAACATTAATGGCTTACAGGATGTCTTGTGAATCATCATCCTATTGTATGCTAATTTATTTAGATAGACGTATAAAAACTAAATATAAATAAAAATATTTGACTAGGTGTTGCCACAATTAATTTTATTATTGGTAATCTATTGATTTTTAAACTCATAATTACGCATGACACATAATTTAAATGTATTATGTGTAATAAAGTTAAACTTAAAAAAAGTGTGACCAGATGTAATTGGTTTTTAGTCGACAAAGAAAACCTAGGAAGGTTCTTAATTCGTGTGTAGATATTTTTATTTTTATGCTTACGCAACACTCCGCGATTTGTTGTTTAATTTGGATATAGATTTGTGTCGATTAAAAATAACAAAATCTACAAATTTAGTCCGCCTCGCACAGTTCTCGCTTATTAAAGCAGGTGATAATTAACAATACACACGTAATTTTGAAAAGTCAGATATGCATGCTCTTGGGGCTACTCGTAGTTTCGAACCTGCGACTTTCGTCTCGACAGTCCATACCACCTCTAATAAGCTATCGCATCGTTAAACCTGCAGGCTATAAATAAACCTGTAATTCCTAATAAATAGCTCAAAGTCAATTTCTTGACGGTCAAGAGGCAGTTAACGTAAACTGCTGTCGATTAGTGAACGCTACATTGAAGACAATTGGTTGACTCGCCTACGCGTACAACGACTCTCCTGAATCATTTTAGGACTCCTTTTTTTATTGTATAGGGCGGCAAACGAGCAAATGGGTCACCTGATTGTAAGTGATCACCACCGCCCATGTACGCCCACAATAGCAAAAGAGTCATGAGCGCGTTGCCAACCTTAAGGGAAACGGATAATTAAGGGATTGGGAAAGGGAGGGCATTATGGCCTCCGGATATCTCACTCACCGTACGAAACGCAGCAGTAAGCTGCTACTTTACGTCGGTTTTCTGTGAGACAGTGGTAACGACCCGGACGAGCCGGCCCATTCATGCTGTAGACAAAATTGTCTACAGCGTGGCTCTACCACTCTTAAGCGTCGACTCCTGTGCTACTTATGTCTGTCTGTCTGCCCTATTTTTCAAGGGCCATATATTAACCATAATAGGTAACTGGTTTAACAGAATATGTTTAATATGACGGATTTATCTAATTTACTGGGCTAATTATCTTAAGTCTCAGGGTGACCAGCGCAGTCCAATGCCATGCAGTGCTTTGTAATTCAAAGTTCTGTGTAGTGTTGCTTCTGTTTATGGACAGGCGATAAATATCAGGCGAGCGACCAGGAGGTCATTGTAGCTAATAAAAATATATAATTAAAAGCAGAATAAAATGCCCGTTTTTTTAACATGAATATTGAGACGAGCTGGTCGTTCGCCTGATGGTAAGGACTATAGTGTACTTATTTAAATGCCCTTATGAATCGAACCCGCGACCTTCCATCCCACGCGGAAGTCGAAAGCTTTCGTCGAAAACAAATGGATCATCATTACCATGTACGAGTATATGAAACGGAACTTTAACAGCTTTTGCCGTTTCCTGTATATAACGCCATATATGCTGGAGAAGTTGACATAATCTAATGTCATTAATATATTA
This sequence comes from Mimas tiliae, assembly GCA_905332985.1. Taxonomy (NCBI): domain Eukaryota; kingdom Metazoa; phylum Arthropoda; class Insecta; order Lepidoptera; family Sphingidae; genus Mimas; species Mimas tiliae. The sequence continues at coordinate 13,280,705 of HG995259.1, read as the reverse complement.
TGCACATTTACCATACGGGGAGTAGACAGAGGCCAAATTCAAATGTGGACAGGTTTCCATTAGCGAATTGTACTTTCGACAAGTTTTACATAACAGACAAGTCATTTACATGAATTGTATTAAGATTTATTTGCTACTAGTTATATCTCCGTAATATGTTCCAGCCAAAACTGGATTTACCCACAAAGGTAATACTTCTGTACCCTGTGAATAATAATAGCTTTAAAAAGTGTTACAGAAAGGTGTGGTCATATTTAAGAATTATGAGTGTAAGATGACTTTTATTTAAAAATATATTTTTTTGCAACTCACTGATATAGATCAAATATGCTGCAAATTTACTTTTCTTCTGCCTGACCTTATCCCACTCGCAGTGGGATCTGTGCAACATATTTATGTACTATAAAACTTAATTTATTTAAATATTATAAGGTCATTTTTTCAGAAATTAGAACGTAAACACGAGCACGTGTACATTAAAAAACTCAATAATGCGGCACTACTTGTGACTGATGCAGGAAGAACTAAAACTTACTTGACAGGCTACAAAATAAGTCACAATTAAATATAATTATAACTAACACTGTAATATTAAATAAGTAGTAACTGTCAATTGTGTCGAAACTTGAATCTAATAAACATACCTGTTCTAGAAACGAAAACAAATATCTAACAATTTTTCATATACATACGCACTCACACCTGTAATCCCCGAAGGGGTAGGCAGAGGTGTAACCAGTACACCCACATTTCGCCGAGCGTATTTCCATCCCTTATGTGATAGGGGGCGAGCCTATCGCCATACCGGGCACAAATTCCAGACTCCGGGGTGATACTGAGCATATCATAATAGAAAACCCCAATACCACTTTAATACCACCCGGGGATCGAACCCGAGACCTCAGCGTTGACCTCAATCGTACCGCGTTCGCATTACAACTGCGCCACCGAGGCAGTCTCAATTCTAAAATATTTTTTCATATATTTATTTTTTTATGAGCTATCAATGAGATCAAATATAATAGAAATAATTTAATTGGGAGTGTAAACAGGCCATCAACATCTTGGGCCCAAAGTTAACCTCATCTGCACTTTTTTTTTATACCATAGGCCGGCAAACGAGCAAGTGGGTCACCTGATGGTAAGTGATCTCCACCGCCCATGTACGCCCAAAAGAATTATGGGCGCGTTGCCGACCTTAAAGGAAAGGGATAATTAAGGCATTGGGAAAGGGAAGGGGAGGGGGATTTTGACCTCCGGATATCTCACTCACTGTACGAAACGCAGCAGCAAGCTGTTACTTTACATCGGTTTTCTGTGAGATAGTGGTCACGACCCGGACCAGCCGGCCCATTCATGCTGTAGACAAAAGTGTCTACAGCGTGGCTCTACCACTCAAAGAACGTGCTACACTCTGGTGATTAACGGACGAGGTAATGGTGAAATTGGTTCCCGTTCGGGTTGTAGGGATCAGGGGCGGGTAGTCACACATAATACCAAATCCACCATCTAACCATGATGGGATAGCGGACCCTAGAAATAAGCCGGGATAACGCCAGGCAGTAAGAAAGGAGAATAGAGGTAATTGAACTGCGGGTAGATATTTGTTTACATTTCTGGAACGGTTATTCCGAATGGACTATACAATATACAAGTTATTTAAGTATTTAATGTAGGAAGTTTAAAATTCAGTCGCATTCTACTTAAATTTACATACAGACAAATATTTAGTTTAATATGCAATAGTATTTTTTGTACGACCAAAAAAGCAATCGTATGTAATGATCGATTACAGATTATTTAATATTTTATGAATTTTATTTTTTTTCTAATCAGAGAAGTTTTAATTTTAATTACTTACAGCATAATGTTAACTCTACTAATGAAGAATATAAACTCTAATGGATGCATAATTATCTGTAAATATTAATTTGTGTCAACTCGGATTAGGCTAGCGTAGTGAACTGAAGCCCCAGTCCTCTCTCTCATTAAGTAAGGGAGGCCCGAGCCCATGAGTATGGATGGATGTGTATAATCCTGGCTAAGTATTATTTACTGTGATAAATATTCATTTGTTTCGGGTAGGGATGATGTACGACCGAAATTTTCCCGTAGTTTATTTTTAATTATTTTTTATTAATTTGCATGATGAAAAGAGCAGGTCGCTCGTCGGATGGTAAGCGCCACGCCTGCCCATAAACAGAAGCAACACCACACATAACTTTGAATTAAGAAGCACTGCATGGCATTGGACTGCAGTTGATAATACTATCGACGATACATAATTCTTATCTTAGTGTACAGTCACTACTTATGTGGGACTGTTGCGTGAATTTATTTATTTAGAAGTTACTATGGTGAAATTCTAAATTGGCAAGGTGTGTCAATTTAATAATAATAAATACACCCAACAGTCACACACATAGTCCTGACCTCACACTAGGCTAACCTGTATTGGGTACCAGGAACTATGAAGGACTTACAGGCCCACAACATCCAGACCCGAAACAAATGTTTGTGGATCATACAAACATTTGTCTCAGTGCGGGAATTGAACCCACGGCCACTCGCTTCGGAGCCGGCTACTGGCCCGCTGGGCTTCGGAGGCTGTCGAGAATTTAGATTGAAGGATATCGATAAGGAAAGGGGTAAACCCTTTAAACCATTATCTCAATGATCGAACCATATAAACTATAATTAATTTGGTTCCATAACATGATTTTGACTTGATCTATTTAATATTATAGGAAATACTCGCATTTGATAATCATTATTTAACGTATCAATCACTGTTCCTACCAATCTATATAATACTAGCCCTGTATTATATACGTCCTACTGCTGGGCACGGGTCTCCTCTACTGAATGAGAGGGGTTAGACCACCACGCTGGCCTAATGCGGGTTGGCAGACTTCACATACCTTCGAAATTCTTATGAAGAACTACTCATGTATGCAGGTTTCCTCACGATGTTTCCTTCACCGTTAAAGCAATTGATAATTAACAATTAATACACACATAACTTAGAAAAGTCAGAGGTGTATGCACTTGGGGCTGGTATCGAATCTGCGACTTTTGTCTCGACAGTCCATACCACTCCCCGCCGATCTATCACTGCTACTAATCTATATTCAAGTTAAAATGCCTAGAACTAAAGAGGTCATTGTCAATTTTTCGACTGAGAGAAACAATCATTAAGAATGGCAATGTTTTGATATTCTGCGGGCGTGCATTCCTATCCTTACTCGATAGATCTGCATACACCTTGAAAATCAGATCGCGAGGACACGCCAATTAACGGAAAACTATTCTGTACTCAACTTAACAGCTAATAATGGATTAACTCCAAAATAAAAAGGAAAATTCGAATTTCAAAAATATATCGTAATATATACGTACTAAATACCGATAGTCGCCTCATTGGTTTAATGGCAGCCTAGGCTGAGAAACTGGTTACGTCCTGGGTTTAAATCCTAGTTCGAGCAATCGCAATGTGTGTTTGAATTTTGATCCGAAAAAACCATGTGGGGTTACCCAGGATTGGAGTTCCAACCTGATATGGCGATAAACTCACCACTTATAACAAACAATATGTGGTCGAAATAAGGGCGCCGAATCGTAGAACAAGCGTTAAACCTTTGGGAATTGACGCTTATGTTAAAAAACAATAAAATATCTATAAGGCAGTGGTAATAAATAATGTTTATGGAGAATTGCATAATCATACATACGCCCTCACGCCTGTAATCCCCCAAGGGGTAGGCAGAGGTGTAACCAGTACACCCACATTTCGCCGAGCGTATCTCCATCCCTAGCTGTGATAGGGGGCGAGCCTATCGCCATTCAGACTCCGGGCTGATACTGAGCATTTCGTATTAGAAGAACCCAATATCACTTTAACCGACCCGGGGATCGAACCCGAGACCTCAGCGTCAGCCTCAGTCGTAACGCGTACGCATTACAACTGCGCCACCGAGGCAGTCAGTACATTTAATATTAAAGTGTCGTATAGACGTCACGTAGTAAATGGTCTTACAATATGCACCGATTCTCTTTCCCACTAATAAATTTTATTTATAACAAGTTTGCTATTCTACCTGATTATCTCAATATAACAGATGCAACCTTTCTGCCTTACGTTATCCCGGCCTAATAATGCCAGGGTCAAGAATATTGTAATAGCTGTAATAAAAAAACTGTAATATAAGGCTCCTTAGCAGGGGTTATTAAAAAATAAAAGACTACTCCAATGACAGGAAACATTGGGGTGTTGCTAGCGCCATACTTATTTTTATCTATTTTGGCTATCATAGGATTTAATTAAATATTTTATTTGATTTTTTTTTTTATAAATATTATGACGTTTTAAGTGCCCTGTAGGGCACTATGAAAATAAAATTATTTTGATCTTGATTTTGAGTTCAATTAAATTGCACTATTTTCTTGTTATTTCAAATAAATACTATTTACATGGATAATCCCAAGTTCTGAGTCGCAATCCCGGAATAAATCTTTCCGCATCACACGGGACCATGGTTTAAATGATTCGCTTCGGCAATCTTCGTTAGTCATGATATACAACGAACATGCAAATAATTTCCGGCCTTTCGCGCTCTTCAAGTACTTAAGAGAATAATCATTAGATAATCTAATAACTATATTGAATCATCATCATCACGCCTTCGTGTTTCTCAAGATAACCGAAGATTGTCGAAGCGCATAATTTAAATCGTAGTACCTTACATACATTATTTCCTGTGCATTATTGAATCCACAATCTCCCATTTTTCAGCGAGCTAGTCTTTTGGCAGTCCACAAAATAGAAATTTTATTTTTGATCACTCTCACTACGCGACTATGCGTATTTTTAACCTTAATTCACTATTTTGACCACGACACAATACGACTAAACAGACGCTGCCGATCGTCGGTCGATCACATATAAAAAACTCATTCTGTACACACCTGACAGAAGAGACGTCGCGTGATCGACTTACAAAAAATTATAATGGAAGATCGGTAACGTCTGTTCAATCGTAGTATGACGAGGCCCTTCCACACGTCTCACGATATTTTCCCGCTGTGTACATTACGCAAATAAAGAAAATTTAAACTTTCCTTCCTCTTATAATGCATATATTTTTCTACACAACACTTTTAGATAACAAATGATAATGCTCAGAGATATCAGTATAACAGTGCAATGCAAACTTGTTTAGAATGTTAAATATAGCTGCGATACAAATATTTGTGGTTGCGTCTTTGGACCAGAAATATGAAGTGTGACCCCAGATTATTATTAAGATATTGTCATATCTACATAACAGTCAATGTCGATACATTTCGTTTTCAAGAATTTTGTAAAACAAAGATTGGATTGTATTGAATTCAACAGTAAAATGTGTTACATATTGTTATGTCGTCTTTAAGGTCATCATTTCTTAAAACAAAGGTCGACTGTGAACGTGCATATTTGTATATTGTAAAAAGAAATTACAACATATATAAAATGATCTCGTTATTTCATAAACGATTGTAAGACATAATTCATAGCAAGTTAAGTGCTCCTCATTCCTCTATGATTCATTAATTTAAAGACAAATTAAAGAATCATAGAGAAATCATTTATTTATTTCTCTATTATTTATTTATAAATAAATAAATAATAGAGAAATGAAGACTGGTGTTGTTAAAATTAAAATGGTTTAGATGTTTCAATATCAAAAGCGTACATTTCTAACAATTCATAGAATATAAAAACATGTAAATTCACCACAAACAATGAATTTAAAATAGCTTTTTCCGAGACTAGTTATAAAATTTAGAATAATTATTCTTTATAAAAGTTCATTATACGTTAATATAATGTTAATACAGACGTAATACATGAAGTAACATATGATATATTCAGATAAATAAAAACAAAACATTATGGCTAATGCTTTGACTATGAAATATTAAAAAGAAGATAATATTGTAGGAAATAAAAAAACTTTAATATATTGTGTGCTTTTACCAATTGCTTTTAACAGATTCTTTTAATATTAATACTTACTCTGATTCGATATCTCCGTAATCAACCAACTTGGTAGCTTATAATGTAACACAGTAAAATATTAAATTTGAAATTCAAAGTTTCAAAATTGCACAAAAAATTTCGTTCACTCGAAACCCCGCGAAAGCGTCTCCGCAGGTATTTCTGTCCGCACGTGCGTGGTACACAATCGAGTCGTATTTTTAAAATCTAGCTATATTGGTTCTATATAAAATTAATAGTGTTAGACTATGTCACATCGCGTTTCAGCCCGGCGGGCGACTGCTCGTAGTATTTGTTTGAATACGAAAGCGTCGCATGTGTTCTTGACCTTGCGTTGCCGGCCGCCGGCACACTGAAGCCGCGTCTGCTTCACGTGTGTTTTATAACGCATTATTGTTGTCATAAGCTTAGAGCGATGCCGGCTGGGATTTCAGGGTAGACGGCGCGGAAAAATTACGCGTGAAGTTTATTCGGTGTGGCAATATTGATATATTTATTTCGTTCACTGCCTCGGTGGCGCAGTTGTAATGCGTACGCGTTACGATTGAGGCTAACGCTGAGGTCTCAGTTCGATCCCCGGGTCGGGTAAAGTGATATTGGGTTTTTCTATCACGAAATGCTCAGTATGAGCCCGGAGTCTGGAATTTGTGCCCGGTATGGCGATAGGCTCGCCCCCTATCACATCGTGGGACGGAGATACGCTCGGCGAAATGTGGGAGTACTAGTTACACCTCTGCCTACCCCTTCGGGGATTACAGGCGTGAGTGCGTATATTATTTCGTTCAAGATTTTAGATGCGCCCAGCGGTGTTGCCGTAGTGAAAATTAAGACATTCTAAATGAGTTTTATTACATGTTTTAGATATAATTTCTTACAAAGGAAATGTTTTATTTTTCCTTTTTGTGGCTATAATTTGAAGCAGTTTAAAGCTATGTCGTATAAACGTTCCATATTTATTTAAGCTTTAGGTATTTAAGAAAGTAAATGTTTTTCGCGTCTTGTTTAAAGACACTAGAATATACTAAGTACTAATATATTTAAATGTGATAGTTCGGATTTTTGTGAGTTTGTTAATCAATCACGCCTTAAGCTTAACGGCTGAATGGATTTGGAAAAATTTGACACACATAGCTCATGAATGCGGGTGGAGCCGCGAACAAAAGCTAGATTTATCATATTTAGCATCAGTGAGCACATTACATGGCATTTTTTTATTAATATCACCACCATATGTGTCATAAATCGCTACCTCGGTAATATAATTTACAAATATATTATAATTGAGTAACGTTTCCATATTAATTAGCGCTATCCATAGATTTTAATTCCTTTTTCGGGAATCGTTGGATAAGTTGTTTTTTTATTAGCGTTAATGACGAGACGAGGCAGGTCTCTCGCCCGATGGTAAGCGTCACGCGTGCCCATAAACAAAAGCAACACCAATCAGAACTTCGAAATATAAAGTACTGCATGGCACTAGACTGCGCTCGTCACTCCGAGACATAAGATGTTAAGTCTCATAATGCCCAGTTATTTCACTGGCTCCAATGTCCCTCAAACTGGAACACAACAGTGCCTACACACTGCTGCTTGGCGGCAGAATTAGACAAAGCGGTGGTACCAACCCAGCCGGCCTCTCGCATACGAGGAACCTACCACCTTGTACATGGATATATAGAACAATAGGGCTTTGTACGTATTGAATGAATGAAAAATATCTAATTTTTGAAGTTGGTTTAAATAAGTTTTACCAACCGACAATATGAAAAAAAGCTGTGATAGCTCAGCGGAGAGTGGAACGGACTGTCGAGACGAAATTCGCTGGTTCGAAACCAGCCCCAAGAGCATACATACACCTCTGACTTTTCTTATTAACATGTGTATTAATTGTTACTTATCGCTTGCTTTAAGGGTGAAAGAAAAATTGTGAGGAAACCTGCATACCTCAGAAGTTTTCCATTAAAATTTCGAAGGTATTTGAAGTCTGCCAACCCGCATTAGGCCAGCGTGGTGGAATAAGGCCTAAATCCCTCTCTTTCAGTAGAGGATGCCCGTGCCCAGCAGTGGGACATATAATGAACGGCTAGTAAAAACCGTCAATATCATTACTTATGATTTTAGACGCGGCTTTAAACCACGAGCTAATGGGAGGGTATCTCATACAGTTTTATCCGATGGTATATCGTCCACCACCACCGTCCATACATACATACGGACTTACGCCTGTAATCCCCGAAGGGGGTAGGCAGAGGTGTAACCAGTACACCCACATTTCGCCGAGCGTAGCTCCGTCCCACAATGTGATAGGGGGCGAGCCTATCGCCATACCGGGCACAGATTCCAGACTCTGGGCATCAGCCCGCCCGCTCAGTATCAACTGAGCATTTCGTAATAGAAAAACCCAATACCACTTGTACCCGACCCGGGGATCGAACCCGAGACCTCAGCATTAGCCTCAATCGTAACGCATACGCATTACAACTGCGCCACCGAGGCAGTCTTATTATGAAACGTTGGTTATTTAATCTATTTAGGAGTCGCATAGTAACGCGCTTCAGTAACAAAATATAAGTATTTGCTTATTTGCAAATATTAATTATAATCTTACGTTAAAACTGTTAATATACAATATCATCATCAGCCTGTATTTGTCCACTGCTGGACATAGGTCTCTCCTTATGCACACCATTGAGCTCGATCTTTGGCTCTTTGCATCCAGTCATTACCCGCCGCTTTCCGCAGGTCGTCGCTCCACCTTGCTGCAGGGCGTCCTACTCTACGTTTACCTAAACGCGGTCTCCACTCAAGTACCCGTATACCCCACCTGTTATCGGTTCTTCGTGATATATGGCCAGCCCACTGCCACTTCAGCTTGCTAATAATTACTATAATATACAATATATTATAAATACAATGCGATCATGTCTGCCTTTTATTGTATGCAGTTACCATTTATTTTAATTTTATTTATTTTTGTCATAGTTTATTTATTCAATTGGTTTTTAAAACACAAATTAAAACGATGACTAGTTCCGAACACAATAGCTTACTCATAATATAACTTTTATATTGTTCCTTGTGGTCTATTATTTTTACGAAAATCACCTTATTGGTGGTACCGTACTTGGACTATGAAACCCAGATTGAGTAATTAGAAAAGGTAAATGCGTTTTTAACCGACTTCAAAAACGGAGGTTGTTCTCAATGCGGTGCGTTTTTTTTGCTTTTTCTATGTATGTACATCGATTTCTCCGCCAACTGTGGACAGATTTTGTTGGAAAAAAAAACATTCGATAGAACTTAGCTGCGATGTGATCCCATATAAATTTAATTAGGATCTGATGACGAAGTCCGGAGTAAAAAATGCAAAACGTCTCAACGGACAACAGTAAACTCGTCGCGATAGGTTATTGTATTGGAATTTACATATTATTGCTGTAACTACCAGTAAAAGTTTAAAAATTATATCAGTTTGAACAAAACCTAGAAACCGACTTCAAAATAAAAACACTGAAAAGTCGAAAATATCAATTTTTATAGGTCTCTCAAGAGGCGGTGCCTATGTCGCTGCCGGTCAAATAAAATTGATGATTATATGATTTGAAAAAACACGTTGCCCGAGATTGACATTTTCATCTGAAGGCCAATTCTCGTAATTTTAAACGTTCAAAATATCATTCCGATCTAGTCTCAGCGTCAAGAAAGTTGCAAATGGCATTCTCTTAAACCAATAATCAACGTCAAATGTGAACATAAATCGTAATGAGATTGAATGTAGAATAAAAGTTGGCTAAAGCCAAAACGGTATAATGCTACTGCTAATGCTAGGTGCATTTGACGTTGATTATTGGTTTAAGAGAATGCCATTTGCAACTTTCTTGACGCTGAGATTAGATCGGAATGATATTTTGAACATTTAAAATTACGAGAATTGGCCTACAGATATTACGATAAGATCTCGCCATATAACATTATGAATAGAAAAAATATTGGTGAACTGCTGATTCTTCCAATTAGCTGGACTTTTGTCTCCTCTTCGGATACATCTTCGACTGCCTCGGTGGCGCAGCTGTAATGAGTACGCGTTACGATTGAGTCCAACGCTGAGGTCTCGGGTTCGATCCCCGGATCGGGTAAAGTGGTATTGGGTTTTTCTATTTCGAAATGCTCAGTATCAGCCCGGAGTCTGGAATTTGTGCCCGGTATGGCGATAGGCTCGCCCCCTATCACATCGTGGGACGGAGATACGCTCGGCGAAATGTGGGTGTACTGGTTACACCTCTGCCTACCCCTTCGGGGATTACAGGCGTGAGTGCGTATGTATGTATATATGTAAGAAAAACTATCTAACCTACAATAAATAAATACACCCAACAGTCACACACATAGTCCTGACCGCACACTAGGTAAACCTGTATCATGGGTATCAGGAACTACGAGGGACTTGCGGTCCCACAACACCCAGACCCAAAACAAATTTTTGTAGATCACACAAACATTTGTCTCACTGCGGGGTTCGAACCCACAGCCTCTAGCTTCGCAGCCCGCTGCGCCACGGAGGCTGTCAAATACTGCTGTCGATGTTCTTCGAGAATATAAAACATTTTAACACATTATGTATTACATAACATAAAATTGCATGATTTGTATGTGCATGCACTTCCTACTCCGGCCATCATTATATGTCAGCATATTCAATTACCCGCAATTGGCTGAAAAATCCCCACCCTAATGATATGACATTATTCCACTTAATAATCGGATAGTTTTTCTTACAGTCAAACGACTTCAAAGTTTTGTATCATTGCATGTAAAACTCCCTTAATGTTTTCCCTCAGTGTCACACTTTCACTAGAGTGACATCTTACGGAATTTGCTAGAAGTAATTTTTGCTATGAAATTACGACGAAGCTTTGTGTTATCTATAAGTAAATGTTGCTGCCTTTGCTCATATGAATATTTAAAATACAGATTGCGGCCTGATTTTTCAACCTGGGTTTTCTTTATTTTATTATTTTCTGTTGCATATAAAATAATAAACAATTTCAAGTAGAGGCGATCTTATTGTTGGCTAGACCCTTTTTTACGTTGGGAAAGCCTTTATGGGTAACACCCCACCGCATGGTCGGCCGGGGCAGTTACTCGTATGTCTGACTCTCACGGACTAAAACCCAACGATGTTCCTCCGGGCGCGCTTGTTCGGTCGGGGCTGCGGGTACGCTTTTGTACTCTTCCGCGGCCCCGACGGTGCCGGGCCTTACAGAGGGCCTCTCCGGTCGGTGGGTCTACTCCGCTCAGACGAGTTTCGCGCGGGAACACCGTTCCTGCGCGCATCACCTCGAGGCCTCAACTGTCGGGCGACAGACTTCCACATGTCCGCGGCCCACGCCTCTGTCAGGAGGGTAGGAGTGCCTCCCGCATCTTCCTGCGCGTGACCTTTCGGAGGCGGATGGCGAGCTAGGATTGTTGCCTAGACCCTAAAGAATATAAATTCGCTTAACGTTGCGAATCAAAGAATCATCATTCATCACTCTTTTCCATTCACCGCGGCCGCGTGTCTAATGTGACGTTTTAAAAATGTTTTATTATTTTACTTGAACACGATAAAGCACGGAAAAACTCATTGATAAAAAATAGTTTAAAACAAAATACTATTTTATGATCCCATGTTTTTATTCTATTCTTATTAATTATTTCGTTGTTACGTATCTCGGAAATAATAGACGTCATTAATATTGATATTTCCCCACGAGAGAGTTTGACGTCAGGCAAAAAATTTCATACGTTTTTGGTTAAAAACTATTTTTAAAACTGAGAAACTTAAACTTAAGCTTTGGGCTAATAAAGTTTTTTTTTTTGAACGACTACCAGTTTGAGCTAGAAATAATTTATTTAGGAAAATACAATGATCAAATTTAGCTAGAATATTTGAGTTCTAAAATTCTGGTTAGGTTAATGTTGTGTTCTTCGAATATCTTTTATTATATTTCCATCACATATCGAGATTTTATTCGGCGGTAAGTGCTATTTTCCCTGTCACTAGTCACTACTACCCATGCTAGAAGACGCTTCACGAATCATCCAAACATTTCACATTTCGCCAAGTCTATTTCTGTCCTGTGATGTGATAGGGGGCGAGCTTTATCGGGCACAATTCCAGATTCCGGGCTGACACTAAGCACCCAGGGATCAGTCGAATTTATTTTATTTATTTAAAACCAATTTTATCATATTAATATTTCTGGCTAGAGCGCCATAAGGGCCGACGTTACTGTCAGGTGAAGCTGTAAAAGCAATATAGGCTAACAATCGATAAAAAAAACAAATCAATGTCACGCATTTGTCGGTTATCAAGTGCTACAAAAACCATTAAACATCTTTATATCTCACACTCTTTCAATTAAAATAAAAAAATAATTATTTATTTTTCTTTTCATTATTATTACTTGCATGATTGTATTCTGTGTTATGCCTTTTATTGCTAATTAAAAAAAACGGTGATGTAGCTCGACCAATATCTAATGCTTAAGCGATCGCGGCACAGGAGGGCAATTCTCGTAATTTTAAATGTTTAAAATATCATTCCGATCTAATCTCAGCGTCAAGAAAGTTGCAAATGGCATTCTCTTAAACCAATAATCAACGTCAAATGTGAACATAGATCGTAATGAGATTGAATGTAGAATAAAAGTTGACTGAAGCCATAACGGTATAATGCTACTGCTAATCCTAGGTACATTTGACGTTGATTATTGGTTTAACAGAATGCCATTTGCAACTTTCTTGATGCTGAGATTAGATCGGAATGATATTTTAAACATTTAAAATTACGAGAATTGGCCTTCAGGTGCCATGAGTGTATGTGAGGCATTTCGGCGCGCAGCTTTGAGTCTATTTACCTTTGCACGAGGTACCTGATACACGTATGGAACCTTGTAGGTGGTAGAATTGGCTTGAGTTGGTACCAAACCAAATCTACCAAGTATGCTTTGTTGACTGCCTCGGTGGCGCAGTTGTAATGCGTATTCGTTACGACTGAGGCTGACGCTGAGGTCTCGGGTTCAATCTCCGGGTCGGGAAAAAGTGATGTTCTATTACGTTTACGTTAGAAAGTTTTTCTATTACGAAAATCTCAGTATCAGCCCGGAGTCTGGAATTTGTGCCCGGTATGTCGATAGGCTCGCCCCCTATCACATCATAGGACGGAAATACGCTCGGCGAAATGTGGGTGTACTGGTTACACTTGTGCCTACCCCTTCGGGGATTCGTGAGTGCGTATGTATGCTTTGTTTATTTCTGCACGAAAGCAGCATTGTGTAAGCACTATTCTGTTAAGCATCTTATGTCTCGGGGGTGACGAGCGCAGTCCGATACCATGCAGTGTTTTGTAATTCTAAGTTTTGTGTGGCGTTGCTTCTGTTTTTGGTCGTTTAGGTGGTAAGCGCATTTGAGAGACTTACGACCTAGTAATTTGGAAGTTGTTTATCAATCACGCCTTAACGGCTGAATGGATTTTGATGAAATTTGGCACACAGACCATGACCTGAAGTAGGAAAAGAATACATTTTGTCCCGGCAGTAGATTTCTGTGAGATGTAGTACACTCAAGCAAATACTAAGTATTCAAGTGTAGTAATGAGTTTAGATGTATATTTCCTGTAACAAGTTATTAAAAAACAATACATATTTACATAATACTAATTATTTTGTGCCAAACTTCTACTGTAATAATTCATTTACTAACTATAGTTTCAAATAAGTTCTGTTTAAATTTCACGAACAAAACTGAAGACATTCAATATGGAAAACGATTAGAACACAAAGGAAAAATTAAAAAGTCGTATGTGGTTTTATTTTTAACCGACTTCAAAAAAGGAGGAGGTTCTCAAATTTACTGTATTTTTTATGTTTGTTACCTCAGAACGTTCCACTGGGTGAACCGATTTTGATGTTTTTTTATATTTGAAAGCTGGTGCTTCCCTTGTGGTCCCATTTCAATTTGGTTAAGATCTGACGACGGAGACCGGAGTAAAAAAATAAAACTCCTCAACGGACAACAGTACACTCGTCGCGATTGTGTTATTGTATTAGAATTTACATGCTATTGCTGTAACTACCAGTAAAAATTGAAAAATAAAATAACGTTTAACAAAACTTAGAGTCGGTGCCTGTGTCGCTGCCGGTCAAATAAAATTGCACCGACTCCAAAGAGACTATAGAATTTGTTGTTTTTGACTTTTCAGTGTTTTTATTTTCAAGTCGGTTTCTAAGTTTTGTTAAACGTTATTTTATGAGTTGCGTTATTAGACAGAAAGGAATTATATATAGATAACATGAACTAAATACATCGTTGCATAGTTTTCACTATCAGCTGGAAGTGTTCTGAGGTCACCCACTTTTTAATTCGACCTATTTAGTGAACATGCGTGATAGGTCGCGAATTCATCGCAGCACTGTATGTAAATCGTATAATAATATATAAAACTAGCTGTTGCCCGCGGCTGCGCCCGCGTGAATGCCTATTTCCAGGATTAAAGTAGCCTAGTGGGCGACAGCGGTGGGCGCGACGTGGGGGTGATCGCATCAAGCGAGTCCCGTCATCGCGATCGATGTGAGAAACGCGCTTGACAAAAATACTAATATCGCTATTAAAAAATTGGGTTTGATGGTAGAAGGGTGAAAATTTAGGGTTGTATGTATTTTTAATGCCACATCATAAAAAAATAATAAAATATATTTAGGGGTGGGTCACCCTTATCATTTAGGGGTATGAAAAATAGATGTTGGCCGATTCTCAGACCTACACGATATGCACACAAAATTTCATACAAATCGGTCCAGCCGTTTCGGTGGAGTATGTTAACTAACATTGTGACACGAGAACTTTATATATAAGATAATATCATCAACTTGTGGAAGGTCTTCACTATATTATTATATACGGCTTGCACTCAAAATGTCAGGTTCAAATCTAAGTTCCTCTATGGTGTTCTATGGCTAGGCAAAAACCACAGTAAAAATTAAGGGTACGAAACGCGAAGGGTACTTTGCCTGAATCCCACCCGCAGTTGACCGGATTCTTAACTCATTTCAAAATCATAAATTACAGTTTTGAATGTGAATACAGAATGGATCTGGATCTGCTTTAGGGTCGCGTTACATTATAACATACACTGAGAACTTGCCATCGTCTCACGCCGTCGAACACCTCATGCGAAGTATAACTCAGATAGAAATATTCGATAATTTAACTCCATCGGCGTAAGTTCCGACGCAGTGTTGCGGGGAGGGGGAGCTTAACCTGATTTACATCATCTTCATCATCAGCCACAAGACGTCCACTGCTGAACATAGGCCTCTCCTAATGCCTTCCAGACCTCACTGTTGGAAGCGGTCTGCATCCATCGGCTTCCTGCAACCCTTGTCAGGTCGTCGGTCCATTTTGTGGTGGACGAAAAGTTACATACAAAAGGTTAATTTAACTGACATGCGGGTGCATTCACGGTCCTTCACATTGATAAATAACGTTACGCTAATGCACTAAACGCTTTCTGTTAAATATGAGCAAACATCGTGAAAATGCCATCGACAAGATAGCCTCTGTGACGCAGTGGGCAAGTAGCTAGTTATGAAACGAGAGGCTACGGGTTTGAGCCCCGGAACATAACAATGGTTTGAGTTCTGTCTGGTCTGGGTGGTGTTGAGACCGAAAATCTCTCGTATTTCCTGATAACCCCGTACACAAGACTATTTTAATTCTGGAATCAGGAAGATGAGTGTGACTGTTAATGTATTTATTGTTAAGTATTAATAAATCGCAAATGTAGGGACAACATAACAAGAATCGTAAATGTAAAAAGTAAGATATGCAACCCCATGGTCGTACTATAGACGATGCTTAAGACCGGCCGAGGCGAAAGCGTTTTAGTAGGAAGACGGACCCTAGCAATAAGCGAATAGCGCCAAGTTGAAAGGAATAATTATAGAATAGGATGGTGTCCCAAGTTACACTACTAAGACGAAAAAACTAAATATACACAAAAGTCATATTTTCACATGAAAAACAAACATAAAACAGAATTTCCATTGTGTAACGTGCGCATGATGTCGAGACGGACGTTAGTAACGGACATTTCAAAGCAAATGAGCTACAATAAGAGTGCTAAAATTAGCTACTAAGTTACTCTTAAATCCCTCATAACTTTTTTTATTAGATGCTTAATTTTGCAATACTTTAGAAGCCTAATTACCAACTTCCACATGTGGCTACAAAAATGATGCACCTCACATTTTCTTCCTTTTCCAACGAGGAGGTTGGTGACCTGATGGTAAGTGATCTCCACCGCCCATGTACGCCCACAATACCAAAAGAATCATGGGTGCGTTGCCGACCTTAAAGGAACGGGATTGAGAAGGGGTGGGAGGGGGTTTGGTCCTCCGGATATCTCACTCACCGTACGAAACGCAGCAACAAGCTGCTACTTTAAGCCGGTTTTCTGTGAGACAGTGGTAACGACCCGGACGGGCCACTCAACAGCACAATTTTAATTATAGTAATTAACTGTTGTATAATAATATTGTCTGTGTACTGAATCGTGAGCATTTTCCATGCAATATAATAGGTAAAGTTTCATATAAATCAGTTTCAAAGGTCGGTGTCTAGTATGAATATGGCATACAAAGATAAAAAGTTACTAAAGTGTACTATAATGTGATATAAAGTGTACAAAATTTTCTACACCCTGCGTTCGATCTCAGCATCGGGTAGATCTATTGTAGAGCCTAAATCATCAAATCATCATAGACATACAATATAAATTTAATTATAAATGTGAAAGTTTGTGAGTTAGTGAAATTGGATGTTTACGTCTTAACGGCTGAACGGCTTTATATCACACTTTATATCACATTATAGTAGACTTTGCGTATGTATGTATGTATGCTTTTATAAGGAAAAATATTAAACCTATCGATAATCTATACATATAAAAGCGAAATACCACTGGCTCACTGATTAATCACGATTTCTCAAAAACTACTGAAGCTGGGTTCATCGCGGAGCCGCGGGTAACTGCTAGTACTAGATAAACGTCGCCCTAGATTCACGAAACGAGCGCTTGGGGTTTCCTTGTCAATAAAATTACATTTTCTTCGAAAAGTTAAAACTGCCGTATATGTCATTATGAATCAATTATGACATACAATTTCCAGTGACATGTGACATCTGTTGTGGTAGATAAGGATTTGATGTTTTTAAAGCGAATTTATTCACATTGCATACGAAAACGAAGTGCAGGCACGGATTGAGGTAACAGGAAAAATTATAAAACCCACGATGTCAAACAAAAAAAGATCTGTAATTTCTAAACGACTGAACAGCTTTGCTTGAAACCTAGTTAGAGCCATCTTCAACGAATTTTCAAAAAGTACGTATTCTTATATGTTTATTCGTTTAAGCGTAATCAGTTACTTAGATAGCCTCGGTGGCGCAGTTGTAATGCGTACGCGTTACTATTGAGTCCAACGCTGAGGTCTCGGGTTCGATCCCCGAGTCGAGTAAAGTGGTATTGGGTTTTTCTATTACGAAATGCTCAGTATCAGCCCGGAGTCTGGAATTTGCGCCCGGTATGGCGATAGGCTCGCCCCCAATCACATCGTGGGACGAAGATACGCTCGGCGAAATGTGGGTGTACTGGTTACACCTCTGCCTACCCCTTCGGGGATTACAGGCGTGAGTGCGTATAGATACACTGAAGTTTCTCTCATACTCCTTCATCAGATTTTAACCAAAATTGTATGGGACCATCCTCGAAGTTCAACCCAGTGGAACACAGAAAGAACGATCAAAATGCACGGTCCACATTTGTCGGAGTTATCGCGTAACATAAAAAATACAGATGAATTGAGAGAGAAGATTTTTAAATCGATTAGAAAAATATTTAAGATAACCAGTGTTTCTCTTATAAGTGAATATTTTGTTCTTTGGAGAAATAAATTTCTTTAACCGTTAAAATAAAGAAGAACGATAAAGTCTTTCTTTTTTCTAATTTTAATCTTTTCAAACTGGAACCGTCCCCGGCGAAACCTTTGTTTTCCTGAAAGAGTGCGTTGTGTACGTTTTGAATATATTTATTTAATGATAAGTCATGGTATGTCGTCATAAATAAGTTGTATACCTAGTACAACAGAAGGCAGGAGTGCATATTAATGATACCACGGATCGCCGAACTTTTCCCTCCCGTGATCGTAGCAATCCTATCGTTAAATAAGGCACAAATTTTAATACCATGCAAATTGTGTTTTCCGGTTCGATTTTTTTTATAGCAAAGGCCGGTAAATAAGTAGACGGGTCACCTGACGGTAAGTGACCTCCACCGTCCCTGAACATCCACAATACCAAGAATCAATGGTGAATAGCCGACCTTAAAGGAAAACGGAAAATCGGAACCATAATCAAAAATATTATGGTATTGGGTTTTTCTATTACGAATTGCTCAGTATGAGCCTGGAGTCTGGAATTTGCGCCCGGTATGGCGATAGGCTCGCCCGCTATTACATCGTGGGACGGAGATACGCTCGGAAAAATGTGGGTGTACTTGTTACACCTCTGCCTACCCCTTCGGGGAATACAGACGTGAGTGCGAATATGGGCGGTGGAGATCACTTACCATCAGGTGACCCACTTGCTCGTTTGCCGGCTATAAAAAAATTAAAGGAAAGCCATAGTGGTTAGTATGGAGGGGGATAAGCCTCCGGGATAAGAAACCTTCAAATCCACGATAGGGTCTCGCATGCAGTCGTGGTGTTCTCGCGTCATACGTGTAGTTGTACATAGTATTACTAGTACTACTGGTAGGCCGCTCGTATACGAGAAGACGTCTGGGTTGGTACCACCGCTTTGTCTATTTCTGCTGCCAAGCAGCGGTATGTCAATATTGTGGATCACACAAACATTTGTCTCAGTGCGGAAATCGAACCCGCCGTCTCTCTCTTCACAGATGACTACTCGCCAACTGGGCCACGGAAGCTATAATTATAACATCATATGAATTGTGTTAAATGATTACTATAACATATATTAGTAATAACTCAGCGGGGAGTAGTATGGACCATCGAGACGAAAGTCACAGGTTCGAAACCAGCCCCAAGAGCATACACCTCTGACTTTCCTAACTTACGTGTGTATTCATTGTTAATTATCACTTGCTGCTGAGAAGTTCTCCAAACGATTTTTTTGTAGATGAGGCCCGTGCCCAGCAGTAGGATGTAATAATACAGGGCTAGTATTAGTTTATTATTAGACCATGCAGAATATTACAGTAAAAAAAAACAATTAATAAATGTAACAATAAGCGGTACAGTGCTTTGTTATTTTAAGTACTGTGTGGCGTTGCTTCTGTTTATGAGCAGGCGTGGCGCTTACCATCAGAGGTCCAATTCTGCTATTTTAACTGACACTCCGAAGGAATTTTAACCGAACTGAGATTACATTTTGAATTAATTAAAAATATGGCATTCTGCTCCTTTAAAAATTCGATATCATCTCAGTTAAATTGCATTTAAACTGTCAATTCGATCAACTTGTCAAATGTCAATCAATGTCTTTCTTTTGTTGAAATTATGGCTTCGCATTATTATGCATTTCGCCAATGACAAGTATTTTACCGAATTTTACGTATCAGCTGCCATAGACTAAATTGTAGAAATTAAAAATGACCTAAGCGACAAAATCAATGTTACCAACTCACATTAAAATACCCACAATATGACTAATTTCAGTGATTAAAAATGACGTAACTGGAGGTTATGATTTTTTAATTAATTGATTTGACTAATTCCATGTATTTTATTTATTTAATTAATTTATCTATTCCATGGCATAACTGAAGGAAAACGGCACAACAGCACCACTGAGGCAGTCCTTTCCGGAAATAATCACAATCGCGATTAATTTATAGAAATTTGAGATTCTACCGAATTACGGTTTTGCAACACTGCTGAGGACATATTTATAATAATTATGAATTGTGCGAGAGTTTTGGCGGGAATTTTGACAGTGCGATTGATCTCTTAATTTAATCTACACTAATATTCTAGAGAGGAAAGATTTTTTTGTAATTTTGTATGTAACAAATAAACTAAAAAACTACTGGGCCGATTTCAAAAATAATTTGGTCATTAAAAAGCTACATTATCACTGAGTAACATAGGCTGTAAACTCATTTCTAATACTTTACTGAAATAACGAGTACACAAAGTCGAACAATTTTGACTACTTTTAGTTGCTTGCAGTAAAAGAGAATAAAGTTAAGAATTTATCTGCAGTTAACTCACAGTCACTTCACCTCATTGTTGCCAAGTCAGATTTATGAAAATACCGTGGTGTCCATATTAAAATACGGTATTTGCGCCAAAAATACAGTGCTTGATGGGAAAAAATACAGTGTATTTTACAGTGCAATAAAATGTCGTACAAAAAAAGAAATAATTAAATTATTAAGTAAAATATAAATTTATTTTAAACTTTATATCCTAAACTAACTTAACATTTTATTTGTATATATCGATCGCTGCAGAAATGGATGGCTGCGATGATGATGATATCGGTTTAGTTTTTTTAATGTGTTTAATCAAAGAGTTTTATGTAAACTACTAGACAAGCTGCGCGGTACATAGAAATTGTAGTTTAATAAATTAATTAAATTGTAGTATAGTAAATTAGTTGTATTACTAAGTTGCAGTCAATTAACCGTAACTCAATATTATCATCTCGCTTACTCTCAATTAGAACCCCTATTGGGCTCCCTGTTTGTGAACTGTCAAACTCCCGCGTTATGTGACGCAGTTTTACTTCTAAATAACCTGTCTAGTAGCATACAATAATAATACGAAATTTTGACTGTAAAAAAATACTGTGTCTCCATATACGGTATTTATAAAAATACGGTGTCCAGTAGATGGCATGAAAATACGGCAGATCTGCTGTAATTACAGTGCACTTGGCAACACTGCTTCACCTTCCAGTCACATTTCGTTCTCAATTAATATTTTGACGTTTGTCTATAGACGAAATGCATTTTATATAGTTAAGTGTCAAAATTGTCATGCCGATTACCTAGATTTTCTGCCTACAAATTATTTAAAGAAAAATTTTATAAAACTAATTTGGGTTATACTACTCCCATAACAAGAATGATGAGAACCTATAATTATTTGCCCAAATGTATTGACGCTGACATTTTAAGCAATAAGATTGGCCCATTTAAAAATAAAATTAAGTTATTTGTTTTTCACAATATTTAGTTTACGTATTTCACATATTACATTTCATTTAAAAATAATTTACTTACTTTACTTATCTTATAATTTATAATAATTATTACGTTATTATGACATTGTAATTTTTTTGTGTTAGCTGTAAATACCTTTAAAAGGTAAGCTCATGATTTGTTACTTAATTGATTTTTATATTATGTTAGTAGTGTCTTACCTAATGGTATTGCTATTAAATAAATAAATAAATAAATAAAATTGTTACCAGAATGCCGTTTTGGTTCAGTCAACTTGTATTCTACTTTCGATATCATTGCGTTCTAAGTTCTTGAATATTGGTTTAGCAGAATACCATTTGCAACTTTCTTGTCGCGAAGATTAGATCGGAATGATATTTTGAACAATTAAAATTACGAGAATTGGCCCTCAGGTAAGCGACCTGCTCGTCTCGTCATTATATATATATGACGTCATCAATTCCTTTTTGAAAATACGAAAAAACCTTATGTTAGTAAATGTAGTAAAGTTTGTTGTATAATTAGTAGCGTTAGAATAAATACACAGGGTTTTTAGTGGGAAAAACTCATACATACAAAGAAATGCAAACATTACGCACGTTTTTACTAGACGTACACTCATTTTCACGTCGGCCTATTTTTTACATTGCGTCGTGTTTTTTTTACAATTAGCCTCAATAGCCAAACGAGCAGATTGCTCTGAAAACAAGCGTCACGCTTGCCCATAATCAAAGCAACACCACACAGAACTTTAAATGATAAAGAACTGCATAGCACTGCACTGCGCTCATCATCTAGAGACTTTTACTAGCTTCAATATCCTTCAAAACGTAACACAATAGTGCTTACATCCTGCTGTTTGGCGGCAGAAATACACAAACTGATTGTATCTCCCGCATACGAAGTACTTCACCTAGTATTCTTCATCTCGCCTGTCACCCCGTCGCGTTGCACTACTTTGATGTACATTGAGCGTTAGGGGTCAACTAAGCTTAAGTAAAGGTCAGTGAAAATAGGTATGAGATTTACGTAAAGGACTATATAATCCGATACCGATAAATCAAAGCCTTGTATCACGTAGTACTGTAAATACATACATTCATACGCACTCACGCCTGTAATCCCCGAAGGGGTGGGCAGAAGTGTAACCAGTACACCTACATTTCGCCGAGCGTATCTCCGTCCCACGATGTGGTAGGGTGCAAGCCTATCGCCATACCGGGCACAAATTCCAGACTCCGGGCTGATACTGAGCATTTCGTAATAGAAAAACCCAATACCACTTTACCCGACTCGGGGATCGAACCCGAGACCTCAGCGTTAGCTTAATCGTAACACGTACGCATTACAACTGCGCCACCGAGGCAAACACTGATACAGATTACTGTATATGTAATCAACTTAAATACGATGGTATATATAAAAACAATTATAATGCTGCTGAAGTTACGTTGTTTATGACGTCAGGATCATTGAGTAATGCAGTGGAACCATCATAAATAAAATTAAATAAAAGTAATAAAATAATAGACCGACACAATTGTGAAGACCGTGGAGATGTGGACATTGGCCACGGCACAAGTAGTTGTACAGTTTCTTTATCAATATAGTGAGAAATGCATTTTGTGTATAAAATAATAACATTTTTTTTATGGCATAGGCCGGTGATATCCACCGCCCATATACGCCCACAATACCAGAAGAATCATGGGTGCGTTGCCTACCTTAAAGGAAAGGGATAATTAAGGGATTGGGAAGGAGAGGGTTTGGGCCTCCGGATATCTCACTCACCTACGAAACGCAGCAGCAAGCTGCTACTTTACGCCAGTTTTCTGTGAGACAGTGGTAATAACCCGGACGAGCCGGCCCATACATGCTGTAGACAAATGTGTCTACAGCGTGACTACCACTCATATAGTTTATAAACTTATGAGAACTAAATTAGGCCAAACTTAAAAAAAAACAACGTTTGGAGTGTAAATAGGCCACCAACATCATAGGTCCAAAGCCAACCACACCTGCACGTGGTACACTCTGCTGATTATCGAACGAGGCAATGCTGAAACTTGGTTCCCGATACGGGTTGTGGGGCTCAGACGGTGGGTCGCCCCATATAATACCAAATACCGTCAAATCTATGGCATGGGAAGGCAGACCCTGGTATATAACCGGGATAACGCCGGACAAAAGGTAAATTTAGTATTGCCGCCGCAAAAACACGTCATACTCTTTAAAGAAGCCAGCTAACTCACTTGCTCCTTTGTCGTTCTCTTCTATAAAAACGCTCAATCAGAACAGACAGACGGAGCGGCGTAACCTAAGTAATAGGAATTCTTTGACACCATTTTAATGCGGCACCGTAATAACCTAATATAATTGTTAAACTGACTTCATAGTCTATTTGATAACTTCTTTTATTAGAGTTTAGTTACTAGAAAGATCATACTTCATTTTTTTGTTATGAAGATAGTACCCACCCCAGTCCTGTACTAAACTATCCTACTGCGGACTATGGTCCTCTTATACAAAAAGAGGTTAAACTTTA
The DNA here is from genome assembly GCA_905332985.1 of Mimas tiliae. Lineage (NCBI taxonomy): Eukaryota > Metazoa > Arthropoda > Insecta > Lepidoptera > Sphingidae > Mimas > Mimas tiliae. The sequence continues at coordinate 13,256,834 of HG995259.1, read as the reverse complement.
CATACCTTCAAATGTCTTATACAAAGAACCTTTAGATTTCTTCACGGTGTTTTCCTTCACCATTAAAAGTCCTTACAAAATTATTTTTTAAAAGAAAAAAGATATATTATAATAGATGTTCATATTATAAAAAATATGTATGCGCGTCTTTTTGTCTGTCTGCAAAATGTTTATAGTTAAACTGCTGAATTCAACAAAATTTTGATTAAAATTATCTTGAATTCCTAAGTTGGACGTATGGTACATTTTATCCCAGAAAAAGATTTAAACGCGCGCGGAGCCGTAAGAAAATGCTAGTTTAAAATAAATTCAAATCATTAAAATCTGCGATTATATCAGCTCACTCACACTCGATATTTGATTATTATTATTATTTGTATATGTAATAGCTGTCTGTAGGTATGTTATTTTTTCTCAGGTAAAATGAACCGGTTTCACATACAGTATTAAAATAGATTTTAACTAATTTATACATGTGATTAGATGGTTTTATTTTAGACAAACACCTGTCTCGTTTGGGAACAGTCTCGAAGCTATCGAGTGTATGACTTCATAATGTAGCTGTAGACTCTGATGTATTTGGTTTTTACGTCAAATAATTTTAATTATTCGAGACAGCATGGTTTCGGAGGTAAACTCCGTTTTATCACATATTAGTGTAAATTTTGCTATCACGAACTAAACTTAACTAATTCTACTTTGACAAGACTTGCTTGAACTAAAATTGGACTAAATTTAGTGTGGGTTGCACCATGGGAGGTATTGTATTTATGGTGGGGACGTCTACGAGTAGCACAGACGGGTGATCAGCTCACTTAAGTTGAACCATTTCACCCTACCAAGGGAGGTGTGATTATCGTTTTTTTATGGCCTTGGCCGGCAAACGCGCAAGTGGGTCACCTGCTGGTAAGTGATCTCCACCGCCCATGTGCGCCCACAATACCAAAAGAATCGTGGGTGCGTTGCCGACCTTAAACGAAAGGGATAATTAAGGAATTGGGAAGGGGAGGGGGTTTGGGCATCAGGATATCCTACTCACCGTACGAAACGCAGCAGGAAGCTGCTACTTTACGTCGGTTTTCAGTGAGACAGTGGTAATGACCCGGACGAGCCGGCCCATACATGCTGTAGACAGAAGTGTCTACAGCGTGGCTCTACCACTCATAATGATTGACATCTAAATATTCTGAAATTTTGATAGTACTGAAAACAAATAACAGGCCTTTATAGGACGTAAACCATTGGTTGTTACAATAAATTTAAGTTTAACTGACGTATGATGCAATCCACACTTAAAATTACTTCATCTAGTGCCTGTTAGACCAATCTAAGTAAGTACTACTTCCTAATATATACATACATATGCACTCACGCCTGTAATCCCCGGGGTAGGCAGAGGTGTAACCAGTACACCCACACTTCGCCGAGCGCATCTCCATCCCATGATGTGATAGGGGGCGAGCCTATCGCCATATCGGGCACAATTCCAGACTCCGGGTTGATACTAAGCATTTCATGATAGAAAAACCCAATATCACTTTACCCGACCCGGGAATCGAACCCGAGACCTCAGTGATAGCCTCAATCGATACGCATATGCATTCCAACTGCGCCACCGAGGCAGTTCCTAATATATGACACATTCAAATACAAAATTCACACTTTAACATATTAATATACCGGAGGAAAGATGTCTACTCGCTACTTATGAAAATAGCTGTCTTGTAAGCTAATTGGTGGTTAAATCTATTAAATAAAATACTTATTTACACCCAGCAGTCACACATAATCCTGCCCTTACACTAGGTAAACCTGTATCGTGGGTATCAGGAACTACGAAATTGCTATCCCACAACACCCAGACCCGGAAACAAATATTATTATTTGTGGTTCACACAAATATTTGTCTCGGTGTGGGAATCGAACCCACGGCCCTCGCCGTGACTCGCCCACTGCGCCACGGAGGCTGTCTGTATTTCATAACCTTACTCGATCATTGTGAAATAAGCACTAAATTGGATTGTGAGCTAACAATAGCTGTCCTATAATTAATTCACGCGTCTAAAGGCAATCTTCCGATACGTCATTGACGTTAATGACGTCGTGTCAACGTATTAGTACTAATACGTCAGAGACTATTCAATGGTAAAGTCACCAACACACGGCGTCACTGGGTGTCAAGCTGGAATTGCGTATGGTGTTAAGAGTTTATGAGTGGTAGAGCCACGTTGTAGACACTTGTCTACAGCATGTATGGGCCGGCTCGTCCAGGTCATTACCACTGTCTCACAGAAAACCGGCGTAAAGTAGCATCTTGCTGCTGCGTTTCGTACGGTGAGTGAGGTATCTGGAGGCCCAAACCCGCTCCCCTTCCCAATCCCTTAATTATCCCTTTCCTTTAAGGTCGGCAACGCACCCATGATTCTTTTGGTATTGTGGGCGTACATGGGCGGTGGAAATCACTAACCATCAGGTGTCCCTCTCGCTCGGTTGCCGGCCTATATCATACACAAAAAAAAAAAGAGGAGAGCTCCACTGACGCCACCGTCTGACGCTTAGCACGACTATCGACGACTTCTACTCTTTAAATCATATAAATCATTATTTGTTGGAGACCAATGCAAAGTATATGAGTATTTAATTTTCTATATAACATTCAGATATTTTATTTTATGGTTATAAATAATTATCGACATGTTTCGTTGCAATCGGCTCGTGTATACGAGGCACTTTTAAATCACGCGCGGTTAAATGGCATTACGTGTACAATCGAGGTGAAAAGGGCTTATATCAATATGTATATTATTAACCGAGTTCAAAAAAGGAGGAGGTTCTCAATTCGTCTGTTTTTTAATGTTTGTTACCTCAGAACTTTCGACTGGGTGAACTGATTTTGATGATTCTTTTTTTATTTGAAAGCTGGTGCTTCCCGTGTGATCCCATCTCAATTTGGTTAAGATCTGTCGACGGAGACCGGAGTAAAAAAAAAACTCCTCAACGGACAACAGTACACTCGTCGCGATTGTGTTATTGTATTGGAATTTACATGCTATTGCTGTAACTACCATTAAAAAAAGTAAAATAAAATAACGTTTAACAAAACTTAGAAACCGACTTCAAAATAAAAAAACACTGAAATGTCAAAAATAACAAATTCTATAGGTCTCTTTAGAATCGGTGCCCGTGTCGCAACTGGTCAAATAAAATTTCACCGACACCGATATTTTTTAATGAACAAAGAACCATAATAGTAACTTTCCATCACCCAATACCCTCATAGTATAAAGTACATTTCTTCATCTCTGTGTCGAGCTAGCTTGTGTCATCTTTTTTCTTTCTACCTGGCGTTATCCCGACTTAATGCCAGGGTCCGCCTTCTCGTACATAGGTTTGACTGTATTTGGTATTATATGGGGTGACCCGCCGTCTGACCCCTACAACTCACCACCGGCCACCAAGTTTTGCCATTTCCTCGTCCATTAATCAGGAGAGTGTACCACGTGCAGGCGAGGTTGCCTTTGAGCCTAAGATGTTGATAACCCGCTTACACTCTACAGCCTATCTAGCCTGTCATAAGAATTAAAAAATAATACGAATTATTTTTCCTGTTCTTATGCTTGTGTTACATTACAACAGGTTCGTGGCTTTCTTATATAATGTTGAATATTTTTTTATTCGTGATTTCATAATAATAACGACATTTGAAATAAGTTATAATATTAACAAAAAGCTCTCTAAGCGATTAATTAATATCAATCAATTAATTTACAAGGTGGTAGGTCCCTCGTTTGCGAGAGGCCGGCTGGGTTGGTACCACCGCTCTGTCTATTTCTGCCGCCAAGCAACAGTGTGTAAGCACTTGTGTTCCGGTTTGAAGGACATTGAAGCCAGTGAAATTACTGGGCATTATGAGACCTATCACCTCATGTCTCGGGGTGACGAGCGCAGTCCAGTGTCATACAGTGCTTTGTTATTTAAAGTTCTGTGTGGCGTTGCTTCTGTTTATGAGCAGGCGTGGCGCTTACCATCAGGCGAGCGACCTGCTCGTCTCGTCATTCAAACTAATTAAATTTATGGCAATATTAAACAGTGGGCCAACCCAAACTAAGCATACGCTTGTATCTTGGGGCCCAGTAATATCATAACAATTATTACAAATTGCTTATTCGGAACTACTTTCTTAGACAATTTTAAAATGGTAGGGCCACGCTGTAGAAAGTTTTGTCTACAGCATGAATGGGTCGATTCGACCGGGTTGTTACCACTGTCTTACAGGAAACCGACGTAAACGACGTATTATGGATGGTCAATGGTCATGGTTGGTGATGGTGATGACTTACCAACATATGACCCACTTGCTCATTGCCTCTGTAGTATTCGAGAACCATCAATTGTATTAATACTAAATCTATTAAATTATAATTTATTTCAAACAAAGCTTAGCCGATAAGGAAATATATATCAAAAACATTGTACCTAAATTATCACTGTTTTCTTTTTATAATTTCCTAACCCAAAAACAACACTCTCGAATGACCTTAGGAAATCCCATATTATAATAATATAAACAAATATTATCCACGGAATAGTACAATTGTAGAAGTGCCCAAGTTCAATGTTAGCCGGACATGGCCGGTACACAACGTACATTTAGTTCGTGAGTCTGTGTGTGAGGCGAGAGGTCGTACATACTTGCAACAACTGACGATTAAACACTGCGCGATTTTTTGTCGCACAGGCAACCCCAAGATTTGTTATTAAACTGAAGTAACATGACTAACTATTACATAAAAAAACTTGAGCTGTCTGTTCTATTTTTTAATAGGGTAGTTGACTAGATTTTTTATTATTAAAGTAAATAATTTACGTTACTCAAATCTATTGCAGAAAGAATTTTATAAATCGGACCAAAAATAAATAAGTTAGAAGTCATTCAAATCCTGTAGAAGGGGTAATTGTCAAATGACAGACGACGCAAACTTTGACGTCACTGTGTAAAATGTTCATTATGGTGCACGCGTGCAAGCGATATAGTGAGATATCCCTACTACACACCCACTTTTCTTCATACCAACATTTAAAGTCATAACTGCGGGCACATTTCTAAACCAATTTTGATTGTGTTTAAATAAAATGGTTGCTTATAAAATAATGTATAAAATTCATTATAGGAAACTACCCTATTAAGGAAATCATCGTTCATCCTGATACCAGACGTGAAGTGTATACTGAACAAAAGAATATTTTGTTATTTAAGAATATGTTTGAATTTAACCAAAATATTATCATTAATTAATTATCGTATCGCTTTAGCCTTACTGTGTACATAAATATTAATATTTACATGTAAACAATGCAATTAATATAAAAATTATGCTTTTTATTCATTATCAATCACCTTGTCCTATTTATATTGTTATCTATTTAAACCAACAACCACTGTACATTTAAATAATTGACTACCGCGTGTATTTACTTAACTACGGTAATTAACTGATTACAATTATAACTCGATCCATTATGTAATTTTACTAATAAGATTTTTATTGGGTATGATTTATATTTATTGATGATCTTTTTAAATTTATTTCAGTATTGCAGTAATAATGCCGAAATGTTTATGTTATCACACAATGTGGACTTAAAAAGAAAGGGCATCTTGCCCCAACAGTCGTTCTGCTCTTTCGTCTTTGGTCTGGGCGTTATACCGGCTTGTTGCCAAGGTCCGCGTACTTAGACGCTTCCACTTAGCCCGGCTATGAGCATTCGCCTTAGTGTCTCACTATTTACACATTGGCTCTCTTGTCGTACTCTTACTCGTTAGGCCCTCTATTTTTGAACGGTCTGCGGACCCTGAGTACGATATGAAACTAAGAGTATCATCTACTAGAGGCGTCTATACATACGCACTCAAGCCTGTAATCCCCGAAGGGGTAGGCAGACGTGTAACCAGTACACCCACATTTCGCCGAGCGTATCTCCGTCCTAAGATGTGATAGGGGGCGAGCCTATCGTCATACCGGGCACAAATTCCAGACTCCGGGCTGATACTGTGCATTTCATAATAGAAAAACCCAATACCACTTTACCCGACCCGGAGATCGAACCGAGACCTCAGCGTTAGCCTCAACCGTAACGCGTACGCATTACAACTGCGCCACCGAGGCAGTCAACGACGCTACATTGTTTAGCAAAAGGGATATTAATAGCGACACTGTGAAATCGCAAACCGCCACAACTTAAGTCGCGCGTATACATTAACCGAGCTTTCAAACTTCCGCTCGGAAGCCAAGCGAATGCTTTTCGATAGGAAGTGCGCCACTTCCTGGTGCGCGCCGTATATGTTGTTTACTACATTATTAATAGTTTTACCTGTTCTATTATAGATGTTTAATAGCCCCAACGCCCACTAGACTTATTTGCGATCGCTTTATAAGTCGGGCTCTTATAATATTTATTGGTTTTATATTTTCATGAGACCGGAATATAAATCAATAAAATTTTATAGCATTTTATTCATATCAATTCAAAAAATTGAATGTTATTTATTAATTAACATAAACGGTAAAGTGTAAGTTATATTCGCGCCCAGATTTATTTACATTTTTATAATTATTTGCACGTGTTTAAAAGATAAACTTTTCTATTGTAGTTTCCTTAATTATTTCACATGGTATTTGAAATAAATGATAGGTAGGCAGCCGGTCGTAAAATCAAGAAGCTTAATCCTTCTCTAGCATGTGTTAAAAAGCATGTTACGCTGACCCTACAATTACAACCTCCTACAATAGGGTAGTTGACAAGATTTTTTTTATTATTTAAATCAATAAGTTACGTTACACAAAATCTATTGCAGAAAGAATTTTATAAATTGGACCAAAAATAAAAAAGTTAGAAGCCATTCAAATCCTGTAGAAGGGGTAATTGTCAAATCACAGACGACGCAAACTTTGACGTCACTGTGTAAAATGTTCATTATGGTGCACGCGTGCAAGCGAGATAGTGAGATATCCGTACTACGCGCCCACTTTGCCTCATACCAACATTTAAAGTCATAACTCCGGGCACATTTCTGAACCAATTTTGATTGTGTTTCAATAAAAGGGTTTCTTATGCATATTATTTTCTGTTGCTTATAAAATAATAAATAAAATTCAATATAGGAAACTACCCTATTATACCAGTGGTATAATTGTAGGTGGAAGAAGAATCAATGGAAAAATAGAAAATCTTATTTTTTTTCTAATTCATGTCTAAGTTCCAATTCTCGTATATTTAACTGACACTGCGAATGCATTTTAACCGAATTGAGATAAGAATTTGATTTGACTAAAAATCGTATTCTGCTCCTCTTTAACTTCAGTCCGGTGTCAATATGATCTCATTGCAATTTCAATTCAGTCATAATTTTGACGTTTTTATAAGCACATATAGGCTACGATAGCTCAGCGGGGAGTGGTACAGACTGTCGAGACGAAAGTCTCACATTCGAAACAAACCCCAAGGTGCATGCTACCTCTGACTTAGTAAGTTATGTGTGTATAATAAACAATGAATATTGTTTATTATCGCTTGCTTTAACGGTGAAGAAAATATTGCGTGGTATCCTGCATACCTGAGTAGTTCTCCATAAGAATTTCGAAGGTGTGTGAAGCCTGCCAACCCGCATTAGGCCAGCGTGGTGGACTAAGGCCTAACCTATCTCATTCTGTAGAGGAGGCCCGTGCCCAGCAGTGGGACGTGTATAATACAGGGCTAGTATTATTATTATAAGGACATGTGTCATTTAAAAATATTAGAAGAATGCCGTTTTGGCTTCAGTCAATTTATAATCTATTTTCGATCTCATTTCGATCTACATTTGACGTTGATTATTGATTAAGAGAATTTGCAACTTTCTTGACACTGAGACTAGATCGCAATGATGTTTTGAACATTTATAGTTATGAGAATTGACCTCCTGGTGTTTTTAACAGTTATTCTGTGATTAAATTTGTCACATAATATGATAGAAATATCGAATAAATACAACATATTGGAACTATTACGTGGATACATGTGTAATTATTGCGTTTTCAGTGTAACAACGCATGTGGTCACAATGTATATATTGTATTCATTATGAAGCAACTTATTTCTTTGTGCAAATGACTCGTTGAGAAACTTTCCATCTCACATACAATTACCTTGCGTAAAATAAGTGTCGTTTATTAAATATCTTATACACCGTGCTGGAGATATGGACTGACTAAAATCAACTGGTCACCATTTTATTTATCCGATAATGACTGGTCATATCGGTCAGATTCAGCCATAATAATTAAAAGTGATCCGTTTAAAAAGACGTTATTGAATTCATACATAACATGTAGGCTATAAAAAAAAGCTTTTATTCCTGAAAAAGATTATCGGAACAGAGCCACAAGCAAGTTAAGAAAAAGATAATTTTGTGTTAATTCATGCACCCAACAACATCAAGAACGACTTTCAAATGATCGGGGTTTATACTACACACAGGAAAAAGGCAAAATTACAGTTTGACAAAATGAAAAATCTGTGAATTGAAAATGACCGATTTTTTTTTTTTTTTTTTATCCTGGCTCGGCAAAGTGACTACGCTACACCTGATGGTAAGTATAGCGCAATCCATGAATACTGTCGACCAACGATAGACACTGAATCTATCGCAGATCGGCAGAATTATGCCGGCCTGCTTAGTTGCTTCTTCACACTCCGTTTAAAGGATCCCAAGTTATAGGAAGAAGGAAACACGTGCGCCGGCAAGCTATTCCACAGCTTTATGAAATTAAATATAAATGACCGCTTTTTACATTATTTAACCAACCTGACCGAAAACGACGCTGTATTATTCAGTAATTTGAGTAATTTTCACCTCTACACTGTACACATGTCTTTGTTAGTTGAAATATAATATTTTATGTCTGTAGACCGCGAAACAAGGTGTAATAAAGCAGTGATTATTATTATTGCAAAAAAATGCTATCATTGTGATGCAAATCCTTTTCTTGTTAAATAATATGACACATATTCTTCAGACATTATATTCAACATTTACTGGTAAAAATGAATAATGTAGCACTGTGTCATATGCTTCTTTGTTTGTGTCTGTTTAACATTATAGTTGCTTACTCATGATTGTATTATACATTATTATACATGGTCTAGCTGCGATGTACGAGTATTTTCCAGGACTAATATGGTCATTCAAACACCTCATTGGGGTAGTGGCAGTCTGGCAATTATAATTATTGTATATACACACTCACGCCTGTAATGCCCAAAGAGGTAGGCAGAGATGTGGCGCAGTTGTAATGCGTATGCGTTACGATTGAGCCTAACGCTAAGGTCTCGGATTCGATCCCCGGGTCGGGTAAAGTGGTATTGGGTTTTCTATTACGAAATGCTCAGTATTAGTCCGGGGTCTGGAATTTGTCGGTATGGCGATAGATCACATCGTAGGACGGCCCTACGATCGGCCAAATGTGGGTGTACTGGTTACACCTCTGCCTACCCCTTCGGGGATAACAGGCGTGAGTGCGTATGTATGTATGAGTGCAACAATATGCTAACATGTTGTTTTTTGACTCTTCATTTGTTTTATTGCTTTATATGTTTTCTTGATGAAATAATATATGCCTCAAACAAAACAGTTTTGCAATCATCTCACACTCACAACTCTCAACATACTCGTAATTGTCGTGTAATTTTCAACGGGCTGCAATCACTGCTTGAAATCTGTCATCTAGTCCAATTCTGACCGGTAATGATGATTATACATACGTGATATAATGATTCTTGCGAAAAGAGACACAAAATAACATGAAACCTCGAATATCGTAAGTTAAAATATATAAATAAATACACCGTACAGTCACATACATAGTCCTGACCCCACACTAGGTTAACCTGTATCATGGGTATCAGGAACTATCAGGGACTTGCCGTCCCACAACACCCAGGCCCGTAACAAATATTTGTGGATTACACAAACATTTGTCTCGGTATGGGAATCGAACCCACGGCCTCTCGCTTCGCAGCCGGCTGGCTACTCGCCAACTGCGCCACGGAGGTTGTCACTGTTAAACAACAATTCAACATCGCTGAAAACAGTTGAACATCAAATAAAAAGAAACCTATAAACAACCAATTTCGGGCTCTCCGAAATATACGTAGATAGAACAGACGACAAGGGGTCATTCATTTCATTCATCATCATCATCATCATCATCAGCCACAAGATGTCCACTGCTGAACATTGGCCCCCCTAATGCCTTCCAGGCCGACCTGTTGGAAGCGGCCTTCATTTCATTGCTATACTTTCATTTCAAAAGTATGTTATGTTCGAAACGTCGGGACTAAAATAAAAATTAAACCGCGATAAAATCCGTATAAACTAGTTTTATTTCAATGTGTAATATTCGCGTAAACCTAAGAAATCACTATGTTACCACCGTTGTGTTCCGGTTTGAAAGACTTTGAAGCCAGTGAAATTACTGTGCATTATGAGATTTACACCTTTATCTCAGGATGACGAGCGCAGTTCAGTGTGATGCAGTACTTGGTAATTCGAAATTCTGATTGGTGTTCTGTCTATGGGCAGGCGTGATGCTTACCATCAAGCGAGCGACCTGCTTGTCTCTAGATGTAAAGCTAATAAAAAGAAGTATCTCCAGAGACTCTTTGAACAGTGATCCCGGTGTCAACAAGATGGGTTCTAATATCGATTCTCGCTAAAATAAGTAACAGTGGCATTTACTACAAGGTGGTAGGTCCCTCGTTTGCGAGAGACCGGCTGGGTTGGTACCACCGCTTTGTCTATTTCTGCCGCCAAGCAACAGTGTGTAAGCACTGTTGTGTTCCGGTGTGAAGGACATTGAAGCCAGTGTAATTACTGGGCATTATGAGACTTAACACCTTATGTCTCGGGGTGACGAGCGCAGTCCAGTGTAATGCAGAGCTTTATTTAAAGTTCTGTGTGGCGTTGCTTCTGTTTATGAGCAGGCGTGGCGCTTACCATCAGGCGAGCGACCTGCTCGTCTCGTCATTCAAAGTAATAAAAAAAAAAAAAATAAAAAAAAAAAAAAAAATTATGGACGAAATAAAATGTTAAACATTTATATGTTAACTATTTGATGAAGTAATAACCATAAATATTACTCGACTCGAAAAAATCACATGCGAGTCTAAAAAACACCGGAACCAAATCAGAGGTCACCGGACGTTATATTATTAACAATGATCTACTAGGAACTGAAGTGGACTTACCAATTTTTTTTTTCGCGACCACATAAATAATTCAATAGATGGTAAACAATGTGTTCATTAATTATCCAACTTTTATGAGAGTGACTGCCTCGGTGGCGCAGTTGTAACGCGCACGCGTTACGACTGAGGCTGACGCTGAGGTCTCGGGTTCGATCCCCGGGTCGGGTAAAAGTGATATTGGGTTTTTCTATTACGAAATGCTCAGTATCAGCCCGGAGTCTGGAATTTGTGCCCGGTATGGTGATACGCTCGCCCCCTATCACATCAAGGGACGGAGATACGCGTGGCGCAAAGTAGTACTGGTTACTCCTCTGCCTACTTCTTCGGGGATTACAGGCGTGTGTGCGTATATTTGTTTTAGGAGAATTGTGGACGTATAAAGGCGTTTGAGAGTAAGTTACGTAGTGTAAACAGTTGTGTCTACACCACGAATGGGTCAACTCGACCGGAGTGATGTCATGTAATATAGACGTTGTAATCAAGGTGAAGTAGTAACTTGCTGTGGCGTTTCGAACGTTGAGAATTTCGGAGGCCCATTCCGTTTACAATTATAAATAAATAAATAATACACCCAACAGTCACACACATAGTCCTGACCCCACACTATGTTAACCTGTCTCGTGGGTATCAGGAGGGGCTTGCGGTCCCACAACCCGAAACAAATTTACAAACATTTGTCTCGGTGTGGGAATCGAACCCACGATCTCTCGCTTCACAGCCGGCTACTCGCCAACTGCGCCACGGAGGCTGTCTAACGGCGAACATACCGGATGCGTTATGTTTGGAAAACCGATGTTACGAGTAAGTGTAGCTTGTTAAGTTCAATACGTTGAGATCCGAAGGGCTAAACAGCCCAACTTACAAACCCTATGATACTTAAGGGTTGGTAACGCATCTATGATTCTTCGAGTTTTATGGTTGTTTATGAGTAATAGAGGTTATTGACAGCCTCCGTGGCGCAGTGGGCGAGTAGCCGGTTGCGAAGCGTGAGGTCGTGGGTTCGATTCCCGCAACTAGACAAATGTTTGTCTGATTCACAAGTATTTGTCTCTGGTCTGGGTGTTGTGGGACCGCAAGTCCCTCGTAGTTGTTGAGACCCACGATACAGGTTTACCTAGTGTGGGGTCAGGACTATGTGTGTGACTGTTGGGTGTATTTGTTTATTTACTTACAATCAGGTGACCCTCGTTTGCTATAACAAGGGCGCGCGGCGGTCACTGATCGCATCAGCCCTTGCGAGCCCACGCAGTAAACAACGCGATGACATTGCGTCTTTTTTGGTGTTGGCTTGTAGGAAAAGGTCATGTTAATATTTCATTTATCATATTTTAAAAGTAACCGAATTTTAGTTATATTAGAAGTAACTTTCTCCGTTGCGCAGTTGTAATGCGTACGCGGTACGCTGTGCTGAGGTCTCGGGTTCGATCACCGGGTCGGGTCTGCACCCTATGCTCGCAGGCTTTTAGCAATAGCAAAATACATACTACGTTGACTTAGCGATGAGCTATTATTTATTTATTGGAAAACCGACAGCTAAATACAATATAATAGTCTACAACTTAGAAACTAATAGGGTAGTTTCCTATATTGAATTTAATACATTATTTTATAAGCAACAGAAAATGATACGTAAAAGAAACCCTTTTATTAAAACACAATCAAAATTGGTTCAGAAATGTGCCCGCAGTTATGACTTTAAATGTTGGTATGAGGAAAAGTGGGTGCGTAGTAGGGATATCTCACTATCTCGCTTGCACGCGTGCACTATAATGAACATTTTACACAGTGACGTCAAAGGTTGCATCGTCTGTCATTTGACAATTACTCCTTCTACAGGATTTCAATGGCTTCTATCTTATTTACTTTTGGTCCGATTTATAAAATTCTTTCTGCAATAGATTTTGAGTAACGTAACTTATTGATTTAAATAATAAAAAAAATCTAGTCAACTACCGTATTGCCATTTACTGGTTCTCACGTATAGGTAATAAGTTAAAATATATAACTAAAAAAGTAAAGTTTATGAAATAAATCATAAAGGCCACGTCATATATATTATGAATGAAACCAATCGCATCAATCGATTATTTCATTAGTTTAATTGAAATTAATAATATTAAAGTTAACAGCCTCCATGGCACAGTCGGCGAGTAATTGAATGTGAAGCGAGAGGGCGCAGGTTCGATTCCCCCACCAATAGAAAATTTTGTTTCGGGTCGGGATGATTTCTCCCAAGACAGGTTGACTTCCGACAGGTCGTAAAAACTACAAACCAAATATTTCTGTAACATGTGCTAAAAAGCATGTTGCGCTGACCTCATTGCGAGTGGGATAAGGACAGAAAAAGAAGAAAATTTACTTCTTTATATATTTATTTCTTTATCTTATTTGAATTAAAAAAGAGTTGGCACAATTGCGCGGCGTAGCGCAGTGTGACACATCACACATCTCTACTTTACCGCGGCCGCGGGGTCGACGACTCCGCGACCCTGACACACATTACGCAGAGCTTACTTTCGCACGCAATATCACTTGTCGTTTTAATGAAAACTATCCATAATAATAATAATAATAATAATAAATAATAAAACTTTTTATTGCAGACTAAAAAGTCCATAGTGTTAGTAGATACAAAAAATAGCTTAATAAAACTGATGTTAGTAAAAAGATGCTGTTTACATTATTTATGGTAATAGTATTAGTGGTAGGTAAAGGTACGCTTTTACTATTTTTGTTAACTCGTAAATGGACTAAACTGTGTGGTACCACTGTCTCACATAAAAACCACGTGAAAGTTTAAAAGTTCAAAACCGACTTCAAATCCAGAATCGCCGCGTGTTTGATGTTTTCCGTGACGGGGTTTCCCATTTTCTTTGATAGCCCGTCACCATCTTAACTAAATTTATTGGACCACTCTCGGAATCGTATCGAATACAAATTAAATCATCAAAATCGATCTACGTTTGGCGGAGTACGAGAAAAAATGGTAATTCAACTAACAATAGCTAACGCACTCAATTCCGCTATTAAAGTCCTTTTTTGAATTTAAATAAATAAATACACACATAGTCCCGACCCCACACTAGGCAATCCTGTATTGTGGGTATCAGGAACTACGAAGGACTTGCGGTCCCACAACACCCAAACCAGAAACATATATTTGTGGATCACACAAACATTTGTTTCAGTGCGGGAATCAAACCCACGGCCTTTCATAATTCATAACATAACGGAGTTCATAACTTATAATAATTACGAATGAACAAACAGTACTGCAGACAACATTACGAATTAGCTATGCAATTCCGACCACACACAACACTCAGGGAAACGATGCCGACACAATTATTATTGTCAAAATTAATGGATGGATTTCGTACTTCCCTGCTTATTCTGAACTTGTATAAAGCGGGTGATGGCCGTTCATTCGATGACTACAGGAAAACTTTATGTTACTTTAACTTAATTCATTTTGAATCGATAAGGAGGCTTCCGGCTCGTCCGGGTCGTTACCACTGTCTCACAGAAAACCGACGTAAAATAGCATCTTGCTACTGCGTTTTGTACGTTGAGTGAGATATCCGGAGGCCCGAATTTCCCTCCCCTTCCCAATTCCTTACTTATCCCTTTTCTTTAAGGTCGGCAACGCGCCCATGATTATTTTAGTATTGTGGGCGTACATGGACAGTGGAGCTCACTTACCATCAGATGACCCACTTGCTAGTTTGCCGGCCTATACTATAAAAAAGGAGTTGAGACATGGCGGTGGGTACCTAGTATGCGAGAGACCGTCTGGGTTAGTAATGTCTGTTTCTGCCGTCAAGCTACAGTGAGTAGGTAAGCCCTGTTGGGTTCCGGAAGGACATTGAAGCCAGTGGAATTACTGGGCATTATGAGACTTAACATCTTATGTCTCAGTCAACGCCATGCTGTGTAATTAAAAGTTCTGTGTAGTATTGCTTCTGTTTATGGACAGGCGTGACGCTTACGATCAGGAGAGTGATCTGGTCGTCTCGTCATTCAAGCAAATTAAAAAACTCGTCCGACACACATGTACAATTAAGCAGAAAAAATAATTCTTCAATCTACAACTTCGTGCATTTATAACAATATATAATTTTAAAACAAAATAATAAGTACCTAAATTATTTTGTGCTTCATTCTAAATCGTCGAACGAGATGGGAATAAGACGAAATATAGAGAGTTTTGGCGGGAATTCTGACAGTTGATCTGTAATTTTAATCATTTCCTAAACTAGTTTAAAGCTTAGTTTCTCTCTATTCTAAAAAAAAGTAACTGGCGCCGCCACCGCCGCCGCTGCCAAAAGCTTGTCACGCTATCTCCTCCGAAACCGCTGCGGGTATGGGGTCGAGACCGATACCAATCGATGCAGAATAATGTGGGGAAGAAAGTAGGATATGACTCATATACGTCGGACTTTAAGTTTTTTTTTATTTTATGTTTTGTGGAAAAACATGGTCAAAGCCCCTAGTGTTGTATAAATATGTGGATTTATGCAATAAACATTCAAGGTGATGAACAGTGTATGAAAACATTGATATAAGTGAATTTAGGTGTTTTTTTACCAAGTGTATTGATCGACTGCCTCGGTGGCGCTGTTGTAATGCGTACGCGTTACGACTGAGGCTAACGCTGAGGTTCGATCCCCGGGTCGGGTAAAAGTGATATTGGGTTTTCTATTACGAAATGCTCAGTATCAGCACGGAGTCTGGAATTTGTGCCAGGTATGGCGATAGGCTCGGCCCCCTATCACATCATGGGACGGAGATACGCTTGGCGAAATGTGGGTGTACTGCTTACACCTCTGCCTACCCCTTCGGGGATTACAGGCGTGAGTGCGTATGTATTGATCGACTTTGGCCGTTCGATCCGCTTAGAGAAAGCATGAAACATTGTACTAGAAGGAATTGACACCAAAAGTCCAACAAGACTTTGAAATCGCTCACACCTATATCTTTCTTGTGAATACTTGGAAATAATAAATAGTAGTCATTGCCTATATGCATAAAAAATGCGAAGCCTTAAAAAAATACGAAATATAGCATGAGATTAATTCTTGAAATACTGACTAGTCAGAAAAAAGTTACGTATGACCTATGAAGGAAACCGACGAAATAACTAATATGATGGGCAAATCATCATTCACCAGAATTTGGAGGTTCCATGAATGTCATACATTGGAATTAGCGGTAACTAAAAATCATTGGCAACTATACCTGCATTGGGTCGCAATGCACAAACCACAATCTGTGAACACAAAACTTTAAATTACAAAGCACTGGGCATACGGCTGCTTGGCGGCAGAAATAGACAAAGCGATGGTACCAACCCAGACGGGCTCTTGCATACGAGGGACCTACCACCTTCGGCCTACCCGTGTATGAATTGCCCGGGATTGAAATTTGTATCCAGTATGGCTATAGAGTGCGAGCCACCCTAACACATCATGAGACGGAAATAAACTCAACGAACCATGAATGCACTAATTTTACCTCTGCCTACCCCTTTAAGGATACAGGCGTGAGCTAATTTTTACCCGCATTGGGTGTATAAGGAACTCATGTTCAACTACATTACCCGCTTTACCCTGAAGATACCTGTCAGTTATGGTAGAAATAATAAACAAAATGATAAAACTTCGATGTTAAACTTAAATAAACAGTAAGGCCCTTATCATAATCACCTGACCATGAATACTATATTTTTATAACAGAGGACAGCAAACTAGATGTCACATGATGGTAAAAGATCTCCACCACCCATGAAATCCCATAATACCCGAAGTGTTACCGACCTTAAAGATAGGAATGGCGTTAGGTTAGGCCTATAAAAGGCATGATTTGGGCCTCCGGAAATCTCACTTGCTGTACGCAACGCAACAGCAATCTATCAATTAACGTCGGTGTTCTGTGACACAGGGATAATAATATGAGGCTCTAGAACATGCAACACAACATATCTCGTGCACGAGAGAGATAACTATCGACGACAAATATCTCTATCTCTATCTAACATTCGATAAAATTACGTCGTCATGTTAGAGTTCGTAGAGAGGTTGAGAGGTTGAAAGCACTGTTTTTTCTACTTAATGTCTACTCTTGACATCTAGTCGAGTATTCTATGCAACCATGTTACCGTCGATAGACATATAGAGATAATCAGATAAAACTGGTTTTCACGGCAAAACGAGTCGACAAAATAATCTCGTGTTGCATAATATTTTCGAGTTTGTTACAATTTTTACTGTAGAAAAAAAAAATTGCGTGTCTCTACCACTAATAAAATTTAATTACATTTTACGAAGACTTTAATGTATACTACTAGACAAGCTGCGCGGTACATAGAAATTATACCACTAAGTTGCGGTCAATTGACCGTAACTCAATATCACCATCTCGCTTACTCTCAACTAGAACCCCTAACGCGCTCCCTGTTTGTGAGCTGTCAAACTCCAGCGTTATGTGACGCAATTTTACTTCTAAACAGCCCATCTATTAAGGTCTTTGACATTTTATCATACCTTTTTCCACAGAGAAAATCACATTTAGATACCTTCTCACTCCCGGGAGTTAAGGAATGGGTATATCGGATTCAGCCTTCTGGAATTTAAACATTCGAATACTGCAGAATAGATTTGGCTTAGTTTTAAGGCCTATCTGCCTTTAATTTATGGATACAAATCCAATGGCATATTTAGGAAAACTCACAAAATAAAATTTTACCGCATTAACAAATAAATGAAAGAAACTCGAGTTAATACCGTAATAGCCGGTAAATTTCCTAACAGCTCAACCTTTGTACCAGGACGATAGGAATCAAAGGAGCCTCAAATGTCAATGAGATGAATGTTATAATTGAACAATTTGCGCGATGAGTGCTTCGCTGCGAGGTCACAGCGTCCTGACTGACTGCAGAAGTCACAGCTGCACTGGTTTCGGTGTGGTGACCTTGTGCCGACGACCCATTAGTACAAAATGTGTGTCAAACTCCGTCACGTTCGATTAGTTTTGTCTCAAACGTACTGATAGCTTAAATAGGAATCGCAAGTGCAAGGTCATATACAAGTAGTTGTCGTACCTTGACATTTCTAAGTGGGCCATCACTTCTTTTGAAGTGAAAACTTCTTTAGCATCGTGATTTGAAAATCGATGAAACGAAAAAGCGATGAAACGAAAAAGAGACAGACACATAAATTCACAAGATTTAACGTGGGAGAAAATGAGATAATACGCATTATACAGTTGTGCGCGCATGTTTAGTACAAAGCTTGAGAAAAGGCATCACAACAACCGTGGTGTTTTGTATACGTGTACGTATTATACGTTTGTAGAGTTTTTTCATCATTTTTATAATAAAATTCTTCATTGTATCATTTATCGAAAATGTAAGCTCTGAGTCTGAATAAATCTATATAATATATACGAATAAAATGTAAAATAATTATCAAACTTTGTATCACTATGATCATTACTAAATCTACAATTATCCTCTTCCCGAAATTTTACATTCGTCTCATTATCTTGAAGCCAACATTTTTGAAGGTTTCACTTCTACCACTTGTGAATTGCACATATATTTTTTTACGAGTCTGAATGACAAAACTAGCTGGTCGTTCCCGTAATGGTAAGCGCCAGGCCTACCCTATAAACAGACACCACATAAAACTTTCAATTGCAAAGTACTACATGGCACTAGACTGCGTTCGTCACTCCGAGCCATAAGTTGTTAAGTCTCATAATGCCGAGTAATTTCACTGAGTCAATGTCCTTCAAACCGAAACACGATAGTGCTTATACACTGTTGCTTGGCAACAGATATAGACACTATTACTAACCAACTCGGCGTCTCGCACACGAGGGACCTATTTATTACCGTAGAATATTTATAATAAATCAAGTTTTTGAATACAGATGAATTTAACCTCCTCCTTTTTTGAAGTGTGTTAGAAATTGAGAATACACTAAATAATAACGATGCCTAGATTTAGATAAATTAATAGCTTTACAAAACGCAATATATGAAAGACTATCGGCATCATTTTAATTTTACATTCAATTGACTAGTATAACGGAATGTTGAATATTTATACGCCTCGGACAATGAAAATGAAGTCTTATTCATCATTTCGGTAATTAAAATAGCGCTTCTGATAAGTCAATACAAATATAAAAGAAATATAAGTATAAATACACCTAACAGTCACACACATAGTCCAGGATCCTACACTAGGTTTACTTGTATCGTGGGTATCAGGAACTACGAGGGACTTGGTCCCACAACACCCAAACCCGAAACTAACATTTGTGGATCACATATTTAACATTTGTCTCGGGCGGGAATCGAACCGACATCCTTTCGCTTCGCAGCCGCCTGCTCACCCACTGCGCCACGGAGGCTGTCGAAAGAAGCTGAAGAAGTATTAGAAATCATGTCAACTTATGTATACATAACATACATAGCATCATCAACAATATTCTTGGCAATTATTACACAAAATAACACACAGCCTCCGTGGCGCAGCGGGCGAGTAGCCGGCTGCGAAGCGAGAGGCCGTGGGTTCGATTCCCACACCGAGATAAATGTTGTCTAATCCACAAATATTTGTTTCTGGTCTGGGTGTTGTGGGACCGCAAGTCCCTCGTAGTTCCTGATACCCACGATACAGGTTTACCTAGTGTAGGGTCAGGACCATGTGTGTGACTGTTGGGTGTATTTATTTATTATTTATTAAAATCAGTTCTCGGATACATTTTACAGAATTTAAGGAAAAAGTCCAACATTGTAGTAATTTTAAAGTAAGATGCATTATGAAGAATCGGCGCGGATGTAACAAAACCAAATAATAGACACAAAACAAAAAGAAACACATTCGTGAGTCGTGACCGTCCGAAGTAATTATATTTGATTTTTTTACTCTTTGGATTTATTATATGATTAATTATATTTAGACAAATTATGTTAGCTTGTTTTACGCATATACCGATCGTGTAAAATAACAGAAAGTAGGTAATTTAAATGAGAGGTAATTTTATCGAGAATCATCGAAATAAGATTGGAGAATAGAAAAACTGGATCAAGTTACAATAGCTTTGACATTAACCGAAGTATGTTCAGTACTAACTAAGGCCCGTATTATAGAATAACACGCATGTGAGCTCTTTGCTATGTGTCGATTTCAGTACACGTGATTGGTCTATTTTTGGCGCCAAAAATAGACCAATCACTTGTACAAAAATCGACACATAGCAATTAGAGCTCACTTGAGTGTTGTTCTATAATAAAGGCCTTAAAGGTCTTCGTTAAACATAGATAATGCTGCTTTTTTTTAATGGCTTAAATGACGAGACGAGCAGGTCGCTCGCCTGATGGTAAGCGCCACGCCTGCTCATAAACAGAAGTAACGCCACACAGAACTTTAAATAACAAAGCACTGCATGACACTGGACTGCGCTCGTCACCCCGAGACATAAGGTGTTAAGTCTCATAATGCCCAGTAATTACACTGGCTTCAATGTCCTTCACACCGGAACACAACAGTGCTTACACACTGTTGCTTGGCGGCAGAAATAGACAAAGCGGTGGTACTAACCCAGCCGGCCTCTCGCATACGAGGAACCTACAACCTTGTAGGTCCTTTGCGGTTAGAGTACGAGTAAGTTGCGCTCCATCGGTGGCTCAGCTCCTTCAACTGGGCCATAAGAACCACCTCAATTCAACAAGATTTACAATAATAACCGCATTCAAATTGGTCCATTCGTTTAAGCGGTACCATACCACAGACAGACGAAACTTATAAGACTTTCTTTAAGCGGAGTTTATCTGATGCACGTTGCACCGCTTTGATGCGTGAAGGGCGTTATTGTATAATTGTTATTTAAATGCATGCATGCATACACACTAACGCCTGTAATCCCCGAAGAGGTGGGCAGAGGTGTAACCAGTACACCTACATTTCGCCGAGCTTATTTCCGTCCCCTCATTTGATAGGGATCTATCGCCATACCGGGCGCAATTCCAGACTACGGACTAATACTGAGCATTTCGTAATAGAAAAACCCAATATTACTTTTACCCAAACCGGGATCGAATCCGAGACCTCAGCACAATAGTCGTGACGCTTACATATTTTTACTGCGCCACCGAGGCAGTCGAAGCATTGTCATTGAAATATTTTTCAAAAAATTAAATGCACAAAAATAATAACACAAGGTTATTATTTTTGTGCATCACCCACGTTTTACGAACTTATATTATGATGTCGGTATACAGATTCAGTAAAAAATAAGATGTACCTATCACACAAATCCGGTTTAAAATAGACCAGTGTGAATGTAATTACTCGACTTCTAGAATTTTCGTGTTAATGAAGTGTGTTGTTTTTTTATTAATCTACAATTCAACATGTATGTAACGTATATTATAATTAGATCATATAAAAACTAAAAACGAGATAATGATAGATCAACTAATTTTGAAAGTGGTTCGCGCTGTAGACAGTTTCGTCTACCCTTCGGGGAGTACATGCGTGAGTGCGTATGTCATTTGTATAACCATAATACATACATACATACATACATACATACATACATAGACTCACGCCTGTTTCCCATAGGGGTAGGCAGAGACAACGGATTTCCACTTGCTACGATCTTTGCATACCTCTTTGGCCTCATTCCCCCTCATTAAATTTTTCATACATGCACGTCGGTTTAGGGTACTCCTGACCTGGCCTTTCTCGAGAATATCTCCAACTTGATCTATGAAAGTTCGCCGAGGCCTTCCCCTCCCAACTGTACCATTCACACTCGCCATGTATATTTGTTTCGTCAATCTCCTTTCATCCATCCTCTTTACATGCCCAAACCATCTTAATATTCCTTTCTCAATCTTCATCACTACATCCTCTCTCACACCACATAACCATAATCTTACATATAAAATTTCATGTCACAATGTTCGTTCCCATACTCCTCCGAAACGGCTGGACCGATTTGTAGGAAATTTTGTGTGCATATCGGGTAGGTTTGAGAATCGGCCAACATCTATTTTTCATCCTCCTAAATGTTAAAGGTGGTCCCTAAATTTGTTTTTATTTTTTTATGATACAGCATTAAAAAATACATACAACCCTAAATTTTCAACCCTCTACGATCAACCCCTATTTTTTAATAGCGATATTAGTATTTTTGTCAAGCGCTTTTCTCACCGGGTGCGCCCATTAATCCTGGAAATAGGCATTCACGCGGGCGGAGCCGCGGGCAACAGCTAGTATATTATAATACTAACATAACTATAATATTCCTGTACTAAAAATATCTGCTTCCCTAATTTATAATGTATAATAATGTTAATTGTGTGTGATAGCAGTGATAGCTCAGCGGGGAGTGGTATGGACTGTCGAGACGAAAGTCGCAGGTTCGAAACCAGCCCCAAGTGCATACACCTCTGACTTTTCTAAGTTATGTGTATATTAATTGTTAATTATCACTTGCTTTAACGGTGAAGGAAAAACATCGTGAGGAAACCTGCATACCTGAGAAGTTCTTCATAAGAATTTCGAAGGTATGTGAAGTCTGCCAACCCACATTAGGCCAGTGTGGTAGACTAAGGCCTAACCCCTCTCATTCAGTAGAGGAGGCCCGTGCCCAGCAGTGGGACGTAAATAATAAAGGGCTAGTAAAAAAATAAAAAATAAATGTTAGCTGGGTCCACCTATAACTAGGCGAGCAGTAACATAAGATTTTATATACTATCTTTGTTAGTTAGTTGCTGTATCGTCTGGTGTTGGATCAAATATAACTATGAATAAATAAAATAAAAATGTCATAACATGTTTTGTTTGTTGCAGACGTGCTTCGATGATGTCGCCGCGTCAACTGATGCGCAACTCGAACATGACGCAGAAGTGGCAGCGCAGGGAGATCTCCAACTTCGAGTACCTCATGTTCCTCAACACTATTGCAGGTAAGTCAAACTTCACAGGGATTAAATCGATTCTGGATGTCGAATCACACTATTGGATACGGCGATTGGAAGAATGAAAATCTTTGTTATAGAAGGAAGGTTCAACATAATTACATATATGCTTTGAACGGATTGCAGCGACGGGCTGTCCACATCCACATGACAGCCTCCGTGGCGCAGCGGGCGAGTAGCCGGCTGCGAAGCGAGAGGCCGTGGGTTCGATTCCCACACCGAGACAAATGTTTGTGTGATCCACAAATATTTGTTTCGGGTCTGGGTGTTGTGGCACCGCAAGTCCCTCGTAGTTCCTGATACCCACGATACAGGTTTACCTAGTGTGGGGTCAGGACTATGTGTGTGACTGTACGGTGTATTTATTTATTGATGAATTATGCATACGTTACTAAGAACTTAGAGCCGAGGGATCTTGCCTCCTTTAGGTTTTTAGCGTCTGAATCACGATGAATCCTCTAACGAATTGTTTGTCTTTATCCCATCCTCAACTCCCCTTACAAAACGTTGTGGATCACACAAACATTAGTGTCGGTGCGGGAATCGAACCCAAGGCCTCTCGCTTCACAGATGGCTACTCGTCCACTGCGTCACGGAACCTTTTCTATTTTTTCTTTTTATTGCCCAGATAGACAGACGAGCAGGCGGCCCACCTGATTGTAAGTAGTTACCGCCGCCCATGGACCTCAGCAATGCCATGGAGCACAGCCAAGCCGCTGCCTACCGTTAAAAGAAAACTCTATAGGTATAAGCCTCGCTTAAAGAAGGACAAGTCATACCGCTCGGGAAACACCGATGCAGGGAGTTCATTCCAGAGCTTGCATGTGCGTGGTAGAAATGAACGCTGGAAACGTACCGTGCTAGACGGGATTGTTTCCAGGTAATATGGATGAACTCTACTGCGGTGTCGGGTGGTGCGATGGTAAAATGGTGACGTGAGTACCAACTTAAACAGTTCCTCAAAGCACTCCCCGTGGAACATACGATAAAACACACAGAGAGACCCGAAGTCTCTCCGCAGTTTTAAAGGTTCCAGGTTATCCGTGAGATCGGGATCGCTGACGATTCGAGCAGTAAAACACTGCTGTACGGCTGCACTTAGTCTTTTTATTACCTCTATAGCTCTATTATTGTGACTCATAATACACGATGGTATTATCTACTTTAATGTCATCTTAAAACCAACTCAAATATTGTTCCAACACGGTTTACTAACCTAATTCTTTTGTCTAAGAATTTGCGACAAAAATGTTGATTATCACTTTATATGACAGCCTCAGTGGCGCAGCGGATGGATAGGGTGTGAAACGAGAGGCCGCGGGTTCGATCCACCCACCGAAACAAACGTTTGTGTGATCCACAAATATTTACTTCCGATCTGGGTTTTTTGGGATTGTAAGTCGATGGTTCCTACCCACGATACCAGTTAACCTAGTATGGGGTCAGGACTATGTGTCTAATTGATGTGTGTGTTTTTATGTTTTTATTATTTGCTATAAACAGCAAAGCTAATGTTAACCCGGAAAATGCTTTTAATAAGACCCGGTAGAAAATTCTTCACTTGTACATTCCTATATAAATATGAGGAAATGTTACTACAAATGCAACTAGATGTAAAAAGACATATTATTAACCCCATGTTTTACAAGCTCTGAGTAAATTTTACTTACCAAATAAAATATTACTCGTTCAAACACAAAAGTCACTCGCTGTACACATAATATACCGGAATAATATGTCTACTAAGTTATTAAGATATTATACTTACACAGATAACTTAAAAAATTAACATATTTAAAAAAATATATTTGCATCTGAATTTGGGGCGCGGCGCGTCTGATATACGTGGACGCCGCAACATGCTATCTCCCTCTGGCTCCAAGTCATCGCTCTTGCAGAGATGATCAATCGGAATACGGTTTACAAACAATAAATTTATTCAAGATTAAAAATTAAATATGATTATTTTTATAGTCCAACTAGCTGTTGCCCGCGGCTCCGCCCGCGTGAATGCCTATTTCCAGGATTAAAGTAGCCTAGTGGGCGCATCAAGCGAGTCCCGGTGAGAAACGCGATTGACAAAAATACTAATGTCGCTATTAAAAAATAGGGGTTGATCGTAGAGGGTTGAAAATTTTGGGTTGTATGTATTTTTTAATACTGTATCTTTAAAAATAAAAAATAAAAATTGGGGTGGACCACCCTTAACATTTAGGGGGATGAAAAATAGATGTTGACTGATTCTCAGACCTACCCGATATGCACACAAAATTTCCTACAAATCGGTCCAGCCGTTTCAGAGAAGTGTGGGAACGAACATTGTGACACGAGAATTTTATATATAAGATTTTCGTATGCAAGTTTTTTCATTGCTTTTGAATATCGGTTCTGATATCACAGTTAAAATGCCCAGCAGGATTTTTGTTACATATTGTATAAACGTTGACTTATTGATAAATCATATAACACCATGAAGTAAATGTTACGCTGAAGATCTATGGCTGAAGTCACATAACATATTTTCCTTGTAACCTCTTCCGCAATATTTCACATAAAGTACGTATTTCACGCAGATCCCATGCCGAGTCGAGTTAGAGCAATTATCACGGACGTATATTGAGCAAACCTACGTAACGTTGTGGTAATTTAATAGTTTACGTAAGACGATATATATTACGTTATGGTGCCAATACTTAGTGCTAGCCTTTTTGTTTGCGGCAAAGGAAATCCATCTTACGGAGATCTTCCCAACCCAGGGGACTTGAGGGATGGTTATTACAATCCCCGACCGAGTTTACACCCGATTGACTGCTAGATCTAAAAAATATGCTACGGTGGCCTGCTTCGGCGCAAGTAGGGAGGTTCAGGAGGATCCTGGTATACTTGGATTGCTCCTATTACTACCCCTACGCTCTGACTTTGTGCTGCGTCTCCTTTGGGCCTTGGCAGCCCATTTCATTCGGGACGACCCACTATGGGAAATTGAGGTGATATAAATAATAAAATGTGACTATAAATATAATTCTAAGTAATCATTTCTTATACGAAATTACTACGAAGTCTATATATCATTTAAAAAACACATCATTTAAATATAATTTTCAGAATCTATAATGTGTTTGCCCACTTTGAAAGGAATTAGTTCTTTTTCATTTTTAACATACGATTTCCTGGTAGGTACTATTCATAAAAGGATACGAGGTATACAGTAACGTGTGAAGTACATCCTCGTTTGTCGCAGATCTTGAAATGAAATCGTTTTATTAATCATGCAGGCAATTGAAATAGCGATTTTGACAAGTCAGTACATAATAAAGAAACTTATGTATAGAAATCATATCAACTAATGTATACATAACATACATAGCATCATCAAAATACACTGGGCAAGTATAAATTTTATAATATTTTTAATATGGAATAGTCCAGAATTGTTAAGTATTATTATTATTTAATTTTTTCTTCTTTTTTATGGGTCGATATGGACCATAGGCATTACCGAAACGGCACTCACTCTCTTGAGCACTCACTTGAATGATGTAATCTTAATTCTTTGTAAGTTATATTACGAGATTCTTGAGTCTTGTGATTGTTGTCCGATGGGTAAAACGCAAATTGTCGCTTAGCTAACAATACCGCACAAGTGAAATTGGCTTAGTTTTCAGGAGAGACATCAAACTGAATGTTTTTTATGAACATATGTGATGTAACCAATGGATTGCGCGGTGACAGAACTATTTGAATATCGTGCTTTGTATGGTTCATTTAAATTTTTGTGTAAATTTATACGCGGGAAAAACAATTTATCCAAAGATAATATCACATGGCCAATTTTCGGGTTAAGTTAAGCGACGAAATGATTATACTTTCTCCGTGAATCAGTATTTTGTGTACCAAAGATGGCATATAATATCAATCATATTTACGAGTGGATTCGGAGTACTATTTTACTAGGTGAATTATCTCGATCATTGGTCTAGTGGCTGCGTACTTAGGTTGGAAAACCGTGAGGTTCGGCAGTTTCGGTTCGGAAGTCGGGCAAACGCAATTTGAGTTTCGGAAAAATCACACATGAGTTACCCGGAGTTGGAATTTGTGTCCTCTGTGCATTATGGGATAGCAATAAGCTCGGCTAACTATGGCACTAGTTGCACCTCTGCCTACCCTTACGGGGTATAGGCGTGAGATTGTGTATGTTTATTAAAGTAACAGATATAACACCTACTCAGAATCTTTCCTTAAAAAATATACCTAATCGATTCTCACATTCGAATATTATGCTGAATGATGAATATGCCAAAAATTCATAAGCTGAAAATACTACTACTATTAGAAATGTGAAATTTTGTATGTTTGTGAATTTGGGTGTTTCTTAGTTAATCACGCCTTAACAGCTGAACGGTTTTGGTTTCCGTCCCACGATGTGGTAGGGGGCGAGCCCATCGCCATACCGGGCACAATTCCAAACTCCGGGCTGATGCTAAGCATTTCATGATAGAAATCCCCAATATCACTTTATCCGACCCGTGCATCGAACCCGAGACCTCAGCACAACAGTCGTACGCGCCACATAGGCAGTTTAACGGACATTGTGCCTGTTTCTACTTTACTGTTGAAAACATCTTATACATACATACATACGCACTCACGCCTGTAATCCCCGAAGGGGTAAGGAGAGGTGTAACCAGTACACCCACATTTCGACGAGCGTATCTTCGTCCCACGATGTGATAGGGGGCGAGCCTATCGCCATACCGGGCACAAATTCCAGACTCCGGGCTGATAGTAATCATTTCGTAATAGAAAACCCCAATATCACTTTATCCGACCCGTGCATCGAACTCGAGACCTCAGCGTTGACCTCAATCGTAACGCGTACGCATTACAACTGCGCCACCGAACATCTTATGTACTACTGTAATCATGCGGTCGAGGGATACCCGTGGCGAGGCTGATTCACTCGGTGTCCGGCGCATGTCACCGTATAATGTACTGATTGCACCACTCATTTTCCAATCAAATCAACTCTTGCGCAAGTATTGTACGAAAGGTCTTTGCGTTCCATATTAGCTCGCATCGAATTTTATTTTATCACATACCAGCTTCTGCTCGTGACTTCGCACGCATGAACAGCCTTTTCCAGGATAAAAAGCCTATGTTCTAATCCAGGTCATGTGCTACCTGTGTGTCAAATTTCATCTAAAACCGTTCAGCCCTTGTCTTGACATCCGAATTCCCAAACTCAGAAATATCCAAACCTTCACATTTATAGTAGTAGGATAATCAGAGGTGCAGTCGTCTCGTTCGCTCAAAATAAGGTAGAGACAGGAGAGAGTACGACGGCTATAGATTTGCAAAATACGTATAGTTCAAAGTTTCAAGACACTGGTTTTTCCTCTTAACATTCAGTTACTTCAATCTTACCATCACTAAAGTAACATGATCTAAGTTATGATTGACCTGATTTATGATTTCTTGAGTGGTAGAGCCACGCTGTAGTTTTGTCTACATCATAAATGGACTGGCTCGTCCAGGTTGTTACTACTGTCTCACAGAAAACCGATGTAAAGTAGCAACTTGCTGTGTTTCGTACGGTGAGTGGGATATCCGAAGGCCCAAATCCCCCTGCCCTTCCCAATCGCTTAATTATCCCTTTCTTTTAAGTTCGGCAACGCGCCCATGATTATTTTGGTATTATGGGCGGTGCAGATCACTTACCATCAGGTGACCCACTTGCTCGTTTACCGGCCTATGATATAAAAAAACCTGAATAACTAGACTTCTTTTTACTGTAACTACGAAGACAGTTTCGCGAAACTTCATAAAGTTTACATCAGACATTTATTTTATATTTAACCTGTGTAAATATCAGGTTTGATAACGTGTTTCTCTGCGTTAACATCTTCAGCCGAAAGTTTTATAAAATACATCTGAAAACGAGCAGTTCGCTCGTATAACAAAGCGCCAAGTCCGTCTATAAAGAGTATCTACACCACCCAAGTTTGAATCACAAAATACTGCGTGGCAACACATTGCGCTCATAGCCCCGAAATACGGTTTTATGTCTCATAGTAGTGCTTACATACTGCTGTTCGGCGACAAATTTGCTACTAGACTAAAATCTTAACTTTAAATCCTTCGGTTAAACCGGTATTCGATTTCCATGTCAGGTAATAAAAAATTGTGTCAAATATGTGCCTGATAGCTTCTTATAGCATTGACAGCTCCGTGGCGCAGTGGGCGAGTAGCCGGCTGCGATGCATATTTTGGTATATGTACGGTACATTCATATGCATGTAGTAAAAAGCGGTTATTTTAATATTACAACCAGACATTCCAATTTTATTTATTTGTATAGATTTCTATAACATATGATTGAATAAAATAATTCATGTGTTCTTTAATTCTACCGAGTAACAGACATTGATTAATTTAAATAGTCTCCACTGATATAGTTTATATGTAAATTATTTTAATAATATGTACAGACTATCAAATATGTCTGTCTTATCAAGATGATGTATTATGTAACGTCTGCAGTTTTTGCTAACCATTCATTAATCCGGCTCTATAGGTTAAAACATAAGCTCAAATTCAAGCGTATTCCTGAACGGGTGCGCATCTAATGCACCTACTTATACCGTCTCATAATTTAATACTTGAGTATCTCTATAATAATAGTAATAAATACACCCAACAGTCACACACATAGTTCCGATCCCACACTAGGTAAACCTGTGTCATGGGTATCAGTAACTACGAGGGATTTGCGGTTCCACAACACCCAGACCCGAAACAAACATATGTGGATCACACAAACATTTGTCTCGATGTGGGAATCGAACCCACGGCCTCACGCTTCAAGTTTGAACTTGACATCAAGCTAATAATCATTGCGTACATTACGTTAACTAACGAGTAACTAGGCAACGTATTGTGGTTGCTAATCAGGGTCTAAATTAGCATACAATCAGTCGGCACCGGCACCGACATCGGTCTAAACAATTTGCTTATAATCAGGAATTCCTTGTTGTGTCTAGAGACATGCTAGTTCTACGCATCTTATGGGCAATGGGCAGTTTGCTAATAATGTTTTATTAGGTACTTGTTCTTCTTCTTCTACCTCCCCTTATACCACTCGTAGTGGGATCAGGGTAACACTCTTTTTAATACATGTTACAGAATGATTTGGTTTATAGTTTTTAAGACCGCCTGCCTGACGTCAACTCCTTTGGGAAGAAAGCAACCAGAACCGATTTTTTTTTTATTAGAGTGTATGACAACACGAGCAGGTTGCTCGCCTGATATTTGTTGATCACACAAACATTTATCTACTACACAGAACCGGCTACTCGCCTATAACACCACGGAGGCTGTCCGTCATATAAAGACAATATTTATTACATTAAGCGCGATTATTTATAGACACATGCAGTGTCAAAAAAAAATTACCTCTAGCATAAACAACGTGACGCAAGTGGCTCACCCATAGTTCATAATATTAGTCATCTGCACATTATGTAACTTTGAGCAATTTACACCACAACTGACCAGATATGATATAATAACATACGATATCTCAATGTCGTGCGTATCTTGTGTCGATTCAATGGCTACCGTCCATTACTGGATACAGCTGTGGCTTTTTTATTGCCCAAATATACAGGCGAGAAAGTGGCCTGATGGTAAGCGGTCACCATCGCGCCCTTGAACTTTAACAGGCCATAGCCACTCCGCTGCTTACCATTGGAGGAAAACTCTTTTTAACATACGCACTCACGCCTGTAATCCCCGAAGGGGTAAGCAGAGGTGTACCCAGTACACCCACATTTCGCCAAGCGTATCTCCGTCCCTTATGACAGGGGAGCCTATCGCCATACCGGGCACAAATTCCAGACTCCGGGCTGATACTAAGCATTTCGTAATAGAAAAACCCAATACCACTTTACCCGACCCAGGGATCGAACCCGAGACCTCAGCGTCGGCCTCAATCGTAACGCGTACGCATTACAACTGCGCCAACGAGGCAGTCAACTCTTTTTAAGTCTCGCTTAAAGGGCAGGTCATAATAGCACTCGGGAAACAGTTAATTCCAAAGCTTGTACACGTGCGTGGTAGAAATGAACGTTAGAAACGATTTGATTCCAGGTGGTTTCCTGGAATATTTGTAACTAAAAAGAAAAAACGGAAGACGTTCTCAATTCGACACGTTTATTTCTTACTGTATGTTTGACCAAGCATACACATTTTCATAGAATGATTCAATTTTGTTGATTGTCTTTTTATTGCAAAAGTCGGTCCCATTTCAGGAGTAAAAGACTAACAAAACTTCGTTATTTATGCGCATGCATTTTGATGATTCTTTCACTAAATAACTTTCACTTTTAAATCAGTGCCTTCTACCTAAAATTTACCATTACATTGCAATAGCACCAACTGAAAATTGATTATTTCAAACTGTTTTTAGTCCGTTTTATTTTTAACCGACTTCATAATTACTGTGTAATAATTTTCTTCTTATTACACGATAAACCTCTGAGTTTATAATAATAATAGATACTATTCCTGTAATAAACACGTCCCACTGCTGGGTCAGGCCTCCTCTACTGAATGAGAGGGATTAGACCTTAGTTCACCAAGTTCGCCTACTACAGGTTGGCAAACTTCACATATCATTCTTATGGAGAACTTCTCAGGTATGCAGGTTTCCTCACGATGTTTCCTACACCGTTAAAGCAAGCGATAATTAACTATTAATAACTTAGAAAAGTCAAAGATGCATGCTCTTAGGGATGGTTTCGAACTTGCGACTTTCGTTTCGACAGTCCATACCACTCCCTGCTAAGCTATCGCTGCTAGAGTTTAATTTTCTCAAATGCCTATAAATAATATAAAGTAACAAACTAAAGCATAACATTCACATCATTGAAGTAATTATAATACAATACGAATGGAAAGTGTTGCAAGCGGTCGCAGTCAATTGTTATTATTCCTAAATTGCCTGCCTCGTGATAATAACAATAAAATTAAAACGACCGTTAACTTATATAATAATATTTTGTAACACTTTATTTATCTGGTCTAGACTTTCTCCTTCTGAAAGACAAAGATTTTTAGGATTCGTTTAGAGTGGTAGAGTCACACTGTAGACAGTTTTATTTACAGCATGAATGGGCCGGCTCGACCGGGTCGTTACCACTGTCTCAGAAAAGCGACGTAAAGTAGCAGCTAGCTGCTGTGTTTCGTACAGTGAGTGAGATATCCGGAGGCACAATCCCTTAATATCCCTTTCCTTTAAAGTCGACAATGCACCCATGATTTTTCTTGTATTATGGGCATACATGGGCAGTGGAGATCACTTATCATCAGGGGGCCCGCTTGCTCGTTTGTCAGCCAATGCTATAAAAAGGGTGCTAGCCGAACCTACGCCATGTGATCCTGCTTCTGACCTACCATTACCTACTCTATGTTTTAAGCCACAATAGGTAATTGCGGCTAATTGTTTTTTCTTATGTAAGTTATTTATCGTGCAAATGTGACTGGAAGGGTCAGAAGAGGGCGCCCGAGAGGAACGTACGTCGAATAAATAAATGATCTTGAATTGAATTAACCAGCGATAATGTAAGAAGCAGCTATATCTTAGTGGGGAGTGGTACGGACTGTCGAGACGAAAGTCGCAGGTTCGTAACCAGTCCCAATAGCATACACCTCTGACTTTTCTAAGATATGTGTTTTAATTGTTAATTATCACTAGCGTTAACGGTGAAGGAAACATCGTGAGGAAACCGAAATACCTGAGAAGTTTTCTATAAGAATTTGAAAGGTATGTGAACTCTGCCAACCCGCATTAGGCCAGCGTGGTGGACTAAGGCCTAACCCCTGTCATTCACTAGAGGAGGCCCGTGGCCAGCAGTGGCATACATATAATACGCCCTGTAGTATAGTAAAATAAAAAAAATGTGAGAAGATATATGAATGTGGAAAAGGCGAAACAGGTGCGTCAGGATCGTAGCTTGTGGTACTCAATAGACTCTGCCTACCTGCATGGGATACAGTTTTGAGTATTCTCAGTATCATATACACGTAAATGCTCATAATCTGTATCAATATTGAACCCATAAGTCATCCGCATAATATCTGCGATATATATTACAAGTATTTATGAAGTTTTCGAGAATCCTTATTTCTCTAGGTCCTGCTATACTCTAAAGTCGATGGTGTACGAATTGTGTTCAAATGAGTGTTTGAGCAATGTCGTTATGAATAATATACATCCCACAGTCACACATATTCCTGACCCCACGCTATAGCGTGGCCAGATATAGCCTATAGGCTATGACGCTAGTCTAGGATAAGAAAAAAATTATCAAATAAATTATTCTGGAAGCCTTTACTGAAGATGTACCTACGCATTGACTTACAGCTAATTTCTACTCGTCTTTAAGAATTAATGAGAGTGAACGAAACCCCAAGAGGTGTGCAACGTTGGTAGGAAATAATCATCCGTCGACTCTGCCTACCCTTATGGGAGCCTCCGTGGCGCAGCGCCGAATAGCCAACTGAAACTAGAGGCCGCGGGTTCGATTCCAGCACCGAGACAAATATTGTGTCATCAAATATTTGTTCAAGTATGTGTGTGGGACCATAAGTTCCTCTTAGTTCACGACACAGTTTATACTAGTGTGGGATCATGACTATGTGTGACTTTTGGATGTTATTTATTATTATTACACTAACCTCTTCAACAATTCTACAGCCTTGGTATTCATCATACCCGTGTTCGTTCTCCGAAGTCTGCCTGTTTCACTAAATTTGTTTCAGTCTGCACAAATCTGACAGGTCAATGGCACTAGCAAATTACTCACAATAGCACTTTTACTTTGCAACGCTCGTTCTGTTATGTCACTATGAGATTGCCTCTACAAACCTTAGCATAAACTTTAAGATATAACTATTCACTCTGTCTTCATTTCTATGTAATGACTCGATTCGTGGTTTATAACTATTTTTTCGAGTAACACATTATCATTCAATTGTAATTTAATTTTTCTATTTGATAATGACTGTCTTTCGTGCCTCAAATTTAATTGAATTAAACGAAACTAGATCATTAAGTTTATTATTTGAATTAGTTTTCCGTCGATATAACAAAATTGCAAATTGATCGAATAATCACAACACTACCACACACTTATACACTACCGACAAGACGTCACCGTGCGCGATTTAATCGATTATATCGATTATTTTTTGTCGCGGGCCCCGATGCGGCCAGTACGAAAGTCTGCGTTTGACAGACGGCCGGCAGCCGCGGTAAAAGTGTCGACAATAGGACGCGACGTCGCGACACTTGTGCCGCTGTGTGCTAAGCGATAGTAATGACCGACTTCTTGTCACTGTCGACATGATATCTTGAGGTCAAAGGGCGATGTGATATCGATAAACGTTGACTTGACGAGACTGTACGGCGAATAAAGAGCGGTACTCTTTTTGGATATAATAACAAGTTGAAAACTTTGAAAAAGTACTTCGAAACCCAAATCGAGGTATTCATGCTGAGGAGTATCTCGTACCCCATCAAATCTTAATTAAATTTATATCGGAGTAAACCCTAACGAATACAAAAAGACTCATTAAAATCGGATCATAATTGTGTCAGAGTTATGCGTAAACATGCATAAAAATATACAACGTGTTATAGAAAGGTGTGGTCATATTTAAGGATCGTTACGTTAAAATCAATACATCTTGCAATTTCCCGCTACTATTAATCAATCGACCGATATAATCGATCACACCCCTATAAATGAAGTGAAGTGCGTGAGCGAGGATAACAATGCAGAATTGAGTCATAAGCTCAGCGGTTTATCATTTACTGTTGTCCAAAGTCGAGTGTCGATAAAAAAGAAAAAGCTTTATTTATGTCCTAGCAATGCAATGGATTTGGTGCTACGGGGAGTGAAATACTTGTGTCGTACCCTCTACGTGTACGACAGAAGATAGACAGCCCCGGACCTAGATTTTTTTCAAACCCGGCCAGAAACTTGATAGTGGTACCCCTCTCTCCAGCGTTTGAGATAAATTACTTAAAATAACTCACAAAAATCTTTTTTCTAACAAGTCGACGATGAGCCAACCAGACTTGCATATGCTAGGTGCTTGTTAAGCCAGTTTTTATTCATATTATGGTATGGCTTTGGCGCCCGCTGTAACTGCTCCCCCCTAAATCTGGGACTGAAGATCGATACTCTGCCTACCTATTTTGTTGTTGTTTGAATAATTTTGTTATTGTTTTGTACCTAGTTATGTATCCTAGAGTATGTGTACGATCTGATGGCGTCGCATCACAGGATGTACCATAGACGCAAGCTAAGCACATTTTGTAAAACAGTAAACAGTTCTTAGAACAAGTACATGTTGTTTTTATGTAATTTAAGACATCACAGGTGTGCTCCAGACGCTACCTCAGCACTTTTATCGTAAACATGTCGAAGGTTCTAGAATAAGTAATGCGTATTGTTTACATCGCTCGACCATATAAATAAGGAAATTGTACATGAAAATTAAGTCTAATAAAGATCTTCACTCTGAACAGTCTTTTAAAAAGCTCCTCGAGCCGTCGCCCGATTTGACTGGCGCAGTCGGTAGGATACTCGCGTCGAGAAACCGTGCCCTTGAAGACACAAAAATCGGTCTGTCCGCGGAAATTTTCGGCGAACGTTTTAACGTTGTTACGGGTATCGCGAACCATCAAACAAATAAGTCTACGCAGCGACATAGCCGAGGACGCAAGACTCAAGCAGCTACATTTGGGAGAATGGCCACGGAGATAATGTGAGTAGACCTTTTCACTTTCCCTCTGTGTCCCGTCTTATCCTAGATTGCTGTATTTAATTTAAGTTTTTTTTATGATTTAAATATTGAATTATTTTGAAGTAATAATTTTTTTTTTTTATTGAAGAATTTTAAATAATATAATAATTAAATAAAAATGGAAAGCCACAAAGTGGATAATG
The DNA here is from genome assembly GCA_905332985.1 of Mimas tiliae. Lineage (NCBI taxonomy): Eukaryota > Metazoa > Arthropoda > Insecta > Lepidoptera > Sphingidae > Mimas > Mimas tiliae. The sequence goes on along the minus strand of HG995259.1, from coordinate 13,220,534 downwards.
TTATTACAATAATACCAAAGGAAATGGTATCCATTATACCTAAATTTGAAGGTGATGGAAAATTAATTAATTTATTTATTAAGAAATGTGAATATGTTATAAGTCATTATAGAGGATTAAATAATCCAGCGCAGGAATTATACGTATTCCATATTATCACAAGTAGACTGGTCGGTCGTGCCGCGAATTTAATAAGCGAGCGTGAAGATATAGAGACATGGTCCGCACTTAAGAATTTGCTAACGCAACACTTTGGTGATCCGCGTTCGGAAGAATGTATAGCCATAGAGCTAGAGTCACTAAAGATTAATAACGGTGAATCATTTATTGATTTTTGCAATAGAATACAGTACATGCGTAGTACTCTATTTTCAAAAGTGAACTTGTTAAATGATACTGGTGTTCGTAATGCCAAAATTATTATTTATAATAATATGGCAATGAATGTTTTCTTGTTTAATCTCCCTGAAGATCTGATACGCATCGTACGTCTTAAGGGATGTACCACTCTTGAAATGGCACTTAGTATTGTGACGGAAGAAGTAAACTTCCAGAATCAATACAATTCGAGAAAAACTAAACCCACTCAGCAACCTAAGCCTTTCATTCAGAATAATTATAAACCGATGATGTCGAATAACATGACACCATCAAATTTTAAATTTGGTTATCAACCAAATATTGCCATTAACAGACCACAATTCATACCTAATCAAAAATTTACTCAATCGAATAATAATTTTAAATTCGGTATGCCCATGCAACAACATTCTCCAATAAATAGATTTTCACAGCCGAACAATTATGGACAATTTAAATTCGGTGTTCCACAACCACAACAAAATTTTAAATTTGGTTACCCAAACCAAGCCTTCAAGCCAAATTTTATGCAACCCCATAAACCCCAATCAGGATTCTATAGGAATCAACCGGGACAATTCCGTTTTGGCATTCCGCCAAACGCTCAAGGACATAGACCATCGTACAAATTAGACTCAGATGTTTCTATGCGCACCGCAGTTCCGTTGAAGAATACACAGCCAACTAATCATCTATTTTTTAATGATGAACCAGAATATTATCAGGAAACGTGTGAAAGTTATCCCGAGGAATATAACGAGGATGAAAACTCGTATGTATTCAATAACGAAGAGGAAAATCAAGTAGAACTTGATAACTCAGATAGTCCACAAGATGCTGTAAAACAAAATGAAAATTTTTGTCCAGCAGCCTCCCCCGAGGATCCCATAACATAATTAATTTAAATTATGATGGCATCCTTAAGTTACCTCACATTTATATTCCAGAGATTGATTCCAAATTTATGATTGACACAGGTTCAACTAGATCTTTTATAAGCCCAGCAAAAGCTTATGAATATTTTCCGAAATATATTTATCAAGAACAGTTCGACGTAGTTAGTACTCATGCCCGTAGTACCCATAACGAAGTTCTTTTCATACCGTTACTGAAAACTTTTAAAAATCCGAGCTATCACAAATTCTACATTTATGAAGTAGACAGTCAGTATGACGGACTGATAGGTTCAGATTTATTGAAACAACTTGGCGCAAATATTGATATGAACAAACAATTATTAACTACATCTAACACACAGATACCTATTATGTATAGTCCACCATCTGAAATTCATTTAGATCCTCGTTCTGAAACTAGAGTTCAGATACCAACAAATTTACTAAATGGTGAAGGAATTATAGAGTTTAAAGAATTTAAAAAAGGCGTTCGAATGCCTGCAGCTATTGTTAACTGTACTAATGGTATAGCATTAACAGTAATTCAAAATACAACAGATGAGAAAGTCATATTAGAATTTTCAAAACCAGTTAAAATTACTAAATATATAAGTGAACAATGTCAGGTTAATAATTTGAAGGATGATGTAGAAATGATTAAAATAGATGCTTTATTAAAAGAAAACTTAAAGAAACTTCGACTTGGTCATATGAATGCGGAAGAAAGAAAGAAAATTTCTGAGTTATGTAATGAATATAAAGACATTTTTTATTGTGATCAGATACCATTAACTTTTACTAACCAAGTAAAGCACAATATTCGAACTATTAATGAAGATCCTATTTACGTCAGGCCGTACAGACAGAGTCCTGGTCAGGCTCAAGAAATTAAAAATCAGGTTGAAAAATTATTAAAAGATAATGTTATCCAAGAGAGTCACTCTCCTTGGAATGCCCCAGTACATTTAGTACCAAAAAAGTTAGATGCCTCCGGACAGCGTAAATTTCGAATGGTTGTCGATTACAGAAGACTTAATGACATCACAACTGATGATAAGTACCCACTTCCAAACATAACAGATTTATTTGACAAATTAGGCAAGAGCATGTACTTCTCTGTATTAGATCTTGCTAGTGGATATCATCAAATTGAAATAGAAAAAAAAGATAGGACAAAAACAGCGTTTTCCACACAGTTTGGTCATTATGAGTTTCTGAGAATGCCATTTGGATTGAAAACAGCTCCGGCTACTTTCCAACGCGCAATGGACAATGTTCTCAGAGGCCTACAAGGTATCCATTGTCTAGTTTACCTGGACGACATTATTATTTTCAGTTCTAGTTTGGATGAACATATAGCAAAGTTAAAAACAGTTTTTGAGAGATTACGTCAGACCAACCTTAAAGTTCAGTTAGACAAAACAGAATTTTTAAGTAAAGAAGTCGCATATTTGGGTCATACAATTACACCTGATGGATTGAAACCCAACACAGATAAAATTGACGCTATTCTAAAATATCCTATGCCAAAGACAGTTACAGAAATAAAAAGTTTTTTGGGATTAATAGGTTATTACCGCAAATTCATTAAAGATTTCGCAAAGATTACCCAACCGATGACAACTTGTCTTAAGAAAAATAAAAAAATAGTTATTGATGAAAATTATAGTAATGCATTTGAAAAGTGTAAGGAGTTATTGACTACTGCTCCATTATTGCAATATCCAGATTTTAATAAACCCTTTATTTTAACAACTGATGCTTCAAATTATGCCTTAGGTGCAGTGTTGTCACAAGGTACCATTGGTAATGATAAACCTGTAGCCTATGCTAGCAGGATATTAAATGGTCCTGAGACGCGCTATAGTACAATCGAAAAAGAACTGTTAGCCATTGTTTGGGCAGTTAAAAATTTTCGACCTTACTTATATGGAAATAAGTTTACCATATACACCGATCATAGACCCCTTGCATGGTTAGATTCCCTTAAAGAACCAAATTCCAAGTTAACCCGTTGGAAATTACGTTTGAGTGATTTTGATTTTAATATCATACATAAACCCGGAAAACAAAACACAAATGCAGATGCGTTATCGCGAATTAAAATAAATGCAGTTCATGATAAACGCAGAAACAAAGACAACATTTCTTTAGCCGTAAATGTTGGTGACAGAGACTTACAGAGTGACGAATCTCGTCCAGAAAGTCCTATGTCAATCTCTTCAGATTCTGAAAAAACTGAGAGCATTATCTCAGTTAGATGTCGTTCACCCTATTCAGTACCATCCCCATCTAGTACTACAACAGCTACCGAAGAACGATCAAAGAGCAGTACGGAAACAGCTCAGTCCGCTATTGACTTTGATACTAACGGTGTCCTAAAGTTGAATGGACCCAATAATAGACCAGATTTGGATAATAAGTTCTTAAAAGAGTACATTAAGCCTAAGTTTAAATATTCCATTTATTATGTAAAAAACGCACATAGGAAACAAAAAGCTAGAGATAAAAAAAAAGACAAACAGATTTAAAAAAGAACAGGAAGGTATTTTAGTTCTAAGTGGATAGTTATTAAGATATTAGATTTAGTGAAGTTTAGTTTAGATTTAAATACGAATATTAATAAGTACCAAGAATTACATATATTAATACTATCAAGAATTAATGAAACATATTTAGAGTCTACTGATAATTCAGATAGGCAGATAGAGTCAGATAAGAGTCAGATAGAGTCAAATAGTCAGCTAAAGTCAAATAGAGTCAGATAGAGTAAAATAGAGTCAGATAGTCAGGTAGAGTACATCTTAATATTTTTACAGAGCAGTGCAGTCGGTTAGTTCCAAAGCTCAGAATAAAAAGAGGTCTCCTGAATTCTCTTGGTTAATTAATAAAGCTAATTACCTTAACTGGAATATTAAAAATTAATAAATGGATTAAAAGCAACTTATATTTATAAAATGGTAAGGTAGAAATTATGAACATCTCTAATAATGTATAGTTGAATCTTGTTCAAATGGATAAATCTATTGCAAATTTAAATAAAAATGTGAATGAATTAAAACTTCAAGAATTATTATATCATGTTATTCATGCTTGCAATCTATTCATTCATAATTTTCAATTAATATGTATAAAATTAGATGAGGTTGAATCCGCTATAGCATTCAGTAAAATAGGCGTATTACACCAGTCAATTGTGGATAGTAAGGAATTACTTACTATATTAAAAAATATTGAGGAAACTGAAAAACTAATTTATCCATCAAAACCTGAAAATTTAGTGAAAATAGAACAGACGATTAGTATGAAATCATATGTTAGAGATAAGCAGATTAATTTTATTATGGAAATACCTTTGGTATATAAGCAATCTTATTTTTATTATAGAATTGTTCCCTTACCTATTACCGGACCCTTTACCCAGAATACCTTAATTATAATTCCAAAACACCCTTACCTTATAGTGAATGGGTCGAAAACGAAATCTCTATCAAAGCCCTGTAATGTAATCGATGCTGATACTTATTTATGTAATGAAAAGGACGAGTTCCTTGTTGCCGAAGATACTTGTATTGCAGATTTAATGCGATACTCCACAAACGCCTCTTGCGTTCAAGTTCCCGTCGAAATAGATGACGTCAAATTAGAAGCAATTCAGACTAATCGATGGATACTTTATTCGAAGAAATCCATAAAATCACAAGATCCTGCAAGGATGAAACATTTCATCATGAAATTAAGGATACTTACGTAATAACCATAGATGATGATTGCGAATTCCAAATCCAGAATTATCACCTCCGCCAACACCAAACGAAATCCGGAGAAATACTCTATAATAAATTACCTATAATCAGCATACCAGAGACGATGTCCATAACAAGGATGCCAGAGTTGAAACCCTTGAATCTGCGAGGAACCGAGCTGTCAAACTTGCAGTTATTAAATTACGCTTTGGAAAATAGTGAAATTATGGTGAATGTGAAATCAATTAGTGTCGGAACAATAGTTTTATATATTATTGTAATATTAAGTGTAATTTTTATTATTTTGTATAAATTTAAGAAATTAAAAATGATAATTTTTCAAAATCATCTGCCGAAAATGAATACTCCAGATGATTTCGAACTTAAGGAGGGAGGAGTTATGTATCCTAGAGTATGTGTACGATCTGATGGCGTCGCATCACAGGATGTACCATAGACGCAAGCTAAGCACATTTTGTAAAACAGTAAACAGTTCTTAGAACAAGTACATGTTGTTTTTATGTAATTTAAG